>CM070722.1:6476319-7076319 GCA_036346275.1 Otatea glauca | reverse complement strand
CGCTTCTAACTTGAGAACCGATAGTGATTATTATTAACACTGATTATTATTAACACCCCACCCAATTTATCTATCACAATCATTTTTCCTAAAAACGTAAGTACTGATCCAGATGAAGCGATAGTGATGTACCATTCTGTAGTAGTGGTCCTTAATCCGACTTGGGCGAGAACAATCCCTCTACACTACATGCAAATCCCTTGCACTTCCAGCTATTGACATATCTCGCTCGCATCAAATTATAGTTTTATTTTGAGTTTTATACCAAAATACCAGATACCATAATTCCCATCATGTCTAAAATTTCAACTTTTAAACAAACAGTATACCCGACCATTCGTCGTCCTATTTCCAAAGCATGGCTAAGCAATTATACATATAATCGAATATATCTTTTTGACATTACTTATAATGTTTAAACCTACCTTAGGGTTATCAAGGTTGACATGACAATGTTTATTAAGGAAATTCCATGAATTACAGGGAATATCTATCGTACCCACAATATAGCAAATTTACTCAAAGTACACTCATGCATACATAGATTTGTAAAACACTAAAAATTAATAAAAATACTAGGATCAATATGATCAAAGGGAGTGCTTCCCATGCTTGTTGGTTTTGTGGACAGAGTGGAATCCATGCAAAGTTTGACTATTGTTTTTGGAAGTTTTGGCATAGTTTCCTCTATATAAGTGATCCGAGGAAAAACATGAGAGATATAAGTACAACTAATCATATAGATTTAGCATTCAAACACATCGAACATTTATAACAACTAACACATAACGTCCAAGACAACTATAAAATAGCAACACAAAATATATCCAAACATATCCATAAGTCCCAGACAGTCCACGAATTACATAAGCATATATATAATATATAATATGCCTCTGTCTCTGCCACTTCTCCCCTTTGGCATCAAGTACCAAAAAGGGGACTTCAAGTGACCTTCATGGCGCTCCTTCCTTGGGCGATCCTTGAGCTGATGACGAAGGCTGAGATGGAGGAGGAAGAGTCGAGGCACGAGGAAGAACTCGATGGGAGTAAGAGGTCGAGACAAGAGAGGCGCTGAGATCATCAAAGCGCTGAGAAAATGATGCACTGAAGGCATCGAAGCTGCTCCTAACTTCCTGTTGCCGTGTCTAAGCCTGATACTCACCAATCCTCGCAAAATGGCTATCCATATGAGCGTGCTTAAGATCTAATCTGGCAAAGAGGTCAGTACGAAGACTGGCTAAGGTCTTGAGAACTGCATCATGAGATGGCGCTGGGGTGGGCCTGCTGCTGCTGTGCAAAATGACCATGAACTTGTGGAGGAGCCTCTCGGGGCTTGTAAGGCTTGTGGACATACGGCAGAGAGCCGTTGTACCCAGTCATCCTCCTGATGAGGGCCATGATATATGGAGCAAAATAAATTCTCTTGACATGATCCATGGAAGAAGAGTCAATCTCCCTTAGCATGAAATCCACCACAACAAATTTTTGTCTCTGCATAATTTTGCTGATGAGATTCCATGCATACCCTCTAATATCGTCAAAGTTTCCACTCTTGGGATGAATGGTGACTCGAACAATCTTATTTATCAACTGAGGCTGAGGCAGAAGACCAGTGAGCTTCCCAGGCTTTCTCACTCTAACAGCTGGATCATAAAAGGTACACTGCTATGCCAGACTGAGGGTGTTATCATCGTGGATATTTGGATATTGACTGAGATAGATCCCCAAGGCATGATCAAAATCACCCTTGAAAGCTGTGAATATTTCTAAGCCAGTCATCCAGGTGATTTGATTCATATCATCATATATGTGTACTACATCATAGAACTGTCTGATGATGTCTTCGTGATAGTCACTTCTTCGACTCAAGAACTCCATGAGCCCTGCCCCTTGAAACAGTTCTCGCACACCAACAAATTGTCGCCTTTCATTTGGCGTAGATCATTCCACACTCCAGTCTCAAGTGGCTAGCTTCGTCATCTTCACTTTCATTTTGAGCCTCTTCTTCAGATTCAATTTCTTCATTTTGTTCTTCATTTTCTGATTCTGACTTAACCACAGGCATTTTTCCTTTCTTCGCAACAGATCCCTTTGCTAGATTTTGTTGGATAGCAAGTCTAGCCTCTCTGTCTCGCTTTGCTAGGGTGACATAGTCCTCTATACCGCTGTCAAGAGGGTGACCTTTGTTTTGTGCGGACTTGCGCACACTTCCTCGACCTATAGGTGCCTTTGCACCTCTAGTTCTAGGCATGATGGCTGAATCACAGATAGAAGATGATGAATAAAAGAAGATAAGCTAGATAGGAGATAAAGGACATAGATTAAAGTCTTGAGAGAATGTGGCAGAATTGATATATTAAAGGTATTGCTTTCAAAGTAAAGCCGGTAGTACCTCCCAAATGGATTCGGTAGTACCGGTGTTCGGTGCTACCGCTAAGGTGTCGGTAGTACCAACTCTTTGAGCTACCGACGATAACTTCATGGTAGTACTGGACCTTCTGTGCTGAAACAAACTAGAGTGAATAGATGAGTAAAAATGCTTGATTGACTAAAGGTAAAGAGTGTGATAACCATTTGAGGATGTCAATCAATCATTTCTACAATCTATTTTCCATTTACCTAAGAGATTTTCCCACATTTCTCAAAATCCTAAATATCAAATTGAGAAGCCCTAGGAGCAAGAAACTGCAAGATGGATGGAACAAAAGGTTACCTTCAAGGAGGAGAGGATGAAGAGGTGCGGAATGATCCGAGAGCAACCAAGGAAAAATGGCTGAGATTTAGAGAAGCCAGTTTTGGGCACGGGAGATGAACAGGAGGAAGAAAAGAGAGAGAGATGGTAGTGCCGGGTTGGGGAGAGGAAGGCCAAGCGATCGGGAGAAAAACTAACTTAAACCGCTCCCACCCGACAAATGCGGTACTACCACTCTTATTGAGTCGGTAGTGCCGACATCCGGAGCTACTAGATTCAACACACCGGTACTACCGGTATGACTGAACCAGCAAAGGATAACTAATTTACAATAGCAAGTAACTCATATGAATTGAATTTATAGAGAGAATAATGTATATATAAGATTCTTCAACCAATAAAACATCAAAATATTGACTTGAGCTATTTTCATGTCAAAATACCCTTTTTGAGACTTTGAAAGACAATTTTCGAAAAGAATACACCAAACATTTTGGAAAGCAACTTAATTGAGTTATTTGAGTTGAAACTACCTTTTAGAAGACTAGAAACCTCAGGATTCTAGTTTTAAGTGTAATGGCTCAAAGAGTGCATTAATAAGGTCAATTGTCGGGTCCCGATTCTGAGAATCCGGACCCTCTGTGTATTCTGTGCTAGTCCAGGATCACGCTAGCACACACAGTCTTTACAGGGTTGAACATCACAGACATCACAATGATATCGTAATAAATAGTGCAAACATTTATATAAACTAAATTGTACGACCTTATGGTCTCCTTACATAAATCGACCACGCAGGGCTTACAATATCAGAGTAAAAAGGAAACAGCGAAAAACAGATAAAACTTTGTGGAAGCCTTCATCCTGCCACAGGCAACCAACTGGGCTTGCCCCCTAATTATCCGGATCTTCAATGAACTCCTCCTCCCAGGCCGGTGTAGACTCCTCCACTGATTTTGGGATTGATAGGCAAGGAGGGGTGAGTACTCAAGGCACTCAACAAGTAATGCATAGAATGCGGTACTATTACTACATGTAAGGCTTATTCCAAAGAATTGGCTTACTTGGTTCTTTTGCATCAAACAACATTTTTAAACTAGCATCTTATTTAGATTGAAAGCGGTGAAACAGTTATATATATAATGCTAAGTTCTTCAAATAGTTTTTCTTCAAAGATTCTCGGCACACAGCCTTAAACAGTTCATTTTTAGCATTCGCACATAGCCACCCGTCGCACATTTTATTTTTGAAAGTCTAACCCTTGACTGTAATCCCCGAGCAATGCTCAATACCGCGAGCACGGCTATTCGAATAGTTTTGACACTCTGCAGAGGTTGTACACTTTACCCACAAGATACAACTGCTCACCACACTGGTGATTATCCGCAACAAAGCCTTTCAGGAATCTCTATCTTAACCAATGAACCTCTACGGTATTGCCTTCACTATCACTCCCCTCACACAGAGCCGAAGTATAGGACAGACCAACACCATTGGATGGGCACCAAGCCATAGCACTGGTACGTTCTCCCACACAGATACACCCCCCGTGTACTGTCACCCTAAGGTATCAGAGGAAAGATATCAGAACCCTAATAAAATAGGTCTGTCCCATAACAGACATGTGGTTGTACGGATGACTCAGATCAAAGGCTTGCAAGGTGAGGTCCTTAACTGACCAAGGCAAGACTTCCAACACTCAACAGTGGCACACAGCCCAATGTGGCACACAGACTCACATCGCTCATCAACCCATTGCCACACAGGCCCACCTGCCACACAGCCTCTTTCCACTTGCCCCAGTCTAAATCATTTCCCACCCGGTTGATTATTGTGCAACACATGCCAGCAATAACTCAACATCGGTATGGAACCACATAGGTCTTCGTACCTCCGTCTCATCACGTGGCATCATCACACCACTTTCAAAATAAATTCAATATTTCATTAGTCAATATTGTAGTACTTCCGAAAGATCGTTCATGACTCATTGCAAAGCTAAGCAGCTAATCACGGTCTAGCCTCCCGTGTTGGCATCATATTAATATCCAACAAATAGTAATTTCAAGGTGGTGATAACAATATGGGTTGATTAGCTACATTACCCAAATCAATTTAAATTCATTTTTAATTAACTTAGCATGCATAATTTCAAAGCAAAGTACATTTTAAAATCTGGGAACAAAATGATCAAAGCATCACTTGCCTTCAAAGAGTTGATGGTCTTGATCTGAAGATTGATCTTGAGCGACGAACTCTTCTTCGAAACTTTCGGGCAAATTTGCGTTTACGCGTAAAAATAACATATGCAATAAATAACCAAAACAGTATACTAAAAGACCTCAATCGGAGTTAAAATGCAAAAGTTATAGCCTTTCAAAGTTTTAAATAAAATAATAAACAGAAAATAGAAAATCCTGAATTAAATTATTTATTTTTCTACTGAAAACTCGTTTTATTGTGTCAGCATGACATCAGCCGGTCCGTGGACTCGGTTCACGGCTCCGATCGGTTCCACCGTGGACTCGGTCCACAGAACAGTGCACGCGGCCCCCACCAGATGACGTCATCTCTGACATCACTGCTGATGTCAGCCGACTGCCTCATGATTCGTGCATGGACACGTGCCAACATCGCAGCGGTCCTTTATCTAACGGCCAGATCTCTGCTACGTGGCTAAATCGTGGCTATCCAAAGATCAACGGTCAGATCTTCTGATGCACGCCGCAGCGCACTGAGATGCGTGCGACACGAGTCGCGCATCCAGCAGGGCTCTCAGATCCAACGGTGCAATCCCGCGCGGACTCGGCGACGCTTCGATTTCCGCGCTGCCACGCGGCACGCATCTGATGGTGAGTCTGAAACCAACGGCCAGATCAACGCGCACGGCTGGCAATGCTTCGGATACGCAGCGACACGCAACGCAATCGTGACGGCTCGTCTGAAAACAATGGCCGAGATTGGTCATGCTTCGGTCAAAGGGAACATGCGGTCGCACGCGATTCGGCAAGGGCGCGGTGCAATCACCGCCGTTCGTTCAAAAAAATGAACGGCGCGATCCACCCGACTCAGCCCAAGCCCATTGGCACCGCACAGATCTAATCCGACGGTCCCCGATACCCGAGCGGTTTACTGTGCAAACTAGCGATGCGGCGAAATCTCACACATTCATCAACAATCTAACGGCCAAGATCTACCCTAATTAAACCTATAAAGATGCATCCGAGCCGCACATCTATAGATCTAACGGTACAGATTAAAACCAAAGAAAGAACTAAGATTGCTACGCGGCCTCACCTGAACGGTCAGATGAAGATCGGACGGCTCCCAACGCTTGGCGACGCGGCGCAACGGCGATCGTTCGATTGAAATCGGACGGCGCGCGGCTAGGGTTTTCGTCGTAGCGGGCTGCGCGGGCTGACGGCGTGCGGGCTGTTTGGGTCGGACCGAAGGGTTTCGGCCCAAACACTATTCCTCGATTTTTAAAGCATTATCGAATTAAAATATTTTAGATAATTAAACAAAGCCAAAATAAATATCAAAAATACCCGGAAAAATCTAGAAAAATTCTAGAAAATACTTTGAGACATTTGGAACTCAAATAAAATATTTCCAACAAAACTTTGTATAAACTTTTGCATGAAATTAATTAAATTCATGAAAGGTCAAAATGAATAAATCCAATTTAAATTCTAATAAATTCTCAGAAATTCTCAAAAATAAAAAATACTCCAAAATTTAAATTAGAGCAAAATTTTAGGGTGTTACAACCTCCCCCCCCCTTAACAGAATCTCGTCCCCAAGATTCAGGGCCGACTAAAGATATAGGTCAAGAAAGTCCTTCTTTAGGTCTTCTTCCCGTTCTCACGTTGCTTCACTTTCCGAATGGTTGCTCCACTGAACTCTGCAAAAACGCGTTGACTTGTTCCTTGTCTCTCTGTCCATTATGTCCAGAATCTTCACCGGATGCTCTTTGTAAGTCAGATCTTCTTGCAGCTCGATTGCCTCCAAAGGTGTTCGCTCTTCCGGTATTCGAAGACATTTCTTCAATTGAGACACAATGAATACATCATGCACTCCTGCCAAAGACTGCGGTAACTCCAACTGATATGCAACTTCACCTCTGCGGCTCAAGATCTTGAACGGTCCGACATATCTGGGTGTGAGCTTCCCTTTTGCATGAAACCTCCTGACTCCCTTGAGTGGCGTGACTCTAAGGTACACAAAATCTTCAGGTTCAAAGCTCAATTCTCTACGACGATTGTCGGCATAACTCTTCTGCCTTGATTGAGCAATCTTCAGTCTTTCCCTGATCAGGGCGATCTGTTCTTCCGCTTTCTGAAGAATGTCTAGTCCAAAAACATGTGTTTCACCTGTCTTATTCCAATTCAACGGGGTTCGACAGGATCGACCGTACAGAGCTTCAAATGGAGACATCTGTAAATTTACCTGATAACTGTTATTATAGCTAAACTCAGCATAAGGCAAACACTTGTCCCATGAAGTAGAATATGCTAAAGCACATGCTCTCAGCATATCTTCCAATATCTGGTTAACTCTCTCAGTTTGACCGTCTGTCTACGAATGGTATGATGTACTAAAGTTCAAACGAGTCCCCATTGCTTCATGTAGCTTACCCCAGAATCTGGAGGTAAATTGGGTACCTCTGTCCGAAACTATTTTCTTCGGTACTCTGTGCAAACAGACTATTCTTGCCATATAAAGTTCTGCTAACCGGTCTCCTGAGTAAGTGGTCTTTACCGGTATAAAATGTGCCACTTTAGTTAAGCGATCCACTATAACCCATATGGAATCATATCCACCTTGAGTTCTGGGCAAACCGGTGATGAAGTCCATACCAATTTCTTCCATTTCCATTCAGGTATCTTTAGGGTTGCAATAGTCCTGCTGGTCTCTGGTGCATAGCTTTGACTCTTTGACATATCACATAATGCAACATATTCGGCGACTTCCCGTTTCATGCTTGGCCACCAAAATCTTTCCTTTAGATCCTGGTACATTTTGGCACTTCCTGGATGAATTGAGTACTTGGAGTCATGGGCTTCCTCCAAAATTAACTGCTTCAGATCCTTTTTGTTTGACACACAGATGCGCCCTTTAAACCATATAGTGTCTTGCTCATCTAGCTTGAAATCCTTTGCCTTGCCCTCATCCATTTTGGACTTAATCCTCTTGATCTTATCGTCATCTTTTTGTCCTTCCCTGATCTGATCTTCCAGGGTCGGTTTTACTTCCAAGGTTGCTAAGAATCCTTCTGGCACCATTTCCAATTCCAATTTCTGGAAATCCTTACACAATTCTGCCTAACTTGTTTCCAACAGCATATTTACACTGTGGCTCTTTCTGCTCAAGGCATCTGCCACCACGTTGGCTTTGCCAGGATGGTAATGGATTCCAACATTATAATTTTTTATTAACTCTAGCCATCTTCTTTGCCTCATATTTAGGTCAGCTTGTGTGAAAATATACTTAAGACTTTTATGGTCGGTATATACTTCACATCTGTTTCCGATGAGATAGTGACACCATATTTTTAAGGCATGCACTACGACAACCAATTCCAGATCATGAGTCGGATAGTTCTCCTCATGTGGCCTCAATTGCCTTGATGCATATGCGACTACTTTCCTGTTTTGCATCAATACGTATCCCAATCCCTGACGCGATGCATCACAATAGATGTCGAAGCTTTGATGAACATCAGGTAAGACTAATACCTGTGCTGATGTTAATCGTTTCTTCAACTCCTGGAAACTCTTTTCACACTCTGGTGTCCATAAGAATTTCTTTTCCTTTTTCAACAATTGCGTAAGGGGTCTCGCAATCGTGGAGAATCCTTCGATGAAACAACGGTAATATCTCGCCATTCCAAGGGAACTATGGATTTGGGTTACCGTCTTCAGTTGCTCCCAATGCAAAACTGTCTCCACCTTACTTGGGTCTACTGCGACTCCTTCTGCAGTCATTATGTGTCCAAGAAATTCCACCTTATCCTTCCAAAAACCGCATTTGCTAAATTTAGCAAACAACTGATGTTCCCTCAACTTCTCAAGAACTAACCTTAAATGTTCGGTGTGCTCTTCCTTCGTCTTGGAGTAGACAAGGATATCATCTATAAACACGACCATGAACTTATCCAGGTATTCCATAAAAACCTTATTCATTAAGTTCATGAAATATGCTGGTGCATTTGTCAAACCAAAGGACGTAACTGTGAACTCGTAATGTCCATATCTTGACGAGAATGCAGTCTTCGGAATATCCTCTGATCGGATTTTCAATTGATGATATCCCGATCAGAGATCAATCTTGGAAAAGACTCCTGCTCCTCTCAACTGGTCGAATAGATCATCGATCCTTGGTAGAGGACATTTATTCTTTATCGTCATGTCATTGAGTGCACGATAGTCTATACACATTCTAAAATTCCCGTCCTTCTTCTTGACGAACAAGATAGGTGCTTCCCATGGCGATGAACTAGGTCTTATAAACCCTTTTTCCAATAGCTCTTCAATCTGTTTCTTCATCTCCACCAATTCATCTGTGGACATCCGGTAGGGTCTCTTGGATATTGGAGTTGTCCCTCGAACAAGTTCTATAACAAACTCAATATCACTATCCGGCGGCATTCCAGGTAAATCCTCCGGAAAAACATCTGAATAATCTCTGACTATTAGAAAATCTTCTAAGCTGACGGCCTTCATGCTGTTGACCATGAACTGACCATCTCGCACTACTGTCGCTTCAAACTCAATCCTTCGCCCTTCCGAGCTCTCGACTGATATAACTCTTCTTCCACAGTCCAACACTGCCTTATGCTTAGTTAGCCAATCCATTCCCACGATAACATCCAGGGTTTGGGTATTAAGGACGATTAAGTTCACTAGGAACTCTACTCCATTAGTTATTAGTCTTACCTCAGAATATCCTACTTTAGATCGGAGTTCTGATCCAGGGGATTGGACTATAAGCACACATTTAAGATTCACTATATCCATATCATTTTGAATAGCAAAATCTCGGGAAATAAATGAATGTGAAGCTCTGGAATCAAATAAAACAATAGCTGGTACTGAATTTACTAGGAACTTACCCAGTACAACGTCCGTTGCATTCTGCATCTCATCCGCAGTGATGTGATTAACTCGGCCTCGTGCGGTTGCTTGAGACGGAGTTGCTGATGTTGATGCCCTACGGTTCACGATTGGCACTGGAGTCCTTGTAGGTGTGTTCCCCAGGTTAAAACGGACTGGGGTGACACCTCCTTTCTTAGGGCAGTTGTTGGCGAAATACCCTATCTCGTTGCAGTGATAGCAACGTCTTCTCGCTACTTGTGAATTTCCTCCGGATTGTACCACTGACCTGGCCGGAGTTTGAACATTCTGGCCCACTGGACGATTTGTCGGCAGTGGTGCCCTGTCACCGCCTTGGGGCTGGAATCGGACAAATTGTTGGGATGCTGTCCTCTGCCTCTGCTGGCCCGGACGACCTCCTTGTTGCGCCATTCTGCACTTTCTATTGTCATCCAACTCTCGGCGCTTGTTTTCCAATCTAAGAGCCTTGTTAACCAGCTCCTGTAAGTCAGGGAATGTGTAGGTGATCAGTCCCACTTGCAGCCCTGCATTCAATCCCTTCATAAAGCGGGATTGTCTTGCTTTATCCATAGCTACGTCCTCTGGTGCGTAGCGTGCCGACTGAGTAAACTTATTCAGGTAGTCGGCCACTGATTGGCCACCCTGCTTGAGATTCCGAAATTCTTCCTTCTTCAGATCCATGATACCTTCTGGCACATGGTACTGATGGAAAGCACCCACGAATTCCTCCCAAGTGATTTCTTGAGGATTCTCATGCGCGGCACAGAAATTCTCCCACCATTCTGCGGCGGTTCCTTCCAATTGATGAGAGGCATAGAGTACCCTCTCATTTCCTACACATTGGGTTATGTGCAACTTCCTTTCTATTGTCCTCAGCCAATCATCCGCTTCCAACGGATTGGCATTACCCGAGAACGTAGGTGGACGAGTCCTCATAAACTCTGACAGTCTTGAGTAGGGGTGTGGTCCATGGTTACGCCCTTGCTGAACATTTGCAGCAGCTTGGATGGAAATCTGCTACATGGTTTGCATCATGGTGCTCATCAACTGAGTTTGGGCAGCTAAGAAAGCTCCAAGATTCTGCAGATCAACTTGCAGTGGCTGAGGAATTGGCTCCTCATTCTGGTTCCCTGCCTGGCTGGCATCACTTCCACTGGCTCCAGCGTTTCCACGAGTCCTCACCATCTGTTTAAAGCTTCCAAGGTTAAGAAAAGAAGAAAGCACAGACAAGTAAAAGAACTTATGCGGGGGAAAACAGGTGTAACTTAAATTATTTAGCAACTTTATTAATATAATATAAAATAGTATGGTTGCTCACAAATGCCTAAAGGCAATGCAACGCATACTAGACACTCACAAACAGAAACAAGTAAGCAAACATAGGACTCCACAATGACTCACACTTACTGGCGACTCAAAAAAAAAAAGACGTGACTCAAACACTCGAGTCTCGACACTACACCCGACTAGACTCGATCACTCATCGAGCCAACCCGGCTGCGGCTCCCCCGGAGCATACACCGGCGGGTGCTCTGGCATCGGGGCAAACTGGTCCTGATGACCTAGTACAGCTGGTACAGATGACCCCATTGACTCGGCTGGTCCCAAGGCTGCCTGCTCTGGCTCCTCTGGATCTGGGTCATGAAGCTCCAAAACTGGCTCAGGCTCAGGTCCATACAGAGCCATCTCCAGCTCATGAATCCTCTACATAGCGTGAGCTAAGTTCTCCCGCAGTTGAGTTCTCGCCTCCGTGACCTCGTCGCGGGCTCTTTGCAGCTCCTGGACTGTCTCATCCATGGCCTCCTCCTGAGCGATGACATACCTCGCCAAGTGAGTGATCGTAGCGTCCTCCTCCAAGAACTCCATCCTGTCGTGGCGATTATCTCGGCGCGGGTGGTGACGAAAGACAGTGCCATCCAACTCTGCAGAGTAGGTGCGGGCGATCTGCCGCATCGCAAGACGTGTCGTCTCCTGGATCCCGGCCTCAAATGAAGTCCTCCTGGCGGTGATGTAGATAGGACGGCTCGCCCTCGTCCTCTCTCGAGCATAAACAGTGATCTTGACATCCCAGGCAATATCAAGTCCTGCCCTCACCACAGTGGTCCCCTAGTAAAGCGGCCTGTCGAAACCTCCAAGAAGTTGCATCATACGCCATAGCTCAGCGGCAAATCCTCCAGTGCGCTCTCCAAAGGTGTGGATCTTCCTCATCTGCCAAAACATACCTCGGTTTAAAATAGAAAGAAAATAATAATAAGAATTCAGCATAGGTGTGGAGCAAGAGAGCAAAGATGAGTCGAGATTTCATTGATATTCTTGCTCAAGTTGATTAAATCTTAGAAAATAGTTTTATCCTCTAGACACAACTAACCTAGCTAGGGTCAAGACCTACAGTCAGCCTGCTCTGATACCACCTCTGTCGGGTCCCGATTCTGAGAATCTGGACCCTCTGTGTATTCTGTGCTAATCCAGGATCACGCTAGCACACACAGTCTTTACAGGGTTGAACATCACAGACATCACAACGATATCGTAATAAATAGTGCAAACATTTATATAAACTGAATTGTACGACCTTATGGTCTCCTTACATAAATCGGCCACGTAGGGCTTACATTATCAGAGAAAAAAGGAAACAGCGAAAAACAGATAAAACTTCGTGGAAGCCTTCATCCTGCCACAGGCAACCAACTGGGCTTGCCCCCTAATTATCCGAATCTTCAATGAACTCCTCCTCCCAGGCCGGTGTAGACTCCTCCACTGATGTTGGGATTGATAGGCAAGGAGGGGTGAGTACTCAAGGCACTCAGCAAGTAATACACAGAATGCGATACTATTACTACATGCAAGGCCTATTCCAAAGAATTGGCTTACTTGGTTCTTTTGCATCAAACAGCATTTTTAAACTAGCATCTTACTTAGATTGAAAGTGGTGAAACAGTTATATATATAATGCTAAGTTCTTCAAATAGTTTTTCTTCAAAGATTCTCGGCACACAGCCTTAAATAGTTCATTTTTAGCATTGGCACACAGCCACCCATCCCACATTTTATTTTTGAAAGTCTACCCTTGACTGTAATCCCCGAGCAATGCTCAATACCGCGAGCACGGCTATTCGAATAGTTTTGACACTCTGCAGAGGTTGTACACTTTACCCACCAGATACAGCCGCTCAACACACAGGTGATTGTCCGCAACACAGCCTTTCAGAAATCTCTATCTTAACCAATGAACCTCTCCGGTATTGCCTTCACTATGACTCCCCTCACACAGAGGCGAAGTATAGGACAGACCAACACCGTTGGATGGACACCAAGCCGTAGCACAGGTACGATCCCCCACACAGATAAACCCCCGTGTACTGTCACCCTGAGGTATCAGAGGAAAGATATTAGAATCCTAATCAACTAGGTCTGTCCCATAACAGACTTGTGGTTGTACGGATGACTCAGATCAAAGGCTTGCAAGGTGAGGTCCTTAACTGACCAAGGCAAGACTTCCAACACTCAATAGTGGCACACAGCCCAATGTGGCACACAGACTCACATCGCTCATCAACCCATTGCCACATAGGCCCACCTGCCACACAGCCTCTTTCCACTTGCCCCAGTCTAAATCATTTCCCACCCGGTTGATTATTGTGCAACACATGCCAGCAATAACTCAACATCGGTACGGAACCACACAGGTCTTCGTACCTCCGTCTCATCACGTGGCATCATCACACCACTTTCAAAATAAATTCAATATTTCATTAGTCAATATTGTAGTTCTTCCGAAAGATCGTTCATGACTCGTTGCAAAGCTAAGCAGCTAATCACGGTCTAGCCTCCCGTGTTGGCATCATATTAATATCCAACAAATAGGAATAACCTTAGGGTGGACAATGATTTAATGGCATACAAATAGTAATTTCAAGGTGGTGATAACAATATGGGTTGATTAGCTACATTACCCAAATCAATTTAAATTCATTTTTAATTAACTTAGCATGCATAATTTCAAGGCAAAGTAAATTTTTAAAGACTAGAATCACCTCCATCGGAGTTAAAATACAAAAGTTATAGCCTTTCAAAGTTTTAAATAAAATAATAATCAGAAAATAGCCTGAATTAAATTATTTATTTTTCTACTGAAAACTCGGTTTATTGCGTCAGCATGACATCAGCCGGTCCATGGACTCGGTTCACGGCTCGGATCGGTTCCACCGTGGACTCGGTCCACAGAAAAGTGCACGCGCCCCACGGATGGCGTCGGCTCGGCGTCATCGGCGTCGGATCGCCTCGTGATTCGTGCGTGGACACATGCCAACATCGCAGCGGTCCTTTATCTAACGGCCAGATCTCTGCTAAGTGGCTAAATCGTGGCTATCCAAAGATCAACGGTCAGATCTTCTAACGCACGCCACAGCGCACCGAGATGCGTGCGACACGCTTCGCGCATCCAGCGGGGTTTTCAGATCCAACGGTGCAATCCCGCGTGGACTCGGCGACGCTTCGATTTCCGCCGCCCGCGCTGCGCGATCGACGGTGCGTCGAAACCAACGGCGGATCAGCGCGCGGGCCGCAGCGCCGGATCTGCAGCGACACGCGGCGCAATCGCGACAGCTCGTTTGAAAACAACGGCCGAGATTGGTCATGCTTCGGTCAATGGGAACACGAGGCCGAACGCGATTCGGCAAGGGCGCGGCTCAATCACCGCCGCTCGTTCAAAAAAAATGAACGACGCGGATCCACCCGACTCAGCCCAAGCCCACTGGCACCGCACAGATCTAATCCGACGATCCCCGATACCCGAGCGGTTTACTGTGCAAACTAGCGACGCGGCGAAATCTCACACATCCATCAACAATCTAACGGCCAAGATCTACCCTAGTTAAACCTATACAGATGCATCCGAGACGCACATCTATAGATCTAATGGTATAGATTAAAACCAAAGAATGAACTGAGATGGCTACGCGGCCTCACCTGAACGGTCAGATGAAGATCGGACGGCTCCCAACGCTTGGCGACACGGCGCAACGGCGAGCGTTCGATCGAAATCGGACGGCGCGGCTAGGATTTTCGGCGTAGCGGGCTGCGCGGGCTGTTTGGGTTGGACCGAAGGGTTTCGGCCCAAACACTATTCCTCAATTTTTAAAGCATTATCAAATTAAAATAATTCAGATAATTAAACAAAGCCAAAATAAATAGCAAAAATACACGAAAAAATCCAGAAAAATTCTAGAAAATACTTTGAGACATTTGGAACTCAAATAAAATATTTCCAACAAAACTTTGTATAAACTTTTGTATGAAGTTAATTAAATTCAAGAAAGGTAAAAATGAATAAATCCAATTTAAATTCTAATAAATTCACAAAAATAAAAAATACTCCAAAATTTAAATTAGAGCAAAATTTTAGGGTGTTACATCAATATAGACTATTTTGAATTTTGAGACAATTTGAGAGAATTAAGACCTTCTCCAAAGTGTTTTTGGTTATTTTTAATCATAAGAAGGATTTATTGATCATAGTATATCCAAAAGATAAGATTTACATATTTAAACTTTGAAAAATGAAGATTTTTTTTTGAGAAATTGACACTTTAATACTCAAAATAGGACAGTTTCAAAAATTTTGACCTAATATGGTCTAGAATATCTTTCTAAAAGATATTAGCACTAATTTGGTATATTCACATTTTGGGATGTAGTATACATATGAAAGGTATAATACTCCCCCTAAATGTGTTATTCATCAAGAAAAATAAAATCAAATATGAGCCAAATGACATCCAATGAAAGAACAAATCAATCATGGTGCAAATATTCAAGTCACATTAGAGATATCTATGACATTTAATTCATTCCTCAATTTGCAAAAACGAGCTTCATCTAAGGGCTTGGTGAGGATATCCGCTAATTGATCTTCTGTTCTATTGTGACTAATCACAATATGACCTTTACTTACATGATCTCTTAAGAAATGATGACGGATATCTATATATTTGGTTCTTGAGTGTTGGACTGTGTTGTTGGCTATTTTAACGACACTTTCATTATCACATAAAAGAGGCACGTTTTTAAAATTTATTCTGTAATCCATTAAAGTTTGCCTCATCCACAATAATTGAGCACAACAACTACCGGCGGAGATATATTCGGCTTCGACGGTGGATAGAGCTACGGAATTTTGTTTCTTGGAAAACTATGATACTAGGGATCTACCTAGCAATTGGCAACTTCCAAAGGTGCTCTTCCTATCCACTTTACAGCCCGCATAATCCGAATCTGAATATCCAACTAAATCAAATTTTGCACCTTTGGGATACCATAACCCTATATTTGAGGAATGCTTTAAATATCTTAATTCTCTTAACGGACACTAAATGGCACTCTTTAGGAGAAGCTCGAAAACGTGCACACATGCAAACACTAAACATGATATCGGGCCTAAATGCGGTAAGATAAAGTAAACTACCAATCATAGACTGATAAAGCTTTAAATCTACTGGTTTACCTCCCTCATTTAGATCAAGATGACCGTTGAATGCCATTGGAGTCTTGATTGGCTTTGCTTCTTCCATACCAAACCTCTTGAGAAGATCCTTCACATATTTGGTTTGACTTATGAATGTCCTATTTTTGAGTTGCTTGATTTGATGTCCAAGGAAGAAGCTCAATTCTCCAATCATGGATATCTCAAATTCCCTAGACATCATATCACCAAATTCTTTGCAAAAATCTTTGTTAGTAGAACCAAATATAATATCATCAATATAAATTTGACACACAAAGAATTCTCCATCAATTATCTTAGTAAAGAGTGTTGTATCAACCTTCCCAATTTTGAAATCTTTTGATATTAGAAAATCTCTAAGTCGCTCATACCATGCTCTAGGAGCTTGTTTGAGACCATATAGCGCATTAGATAGCTTGTACACATGATTTGGATGTTTAGGGTTTTCAAAACCGGGAGGTTGTTCTACAAATACCAATTCGGATATTTGTCCATTTAAAAATACAATCTTTACATCCATTTGAAATAATTTAATATCAAAGCAAGATGCAAATCAAGTAAGATTCTAATAGCAACTAATCTAGCTACGGGTGCAAAGGTTTCACCAAAATCCAAACCTTTGATTTGTGTGAACACTTGCGCCACTAATCTTACCTTATTCTTACCACGATTCCATTCTCATCTTGCTTGTTTTGAAATACCCATTTAGTTCCAATGACGTTGTGATCCTTAGGTCTTTCAACTAGCGTCTATACATCATTTCGAGCAAAGTTGTTAAGCTCTTCGTGCATTGAGTTCATCCAATCCGGGTCATCTAGAGCTTCATCTACATGGGTAGGTTCAAAAGAAGACACAAAAGAGTAATGTTCACAGAAAGAAGCGACGCGAGATCGAGTTTGAACACCCTTACTAACGTCACCCAAAATTTGATCTATTGGATGATCTTTGGAGAGTCTATGATGAATTCTTTGAGGTAGAGGTTGAGCTTGTTGATCATTCTCCTATTATCCACGTGTATGGGTTGAACTTGACTTGGCATTGCGGAAGTAGATGGTTCAACTTGAGTGGATAAAGGTTAATCATCTTTATCCTCCTTTGGTTTGATGTCTCCAAGTGTCATGTTCTTTATTGCTTCTCTTAGTCCTTCATCACCTACATCATTCAAATTTTCTTGCTCTTCTTGAGAGCCGTTAGTTTTATCAAATTCAACATCGCAAGTTTTTTCATCAAAACGTTTATTTTTGTTAACAATGCAATATGCTTTACTATTTAAGGAATAGCCAAGCAAGAAACCTTCGTCACAACGATTTTGAAATTTTGAAAGCCGAACACCCTTTTTCAAAATATAGCATTTGCAACCGAAAACTCGAAAATAAGAAATGTTCAGTCTTCTTCCAATGAGAAGCTCGTAGGAAGTCTTTTTCAAAAGATGATGCAAATAAAGCCTATTTGTTGCATGGCAAGCGGTATTAATGGCTTCCGCCCAAAAACTATCGGAAGTGCCATAAACATCAAGCATAGTTCTTGCCATTTCAATTAGTGTTCGATATTTCCATTCTACAACTCCATTTTGCTCCAGAGTGTAGGTGGCGGAAAGCTCGTGCTTTATTCCAAGTTCATCACAATAATCTTCAATTCTTGTATTTTTTAACTTGGAACCATTGTGACTACGAATTTTCTTAATTTTGAAATCAAATTCATTTTGAGCCCTTTTTGCAAAACTTTTGAAAATACCGGAGGTTTCGGATTTATCATCTAAAAAGAAAACCCAAGTATACCTAGAATAATCATCAACAATGACTAAACAATAAGAATTACCTCCGATGCTATTATAAGTTGTCGGGCCAAACAAGTCCATACGTAAGAGCTCTAATGTTCTAGATGTAGACATGATATTCTTTGAAGGGTGAGAATTAGCCACTTGCTTGCCGGCTTGACAAGCACTAAAAAGTCTATTTTTTCTCAAACTTCACATTTTTCAAGCCCACAACTAAATCATTTTTAAAAAGCTTTTTGAGTTGAATCATCCCAACATGAGCTAGTCTTCTATAGCCATCCTAAGGATGTTTTTGCAATTAAACATGTTTGAAGACATGACTCATTTGAGGTGAAATCAACTAAATACAAATTTCCAAATCTAAAACCTTCGAACACTAAAGAATTATCATTTTCTTTAGAGATCACTACTCCATTATTAGAAAACATGAAAGTAAGACCAAGATCACAAATTTGGGCTACAGATAGCAAATTGAAATTCAATGTTTCAACTAATGAGACATTTGAGATAGAAAGGTCAAATGAGATAGAAATTTTACCCAATCCTAATATTTTTACTTTGCTATTGTCTCCAAATGTGATCTTGTCATGTTGGCCACTCCCTGATTCAAATGTGGTGAATATTTTCTGGTCACCGATCATGTGTTGAGTGCATCCACTATCCAACACCCAATGTCGTCTGCCGATCTTCTATTTCACCTACAAAAGAAAATCAAGCATTTTTAGGTAACCAAATTTGTTTAGGTCTTTGGAGGTTATTAACCAAGGCTTTGGGCACCCAAATGGCATTCTTTCTACGGCCAAGTATAGGAGTGCTAACAAACTTAGCAATAATTTTACCAAAACTATTTTTATTAAGCACATAGTAAGAATCATAAATGTTATTTTTGGATGCTTTGCCTAAAGGACAATCATTTGATAGATGGCCTACACCATGAAATTTATAACAAAGCTTCCCATTTGATTTTACAAACTGAAGAGCTTTGTTACTAATTTTCTTACCCTTCTTAGGAATATACCCAAAGCCTTCTTTATTGTAGGAACATATTTGACTATTCAAGATTTTATTTAGAGTGTCCTTGCCCTTAAAGCATCTATATAAACTCTTGCCAAGTTTATCCACTTGTTCTTAAAGTTTTATTTTCTACCATTAAATTTTCATGGCAAGAAATTGAGCTAGCATATGAAGTTGAAGGCATATCAATTAAATCATCACAAGAAGTAGATATGCTAGTTTTTGCTACACAATATGAATCAATTTTTAAACTAGACATATCATTAATAATCTTGCAACTAATGCCTACATCATTTTGAGGTTTTGAATGGTCCTTTGCAAGAAGAGTCTGATGAGCTTCCTTTAACTCCTCATAAGAATCTTTGAGAAAAAATATTCTTTTCTCAAAGCCTTATGTTTGAACTTCTCCTTGCCTAAGTACTCATTCAAGTCCTCAAGTATGTCCATGAGCTCATCATAGGTAGGTTCATTTTCATCATTAGATTTTACCTTAATTTCTCCTCTTACCATAAGACAAAACAGAGTGACGAAGGCGAAGATACCTCCTTGATTGCGACTTCAGCGAGACCCTTCTTCTTTGATGGTGTGTCATCCTCAGAGGAGTCAGAATCCGAATATTCTTCTTCAGAATCCCACTCTCCAATGTGAGCCTCGCCTTTGCCGTCCTTGTGAAGCCTTTTGAAAAGCTTCTTCTTCCCTTGGAAGACCTTCTTCTTCTTGGGCGACTTGTTGTTGTCGTCCTTATTCTTGGGGCAATGAGAGGCGATGTGCCCTTCTCATCACACTCGTAGCACCGGATATTTGCATACCAGTTTGTGCTAGAGTATTGCCCCTTCTTGAACTTTTGAGGGGCGCTTTAACTTGAACGTGTCCTCATAAACTTCTTCATTCTTCTCACGAGGAGTGCCATCTCCTCTTCGGTGTCTTCATCTTTGGAGTCATCATGCGTCTCCTCGCTTGACTCCGCCTTTGCCTTGAAGGCTATATTCTTCTTTTTCGAAGAGCTTTGCTCCAAAAGCTCTTCCTTGTCCTTCTTGTAAAGCTCATTGGTGATGAGGTTTCCAAGAAGTCCCGTTGGCGTCATCCTTGGTAACTCCGGTGAGCTGAGAAATAACATCACCAAAGTCTCATATTTTTCCAGAAGAGCCCTAAGCATCTTACGGACAATATCAAGATTGGTTAGCAATGCTCCAAGGCCCTTGAGCTCATTTACTATGTTATTGAGCCGTGAGTACATCTCATTGATGTTCTCATGGGGTAAGATAATGAAACTCTCATATTTGATTAGAAGCATATGCAATTTGGCTTTTTTGACCGAGGATGTCCCCTCATGAATTTTCGAGAGGGTTGTCAAAATCTCATGAGCGGTTTCGAGGTTGCTCACTCAATTGAACTCATCCGCGTTCAAAGCACCAAAGAGAGAGTTCATAGCTTGAGTATTGAGATGAGTGTTTCGCTCTTCTTGTTCTATTGTAAGTGTGAGATTAACTCCCGGAGCGAAACCCTCAACTACAATTCTCCATATACTTGAGCTCATGGCCTTTAGATAAACGGCCATGCGAATTTCGCAATACACATAATTTGTGCCATCGAAAAATGGAGCCTTGTCTATTGACACCCCATCGCTAGCCATCCTTACTCTCTAGGCGGTAAAGCCCTAATAGAGAGTCCAAGCTCTGATACCATTTGTAGGATCAAGGATAACCAACTAGAGGGGGATGAATAGAAGATTTCTAAATTTTTCGATTCTAAATTCAATCAATTAAAACACTAAACAAGAATTGAGATTTCCTTCAATTTTGCAACTAAGTTCTCTAATAAATATCAAGTACTCTAGCAATTCAAGTATGAATAAAATAGAAAGCTAAGCACAAATAATATACTTGAAAAGCTAGAAGATTGAATTGAATACTAGAAGTGTAAATGCTAATCACAAGAGAGCAAGAGACAAGATTTTTGACCCGTGATCTCGAAGACTTGCCGGTCTCCCTTACTCCACGTTGATGTGACTTGAACAACTTCAAGCCGGCTCCACCCGCTTGAGCCTTCCTCGATCACTCATGGTATCTCTTCACCACTCCAGTTAGGCGAGGTCCTTGCCTTCACAATCGATCGAACCTTCTCACAAGCTTCTTTGATAATATCACCGATGCCACACTCCTCTAAGCCGTCTAGGATGAATCAAGTGTCTAAATGGCTCAAATCTATATACAACACTTGAATGCTTCTCACTCAAAATGAGAATTAAATGCACTAGTGAGTAGAAAGAATTTGCTAGAGCTCAATATGTGTTCAATGAGTCACCAAGAGCTTCTATTGTGCAAGTGTGGGGGTATTTATAACCCCCACCAACTATTCCAATCGTTGGGGGGAAGATCCTGAAAAATCAGGAATTCCAGTACTACCAGCGTACAAAGTCTGGTAGTATTGCCCCTGTCCCAACGGTCAGTTTTGAGCATTTAATGCTGCGGAAAAGAGCCATTGGAGATGGTCTGGTACTACCACCACACAAAGTGCGGTAGTACCGACTTTTCTGGAGTGATTTACTCAAAAACAACTCGTTCTAGAAAAATGTTACCGCCTTATAAAACCCGGTACTACCGGATTTTAGCATGCGGTAGTACTGCCCAGGAGAAAATGCTCAAAACACCTCTTTCTGGAAAAAGACTACCGGGCCTCAGATCGGTACTTCCGCACATGCGGTAGTACCGCAGTTTTACTCCGGTAGCTCCGGATTTCAAATCCATGAAAAACATCAGAAAGAAGCTTCTTTGGAAAATAAGTACTGCAGCCTAAAACACAATAGTACCGGAGTTCTGGTACTACCGGATTTTTCCTTTCAGTAGAACCAATAATGAAAAACAAGAATTTATACAAATGAGCGCTTCTCTAGAGAATAAGTACCGCAGTACAAACTGCGGTACTGCCGCCCTTGCGGTACTACTGTGAAAACACTTGCTGTAGTATCGGTTTCCCGGAAGAGAGCTGTATTTTGAAACACATGATTTGATACAAGTGTGGATAATTTAGCCTTCATAAAAATTCAAGCCATACGACACTTTAATCACCATCAAATTACTAATCATTATTCCCTCTTTATAGTACAGCATCGAACATGTAAATCCGATCTTTTTTACTCCTTGCTCGAAGATCGGTAAAATAAAAGAAAATCTCCTTAAAATACATTTACCTTGTTCTTGATCTTTTGATTCTTTTAATGAACATCCTTTTCTTGGATGAACTTCAATCTTTCTCAAGATGCCACGGTGAGGACCAACCTATTCTTACAAACTTAAGAGAAATTGTTAGTCTTTTAACACGATTGTCATTAATTTCCAAAACTTTAATTAAAATAGGGGCCTAGATGCTTCAGCTTCTCCACAGGATGGAGATAGATGGTGCACATCGATGAGTGTTCCTCTCGGCTATACCGGTATGAGCTTGAAAGGTGTATATGGGCATGAGCATTTACATTGCATTCATGAAAAGAAAGAGATGATGACAAAATACATGGATAATGACATGTTTAATGAACTGAAAGAGGATAATGAGATATGTGAAGGATGACATGAGTCATTGTTATTATGTACTTGCTGAGTTATGGACTCACCGTTGATTTTTTTTAACGTTTTTAGGTGAACAATGGAGGTAACATGGCATAGAATGAGAGTAGCACCATCAATTCATTTGTCACATTATCTATCACAGTTATCTAGTAGTGATCACCCTTGCATTAATAAAGTGTTTAGTCAAATTAGTTATTGAACTTTCACATTACCTTAATATTCGTGTGGTGCAGCTAGCATCCATCTTCTCGACCTGTGTGAACTAATCAACGGGATAATGATTTTTCTCGAATCTAAATAAAGTCACGGACCAATGCCTGAACAAGATTATATCAACTATGTCATTGGGATTCGGTGCACCTCCGAGCAGCGAAAGCTATATCGTTTTGAAAAACAAATGTTTGGATCTTCTTCTATAGAGGAAAATAATAGGGGAGGCTCTATTGTTATGTATTAATATATAATAAAATGAATTCAAAGCCAAAAAAATAAACAATGTACAGATCAAAACTTATAAACACTCAAGCAAGGAAAAGATTAAAACACGAAGTTCTTTTGATCTCAAATATTGAAAAAAAACAGTTTTGGTAAAACTGATTTTGATATGTAATTTAGCATTGAAATTTTAATTACTGGCAGCATAACTTATAAAAGTAACAAAACAATATTTTTATAGTTAAGTAGGCATGCATGTGAATCAAGCAGCATCTATCTGTGAGTACATGCGTGGGCGTGACACGAGAACGTGGATGTTGTTCCCGGGATTGGTGGTAAGCGCTGTGCTGCGTTGCATCTCCAAGCACGCATGCTGGCAGCATCCATCTTCTCGACCTGTGTGAACTAATCAAAGGGATAATGATCTTCTCCAATCTAAACAAAGTCACGGACCAATGCCTGAACAAGATTATATTAACCATGGCATTGGGATTCGGTGCACCTCCGAGCAGCGAAAGCTATATCGTTTCAAAAAACAAATTTTTGAATCTTCTTTTATAGTGGAAAATAATAGGAGAGGCTCCTATTGTTATGTATTAATATATAATAAAATGAATTCAAAACCAACAAAAATTAAACATTGTGCAGATCGAAACTTATAAACACTCAAGCAAAGAAAAGATTAAAACACAAAGTTCTTTTGATCTCAAATATTGAAAATAAAAACAGTTTTGATAAAACTGATTTTGATATGTAATTTAGCAATGAAATTTTAATTACTGGCAGCATAACTTATAAAAGTAACAAAACAATATTTTTATAATTAAGTAGGCATGCATGTGAATCAAGCAGCACGTGTCGGTCCATTTTCGGCATTGGATAGAACCAATCTGCTCGATAACTTTTAAAAATATAGAATAGTTTATCTCTGCAGCCAAACAAATGGGCTACACAAAACAGCGTGCTCACAGACAAAACACATGGACGCGAATGTAAGTAACGTACCTATTGGAAATATCACCTTGATTATATATTTTTTTATACATAAGGTACATTTTGATTGTGGAATATTATCAGCATCGTTGGAAATACTCTTAGATAAAACATTCAATAATCTAAACTGATTATTCTAGGGCCTTATTTGAGACATATTCTGATTGTGTAGATTCTAATTCTTAAAAAATCGAGTGGGTGATAGTTTCTTATTTTATATACAAATCTACTTTTGATTGTGAGAGAAGCTATCCAGAATTATCCCTAGATCACCCTAGTATTCAATTACCCTGACTTTATTTTGCTTCATATATAGGGTGTATTTTGTCTGCGGAATATTATCAACATGACTGGAAATACTCTTACGATCTTGGAGGATTACGCCGTATGGTAAAACTGTGAGACCATGTGGAGGGTAACTCATAGATTTATGATGAATATTTGACGCTTGTTAGGCTTATGTCGATTTTTGTGAGTTTGTTTTAATTTAGAAAACTAAATTTGCAATTTTAAGTTGCTGTCGGCCTTCCCAGTGAACTTGAGGGACGCATTTAATTGGGAATTCATATTACTGTTAATTAAATATTGCATATTATGTTGTGCAATGCTATGTGATGTTTTGTTTGTCTGTGATGGTTGCAGGACTTCAGAGATGGTGAGGCGGACGAGATCGAGACTAGGTTAGGAGAGATAATATCTAGACGGTTAAGATGACGTCGAAAGATGACTAAAACCAGGAGATGAGTAACGTACCTATTGGAAATATCACCTTGATTATATTTTTTTTATAAATAGGGTGCAATATTTTGATTGCGGAATATTATCAATATCCTTGGAAATACTCTTACAATCTTGGAGGATTATGCCGTATGATAAAACATTCAATTATTAAAGGTTATAGAACGAAGTTCTTTGGATTTCAAATATTTTAAAAAAAACTGTTTTCATAAAACTGCTTTTGATCTGTAATTTAATATTAAAATTTCAATTATTGGCAGGATAACATATAAAAGTAACAAAACAATATTTATTAATTAAGTAGGCATGCATGTGAATCATGCAGCACGTGTCGGTCCATTTTCGGCATTGCATAGATCCAATCGGCAGAATAACTTCTAAAAATATTGAACAGCTCATTTCTGCTGGCAAACACATGGGCTACACAATCCAGGTTGCACGGTGGAAATCACATGGACGAGAACGTAAGTGATGTACCTATATTGGAAATATCATCTTAGTTTTATTT
The DNA here is from genome assembly GCA_036346275.1 of Otatea glauca. Classification (NCBI taxonomy): domain Eukaryota; kingdom Viridiplantae; phylum Streptophyta; class Magnoliopsida; order Poales; family Poaceae; genus Otatea; species Otatea glauca. The sequence continues at coordinate 7,050,976 of CM070722.1, read as the reverse complement.
TGCTTCATATATAAGGTGCATTCACGATTACAGAATGGTACATCACTATCATTTCATTTGGATCGATTCTTAAAGTTTTAAGAAAAATCGATTGTGCATGATAGATGATTTAGGAGAGGGTGTTAATAATAATCACAATCGGTTCTCAGGTTAGAAATGATTGTGATGTAGAACTGAGCACATCACAATCAGTTCTTAGTTCTTACATAAGAACCGATTGTGATGCACGCATGCACATCACAATCGATTTTAACAAAAGAACCGATTGTGATGTTCATGCAAGCATCACAATCAATTATGAGAAAAGAACCGATTGTGATGTGCCCAATGCTACATCACAATCGCTTCTAACCTGAGAACCGATTGCGATGTGTCTTGCTAAGTTATTTATACCCTCGGGCTGAACTCTCCTCTGTTGTTGTTCTAAAGGCTAAAAAACAGCCGTCACTCGAAAAAACAGCATATATTCTGGTTGGAAACAATACTTGGGTGAGAAATTTTGTAATCCTCAAGGTTGGGTGTTAAGAGGGTAAAGTTGAAGCCCTAGCTTGAGGAGATTTCTCCTCTTTTTTTTTCTCATTTGTGGTTTTCTTTAGAATGTGAGCATTCCTTCAAACCCCTTCAATTTTGCATTAGGTAATTTCGATATGTCGCAAAGAGAGTTTAGATTGTACTAGAATTGTGTGTATCCTATCATATTTCATACCTTTTATTTGACAATCACACATCCATTTAATTATCTTTGTAGTACTCTAGTGTTAGTTTGAAATTATTATTGATGTCTACGATGAATGATAGAGTTTAGGTTATGTAACCTACGTCTCCTGTTCGATGGTGCTTATTTATAAATATGCTAAACTGCAAATTTATAAGCAAGCACTTTCGAATTGTCCATGTTTTTTAGGACGGTTCGAGGAAATGTGGTACGGGCAAGTCCTGAGTTGTTGTACAATTCTAGACAAGGTTTCGGCAGCATCTCCCTGGTGTTCTCCGGATACACACCCCTCTTGACTTGATGTCTAGATTTGTATCTGGAGAACAGCAGGGAGATGCTGCTGAAATTTTCTCTGGAGTTGTACAATAGCTTAGAAACTTGGCCGAACCTCATTTCCTCGAATGGGATTAGAACCTAACCTAATTAGAGATTAGGAGTCATCGTTGGTACGTACTTAGTTGGTGAACAGATAGACGTTTCTTTAAGATCATTCAATTCGTCAACTTTGTTAATGGTTGCACCCTTATTTTGTTTCATTGAAGTCATAAGATTTGCAAGCTACTATATTAATTAGGTAATTCGATATCATTGTTATATCTCCTAACTAGGGAATTGGAAGCTCTTAACTAGGGAAGAAGGTATCGGGAGTAAAATTTTATATCTAGGAACTCGTCTCTATTTTGCAAAGGTAATAAAATGATATATTCGAAATAGCTAGCTAGCTGTCAATCCAGTTTTTTCCTTAATTTATTGTGTGTAGTTTAATTGCAGATGGACCGTGAAGAATAGATGTATCAGAAAAGCCGTGTGAGTGCTGAAGTTTAGAGGGGTGTTAAGGAGTTCAAAAAAATTGCAAAAGAAGACATGGTGAAGAAGGGTGTAAACTTCATATATTGTCCTTGCATTGATTGCACCAATCTCATGAGATTTAACAACTCAGCTCAAATTGAAGACTACCTAATTCGATGTGGCTTCGTGAGGAATTACATGTGTTGGATTCATCACGGGGAAACTAGTAGTACCCTTTCGGTATGCAACGAAGACAAGCTGGAACCTGGTGACTATTTGAAATATGATATGTTTGAGGAGGATAATTTAGAGCAAATGTTGTGGGATGTGGAGGAAAATTACAGGGAAAGAGAGTTTGAAAAGTTTAAAATCTCGAAAGAAAACGATGCCAAACCGTTGTTTTTGGGTTGCAAAGCGGAATACACCAAGTTGGGGTCGGTCCTTGCATTCTTCGAACTGAAGACAAAACACCGTTGGACAGATACAAGTTTCAATACACTTTTAGTTTTTCTATCGGATGTGCTTTCGGAGGGAAACGAGTTGCCAACAAGCATTTATGAAGCGAATAAGTTACTATGTCTAATGGGAATGGAAATAGAATGGATACATGTATGTCTGAATGACTGCATCTTGTACCGTAACACGCATAAGGAACTACACATTTGTCTAGTTTGTGGTTTACCCTGGTACAAACAAAAGGAGAAGCGTACTGATAAGAAGCGTAAGAGTCGTGGCGATGACATTGAGGAGGTCATTAAAGGGGCACCAGCTAAGGTATTGTGGTATGTCGGGGTCCAAATATGCAAATCTGGATCCTCTGTGTATTCAGCACTAGTCCAGGTTTACGCTAGTGCACACATGGTCAATATAGATGAATATCACAATCATACACCGCAGAAACATAACAAAAGACTTCATATATTAAGAAAGACATAGTTGAACGACTGTAGGGTCAACCTTACACTTATTAAACTTCGATGGCTCTGAAGCAAAGTAAATAAACAGTAGCGGAACGAAGAACGTCGGTGAATCGCATCAACATGCCACATGCATCTGACAAGGTTTAACTCTTAGATAATTGCCTCCTGGTAGAACTCCATCTCTTTCGAAGGTGTAGATTTCTCCTCAACTGGTGATTTGGTTGTTGGCAAGGGTGAGTACTTAAAGCACTCAACAAGTTGTGCACTGTAACATCCCAGAAAAATGCAATAAAATGAAAATGGATATTTTTAATATAAGTTTGTTCATTTCTGAATTTTCTTGGCATCATTGATTTTTATTGGCATTTCTTGGATTTATGGCTTGAATTAAAAATTAAATAATAGGATTAATGGATGGATAATGATTTGATTAATGAAATGACATCTCTTTGGCCCTTAACCAGTGCATGGTCAGAATTTAGTAAAAATATCCAAACATTATCTTTAGCTTTCAAAGCATTATTTTCCTCTAGTAAAAATATCAAAAATTAATAAATTCATTTAAAAGTTTGAAAAAATATTTGACATCATTGTCATCCTCAAATAAAATAAATTCCGAAAAAGGTTTTTTGGTCAATCAGTGATGTCAGAATTCTTATACTGTTTCGGTAAAGTATTTTAACCCAAGATTTTTACCAGATTATAAGCCTTATCTGAAGACCCTAGTAATTTTTTTTTGACAATTATCTCGGTGATTTGATAGCTCATTTACTGTGGTCCTTGAGCTATCTAGAGTAGTACTTCTTCCTTATCTCATTTTCTTCCTCTGACATGTGGGTCCAACTATCTGTGTCCACTCCGTTCGCTGGAAGTAACGGGAAAACCCGCTCAGTCCCCGTCCGGTGGACCCGTCCCCACATGTCAGTCGCTGATCCGTTTTCCCCTCACCTCTTCTTCTCTCCCAGGCCGAAGCTGCTTCGATCTGTCTCGATTCTTCCTCCCATTTCTCTGTCTCCTAAACGAATTCACCGAATCAGTTTGTCGTCACTACTCCATTCTTGCCACGCAATGCCTCGGCCTTCCCGAGCCGACCTGAGCCGGCAAAAATCTCGTGCCACCTCGCCATGGAGCATAGAACCGGCTGCCGTTTTTCACCTCGCGTTCAAACACTGTAATGCCATCCATTGCTGCTTATATATACCGGTTCAGCATCAGATTGGGACCCCTCCTCACTTCCATAGCCATTCACAGAATCAAGTCCAAAAGCCGAAGCTCCTTTTCCTCGCCATTGCCGCAAGAACCCGAAAGAGGAGAAGAAAGATATTTGCGCAATTGGTGAGCAATCTTCAGAATCAAGTGAACCTGAAGCACCCTTGTACCTCCTAGATTACTCATCAACCCTTATCTTCTGCCTTTTACGCCTCCAGCATCTCCGCGCAATCGCCTTTCTTCTTCACGGTCGGCGACTGTGGGTAGCCTTCTCCAACCTTTCTCCGACCCCATTCTCAGGTGAAATGGAGCTCTCACTACTCATGGATTCTCAAACCACCATTTCCTGGTGAAAATGCGCCGAGAGCGCGAGTTTCCACAGATCGGCCATGGCATCCGCCACACCCTCGCGGTGGCGGCATGCTTTCCGACCACCTCCGGCCGAATAGGTACCACCATTGGACACGAAATGACATGATGATGCTAATGGAGCTACCCATTCCGCCTCTTCGGTGATGCTTCATCGCCGGCAAGCTAAAAACCGAGTCTCTGTCTTTGTGTCACTGACTGCTAGGTCCCGATTGTCAATCGTCGAGTGCATTTGTATCGCTGACCTGTGGGCCTGGCTTGGCAGTCTCTCTGGGTTGCATACCCACGCGCCAGTTGCCTGTCTCATGTGCGCGCGTGTGCTGGCAAGCGGGCCCAACCTGATTAGCTCCCGCGTAGTCTCTGACCAGTGGTCCCGGGTTGTGAGCGGCTATAGGCTGATTTCAAAAGGGCTTTAGCGCGCAAGAGCAAAAGGCGCTTTCCAAATACCGAAAGCGTATTTTGCTCATTCGTTAGATTTTCCAAACCGAATCATCTAAAATCTTGTAGATTTAGAATATGCAAAGATATTTTGAAAATGTGCATTGTGTATTTTTTAAGATTTAAAATTTATGTGTATGTTTAAAATATGCCCTATATATGGTTTTTTCAAATCAAGTCAAAATAAAATGGAATGAATTTTGTTGGAATCCTTATTCTGAGAGGAACTCAAATATATAAAAATATTTACATTTCATATTGTTTTGTGTCATGTTCTAATAAAGTGAAATTTCAATGTATAAAATAATTAAATAAGTATAACTTATGCAAATTAACTTTACTTTGAATAAAATTATTCATATAAGCTAGTATATCGAAATGAACCTAAATAACTAAAAAGTACTCAAAATTTTGATTTAAAATTTATTTTGTAAAAATATTTTATCTTGTGATTGGTAGGTGCCTGCATATATGTATATATATGTTATTGAATTAAAGCATTGTTTTGAATAACTAAAAGCTTCAATATATCTTGCTTTGCATATGAATTAATAAGAAAATGTTATTTTGTGGTAGCCCAATATTCATAATATTGTAAATCCAAATAATTTTTGTATCTAGAATTCGAAACTATAAATTCAAGAATGCATAATTTTAGCCTCTTGAATCCGTAAAACTAGAATAAATAATCCATAAAAGAAACCATCTGTTCTTTATAGTCAGTTTCTATTTGATTTTCTATCTGTCTTCTTTTTGCCCTAATTAAAGTTTGTTATTTGCTATATTTCTGTTGAACGACGAGTAGAACCCGAGGTCTCTAATCCCGTGGTCCACTATGTCAACTGCAACCGCGACTTCGTTGTAAACAACAATTAAGCAAGGCAAGCACCCCCTTTGATCATATTGATCCCAATGTTTCATTTTACATTTTGTTTTGTCAAATCTATTTATGCATGTGTGTATTTACTGTAAATTTACTATTTTGTGGTACTGGTAGATATACTCATTATCTCATGGAACTTCCTTGATAAGTTTGGATATGTGAACCTTGGTTACCATATCATAGGGTTAGACAATATATAATGTCAACATGAGTATATGCGATTACATATTGATCAAGCTTAGCCATGCTTTAGAACCAGCAATTTAGATAGTTAGATCAAACTGTCTCTTGAGAATTTAAAAATATTGGATATGACACTGTTGATTACTGGTATTTTGGTTAAAAACCTAAAATAAAACTATGGTTTTGACGTGGATGATTATTGGCAATAGCCGGTTGTGCAGAGGGATTTGCATGTTGTGTAGGGTACAGTATCGCCTAGGTCATATTAAGGACCGAACAATGGGACGCTATAGATCCAAGAAACCCGTACAACCACAAGTGCTGGTATAGGACGGTATTAACCTATTAATTTGCTTAGGTGTGGCTTTACACTCTGGAAGGTGGGAGATAGTACAAGCACTCCATTTCGGTTTGCTTGTAAGGGGCTTCCACACTATGGGTAAATGTATATCGGTACAACGGTGTACGCCTTACTATGGGTAGAAATGGCGCCCGACTGTTTTTATGGTATCATGTTTTATATATGTGTTTCTACCACCATAGCGAGGGCTTAACGTTACCGGGATGGTGCAAAGTCATGTCTAGGTGATGTAACGGTTATGTTCATATCTCCTTGCCAACATACCAAAGTAAGTGTGTCAAATGGCCTGGCAAAAGAGGCTGATCTTTTCTTGTGGGTAAAGCTGTTCAACTCTGCAGAGTATAAATCTAATCGATTAGCCACTCCGGCGGTCATGGGCATTTGGTGAATTCATCTCAATGTTAGAGTTTTGGTATTTTCTAAATGCTTGGTTTTATATGATTTGCCACGTGTTGGCAAAAACCATGTTGTGTCATATTATGGTAGGATTTGGATGATTCGTTGCTCGTGAAGGGCCGTGAGTATTACTTATGCTTTACTAATTTCTTATCAGTCAAACTTGCCATTACAAATTCCGTTTGAGAAATTACAACTTGATTTACAATTTAAATTTCGCTTTATGCAAAGTTAACCGTAGAGGCCTCCTTTGATATAACCTGTAATACTACATTTTGCAAATACCATCTTAAGTCTTGCTAAGTACGAAAGTACTCAATCTTGCTTAATATGTTGTCTTAGGTGGAAGAGAAAACAAAGCTCCGAAGATTTCTTTTCATCATAGGATGCGGGAACCTCAATAAAGCGATCTTTCTAGGATTTATGCCTTGTCAGTTGCCTTAGGGTTGGATGGGCACACTACAAGACTTTTGCTTCTTCTGCTACTCTCTACTCTGAATTGTAGAAATACATTGTATACATAACTTCCGCTTTAATAATATGATGTATGGTTGTGATTCCAATTGTTGTAAATGTGCGTACTAGCCACTGATCATGGGACTAGTACTGTATGCAGATGAGATTCTTATTTTCACATTTTTGCAAAAATGTGGGTCGTTAGATGCACATAATGCAAGTCTAACATACTATATGCATGACATATTCCAAAGGAACGGCTAACATGGTTAATTTGCAATAAAGCAGCATTTATGAAAGAATAGCATAGATAGATTGTAAAGAAAGTAAAACAATTAATAAGAATAATAAATTTCTTAGTTATTTCCCAAATAAACCAACTCAATCCTTAAATCAAATTCCAAACTTCTATAGGCATAAGCCTCCATCCCAATTCCTTTCAATAAAAACTAACCCTTGACTGTAATCACGGTAACGTCACTGCCATGTGGCAACACCACATAGCGACACGTGGCGCAATCTCGGCAGGACACGTGGATGGGTCTATGGACTTAATCCACGGCCGACGACTCGGTCCACAGTGGACACAGCACAAGGTGCCTTGGCTGCCACGCCCGACACGCGACAGCACGCGGTTGGCCGCAGCGTCGGTGCGATCTCGCCCGCTCGTTCCAAATCGGACGATCGAGGGAGGCGGTGCAGTTTGGGACACGCCGCAGACGTGGGCGATGGCGATGGCTATGTATGTAGATCTAAACCATACAAAAGAGATCGGACGACCCAGATCTAAGCTACGCAAGCAACAACATGGCTACCCCGGCGTGCGACTCGTGGATGAGATCCAACTGCGCTTACCATATCCGACGGCTGAAGGAGTTTGCGGGCGATGGCAATGGCACGGCGGCACTTGGTCACTGGATATGAAGGCGAAGACTCGGCCAGCGGCAGAAGGAAGAGTCTCCGGCAACGTTTTCGCCTGATACGGATGAGTCTAGACACGGCGCACAAGCTAGCTGCCTCAGCGACAGCAGGGACTCAACGAATGGAGAGCAAACGGCGAAAAACAACGGTGATGACTCAGGCTTGATGAGCTAGGGCAAAAGGGTGGAGCGACTCGGGCTTCAAGCTGTGCAGGGCGACGCCTTAAATAAGCCCCTAGGGAGGCGTGCAACGGCCGGACTCTAAGTCCGAGGTTCACAGAATTTTTGCAGCACGGCAGATTTGGTTGAGATACGGCAAGGCGACATGATGCAATCACAGACGTCCATGCGACGGAGATCGAACGGAGGACAGCGCAAGGCGACGCGGTGAACGCATGTGCATTGGATTCCCATCCAATGGCGCGGACGCGTCAAGGATTAGGGTTAAGCGGGAAAACGAGTCGACTAGCTGGTGGCGCGAGGAATTGGGCCAGACCGCATAGGGTTTCGGCCCAAAACTGCTGATTGCATTTTAAAAACATTTTCAAATAAAATAAATCCAAAAATTAAATTTCGCCAAATAAAATAAGAAAAATTCCAAAAAAATTTCAGAAAATATTATAAGGCATTTAGGACTCAAATAAAATATTTCCAGCAAAAGTTTATTTAAAATTTTCACATTTTACAAAGACTATTAGGAAAAGGCCATAAATCAATAAATAAAAATTAATTCAAATAAATTCCAGAAAATTCATAAAACTGTAAAATGCATATTAAGTTTAAGAAATGCAAAAAATTGGGATGTTATAAACATCCTCCCTTAACAGAATCTTGACCACAAGATTCAGGGCTGACTAAGGAATAGGTCAAAAAATTCTAACTTTAGATCCTTTTCACACTTCCATGTAGCTTCGTTTTCTGAATGATTGCTCCACTACACTGCAGAATGCATTGACTGACTTCTGGTCTTACGATCAGCTATATCCAGAATCTTGATGGGCTGCTCCTTGTAAGTCAAATCTTCTTGCGGTTCAATTGACTCAAATAGTGTTTGATCTGTGGGAATTCAAAGACACTTCTTCAACTGAGACACATGGAACTCATCATGCACTCATGCCAATGACTGTGGCAACTCTAACTGGTAAGCAACCTTTCCTCTATAGCTCAAGATTTTAAATGTTCCAACATATCTTGGGGCGAGCTCCCCTTTGGCATGAAACCTTTTTACTCTTTTGAGAGGGGTTACTCTGAGATACACAAAATCATCAGGCTCGAAGCTTAACTTACAGCGACGATTATCTGCATAGCTCTTCTACCTTGACTGAGAAACCTTTAATCTCTCTTGGATCATGGCAATCTGTTCTTCAGCTTCTTTTAGAATATCTGGTCCAAAAACCAAATGCTCTCCTGTCTCGTTCTAATTCAACAAGGTACAACAAGATCGACCACACAAAGCTTCAAAGGGTGACATATGTAAACTTGCTTGATAACTGTTATTGTAGCTAAGCTCAGCACACAACAAGCATTTATCCCATGAAGCCACATAAGCTAGAGCACAAGCTCTTCACATATCTTCTAAAATCTGATTTACTTTCAGTCTGACCATCTGTCTATGGGTGCTAAGCTATACTAAAATTTAGATGAGTCCCCATTGCTTCATGCAATTTATTCCAAAATCTTGAGGTAAATTGGGTACCTTTATCTGACACTATCTTTTTTTGGCTCTCCATGCAAACACACAATTCTTGGCATATATAACTCTACCAAACAATCTCTTGAATATGTAATATTCATTGGTATAAAATTAGTGACTTTTGTCAAGCGATCAACTATGACCTATATTGAATCATATCCACTATGGGTTCTTGGTAAACTGGTAATAAAATCCACACCGATCTCCTCCCACTTCCACTTAGGTACTTTCAACGGCTGTAGTAATCCTATTGGCCTCTGGTGCATTGCCTTCACTCTCTGGTATATGTCACACAAAGCAACATGTTCAGCTACTTCACGTTTCATATTAGGCCATGAAAAATCTTTCTTTTAGATCTTGGTACATCTTTGCACTCCCTAGGTGAATAGAGTACTTTGAATCATGAGCTTACTTAAGAATTAACTTCTTTAGCTCCTTCTTATTTGGTATACAAATTTAACTTTTCATCTGTAGGGTACCTTAACCATCCAACAGGAAATCTTTAGCTTTGCCTTCATCCATCTTGGACTTGATCCTATTTACTTTAGCATCATCTTTCTGACCTTTCCTGATTTGCTCTTTGAAGGTTAGCTTTACCTCCAAGGTAGCTATAAATCCTTCTAGTACTACTTCCAATTTCAGCTTTTGGAATTCCTTGCATAAACCAGTTGTAACACCCTAAAATTTGCCATATTTTAAATTTTGGAGTTATTTTGATTTTTGTGAATTTTTGGAAATTAAGTGGAATTTATTCAAATATGGACTTTCTTGAGATTTATTAAAATAATGTAAAAGTTTATGTAGGAAAAGAACAGACACCTTTGGAAGCAATTGACTTGCAGGAAGATCTGACTTATAAAGAGCATCCGGTGAAGATTCTGGACACAATGGACAGAAAAACGAGGAACAAGTCAACGCGCTTTTGCAGAGTCCAGTGGAGAAATCACGCGGAAAGTGAAGCGACTTGGGAATGGGAAGAAGATCTGAAGAAGGAGTTTCCTGACCTATTCCGTAGTCAGCCTTGAATCTCGGGGCCGAGATTATGTTAAGGGGGGAGGTTTGTAACACCCTAAAATTTGCCATATTTTAAATTTTGGAGTTATTTTGATTTTTGAGAATTTTTGGAAATTAATTGGAATTTATTCAAATATGGACTTTCTTGAGATTTATTAAAATAATGTAAAAGTTTATGTAAAGTTTTATTGGAAAATATTTTATTTAAGTTCAAAATGTCTCAAAATATTTTCCAGAATTTTTCTGGATTTTTCTATGTATTTTTTCTATTTATTTTGGCTTTGTTTATTTATCGGATTTATTTTAAATCGCAAATGTTTTTAAAACGTGAGGGAATAGTACTGGGCCGGCCCATCACTGTGCTTAGCCCAGCCCAGCATGCCGAACCCTACCCGCGCACCGTTCGATCGTGATCGCTCGGTCATGAGGGCGCCGCGTCGCCATGCGTTGGTGGCCACCTGATCGAGTCCACGCGAACGTCCAGTATAGCACCACGTCCCTTCGCCCGCGTTATCGCCAGAGTTAACGCCGTCGAGCGTTTCCGCTCATTTCGTCGGTGTTTGCACGCACGTCGAGGCTCCATTATAGGTGTCGGTTAGTGCGCTGGATAGTGCTCTCCTTGCCGCACCTTTTGACTCCTTTCGCGCACGTCGAGACGCTATCCTCGCTTCGCAGTTGCTCACCGTAGTTCTTTTTGTTGCGTCGCCACTGTTTTCGGTTCGCTCCGCCGTCTCCGGTCGCCATTCGTCGCATTTGGATTCATCTTCGAATTCACCGCGTCAAGGCGCAACAAACCATCCAGTTCTTCACGCTGGAGGACCACCGTAGCAACACCGACGGCCTCGTCTTCTTTAGCACCGACAGCTTCTTCCTTCTGCACCGCCGCCGCCTTCACTAGATTTCCTTGCCGTTCGATCTGTATCGTGTGGCTCGTAAGTCCATGTCGCCCCCTTTCTGTATAAGCCTAGCGTGTTTCGTGACCATTAAATCTAATACATGTGGCGTAGATTAGATGATGAGTTCATGTGTTAGATATCTTCTCGGCCGTTAGATCAGTATTGGACGATGTAGTTGGATCGATCCATGCTATTAGAGCGAAACCGTCGAATCTTGCACAGTGGCCGCAGAGATCATGACGCGCGTGGGCATGGGTAGCGAGGCGTCGCTGGGTTGCGCGTGCAAAAGGATCTGGCCGTCCATTTGAATGGAGGGCTGTGATTGCACCGCGCATGTACGCTGGATCGCACCATTGTAGCCGTTGGATTCGGTTGACCGGTCGGATGGATGACGCGTGTCGCACGCATCTTGGAGCATTGCGACGCATGTAAGGGGATCTAACTGTTGATCCTTTGACGGCCATGATTGCGCCACGTTGTTGAGATCTGGCCGTCCGTTGGGAGCGGCCGAGATGTGGACTCATGTCAGGGCATGAATCCCGAGATGGGTGATGTCAGCAGTGAATTCAGTGCTGACGTCAGCTGGTGGGGCCAGGTACTGTTCTGTGGACCAAGTCCATGGACCGAGGCGACGTGGCAGCACCAGGAAGTGCCACGTGTCGGCTAACGTCACGTTGACGCAATAAATCGATTTTCTTTTGAAAAATAATTATATTAATTCGGTTTATTCTTACTAATATAATTGCAAACTTTAAAAGGCTATAACTTTTGCATTTGAACTCCGATTGAGGTGATTCCAGTTTCTAAAAATTTGTAAAATTGTTCACTTATTAATGGTGAATTTTATTTAAAATTTTGGGGTTATATAGCCTACTGTTATGGTTATTTATTGCGTATATGATTTTTTACGCGTAGACGCAAATTTGCCGAAAAGTTTCGATGAAGAGTTCATCGCTCAAGATCAAGCTTCGGAACACGACCAGCAACTCTTTGAAGGCAAGTGATACTTTGACCATTTTGATCCCAGTTTTTTTTAAATGTATTTTGCTTTGAAACTAAGCATGCCAAATTAATTAAAAATGAATTTTAATTAATTTGGGTAATGTAGCTAATCAACCCATATTGTTATTGCCACCTTGAAATTATTATTTTGTATGCCCTGAAATCATTGTCACCCTAAGATTATTCATATTTGTTAGATATTAATATGATGCCAACACGGGAGGTTAGACCGTGATTAGACGCTTAGCCTGCATCGGGTCATGAATGACTTTTTGGAAAACATATTAATGTTGATTAATGAAATATGGATTGTATTTGAAAACGATGTGATGATGCTACGTGATGATAATGAAGTACGAAGACCTGTGTGGTTCTGTACCGATGTTGTGTTATTGTTGGTATGTATTGCACAATAATCAACTGGGTGGGAAATGATTTAGACTGGGGCAAGTGGCAAGATGCTTTGTGCCAGGTGGGCCTGTATGGCTATGGGTTGTTGAGTTTGTGAGTCTGTGTGTCACATTGCGCTGTGTGCCACTGTTGAGAGAAGGAAGTCTTGCCATGGTCAGCTAAGGACTTCACCTTGCAAGGATGTCTGATATGTGACAGACCTAGTTGATTAGGGTTCTGATATCTTTCCTCTGAAACCTCGGGGTGACAGTACACAGGGGTGTATCTGTATGGGGGAGCGCACCAGTGCTACGGCTTGGTGCCCATCCAACGGTATTGGCCTGTCCTATACTTTGGCTCTGTGTGAGGGGAGTGATAGTGAAGGCAATACCGGAGAGGTTCTTTGGTTCAGGTAGAGGTTCCTTAAAGACTTTGTTGCAGGCAATCACCTGTGTGGTGAGCGGCTGTATCTTGTATGTAAAGTTTACAACCTCTGCAGAGTGTGAAATCTATTTGAATAGCCGTGTCCGTGGTATTGGACATCGCTCGGGGATTACAGTCAAGGGTTAGATCTTCAAAAATAAAATATGGAAAGGGTGGTTGTGTGCTTGTGTCGAGAATAAACTCATTAAAGCTGTGTGCCAAGTTTATGGAGAAAAACTATTTATAGAACTTAGTACTAATTATAATTGTTCCACTGCTTTTCACCTAAATAAGATATTAGTTTAAAAATGTTGTTTGAGGCGAAAGAACCAAATAAACCAATTCTTTGGAATAATCCTTGCATATAGTAATAGTACTGCATTTTGTGCATTACTTGTTGAGTGCCTTGAGTACTCACCCCCCTTGCTTATCAACACAACTTGAGTGGAGGAGTCTACGCCAACATGGAAGGAGGAGTACATCGGAGAGCCGGACAATTAGTGGGCAAGCCCTGTCGGTTGCCTGTGGCAAGCTGATGGGTTTCCATGAAGTTTATTTTATTTTTCATTATTACCTTTTGTTACTCTGATAATGTAAGCCCTGCGTGGCTGATCTTATGTAAGGAAGACCATAAGGTCGTACAACTCAGTTTATATGAATGTTTGTACTATTTATTATTGTATCGTTGTGATCATTTGTGATGTTTAACCCTGTAATGACTGTGTGCACTAGCGTGATCCTGGACTAGTGCTGAATACACAGAGGGTCCAGATTTGCATATTCGATTCCCGACACCAGTCTAGTTCCCCTTAATTAATATGTTAACACTGTGGCTTTTCCGACTTAAGGCATCAGTTACCATGTTAGCTTTTCCCCGTTGATAATGAATTCCCAAATTATAATCCTTGATTAATTTCCACCATCTTCTCTGCCTCATCTTAAGATCTGACTGAGTAAAGATGTACTTTAAACTCTTTTAGTCGGTTTGTATCTCGTATCTTTTTACAATGAGATAGTGACGCCATAATTTCAAAGTGTGCATTACAGCAGCTAATTCCAAATCATGGGTCAGGTAATTCTCCTCATGTGTCCTCAATTGCCTTGAAGTATCTGCAACAACTTTGCCATTCTACAGTAACACGCATCCAAGTCCTTGACGTGAAGCATCACAATAAATATCAAAACTACTCTGAATATCTGGCAACACTAACACCGGTGCTGTTGTTAACCTTTTCTTCAGTTCTTGAAAACTCTTCTCGCGCTCTAGCGTTCATGTAAACTTCTTTTCTTTCTTCAACAACTGCGTAAGGGATTTAGCCATTTTCGGGAATCCTTCAATGAACTGACGGTAATATCCCGCCATTCCAAGAAAACTGTGAATCTGGGTCACTGACTTTGGTTGCTCCCAATGCAACATTGCCTCATCTTTACTTGGGTCAACGACTATTCCTTTAGCAGTCATTACATGAGCAAGGAATTCCACTCTTTTTCTAAAAATCACACTTGCTGAACTTAGCATACAATTGCTGCTCTCGAAGCTTTTCTAGAAAAAGCCTCAAGTGTTCTGCACGATCTTCCTCTGTCTTGGAATATATAAGAATGTCATCTATAAATACAATGAAAAACTTATCCAGGTATTCCATAAAAACCTTATTCATCATGTTCATGAAATATGCAGGGGCATTAGTCAATCCAAATGACAACTGTGAACTCACAATGTCCATATCTTGTTAAAAATGCAATCTTGGGCACATCTTCTACGCGAATCTTCAACTGATGATATCCTGATTGTAGATCTTATCTTTAGAGAAAATTCCAGCTCTTCTTAACTGATCAAACAAATCATCGATCTTGGAAAACATATACTTTTTCTTGATCGCCACTTCATTAAGCGCTCAATAGTCAATGCGCAATCTTAAGCTTCCATCTTTCTTTCGAACAAAACAGGCGCTTTCCATGGAGACAAATTAGGTCTAATGATACCTTTTGTAGCAATTCCTCAATCTGTTTCTTCATTTCTACTAATTCTTTCATAGGAATTCGATACGGTCTCTTTGCTATTGGTGTTGTACAAGGCATTAACTGAATCGGTTTGGCAATATGAGCAGTCGTCACAACACTTGT
The DNA here is from genome assembly GCA_036346275.1 of Otatea glauca. NCBI lineage: Eukaryota > Viridiplantae > Streptophyta > Magnoliopsida > Poales > Poaceae > Otatea > Otatea glauca. The sequence goes on along the minus strand of CM070722.1, from coordinate 7,035,795 downwards.
CCAGTTCTGTTGTGTATCTACAATCTCTCTCCTTGGTTGTGCATGAAGCGAAAGTATATCTGAAAGACCATGTGGAGGTCTACCCATGTCGGTGATGAGTATTTGATTGTATTTGAGTTAGGAATATGATTTAGTTTTAGCAATTGAATAATTATTGTATATAATTTTGGACATTGCTATGTGATGGGTTTCCTTGTTTTTGACGGTGCTAGATCAAGGTGAGGCGGAGGATGACCTGGACTAAGCAAGGTGCGCCAGAGGTCCAGACAGTTGGGGATAACCGGAGGACCGGAGACGGAGTTGCTGCGAGACTAGAAGACAAGAGAACGACTGAGATGCTAAGTAGGAGCTGCTCGGATCAAGGAGGGCCATTGGATCATGGTCTCGAAGATAGAGTACTGGGACTAGTTAGTATGCTTTGAAAAGCGTGCAAAACCCATTATGTGTGTGGGTTTCGGGTTAGCCCATGTAAGAGTGAGTGAGTCAATCCTAGCCCTTGATGGTGATCCTTAGGGTAGAAGGAACTCCTTATCCATATATGGTGAGTGAGTCAATCCTATCCTTTGATGGTGATCCTTAGGGTAGAAGGAACTCTTCATCCATGTGTGATACTGATTCTTAGGCTAGAAGGAACTCTTCATCCATGCATGAGTGAGTGAGTCGATCCTAGCCCTTGATGGTGATCGTTAGGGTAGAAGAAACTTTTCATCCATGTGTGATGGTGATCCTTAGGGTAGAAGGAACTCTTCATCCATGCATGAGTGAGTGAGTCAATCTCTACCCTTGGTGAGGTTCCTTAGGATTGAAGGAACTCATCCAAGGGTGGAGGATGACTCATGAGTAGTATAAATAGATGGGGAGGGGTAGCTCTCCCCTCTAGAAGGTTTTGTGTGCTCCTTTGAGCTTTGCCCATCTTGTTGTGAAGCTTTGTAAACCTCCCTCTCAAGAAATAAAATTTTACTTTCTTACTTTTCTAAATTTAATTTCAGCATTTACATTATGTCTTAAATTCAGCATTTAAATTTCGTAATTTAATTTCCTGCAACTTGAATTTTTCCTCCCCTCCTTCTACTTGCTTTTTAAATTTTGCAATTTAATTTCTTGCAATTTACATTCTCGCAAGTTGGATTTGCCTCCCGTCCTACTTGCTTGTGCTTCTTGTGCCAAAGATGTATTATTGATGGATGAATCTTCTTTAGATCATATCATCATCATCTAGGCAATCCTTTGCGAGATCTCAATCTTATTTTTGTTTCTTGTGTTCTTGCTTGCCGTGACAAATGGGAGAATATCAAAGATCATCTTGATCATCACAACCCCACGAGCAAGTTCAAGACCAATATTTTCTCAGTTTTGCTCCTTTGCGGTTGAGAGTTTCAAGTGAGGTTTTGGTTGGACCATTAAGGGGGGAAATTTTTTTAAATTGTGATCATTCACCCCCTCTGATCGCCACGTCGGTCCTTCAATTGGTATCAGATCCGATTTTGCTCTTTTATAGATCTTGACCGGTCTCGAGAGCTATGGTGACGGACAAATATTCCACTAAGCCTCCCATCTTTTCTGGAGTTGATTTTCCTTTCTGGAAGTCTCGAATGGAGTCGTACATCACTGCTCAGGGCTTCCTGATTTGGCAGAAGGTGAAGCACCCGTATGAGGTTCCTGCCGATGAGAACGTCACAGCCGGTAATATGGCTAATGTTGAGGCAAATGCTAAGGCAAGAAACATCCTCATACAGGTCCTTAGCCATAATGAAGTACGACAGGATCTCTCACCTTCGTTCTGCTCACCAGATCTGGGTGACCCTCGATGCTTACCATGAGGGCATCACTCAGATCAAGACGGTGAGACAGGACTAATTCAAGCGTGACTACAACAAATTTGAACAGTACGCTGGTGAGACTCTTGATGAGTCCTTTGGTCATTTCACGAAGATTTTGAGCGATCTTCGAGCAGTTGGTTGCATATACCCTGACTCGGATAAAGCTCAATATTTCTTGACCGCATTTGATCTTCGGGTTTGGGAGATGAAGGTGACCACCATTGAGGACACCACAAACTTATCAACCTTGACTCTTGATGGGCTTTATTCCCGACTCAAGACTCATGAGATTGATGTTGTCTCTCGTAAGACAAAGTCGCAGTCGATGGCCTTGGTCACCGATTCTATTGGATCCTCTTCTGAGACTCTAGTTGGTTTTTCTCTTTTCGCCCTTTGCGAGCTAAGCGATGAACAGTTGGAAAAATTTATAGAAAATGAGCTTGCTCTTCTTGCTCGCAAATTCTCACATGCCTACTAGAGGGTGAGGGAGAGAAAGAGAGGTGGTACAATCACCTGCTTTGAGTGTGATGGCCCCAACCATATTCGAGTCAACTGCCCTAAGCTGGAGAAGGGGAAGAACGACTTCGGCAGTTCGGGAAAGAATGACTACACCAACAAGAACCGCAACAAGAATCCTCCAGCTAGCGAACCAGCGTGTGAGAAGTACCGCAACTTCTCGAAGAACATGAAGCTCTTCCACCGCTTCCTCGCGGCCCTCGAAGACATGAACCTCTCCGACACGGAGACCTGGAGCGACGAAGGCGAGGATGATCCGCAAGAGAAGAAAGGCAGCGACAACTTCACCGACATGTGCTTCATGGCCGACGCAAACGGCATCAGCGACTTTGAGCTCTACAGCTACTCGGACGAGGTACCTTCCTATGACCAGTTCAATGAAGCTTTCTGCAAATTAGGAAAATTTCATGCTAGAGCTAGAGCTAGGTGTACGGAGCTTGAGAAGGAAGTAGGAACTTTGACTCGGGAGTTAGCTTCACTTATATCTTCTCCCTCCCGAGTCTCTAATGACTGTTCTATGTGTGATGCCTTGCTTGTGGAGTTAGAGAATCTAACAATCATGCATGATAGTGTGTTTTCTGAACTTGATGGTCTTAGGTTGAAGAATTCTAGCAATGATTCTCTTAATGCTGTTCCATTAGATGCTAATTTCTTCATGCTCACTCTACTCCCTCATGTGAAAATTGCCCTAAACTGCTTGCTGAAATTGATGCTATGAGCACTCACCTTAGGAAGCTTTCCACTAGAAATAATGAACTTGAAATGCATACTTCTAAGGACTCAGTCAGCTCATGTGAGGGCTGTAGGCAACTTAAACTTGACAATGAATCTTTAAATGTCAAGGATGCTGAACTTGCTAAGGACTTACTAGCTAAGTCACAAGAAAGTTGCTTGCAATGTGCTGAGATTGAGGGGGACTTGGATAAAATCCATGTCGAAATTAGGAAGAAACTTAAGGCCCAGACTCTTAGGATTAGAAATGCCCCTTGTGTTTCGTGTGAGGCCCTCAAAATTAAGGCAGCCGTGCTGAGGGAGAAAAATGCATGTGTTGGTAGTTCTTGTCCTTCTGGTTCTTCTTCCTCTTCTTTCCTCTGCTCTTCATGTGCCTCTTTCTTCTAGGAGAGTGAGTATCTCATGAGCACTCTCAAGAAGTTTGTAGGAGACAAGAAGAAGCTTAATCTCATTCTAGACCAATCCAAGATGGCTCCCATTGAATCAGGGTCTAAGATTTGACTACTTGGAGCACGCTCGGGCGCATCCTCCCACCATTGTGCGTGGCTCCAAGAGTGGTGAGATCGTGGTAGCTCCCAGAGTGAGTACTACTATGTTTAGATCTGCTGAAGTTGTCCACGGGATCTCTGATCAAAAGGTTTCTCCTCCTGCTACTTCTGCCTCTAGTAAGGTGAAGTACACATGCACCTTCTGTCAGAAGGATGGACATTTGGCAGATTTCTGCTTCAGGCGCGCCAAGATCACAAGGCGTGAGCGTGTTGCTACTCTTAGGTGTATTAAGGGTCATCCCCAGACTCTGAGTGCTTCTAAGGCACGCACTGCTTCTAGACAGGTTAGAGAGTCGTCTATTTTTGGGCAGCGTCCAAGACTCAGTTTTCAGGCTGTTTAGTCGAGTTTTAGTCCTAGAGCTGTTCGTGGTCAATCTTTCCACCGTCCTCTTGATATTCCTTGTTTTTCTCATCGAGGTAGATATCAGCAGCGTGAAGTGTTCTCTGGTAAGAAATCCAGGCAGCCTCACTGGAATGGTCTAGCCTTTGCACCACAGCAGGCCAACCTAGTTACAGCTCCTATATCTTCTGTTAATGTTGTTTCTTATCTTGTGAGAGTTGAGCATTAGGAAGACACTATAGTCCAGTCTTCTCCTATGGCTGGTACTTTGAGGCATCGTGTGGTTCAGTATTGGGTTCCCAGATCTTCACTTTATCCCAATACTGAGTCATCTTCTCTCTCGTGTCTTGATCAGGTTCGTCGGATGGGGAAGGGAGAGGTATGGATAGTTGACTCCGGTTGTTCTTGTCATATGACCGGAAACTCTCGTTGGTTCTCTTCCCTAGTCCGAGTCCCTGGTGATGAGTTGATCACTTTTGGGGATGCTTCTTTAGGTAGAGTCATTGCTAAAGGTACCATCTGCATTATTAATAATTGCATTCTTAAGGATGTTGCCTTAGTGAGTAAGCTGCAATACAATCTACTTTCTGTTTCTCAGCTTATCGATGACTCTTTCGAGGTAAGTTTCAAAAGTAGTGCATGTAGAATCCTTGATTCATCAAGGGAGTTAGTTTGTAGAATTTCTAGATTTGGGAGAGTCTTTCGTGCTAATTTTTTTGCTTCTTCTGGAGACTCTCTCCTTTTTTGATTGCTTCTGTCTCTCCTTCTAGCATAGAAGACTTGGTCATATCGGCTGCGACCATTTAACCCGAGTTAGCAGCCACGACCGCATTCGTGGTTTGCCCAAACTCAAGATGGCCAAGGAATTAGTTTGCTCTCCTTGCCGACTGGCAAGATGGTTGCTCCTTCTCATTCCCTAGTCACTGTTGTGATGACTGATGCACAAGGATAGCTTTTACATATGGACACTGTTGGTCCAGCTAGAGTGCAGTCAACGGGTAGGAAGTGGTATGTTCTTATCATTGTCGATGATTTTTCGAGGTATTCTTGTGTGTTTTTCATGGCCTCGAAGGATGAGTCTTTTTCTCATTTCAGGGGTTTATTCAGTAAGTTGTCTACTCCCTAGTGCCTTACAAGCTATACGAAGTGATAATGGCATGGAGTTCAAGAACTCCTACTTTGAGAGTTTCTATGTGGAGTTTGGCTTAGAGAATCAGTTCTCCTCTCCCTACGTCCCTCAGCAAAATGGCGTAGTGGAAAAGAAGAACAGGCCCTTGGTTGAATGGCCAGGACGATGCTAGACGAGTACAGTACTCCTAGGAAGTTTTTGGCTGAGGCTATAGCTACTGCATATCATGTGTCTAATCGTGGTTTCTTGAGAGCACATTTTCACCACACTTCTTACGAGTTGAGGTATGGGTGAAAGCCCAGTGTTTCTCATTTTTGTGTGTTTGGTTGCAAGTGTTTCATTTTGAAGTCTGGTAACCTGGATAAATTTGAGTCTCGCTCTTCTGATGGTATTTTTCTAGGTTACTCGATTTCCTCACGTAGCTATAGGGTCTGGTGTTGCGATGCGAATAGGATTATTGAGACCTGTGAGGTGGCCTTTGATGAGGCTAGCCCAAAGGCTAGACCTAACATTTTAGGCTCTTCTTCCACCTCCAAGACCATTTTTGTAGATGATGAGGATGATGGAGATGATGGTGTTACACCTGAACTAGTCCCCTCTACACCTGAGGTGCCTCCTGTTTCTATTTCTGCACCTCAGGGAGACCAGCCCTTACCTTCAGACTCTCCTTCAGCGAGTGGCTCTGTTCCTGCCTCTTCTGTTCAGGAGGTAGAGGCCACTTCTGCTTCTGGACCTCCCTGCCATATTCAAAGACGTCATCCACCAAATCAGATCATTGGTGATCTATTTGAGCATGTCACGCACTCAAAATCAGGTTTATCCAGTTTCTGCCTCCACTCTGCCTTTGTTGCCTCGTTTGAGCCGAATGATGTTTCTCATGCATTATCCGATGAGTCGTGGATTAATGCTATGCATGAGTTAGAGAACTTCGAGAGGAATAAGGTTTGGCAGCTTGTCGAGCCCCATCTAATTATAATATCATTAGAACCAAGTGGGCGTTCAAAAATAAGCAGAGTGAGGATGGAGTTGTCATTAGAAACAAGGCTAGGCTAGTTGTACTAGGCTTTTCTCATGTTGAGGGTCTTAAATTTGAGGAGACATTTACCCCTGTAGCTAGACTACAGGCTATTAGGATCCTGTTTGCATTCTCTGCATCCAAGGGATTCAAGCTTTATCAAATGGATGTCAAGAGTGCATTCCTCAATGGTTATATTGAGGAAGAGGTGCATGTCAGGCAGTCTCCAGGATTCGAGAACCCCAAATACCCAAACCATGTCTTCAAGCTTTCGAAAGCTTTGTATGGACTTAAACAGGCTCCTAGAGCTTGGTATAAGTGGCTTAAGTCCTATCTTCTTAGTCATGGTTTTAAGATGGGTATAGTAGACAAGACTCTGTTCATCAGACACAAGGATTCTCATTTTCTCCTCGTCCAGATTTATATGGACGATATTATCTTTGGTGGCTTTTCGCATTCTCTTGTGTCTCACTTTTCAGAGGTGATGAGCACAGAGTTTGAGACGAGCATGATGGATGAGTTGACCTACTTCCTAGGCTTCCAAATCAAGCAGACTCGGGAGGGTACCTTCATGCATCAAGGCAAGTACACCCGAGACCTCCTGAGACGATTCAACATGTTTGACGGGAAACAGGTGATGACTCCTATGACCACCACTGCAGTCCTCGCGCCTGATGAGGATGGTGAGCCAGTTGATCAGAAGTAGTTCAGGAGCATGATTGGCTCTCTCTTGTACCTCATTGCTTCATGACCAGACATACACTTTGTTGTGTATTTGTGTTCTCGATTTCAGGCTTCTCCTCACGCCTCTCACCGCCAGCGGTGAAGCGTATCTTCGAGCTACCACTAATTATGGTATATGGTACTCTTCTTCTTCTTGTCTATCCCTTAGAGCCTTCTTCGACGTAGACTTTGCTGGCTGTAGGATAGATAGGAAGAGCACTTTTGGCACTTGCCAACATCTCTTGTTTCTTGGTCATCTAGGAAGTAGTCTAGAGTTGCACAGTCTACTGCTGAGGCCGAGTATGTTGCTGCAGCTAGTTGTTATAGTAAGGTGCTCTGGATGAGATCAACCTTGTGGGACTTTGGATTAGCCATAGATAGTGTTCCACTCTTTTGTGATAACACTTCTGCTATTTGCATTGCCAAGAACCCAGTGCATCATTCCCAGACCATGCACATCGATATTAGATATCATTTCCTTAGAGACCATGTAGAGAAGGGTGACGTAGTGCTTCAGTTTGTAGAGAGTGACCACCAGATTGCCAATATCTTTACCAAGCCTTTGGAAAGCTCTAGGTTTTTGGCCTTGAGAGGAGAGCTTGGAGTTGTGTGCCCTTATGGCATCTCGTGAGGGGGAGCTGGTTTGTATACTATGTATTATATATGTTTTCTTCCAGTATTTTCTTTCTTTTGCATCATCTGGGTGATATTGGGCTTATTTCTAGAGTTCTGAGTTCACTTCACTTAGACTTCTGGCATGCTTTGGATGGACCTCTCATCTTATGCTTTAGGTTGCTATCATGCACAATTAGCTGTTCTCTCTTCTCTCTAGGTTGAGTTCCCTATCTTATAAGTCTAGAAGGTGTTGGGCCCCTTGGGTAGACAGGTTCTGTGTGCACTCCTTAGCTTGAGATCTAGAGTCAGCTTCCCTATGTAAGTCATTAGGGAAGATGTGAGCGAGTTTGAACCATAGTGTTATCTACTATCTTTTCTATGATCTATAGCCGCTCAGTTTGCAGTTTTCTCGACCTCTTATCCTCATTCTATGTTTTTTATTTCGGTTGAGTTCGTTTTGACCTTCTTTGATCTTAATTTTGCTAATAATTCAACTTAAACCAGATTTGTGCTTAAAATTAACTTCACTTGTTGAGGGGGAGTTTGAGAATCTACTTCATGTATTGCATATAGACTTTATTTACTTTTTTATGAGCTTTGTCTATGTAACATCCCAAAATTTGACTAAAATATTATTTTATTGCTATTTGTGCATTTTGTGATTTTTTTGAATTTATTAGATTTTTCTGGAATTTATTTGAGTTTATTTTAAATCAAGTATATTGGCCTTTTGTGAAAACTAATTATTTATAGATAAATTTTATATAGAGTTTGGCTAAAAATATTTTATTTTTGTTCAAAATGTCTCAAAGTATCTATGAGAATCTTCTTAGATTTTTCCTGATATTTATATTACTTAAAAAAATTAAATTGATTTATAGAATTATTTTAAAAGAAAAATCCAGGGGAAATAGTTTTAACAGCGTCGGGATGAAGCCCAACATTGTTCGCCTGTAGCCCGTCGCTATGCAGCCCAATGGGCCGCTACGTCAGCCTGTCTTCTAGAAGCTCAATCGGCGCCGTTGGACCGCGATCGAACGATGGAGTTGGATTGGATACCCTAGTGGTTGTGGGCCGTTGGATTCAGATCAAGTGGTGGAGTTTGAGACGTGTCGGTTAGGGTAAGTTAGGATCGTATCCGTTGAATTTGGAAGGGGCGGATCCGATCATTCTGTGTCAGCGAGTTTCGTGGCCATTCGATCATCATCGGATGGATGGGGTCGTCATGTTCGCGAAGGACTCGAAATCCGTCACCGATACGCAACCGCGGCCGGGTAGGATTAGTTTTTCGATTTGCGCGCATTTGCCGAGGCTACAAAAGGGGAGGCAGGTACCCCAAGGTTCGCTAGTTCGTGCCGCACCTTTTCCCTAAAGCGCCATCGCCAGAGAGATCGGCGTTGAAGCTCGCTAGCTCGCCGATGTTCCCTTAGCGCCACCGCTAGTTTTTGTATCATTGAGCCGTCGTCAAGTAGTCTTCTGCCGTTCCGATTTTAGCTCCGATCTCGCCGTGACGAGACGCATCAGAGCCGCCTCTTCTTGGTCGTCGAGGTCGTTGCTTCGCCGAGTCCACCGCCTTCGTTTTCAAGTCCGGTGGAAGCCGCGTCATTGTGCCACCATCCACGTCGAGGAGCTCGTTAGCCATCGCATCTTCAGCGAACCACCGAGATCATGCCACATTGCCGCATCAACAGTAAACATCACCGGTAGCCCGGACCGTCGGATCAAAGGTAAACGCTCGGGATATCGCCGCGTCACTCGATCATCAATGAATCGCTCGGTTAGGATCGTGACCATTGGATCTCAGCATGTGGTCCAGATCGCGCCGACCCATGAGCCAATGGCGTGCGGACACGTGGTGGTGAGGTAACTGAGGCGTAGTGGGCTAGGTCTACGGTGGACTAGAGGAGGTCTGTGGACCGGGTGCATGGACCAGAGCCATGTGGAAATGCGTGATTGGTTCGGCCCGGTGCTGACGTCATGCTGACACAATAAATCGGTTTTTCGTTTTAAAAATAATTCGGATATATATTTGGTTTCAATTTTTTTATTTTTAGAATTTTTGAATCGTCCACGAGCCCATTCTCCCTCATACGAACTCTGATTGAGGTGATTAAAGTTTCTAAAAAAAATTAAAATTGAGATCTATTTAATATTGAATTTTATTTGATTCTTAAAGATTATTTTCTCTCTGTTTTTTGTTTATTTGGCGTTCTCTCTCGTTTCGCGTAGACGTCGAATTGTGCAACGCATCCGAGGAAGATTCGTTGACTCAAGACCAAGATCCAGATCAAGAATATGGGCTTTTCTAAGGCAAGTTGTGCTTTGATCATGTTGAACCCTTGTTTATAAAATTGCTATATTGTTTTACCCTATTGCATATTATTTCAAATATACAATTGTTTCAATTTAAATAGTGACTTAGTTAACATACCTTTTGATCTATACCCTACCTTTTCATTTGTATTCCATGATCTATTGTCACACTAGATTGGTTAATTATAATTGGTTAATACTAAAATCAACACAGGATGGTTAGACCGTGTTAGCTGCTTAGCCATGCCACGTCATCGCATATACTTGAATCATCAATGATTAATCTTGACTAATGGAATATGGAATATGTGAATTAACTTGTGTGTCATGTGTGGTCACACGATGAGATTGGGTTGTAGTGGCGAGGGATGTCACCCAACAATGTTGACTTGTTGATGGCACGAGGTGCTTGGCAATAACCTGGGGTGGTAATCACTTAGATTGAGGCAAGTGGCTAGGGGTGAGTATACCAAGGTGTGCCCGATGGGCAGACGGTATGTGGAAGCCTTGCCTCGATCATCTTAAGGACTTAACCTTGCAAGCCTTTGACCTGAGTCAGTCATGCAACCACATGTCTGATATGGGACAGCCTAACTGATTAATTTGCAATGTTTTAGCTTTGGTACTACCAACGGTAGTGTGAGTCTCGGGTTCACGGATCAACTCACATGGCGCATGAGGGGCGCACTGTTGTGGTGGTTTAACCCTTCAGTGTTGAAACCTCAGCGGGTAGTACTGGGTTAAGGCAGATCTTTGTAAGGCTTTGCCATGATCTCTCCGCCGACACACCAAAGGAAGTGTGTCAATAGCTTGGCAACAAGAGACGATCATGTCGTGTGGGTAAAGTGCATAACCTCTGCAGAGTGTAAATCTATTCAGATAGCCATGCTCGTGGTATTTAGCAATGCTCAGGAATTACAGTTAAGGATTAGCTTAATTAAATGGAAACTTGGCTGGGACGGCAAGATTGCCATATGGAAGGTTGGAACTTGACTTAGGATTGAAAACTTGGTTTACTTGAGAAATACTGAAACTATTTATTACTGTTATTTGTTTTACTGTCTTTACAATCTATTAATCGTATTTGTTCATAAATGCTGCTTATTGCAAAAGAGCCACGTTAGCCATTCCTTTGGAATAAGCCTTGCATATAGCTATGTTAGAGTTGCATTCTGTGCAAAACTTGTTGAGTGCTTTAAGTACTCACCCTTGCCTACAACAATATCATCAGTTGAGGAGTCTACACCAATGCTGGAGGATATGTACCAGAAGTAGACTAATGTTTAGGGTGTGATCCTTGTCAGTTGCCTGTGGTATACTGGGAGGTTTATCTACGTTTTTATTCCGCTGTAGTTTAATTTGTTATTCAGCCTTGCGAGGCATAGTCATGTAAGTTGACCATAAGGTTATTCAATAAGTATTAATTAATATATGATGTCTTTCATAATGTTTTCGCTGTGTATGTTTGTGATATTCATCTATGTTGAGCCTGTGTGCACTAGCGTGATCCTGGACTAGTGCAGTATATACGGATGGTCCGGATTTGCATATTCGGGTCCTGACAATGTATTATACAAATGAACTAGTATTCATGCTATGCACCTTGCTACATTACTAAAGATAATTGCTAGCTTAGATATGTCCAAGTTAATTTTACTTCTTCATGCTAAGCTTGGTAAAAATTGAAAATTGAGCTTTAAATGAAAACTTGATGAAACATGTTGCTTCTACTTGCTATGTCTCCTCTCCAGGTGCATATGCTATTATTTGTGAAATTTTGGATTTCTACTAGAGTCCCTATAGCAACTTGGGTAAAGCTAGGATGATCCATACTTGAGTCCTTCAAATACTCATAAATATATGTGCTAAAATAAAACAAAAAATTGACTCTTCTTGTGCAAATTGATCTCAACACCTTACATTCATGCGACGGCTTCTCATTGCACTTGAGATGAACTTGGAATATATTGTGTATAACCAAGACCATTCTCTTAAGAGTTCTTCTTGAGATGGTCGACTATGGCTGAGTCAATCACACTTGAAAAAAATGCAAATAAAAAACATAAGTGGGTAAAGAATGCAAATAATGTTAAACATTTGCACCCCATTATGTCATTTGAAGTCTTAAAGCTAAAAATTTGTATTAAATATATTTGAGTAGAAAAACCTTGTATACACATCTAGCTTTCCCAAAGTGTTGAGTAGGTTAAACTCTAGGTTTTCCATTTGATCCATTATATGGCTTTGCTTCTAGTTTAGAAACTATAATAATTGTTGCACTTGCTAACTCATGTAAAAATGACATATTCATAATTAATCTTGCTAGCATAATTTGTCATTTGCATTTGGACATATCTTAGTTTAGCATAATCTGAACTTGAGTAGCTTGGTGTCATATTTTGTTATTGTGGTCACTTGGATAATTTTCAAAGCTCTTTTAGGATGCACTTCATGCATACATATGTAAATTAAAAAAGCCTTCTTGATACCATATTTCCAAAAGGGGGAGAAATCGTGGAAAAGGCATCATCAATAGGTAAAAATGTGAATGCATCTTAGTTCCTATGATCTTGGTGAAATCGTGCTAATCCTTAAGAATCATAAGCATGTTTGAGCTTTTGTGAGTCTTCATTGGATTTTTAGAGTGTTTGTGAAAAACTTGCTCTTTCTTTGGTTGTGCTCTAAAATCCTTCTTGCCAACTTGGTCATGATCTCATTCTCTTTCTTGGACCAAGTTTGGCTTTGAAATCAAATTGCTTTCTTCCATCTTTTTCTAAATCAAATTTATGCCTTTTGGGTGATTTGTCAATATAATCATCAAGGGGGAGATTAAAAGACCATGTGGATGTCTACCCATGTCGGTGATGAGTATTTGACTGTATTTGAGTAAGGAATATGATTTATTTTTAGCAATTGGAAAATTATTGTATATCATTTTGGATATGTCTATGTGATGGGTTTCCTTGTTTTTGATGGTTGCAGGATGATGGTGCTAGGTCATGGTGAGACAGAGGATGACCGAGAGTAGGCAAGGTGTGTTGGAGGTCCAAACGATCGTGGATCGCCAGAGGATGACCAGAGACGGAGTTGCTGCGAGCCTAGAAGACAAGGGAACAACTGAGATGCTAACTAGGAGCTGCTCGGATCAAGGAGGGCCGTCGGATCGCGGTCAGAAGATAGAGTAGCGGGTCTAGTTAGTATGCTTTGAAAAGCATGCAAAACCCGTTATGTGTGTGGGTTTTTGGTTAGCCCATGTATGAGTGAGTGAGTCAATTATAGCCCTTGATGGTGATCCTTGGGGTAGAAGGAACTCCTCATCCATGTATGATGGTGATCCTTAGGCTAGAAGGTACTCTTCATCCATTAATGAGTGAGTGAATCAATCCTAGCCCTTGAAGGTGATTCTTAGAGGGTAGAAGGAACTCCTCATCCATGTATGATGGTGATCCTTAGGGTAGAAGGAACTCTTCATCCATGCATGAGTGAGTGAGTCAATCTCAACCCTTGGTGAGGTTCCTTAGGATTGACGGAACTCATCCTAGGGTGGAGGATGACTCATGAGTAGTATAAATAGATGGGGAGGGGTAGCTCTCCTCTCTTGAAGGTTTTGTGTGCTCTTTTGAGCTTTGCCCACCTTGTTGTGAGGCTTTGTAAACCTTCCTCTCAAGAAATAAATCTTTACTTTCTTACCTTTCTAAATTTAATTTCAGCATTTACATTATGTCTTAAATTCAAATTTAAATTCTGCAATTTAATTTCTCACAAGTTGGATTTGCCTCCCCTCCTTCTACTTGCTTTTTAAATTCCGCAATTTAATTTCTTGCAATTTACATTCTCTCAAGTTGGATTTGCCTCCTCTCCTTCTACTTGCTTGTGCTTTTTGTGCCGAGGATGTATGGTTGATGGATGAATCTTCTTCAGATCATATCCTCATCATCTAGGCAATCCTTTGCGAGATCTCGATCTTATTTTTGTTTCTTGTGTTCTTGCTTGCCGTGACAAGTGGGAGAATATCAAAGATCATCTTGATCATCACAACTCCATGAGCAAGTTCAAGATCATGATTTTCTCAGTTTTGCTCCTTTGTGGTTGAGTGTTTCAAGTGAGGTTTTTGTTGGATCCGTTGAGTGGGGGAAATTTTTAAATTGTGATCATTCACCCCCTCTTTGATCGCCACGTCGGTCCTTCAATATCATAATGTCATTGCTTATCTCGGGACCCAAATGGCCGAAAAATGATATTGATGTGTATCTTGCACCCTTGATCGAGCATTTGGTAAAATTGTCGAACAAGGGGGTCACGGTGTGGGATGCATACAAAAGAGAACACTTCACCCTACAGGCTATGGTATTTTGCACTATAAATAATTTTTTGGCCCTTGGTAATTTGGCGGGCTACAATATGAAGGGAGCCAAAGCGTATCTTATTTGTCAAGAGGAGACTGACAACTTGTGGCTGTCGAATTCCAAGAAAACTGTGTACATGGTTCACCGTAGGTTTATACCTCGAAGTCATCGATACAGTAAGATGGAGGATAAATTTGATGGGAAGAGTGAAGTTCGTTTCAACCTCGTAGCCTATGAATAGAAGGCAAGTATATTCACGCGTGGAGGATATTGTAACAGCCTTAAAATAAATAAAAAAGGAGAAAATTTTAAATTTTAAATTAGCATTTTAACCTCAAAATTTTAAATTAGAATTTTAACCTCAAGTGGGACTTTCGCTGTTCATTTGTGAATCCTCAATTTTAAGTTTTTATATCAAACAAATACATCATCATTCACAAATATATATCCATATCCTTAACTCAATAACCACATATCAACTTTGACACACAGATTTAACTCAAGAGTATCAGATCAAATCCATTCCATTCCTGTTATATCAAGGGAGAAAATAAATTACACGTCCCAGCACTATGAATTTGCATCAACACTCACATCCATAATTAAACAAAAATGAAAACCAAATCATAGTTTTTTTTACAACAATCAGACTGATCCACTACCTCAAATATCACATGAATTACAGTCATAATATCATATTATACCGGTTCTCAAAAATTCAATAAAAAGAATATATTGCTAAGCATCTACCCTGACCCTTTTCCATCTCCTGCCAACCCAAACCGACTTTTCACAGCACTGCATCTAGCTAGCTGCCAACATTTCTTTTGCCCATTCCCTTGCCCATGCTTCACTGCTAGGTGGAGGAGAGGTGGCTAGCTGCATGCTTGCCACCTACTATCAGCCCATAGAATCGCTATTCATCCCCTGGTCTGAAGCCTCCAAAACCATGGTATGGACCTGAAGAGTCGGTTCCAGTACCATATAAAGTCAGAGAGCAGCAATCATACCTTACCTTTTCACCACATTACATATTCAATCACATACCTTTGATGCCACTCCATTGCCACTATCTGCTCAAAGAAGGATAAGCGAGTCCAGGAAGGAGGAGCAGATATCAACTACCTATTTCACTTCTTTTTCGCCAACCAGTTTCTTCTCTTGCCTAGGATCACGAGGTACTAGTCATTTAGTATGAATTATCCTTCTCCAGTTATCAAGATTATGCACAATAAATAGCAGCCGCATATATTAGTCATTAAGCAATTGTATCAACATGTATTCAGAGCTATTCAAACAAGGCCATGCATAGAGGCAACACTCCAGAATTCGGGTACGAACCGTAGGAAAAGCAAAGTGGCATGCCCTTCAATTTAAATATACTGATGCATAATTAAACTCATAGGACATTTGGAATCTTAGCGCTTGCATGTCTTCCCAAGAGTAAAGAAATCCTGAATTTAGAACACATACAAATAATACAACTTGAAACAACAAACCACATATATTGGTTGATAACCCAATAACACATGGTCTACATTCAATATGCTCATATGAATTTCAGAACACCTATTCATATCCCAGAACACAGGCATAACACTCACTGTTGGAATCAGATTCATGCTCATACTATACTTGTTAGGAGGGAACCCCAGCACATTTATCAATTCAGGACATAATATATAAATATGGCTATGTCAAAATCAACCATAGCATCTCTCTGATCTAAAGCCTGAACAATAGACACATAAACACAGTTGTTTCTTCTAGTACCTCAAGCCAAAAATACCTCTGATGGTTGAACTAATACCATTAACCGGCAAGACATCTTTTGCACTAAGGATTCGGCCATTTCAATGCATGTAAGATACTCGCAATCATAGAACATATAATCTATGCTTGATTTATTGCCTGAAGATTAACAGGTTAAAGACACAAGCAATAGCAGTAGAACGGAGGGAAGTAAAACACTTAGCTTGTATAGAAAGGGGTATGAACCCTAGCAGTGGTCGAGCCGTAGTCGAAGGAGTTGAAACCGTCGGGCTGTGGTCGGTGCCGAAATGGTCGCTGCGTTGCCGGAGTCAAGGAGGCTGGTGGATTTGAGCGTCGACGCTAGGGCCAAACCACGGTGACCTAGGGAAAAATTGAAGGGGAAAATAGGGTGAGTAGGGGAGAAGGAAAGAGGAGATAAAAGCTAGGGGGAGACCTCGGGAGGCGGCGGCGCTTATGGCGTTCAGGGTAGGCCAAGGCGTCGTTGGCGTCGAGGGGGGCAGATTCGGCGAGGGAGTCGGTCGGCGTTCGGAGCTAAGAGGCGCAGCGGCGCTCTGGCCTGGCGATCGAGGAAGGAGGACATCAGCACCAGAGGAGACAATGCTCGGGACAGAGAAGGCGGCGGCTGGCTCAGTGGAGAGGCGCGGTCGGCCCGGAACTAGAGGGAGGTGGCGGCGCACTTGAGGGGAGCAAGCGCTAGAAGGCGAAGGGGGCGAGGAAGACGCGCAGTTGGATAGAGGGGGCGGCGACTGGGAAAAAATGGAGATATGTGTGGTAGGATTGGAGTAAGGGTTAGGATAAGGGCTAGGGTTAGGGAGCCGGCTGGGCCGAAATTAGATGGGCTGGTCGGCATGAAATGGAAAAAAAAGAAATAAATGATAACTAGATGGATGAATGAATAAGTAAGTAAATAAAAATAATAAATGAATAATAAAATATATAAAAAATGAAAATGAATAATATATGTATGTCATCATGTGCTGAAAATAAATGTAAAATAAAATGGGCCGAGAGAGTAATAGAAAACAAATCTAGATTTTATTTTCTTATTTTTATCTTTACTTTTCTCTAAATTAATTTAAACTTTGAAGTACAGAAAACATTTAGAGGTAAAACATCAGATGCACATAACTTACCATAGCACAATTTCTTTTATAAATCTAAATAATTTTAGCATCTTGAATTCGTAACAAAACACATGCAATCAAGAAACCTTAACTATAAAACAAACCTATTTTATGTAGTAGGTTTCTATTTAATTTTCCATCTGATTTCTTTTTGCCCTTATTAAAAGTTGTTATTTGCTATATTTTCATTAAACTACGCGTAGATTCCGACGTTCTAGAGTCTGCGACAATTGAATCTTACTTCGCGACTAAAATCAATGAGCAAGGCAAGCACCCCCTTTGACCATGTTGATCCCAGTTTTGCAAATGTTTTATTGCATCCGTATGTTCATTAAAGTTTGCTATATTGTGGGAAATGGTAGTTATACCTGTAGACTCATGGAACTTCCTTGATAAGTATGGACATGTGAACCTTGATAACCTAGAATTAAGGTTAGACAATATATAATGTCAAATTGGGTATAAGCGATGAATAATAATCATGCTTAGCCATGCTTTAGATTTAGGATGAACAAGTTGGATAAATTGATCAGATCAAACTATGGTATATTGAGACATGATGACGGTTACTGGTATTTTGGTATAAAAACTCAAAACAAAACTATGGTTTTGATACGGGCGATTATTGGCAATAGCCGGAGGTGCAGGTGTTGCACGTAGTGTGGGGGGAGATTATCGCCCGTGTCAAATTAAGGACCGAACTATGGGTTGTTTTCAAGCCATGAAATCCGTACAACCATAAGTGCTGGTATGGGACATGCTTAACCTTTTAAGTTACTCAGAACTAGCTTTGCACATTGGTAGGCTGGAGTAGTACAGACTTTCAATGACTGATTGCTCGGAGGGGCGCCCACACCGAGGTGTTGGGCGCAACGTTTGCTGATACAACAGTGTACACCATACTATGGATATGCTTAATCATCTATTGTACAGTGGCTGTACAAACATTAACACCATAGTATGGGTTTAACGTCACCGGGCTGGTGCAAAGCTAGGGCTAGGTAATGTAACGATTATGTAATGATTTCCCTGCTGACACACTAAAGGAAGTGTGTTACTAGCCTGGCAATAGGGGATGATCATTTCTTGTGGGTAAAGCTGTCCACCTCTGTAGATGGTTAATCTTTTCGAAAAGCCGCGCCTGCGGATATGGGCACTTGGTAAAGTCATCTCATGGTTAGATGTTTCATTATTTTCTAAATAGCTTGGTTTCATCTGTTGGCCTCGTATTGGCAAAGAATGATGTTGACAGGAATTGGGTGTCTCGATGCTCACGTCGTGGAGGACTGTGAGTTATTACTTATGCTTTATTTTCTTGTTACTTTCATATCAGTCAAATTTACTTTGACAAATTCCGTTTTGCAAACTACAACTTGATTTGCAAATAAAATTTTGCTTTATGCAAAATTAACCGTAGAAGCCTTTCCTTTGAAATTGCCTGCATATATTATAGGTTTTGCAAAAATCTTGCTGGGTACGAAAGTACTCACCCTTGCTTATTTACTATTTTTAGGTGAAGAAACAAATTACCCCGACGATACATACTTTGACACATGATTCGGGGATATTAATGATGAGTTTCTCTAGGGTTTACCTTGTCAGTTGCTTGTGGGGATTATAGGTTAAAGGCATACTGCAAGATACATATGTCTCCACTGCAAGAGTTCATTTCGGTTTGTAAGATTAATATGTAAGAACTACTTCCGCTGTTGAAATAATAATATGTGTGTGGTTGTGATATCAATTTGTGAATGTGCGTACTAGCCACTGATCATGGAACTAGTAATGTATGCACGTGGTACCCATTATTTATATTTATTGTAAAAAATGGGAGCCTCACAGATATCGATGTTCAGTATGAAAAGAACAATAAATCTATTCGTCCCAGGACCATTTGGAAGAAGAGGTCGATATTTTGGGACTTACCATACTAGAAAGAGTTAGATGTCCAGCACTGTATTGAGATAATGCACGTTGAGAAGAATTTCTACGACAATTTGGTTGGCATCCTACTGAACATACCTAGGAAGACCAAGGATGGTGTGAATGCTCATCGCGACATGGTCTACGTGGGAATCAAGTCCAATCTTGAAGTGATAGAACAGAATGGAAAAATTCCATACATCCCCCTTGTATGCTATACCCTGTCCAAGAAGAAAGAAGACTTATGCAAGTGTCTTTAAGGTATTAAAGTTCCATCAGGCTACTTGATTGGGACCCGGATTTGCAAATTCAGACCCTGTGTTTATACCGCACTAGTCCAGGATCACGCTAGTGCACACAGGCTCAACATAGATGCTATCACAGTCATACACAGCGAAATATAGCATAACTTTAATAATTAACAATAACTGTTGTCTTACATGATTATTGCCACACAGGGCTTAACTAAGAAATAACAATTAAGCAGCAGCGGAAATAAAGTAAATGTAGCAGCTCCCCAGTTCACCACAGGCAACTGACGAGGCTCGAACCCTAAGCATTCGAATCCAGATAATCCTCCTCCACGAAAGGCGTAGATTCTTGTTCTTCTGAAGTTGTTGTTGTTGGGGTGAGTACATAAAGCACTCAACAAGTTGTGCATAGTAATGCAATTCTAATATTCTATATGCTTGGCTTACTCCAAAGGAATGGTTAATATGGCTATTTTGCAGTAAAGCGGCATTTAACAAGAATACAGTAAATAGATTGAAAAAAAGCAGTAAAACAAATAACAGTAATTAATAGATTCAGCATTTCTGAAGTAAACCAAGTTTTCAATCCTAAATCAATTTCCAATTTCCATGACACTCTGCTATCCCAATAATTTTTTGTTTGCAAAAGTCTAACCCTTAACTGTAATTCTCGAGCATTGCCCAATACCGAGAGCACGGCTATTCGAATTGATTGTACACTCTACAGAGGTTATGCACTTTACCCACACGATACAACCAAACACCACCAAGGCGAGTGATCATAACAAAGCCTTTACAATGCTACACCTAGACCCAGTACTGCTCGCTAAGGTTTCAACACTGAAGGGTTAAACCACCACAACAGGCCCCCCTCTTGCGCCATGTGAGTTAAACCGTAAACCCGGGACTCACTATTCACCACGACAGTACCAAAATCTAGACTTCACAAATTATTCAGTTAGGCTGTTCCATTCCAGACATGTGGTTGCAAGAAAGAATCAGGTCAAAGGCTTGCAAGGTTAAGTCCTTAAAGTGATTAAGGCAAGACTTCCACATACCCCTGCCAATCCTGGCCCACCTTGGCACACTGCCCCTTGCCACTTGCCGCAATATAAATCATTACCACCCCAGTTGATTACCAAGCACCACGTGCCATCAACGTTTCAATCTAGATGTGTGACCTCCTCGCCACGACAACTTGATATCACTGTGTGACAACACATGACACACCAATTCATAAATATTGTTCCATATTCCATTAGTCAAGATTAAGTATCAACATTCGGACACATGTGATGATGTGGCATGGCTAAGCAATCTATGACGGTCTAACTAGCCCATGTTGATTATCAATATTAACCAACTATTAATTAACCATCCTAGGGTGACAACAAGATCATGGCATATAATTGGCAAGGTGGTCTTAATGCAAATAGGCATATTATCTATTTCCCAGATTAATTGAAATCATTTATCCACATAAAATATAATGCATAAATTTAAGAGACAAAATAGCAATTTGGTGAAATTAGGTGCAACATGATCAAAGCACAACTTGCCTTGGAGTAGGTGCTGGTCTTGCTCTGAGCCTGGGTCTTGAAGCGACGAATCTTCCTCCGGATCACCGAACAGTTCAACGTCTACGCGAAACGATGCCAAAATAGCAAATAAACACCAAAACAGAGAGAAACCAACTCCAAAAATAAAATAAAATTCACCAATAAATAGATCTTTATTTTACAATTTTTTAGAAATTTGAATCACTCAAATCCGAGTTAAAATGCAAAAGATATAGCCTTTCGAAGTTTGAATAAATACTGAAAATACAGAAAATAGAATTTTCGATTTTCCTGAATTATTTTTCTACTGGAAAATATCTTTATTGCGTCATGCTGATGTCAGCACTGACCCGAGCCAATCAGGTGCTGACAAGCCACCTTGGCGCACAGACCCGATCCACGGAACCGCCTCTGGTCCACCGTGGACGCGGCTCACGGCGCCACACGTCACGCGCCCGACACGCGATGCGCATCGACTGGCTGCGACGCCGCCCGTGCCGATGCTCGACACGTGGTACGCATTCGCGCGACGATTTGACGGCTACCACCCTACGCACACGCGGCTCAATCCAGAACGTCCAATTAAATCTAACGGCCAGAGCTTTACCCGAGCGAAACACTGTTGATGAAGCGACGTGGCTCGATCTGGACGGTTCGGCGAAGATCCAACGGCTGCGCGAAGCTCTGAGATGTGGCGATGTCGCGGCGGCGCTGAGTTCCCGGAGACGAGGACGACGACGACCCAGACGGCGTTTCAGCGCAATTCCGGCGTGAAGAAATGGCAGCTTTGGTGCGTCTTGGAACGAGGAGTTCGGATCTGGAACCCGTGCGGCGAACGGCAGCTTGACGACGGCGAAACGGCGGAAAAACTAGCGGCGGCGCTACGGGAAACTACATCAAGCTCCTGAGCAACAACGACGGCGAAACTGGCGAAGAGGCTAGACTGGCAGACGCGCATTGGGATGGCGATCATCGGGGTGCGGTCCACGCTTTAAATAGCCTCGGTGGACGCCTAGAAAAGGCAACCCTAAAATCACGCGGCTGTCTGTCCGATCTGCGATGAATGGCTACGATTCCCCCGAACGCGATATGATCCGATCCGCACCTTCCAAAAACAACGGATACGATCTAACCTTTCCAATACAACACGATTCCCCCTCATCGCCCGATCTTCATCCGACGGTCGACGCAGCACTTGGTGACGCATCTTGATAAAGTCCCAGCCATGATGATCCAAAGGTCGCACGCGGAGACGGCGGGCGGGTGGCAGCCAAGACAAAGATCGGGCCACGCATGCACGTAATTGAGTGCGCGCCGATCGTTCATTCTGATTTTCTAACGCTTTTCAATTTAAAATAATTCCCAAAATTAGATTAATTCCTTTGAGGCAAATAAAATATCAGTAAAATCCCCAAAAAGAACTCATAAATACTTTGAAACATTTTGAGTTCAAATAAAAAATTTTTGGCAAAACTTTATATTAGTTTTATCTATATACAATTAGTTTTCACCAAAGGTTCAATATACTTAATTCAAATAATTTCAAATAATTTCTGGAAAATCCAATAAATTTAGAAAAACATAAAATGCACAATAATGAGAGAGAATAGAATTAAAAGCAAATTTTTGGGATGTTACAAACCTCCCCCCTTAACAGAATCTCGACCCCGAGATTCAAGGCTGACTAGAGAATAGGTTTGGGAATTTCGACTTCCGGTCCTCTTCATGCTACCAGGTTGCCTCATTCTTAGAATGGTTGTTCCACTGAACTCTGCAAAAGTGAACTGACTTGTTCCTGATATTGCGCTCCACAACATCCAAAATTTTCATCGGTTGCTCCTTGTAGTTCAAATCCTTCTACAACTCAATCTCTTCCAAAGGCGTCTACTCTGCTGGCACCCGAAGACACTTCTTGAGCTGTGACACATGGAATACATCATGCACACCTGCCAGTGACTGCGGCAATTCCAACTGGTAAGCAACCTCCCCTCGACGACTCAAAATCTTGAACGGTCCAACATATCTTGGGGCAAGCTTTCCTTTAGCGTGAAACCTTTTAACTCCCTTTAAAGGGGTAACTCTAAGATATACGAAATCGTCGAGCTCGAAACTCAAATCACGACGTCGATTATCGGCGTAACTCTTTTGCCTTGACTGCACGATTTTGAACCTTTCTCTTATCATAGCAACTTGCTCTTCAGCTTCCTTGAGAATATTAGGGCCAAATATCATTCGCTCTCCTGTCTCATTCCAATTTAGCGGGGTACGACAGGCACGACCATATAAAGCTTCAAATGGTTGACATCTGCAAACTAGCCTGGTAACTGCTGTTACAGCTGAACTCTGCATACGGTAAACATTTGTCCCATGAAGTAGTGTAGGCTAAAGCGCAGGCTCTTAACATGTCTTCCAAAATCTGATTTACTCTTTCGGTGTGGCCATCGGTCTGCGGATGATATGTTGTGCTGAAGTTCAAATGTGTTCCCATAGCTTCATGCAATTTATCCCAGGATCTCGAGGTGAACTGAGTACCTCTGTCTCACACTATTTTCTTAGACACACCATGCAAACACACAATTCTGGCTATATATAATTCTGCTAACAGGTCTCCTGAGTAAGTTGTCTTAACCGGGATGAAGTGAGCAACTTTGGTCAATCGATCCACAATGACCCATATAGAATCATACCCACTTTGAGTTCTTGGCAACCCAGTGATAAAATCCATACCAATTTCTTCCTATTTCCATTTCGGAATTTTTAATGGTTGTAGTAAACCTGCTGGTCTCTGGTGTATGGCCTTAACTCTCTAGCATATATCACACAAGGCCACATGCTCAGCGACTTCACGCTTCATATTCGGCCACCAAAACCTCTCCCTTAAGTCCTGGTACATCTTGGTGCTTCCCGGATGGATTGAATACTTGGAATCGTGAGCCTCTTCCAAAATCAACTGCTTAAGCTCTGGTTTGTGTGGTACACAGATTCGACCCTTGAACCACATGGTACCCCGGTCATCCATAGTAAAATCTGCCGCTAATCCTTCATCCTTTTTAGCATTGATTCGGTTGATTTTCTCATCATCCTTTTGCCCTTCCCGAATCTGATCCACAAGCGTCGACTTTACTTCCAATGCAGCTATGAATCCTTCTGGAACTATTTCCAATTTTAACTTCTGACACTCCTTACACAGCTCCGATTGACGTTCTTGTACCATCATATTTGCAACGTGGCTTTTACGACTCAAAGCATCAGCCACTACATTAGCCTTTCTCGGATGGTAGTGGATTCCCATATTATAATCCTTTATCAGTTCCAACCACCTTCTTTGCCTCATGTTAAGATCTGACTGAGTGAAAATATATTTCAAACTTTTGTGGTCCTTATATATCTCACATCTATTTCCAATGGGATAATGACGCCACAGTTTCAAGGCATGCACCACGGCAGCCAATTCCGAATCATGCGTAGGATAATTTCTTTCATGCGATCTTAACTGCCTTGACGCATATGCGACCACTTTACCCTCTTGCATCAACACGCATCCAAGTCCTTGTCTTGATGCATCACAGTATATGTCAAAGCTGCTCTGGACATCCAGCAATACCAACACTGGGGCTGTTGTCAACCACTTCCTTAATTCCTCAAAGCTCTTCTCACACTCTGGCGTCCACACAAACTTCTTTTCCTTTTTCAGCAATTGCGTGAGAGGTCTCGCAATTGTTGAAAATCCTTCTATAAACCATCGGTAGTAACCTGCCATTCCCAGGAAACTACGCACCTGAGTAACAGACTTCGGCTGCTCCTAGTGCAAGACTGTCTCCACCTTGCTCGGGTCCACTGCCACTCCTTTCGTAGTCATCACATGACCAAGAAATTCAACCTTCTTCCAAAAATCACACTTGCTGAACTTAGCGTACAACTGTTGTTCTCGCAACCTTTCTAAGACCAACCTCAAATGTTCAGCATGCTCTTCTTCTGTCTTCGAGTAAATCAGGATATCGTCTATAAAGACAACAACAAACTTATCCAGATACTCCATGAAAACCTTATTCATCATATTCATGAAATATGCCGGCGCATTGGTCAATCCGAACGACATAACTGTAAACTCATAATGTCCATATCTCATCGAGAATGCGGTCTTCGGGACATCTTCTGCTCGAATCTTCAGTTGATGATATCCTGAACGAAGGTCTATCTTGGAGAAGACTCTTGCTCCCCTCAACTAATCAAATAAGTCGTCGATTCTTGGCAACGGGTACTTGTTCTTAATCGTTACTTCATTAAGTGCTCGATAATCGATACACAACCTTAGACTTCCATCCTTTCTCCTTACAAACAACACTGGCGCTCCCCATGGCGATGAGCTTGGTCTTACGAAGCCTTTCTCCAACAGCTCTTCAATCTGCTTCTTCATTTCTACTAGTTCATCAGTAGGCATCCGATAGGGTCTTTTTGCTATCGGTGCTATTCCAGGTTCTAACTCAATGACAAACTCGATGTCACGGTCTGGCGGCATCCCCGACAGATCCTCTGGAAATACATCTGGGTATTCCCTGACCACTGGCACTTCTTCTAGGCTGACGGCTTTTACGCTATTAACCATTAGTTGACCATCACGAACTGCTGTCGCTTGGAATTCCACTTTCTCTCCTCTAGGGCTCTCAATGGATACAACCCTTCGATCGCAATCCAATACTGTCTTATGCTTGGTCAACCAGTCCATACCGAGAATAACATCTAAAACTTGGGTATCTAACATGATCAAGTTCACTAGGAACTCTACCCCATTAATTAGCAGCTTAACTCCCAAGCACCCAAGGCTATATCTTAGCTCAGATCCTGGGTCTTAGACTAACATCACACATTTAAGATTTTTCATAATCAAACCATTTTCAGATGCAAAAGCCCGAGAGACAAATTAATGCGAAGCTTCCGAATCAAATAAGATTGTTGCAGGTACTGAGTTTACCAAAAACTTACCCAGCACGACGTCTGACGCTTCCTGAGCTCCATCTGTGGTGATGTGGTTGACTCTGCCCCGAATAGTAGCTTGAGGCATTGCTCCTACTTGTCCAGTTCCTTGGCTCGCTCCCGTCATCGGCGCCTTAGCAGGTGTCGTTCCAAGGTTGAAACGCACTGGCGTGATACCTCCTTTCTGGGGACATCTATTAGCATAATGCCCCATCTCATTGCAACTG
Organism: Otatea glauca; assembly: GCA_036346275.1. Lineage (NCBI taxonomy): Eukaryota > Viridiplantae > Streptophyta > Magnoliopsida > Poales > Poaceae > Otatea > Otatea glauca. The sequence goes on along the minus strand of CM070722.1, from coordinate 7,009,867 downwards.
TAGCACCTCCTGGCGGGTGACTGCTGCACTCCTCCTTGAGCATTGTTACCCTGGGCCGGCGTCTGATAACTCTGTCCTGGTGGTCGCGGCGCAGGTGTTGCTGGTTTGTTAACAGCTTGCGGTTGGAACCTAGCAAACTGTTGCGGTGTCATCCTCATTCGCAGGTGGTTAGTGCGTCCACCTGGGTTGGTCATCAAGCGCTTGCGATTCTCCCCTAGTTCTTTGCGCTTATCCTCCAAAATCAAAGCTTTGTTTACTAATTCTTGAAAATCCGAAAAAGTGTGGGTAATCAGCCCAACCTGCAGCCCTGAGTTTAGTAATTTCATGAAGCGGGACTGCCTGGCCTTGTCCATCGCTACGTCTTCAGGAGCATAGCGAGCTAACTGCGTGAATTTATTCAAGTAATCGGCCACCGGTTGGCCTCCTTGCTTAAGCGCCCTGAATTCTTCCTTTTTCAGGTCCATCATCCCTTCTGGTACATGATACTGGCGAAAGGCCGTTGCAAACTCTTCCCATGTGATTTCCATGGGTGCCTCATGAGCAGCACAATAATTCTCCCACCATTCTGCAGCTGTTCCCTCTAGCTGATGGGATGCATAAAGAACCTTCTTATGGCCTTCACATTGAGTGATGTATAGCTTCCTCTCAATGGTTCTCAGCCAATCATCTACTTCCAAGGGGTTGACATTGCCTGAGAATGTTGGCGGTCGGGTCCTCATAAAATCTGACAACTTGGAGTAAGGACGAGGCCCGCCATTGTTGTTCTGGGCAGCGGGGTTGTTGACTGCAGTCATATGGGTCATCTCCTGCATCATAGTCTGCATCAACTGAGTTTGCGCAGCGAGAAAAGCTCCCAAGTTCTGCATATCCACTGGCGGTGCTTGCTGCGGTGGTGCACCTTCGTTGGGATTGTTGCCTGGGCGCAGACCACTTCCTGAAGCTCCGTTGTTACTGCGGGTGTTCACCATCTGCTTGATTGCTTCTTGGGTTAGGAAAGATAGATGTAGCATAGATAAGATGTAAGAATTTCTAAGGTGGGGGAAACAGGTTAAACCCAACTTAAATATTTTATTCATACTTGGTATGGTTGCTTACATAGCCTAAGGGCCTTGCAACACATACTGCACACTCAGCAGACAATTAAGAACCAAACTAAACATGCAACCTTAACGTCTACTAAAAGGTAAAGACTAACTTAAAGACGTGACTCAACTGATGTGCACTTGGGTTGTCCCGATCTTCTGATGAGAACAATACGATGAACCACAAGATCAGCAACCAAACAATCGCAACGTCACAACATGAGGCGATCAACCGAATCAAAGACCCGATCGATCCTTGAACCTGCTGCAACCAAGAACAAGGTGATAGCAATTTCAAACCAATAATCTCAAACAAAAACAAGGTGAGGTTCTGTTTCTCAACTCGGGTGGTCTAGTCAACACACGCAAGATTGAGGAGGGACGCACACGGGGTCTACCAAAACACAACAAAACCTAAAAAATGAAGAATAGGGGTGAGAACCCAATATAAAGGGGTACCCACACAAGGGGGGGCGCCCAAGAGAGGTGCGACAGCCAGGAGAGGGGAGCTGGCCAAAGGAGGGGTGGAACCCTAAAAATACATGGGCCTTGGGCCCAAAAGAAAGGTGGCGCAGCACCTGGAATTTCTGTCCCGTGATATTGTTCTGTAATTTCCCTTTGCTCCAGGAGGAATTTGGCCTCGGGATCAGATACATTCGAAAGGTTATCTCGATACCTTTCAAAAGAGTTGTCGAACGTCAAAAACGGAGTCCGGGTGTGGCCGTGGCGTCCGTTTGAAGTACTGCTGCTCCTGGATGGCCGAACCGAACTCGGAGACGAATTGGGCTTTATCTTGGGCCTTCCTTGGCGCGTGGGCTGTCCTCGGTGGATATTCTTGACGTGCTAGTTCAGCAAAGGTGGATGGAAAGGACTTGTTTCTGGATTAAGCCCTCCAGACATCGTAGACGAAGTAGCGGTCGTAGAGGAAGAAGGGGCAGCGGTTGTATCCTTGGTTGGGATGTCCTCATCATCAACACTCGAGTCTCAACACAACTCTAAGACCGACTCTCACTCATCCAGCCACCCAGGCTGAGACTGATCCGGCGCATGCACCGGTGGGTGGGCTAGCATGGGTGCGAACCTATCCTGGTGACCCTCTGCTGGCTCCTCAGGCTCCCACTCACGCTCCTCTGGGTCTTCCTCTTCTTCTTCTTCTTCGGAGACTCCATCTGGCTCCTGGATGACCTGGTCCGCTACCTCCTCGGCTACCTGCAAGGCCTCCTCTAGCTCGCTGATGACTTTCGCTGCTGCGTCATGGGTCTTCTGAAGCTCTCGCTCGGTCACCCTCAGTGCCTCGTACACTGTCTCCAGCTCCTGCACAGTGTCCCTCAGGTGCTCCTCCTGGGCGGTGGCGAACTCAGCAAGGTGTACTTCAGTAGCACACTCCCCCTCCATGATCCGTCGACGCTGGCACGCTCGCACTGTCAGGTGAAGCCGGAACACGGTGTCGCGAAGCTTGTAGGCGTAGTCGTGGCAGATCCGTCGAAGAGCAAGTCTGGCAGCCTCCTGAATTCCAGCCTCGTACGTGAACCTCCAGGTAGTGATGTGGATCGATCTGGTGGTCTCGTCGCACTCTCGAGCAAAGATGGTCAGTTTGCAGAAGAACCCTCGATGCACACCGTTGATGTTCCAGTTGCTTCCTCGGTAAGGCAGACGATCGAAGCCTCCAATCACTTGAAGAACTCTCCACAGCTCCATGGCATAGAACTCGAAGGACTAGAAGATCGGCATCTATTCAAAACAAACTTTGAATAAGATCTCCACTCGAAGCGACACGAAAAGAAGGTAATTTTAGCAAGGATGATAGTAGAAGAATGAGATAAGCCGAGAGTTCCTTATTAGTCAAATTTACCTTTTTATTTAAAAAATAATTTTGAAAACTCCTAAGAGATACCAACTACTTAGGGCCAAGACCTATAGTCAGTATGGCTCTGATAACACCTCTGCCGGGACCCGAATTTTCAAATCCGGACCCTCTGTGTATACCGCACTAGTCCAGGATCACGCTAGTGCACACAGGCTCAACATAGATGCTATCACAGTCATACACAGCGAAATATAGCATAACTTTAATAATTAACAATAACTGTTGTCTTACATGATTATTGCCACACAGGGCTTAACTAAGAAATAGCAATTAAGCAGCAGCGGAAATAAAGTAAACGTAGCAGCTCCCCAGTTATCCACAGGCAACTGACGAGGCTTGAACCCTAAGCATTCACATTCAGATAATCCTCCTCCACAAAAGGCGTAGATTCTTGTTCTTCTGAAGTTGTTGTTGCTGGGGTGAGTACATAAAGCACTCAACAAGTTGTGCACAGTAATGCAATTCTAATATTTTATATGCTTGGCTTAATCCAAAGAAATGGTTAATATGGCTATTTTGCAGTAAAGCGGCATTTCACAAGAATACAGTAAATAGATTGAAAAAAAATAGTAAAACAAATAACAGTAATTAATAGATTCAGCATTTCTGAAGTGAACCAAGTTTTCAATCCTAAATCAATTTCCACTTTCCATGACACTCTGCCATCCCAATAAGTTTTTGTTTGCAAAAGTCTAACCCTTAACTGTAATTCCCGAGCATTGCCCAATACCGTGAACACGGCTATTTGAATAGATTGTACACTCTGCACAGGTTATGCACTTTATCCACATGATACAACCAAACACCACCAAGGCGAGTTATCATAACAAAGCCTTTACAATGCTACATCTAGACCCAGTATTGCTCGTGAAGGTTTCAACACTGAAGGGTTAAACCACCACAACAGGGCCCCCCTCTTGCGCCATGTGAGTTAAACCGTAAACCCGGGACTCACTATTCACCACGAAAGTACCGAAATCTAGACTTCGCAAATTATTCAGCTAGGCTGTCCCATTCTAGACATGTGGTTGCAAAAAAGACTCTCGTCAAAGGCTTGCAAGGTTAAGTCCTTAAAGTGATTAAGGCAAGACTTCCACATACCCCTGCCAATCCTGGCCCACCTTGGCACACTGCCCCTTGCCACTTGCCCCAATCTAAATCATTACCACCCTAGTTGATTACCAAGCACCACGTGCCATCAACGTTTCAATCTAGTTGTGTGACCTCCTCGCCACGAAAACTTGATATCACTGTGTGACAACACATGACACAACAATTCATAAACATTGTTCCATATTCCATTAGTCAAGATTAAGTATCAACATTCGGACACATGTGATGATGTGGCATGGCTAAGCAATCTATGACGGTCTAACAAGCCCATGTTGATTATCAATATTAACCAACTATTAATTAACTATCCTAGGGTGACAACAAGATCATGGCATATAATTGGCAAGGTGGTCTTAATGCAAATAGGCATATTATCTATTTCCCAAATTAATTGAAATCATTTATCCACATAAAATGTCATGCATAAATTTAAGAGACAAAATAGCAATTTGGTGAAATTAGGTGCTAGTCTTGCTCTGAGTCTGGGTCTTGAAGCGACGAATCTTCCTCCGGATCACCGAGCAGTTCAACGTCTAAGTGAAACGATGCCAAAATAGCAAATAAACACCAAAACAGAGAGCAAACAACTCGAAAAATAAAATAAAATTCACCAATAAATAGATCTTTCTTTTAATTTTTTTTAATATTTGAATCACTCAAATCCGAGTTAAAATGCAAAAGATATAGCCTTTTAAAGTTTGAATAAATACTGAAAATACAGAAAATAGAATTTTCGATATTCCTGAATTATTTTTCTACTGGAAAAGATCTTTATTGCGTCATGCTGATGTTAGACCTAACCCGAGCCAATCAGGTGATGACAAACCACCTCGGCGCATAGACCCGGTCCACGGAACCGCCTCTGGTGCATCGTGGACGCGACTCACGGCACCTCGCGTCACGCGCCCAACACGCGGCGCGCATCGACTGGCTGCGACGCCGCCCATGCCGATGCTCAACACGCGTCGCGCATCCGCGCGATGATCTGACGGCTACCACCCTACGCAGACGCGGCTCAATCCAGAACGTCCAATTAAATCTAACGGCCAGAGCTTTACCCGAGTGAAACACTGCTGATGAAGCGACGTGGCTTGATCTGGACGGTTCGGCGAAGCTCCGAGATGCGGCGATGTCGCGGCGGCGCTGAGTTCCCGGAGACGAGGACGACGACGACCCAGATGGCGTTTCTGCACAAATTCGGCGTGAAGAAATGGCAGCTTCGATGCGTCTTGGAACGAGGAGTTTGGATCTGGAACCCGTGCGGTGAACGGTGGCTTGACGACGGCGAAACGGCGGAAAAACTAGCGGCGGCGCTACGGGAAACTACGGCCAGCTCCTGAGCAACAACGGCGGTGAAACTGGCGAAGAGGCTAGACTGGCAGACGCGCACTGGGATGGCGATCATCGGGGTGCGGTCCGTGCTTTAAATAGCCTCGGCGGATGCCCAGAAAAGGCAACCCTAAAATCATGCGGCGGCGACAGCAAGCGGCGGCTGATTCGGAAACCGAATTGAATAGGACGACCGCGGTCCGTCCGATCTGCGATGAACGGCTACAATTCCCCCGAACGTGATATGATCCGATCCGCACCTTCCAAAAACAACAGATACGATCTAACCTTTCCAAAACAACGCGATTGCCCCCTCATCGCCCGATCTTGATCCGACGGTCGACGTGGCACTTCGTGACGCGACTTGATAAAGTCCCAGCGATGATGATCCAACGGCTAGCACGCGGGACGGCGACGGGGCGGGCTAGCGGGCCGCACAGCACTGGGCCACGCACGCACAAAACTGGGCTGCGGCCCGGTACTGCTCATTCTGATTTTCTAACGCTTTTTAATATAAAATAATTCCTGAAATTAGATTAATTCGTTTAAGGCAATTAAATTTCAGTAAAATCCCCAGAAAAATCTCATAAATACTTTGAGACATTTGGAGTTCAAATAAAATATTTTTGGCAAAACTTTATATTAGTTTTATCTATATACAATTAGTTTTCACCAAAGGTTCAATATACTTAATTCAAATAATTTCTGGAAAATCCAATAAATTCAGAAAAACATAAAATGCACAATAATGAGAGAGAATAGCATTAAAAGCAAATTTTTGGGATGTTACACTACTCCACAAATATTAAGAAGCTTGTGTCCATGGATGATTTGAAGTTGCTTGGTACCATGACTGTCATGTCTTGATGATCCAAATGTTCCCTATTGTAATCAAAAATATTCTGCTAGAGGATGTCAGGTTGGCAATCACGAAGCTATGTTATTTCTTCAATGCGATTTCTTGCAAGCTTATTCACCCCAATGTGCTAGACAACTTACAGAGTGAGGTGGTGCAGACTCTTTGTTAGCTTAAGATGCATTTCCCCAAGTGTGCTCCTTGCTGCCGACCAACTCATCCATCGTGCCGCCGCCTCGGGTCACCAGAGCTCCAACTGAGACCACCTATGGCACTGTAATGACCTTGGGGTTCCGTTTTAGTGGTCGCCCGCAGCCCCCATGCCTGTTGTGCCACTGGCCGAAGCAAGTCCGAGCTGGCCATGGTGCCACCGTGAAGGAGCTCCTCTGTTCTGTTCTATTTAGCTGACCAATGGGCTCAAGTGCAAAACAATTTCAATTAGCCTCTTTTGGTCCTATGGAAAGTTGGGCCATTTTTTCTTGAGCCATGTTGGCTGGTCCAAAGAAAAGGGTAAGGCACTGATTATTCCAATTAACATCAATTCAAGAAAAACTAGAAGGTCAATTTGGGTCAGATTCAAATAGTATAATCAACAGAATCAAACAATCAAGTTAAGTGGAATTTGATTAAGCTTAAACAATCCTTGTCTCAAACATACTTTTATGCAAGATCCCCACAAGAACTTGTTTAATTAGCATCTCTAATTTAAATAGCATCTTTAATCAGAAGACTAGCTCAAATAGTTTGACCCTTAAAATCAAAACCTAGAACTAAGTAAGTATTTAATTAAGCTCAAATAAAACCTGTTCTAAATATATATATGTATGTATGAATGTACCCTATGAAGACCCTCATACGAAGTTCTGCAAATTAAAATGATCTTTTGGTTATAAGAAAATGATATGAGACCAGCTTCAATAATTTTTCTAGAGGTCAGGACCCTCTGATGCTATAAAGGTTTTCAGACCTATATTGCACTTGGACCTACTGAAAATCTATCTCATAATATCGACTTAAGAATTCATAACATAAGTAAATAAATTTTAAAATTGAGAAACTAATAACTAAAATATTTTATCACCAGAACCTTCTTTTAAATCTGAATTTGATTTTATATCTGATTTCTTTTTGCCTTATTTGATTTTTGCTATTTGCTTTATTTCTCGACGAACGACGTGTAGAATCTGACGCCCCAACACCATCATCGACGACCTCAACTTTGTTTCATACATTAACTAGCAAGGTAAGCACCCACTTTGATCATATTGACCCCAGTGTTTTAATTTTGTTTTGTTTTGTCAAATATATTTATGCATACGCTTATTTTCTATAAATTTGCTATATTGTGGTACTGGTAGTTATACCTATTATCTCATAGAACTTTCTTACTAAATATTGACATGTGAACCATGATAACCCTAGAATAAGGTTAGACAATACATAATGTCAACATGGGTATATGCGATTACATCTTAATCATGCTTAGCTATGCTTTAGTAATGGAAACTGAAACAATCAGATATACTATCTTTGAGAAATTAAAAAGGTTGGATATGACATTAAAGGTTGTTGATATTTTGGTAAAAATAAAAATAAAACTATGGTTTTGACGTGGGCGATTATTGACAATAACCAGATGTGTATGTGACTTGCACGTAGTGTATGGGGAGATTATCGCACGGGTCTGATTAAGGACCGAGCTATGGGTTGTTTTCAGGCCAAGTACACGTACAACCACAAGTGCTGGTATGAGACGGTCTTAACCTATAAAGTTACTTAGGTATAACTTTGCATTGGAAACCTGGAGTAGTACGAGCTCTCCAGGTAGGTTTGCTCATAGGGGCTTCCACACAGAGGTGTGGGTAAATGCATACCAATACAACGGTGTATGCCTTGCTATGGAGAGAAACGTGTGTGATAGGGATGGACTGTTAGAGTTACCGTGTGAATGCTATGGATGGACTGCCTGAGGTACCGTGTGAATGGCAGGGATGGACTGCCTGAGTTATCGTGTGAATGACAAGGATGGACTATTATGTCTTGGGTGTGTGTTTCTATTGCCATGGCAAGGGTTTGACATCACCGGGCTGGTGTAAAGTTATATCTATGTAATGTAATGGTTATGTTATGATCTCTCTGCGGCACACCAAAAGAAGTGTGCTAATAGCTTGCACAAAGAGTTGATCATTTCTTGTGGGTAAAGCTGTACACCTCTGTAGAGTTTAAATCTTGTCCAAAAGCCGCGCCTGTGATCATGGGCACTTGGTAAAGTCATCACATAGTTAGAAGTTATGGTATTTTCAAAATGATTTGAATTGGAAATGTTTGTTGGGAAGTCTTTATTTCAGATTTTATGCTAGGGAATAGCATTGAGATGATGCGATTCTCACATATATGGAGGACTGTGAGTTATTCTATGCTACTCTTACATATATATATATATATATATACATATATATATAATGGAGGACTGTGACTTATTCTATGCTACTCTCATATACATATATATATATATATCAGTCAAACTTGCTTTTACAAAATTCTGTCTGCAAATTACTACTTGATTTACATGTTTAATTTCGCTTTATGCAAATTATCCGTAGAAGCCTCCTTTCACATAGCCTACATTACTGCGTATTGCAAATACACCTTAAGTCTTGTTGAGTACGAAAGTACTCAACCTTGATTAATTTGTTGTTTAAGATGGAATAGAAAATGAGGCCCCGAAGATATATGCTTCGCCGCAGGATATGAGAATCTCGATGACATGACTTTCTAGGGATTATACCTTGTCAGTTGCTTGAGGGTTGGATGGGCACACTACAATACTTTTGTTTCTTTCCGCTGCAATATACTCTGCTTTGTAAGACCTTATTATATAAATTACCAATATCATATGTAATAATGAGTATAGACGTGATATCAATTGTTGTAAATGTGCATGCTAGCCACTGATCATGAGACTAGTACTGTATGCACATAGATTATCCTTCTTGGTATCCTGTAGCAAAAAGGAGGGTCACTACAAAAGTTACATCATTGAATTCTCGTATCCTACAGCGAAATATGCATCTTCTGGGCTTTGGTTTTCTTCTCCATCTAAACGAACAAATGAATCAAGGTTGAGTATTTTCATACTCAGCAAGACTTAATGTGTATCGCAAAAGTGCATTAATGCAGGCTATGTCAAAGAAGGCTTCTCGGTTATTTTGCATAAAGCGAATTGGAACATGTAAATCAAGTAGTAATTTGCAAAACGGAATTTTGTAAGAGCAAGTTTGACAAGTATATAAATAAATAAGAGTAGCATAGCATAGAATAACTCACAGTCCTCCATGAATGTGAGAATCACATCGTCTTATTGCCATTCCCTGGTAAAAAAGTTGAAACAAAGACTTTCCAACAAATATCTCCAATTCAAACTATTTTGAAAATACCAAAACATCTAACTAGTGTTAGTTCACCAAATCTCCCATGACTGTGAGCACTACTTCCAAAAAGATTTAAACTCTGCAGAGGTGTACAACTTTACCCACAAGTCATGTCATTTTCTTTTTGCCGCTATTTTCACGCTCCTTTGTCATGTGGCCAGAATGTTCATGATGAAAACCTTTACATTAACTAGGTTAACTTTGCACTAGCTCGGTAATGTCAAACCCCTGCTATGCTGCAGAAACAACACACCCAAGACATGATATCATTCACACAGTAACCAAGTCAGTCTCTCCTGCCGTCACCATTTCACCCCATAGCAAGGCATACACCGTTGCATTGGTATGTAGAAACCCCTACGAGCGAGCCTACCCGGAATGCTGGTGCTACTCAAGCCTTCCAATGTGCAAAGTGAAACTAGATAACTTAATTGGTTTAAGGCCGTCTGTAAGTTTAAGCTCCATTGGTTTTGGTGATTGGTTTTAGATTAATGCTTAATCTTTGTTTAATGAGAAATCTAATCATTATGAGACTAACATGTTTATTGAGCTTTGTTCTTATTAATCTCAAATTTGGATGGAAAATGAAAAACCCAAGGTATGCACTCGTATTTACTTTATTATCCTATTTGCATACTTAGGATTCAAGTTAAAGGATGAACTCTTCCATTACGTATATATTAAAGATATGCATTATGTTTTCAATTCCATATATTACATTAATGTACACATCAAGTGGGAGTTCATAATTTAACTTGATGTTTCAATAGTATTGATCTAACTTGTCTTGCAATATATTAAGGATCAAGACTTTGAAACAAAACCTTGAGTATAAATTAACTTACATAGTTGTAGTATACTCATAGTAATATAGGATAAACTCCAATGCAATCAAATTGAATATGTTCATATTGTTTCCAATCCAATTATATATATATGCACATCTCTATGTGGAGCTTATTCCATGTTTGATGGTCTAAAAAGTATTGATCCCTTTTCACCACTTCACATAATATTTGGATCATTACTTTCCATCAAAATGAGTATATGAAACTTGTGTAGTTATATATACTCATATCAATTTAAATGAAATTTAAATTGAGTTCGGTTGTCTTTCAATCAACCAAAGAACGCTTCATCATGTGTTGATGGCATTCTTCGTCGATTAAGGACAAACAAAAAGTTCTTGAGTATAATGAAGCATTAGTTGCATCAAAGTACTCAAGACACAATTAATCATTCAAATTGAATTTGGGTTGTGCTCAATTGATCTTGGGGCATCCATTATGTGTTAATGGAGTGCAATTGATGATTAAGGCAACCATGTTTGTTGGACTAACTATCTTCCATGAGTTGTGAAGTAGGTTGAGTCCAAGATGATATAGAATTGGGAAGATGAAGTCATCATGTGTTGATGAGCTTCCAGAGGTGATCCCGGAGGAGAGATGAAAAGAGGAGAATTCATCATGGGTTGATAAACAAGAATAAGAAGAGAGGACCCGTCTTGGAGAGAAGTTGATGAGAATCATAAAAGCTCCAAGAGGGATTGCTAGAGGCAAAGGTATAACTAGCTAGGGCTAAGGATGTGTTCCTAGTCTTTTACCGGTTTCAGTGTTTGGATGTGAGACCGGGTTGCTAGTTAGGTGCCGTACTATTAAGAGGGGTTGAGTCATTTAGCATGAGCTTCATCATGTGTTGATGATCTCAATCCGGTTCACTCTAGCTCACTCTCTTGATTTGGTTTTTGCATGATGCTTTGATTTGCATGTGTTGCAAATAGGAGAAGCTCATGCTTGCTTCTTATTTGATTCGTAATCGATTTGGTTTTACATGGAGCTATGAATTTGCATGTGTTGCAAAAGGGAGATAGCTCATGCATCGGTGTTTTAGCTTGTGACTTGATCATGTGTTGATCATCACAAGGCTAAGATAGGTTTATGTCTTGTGTTTGCAAAATGTGTTTTTGCAAAATATTGATATTTGTGCTCTTATCTTGGAGCATAAGATAAGCATTTGCAAATGTGTTTTACAATGTGTTGGGATCATGTGTTGATCATCTCATGGCTCAAGATTTGATTTTAAATTGAATATATTCGTTATGTGCAAATGTGTTTTACAAATAAGCTGGAAGTTATGGGTTTCGATCCTAGAGCATGTGTTGGCATTTGCAAATGTGTTCTGCAAAGTGTCGGGATCATGTGTTGATCCTTACATGGCTAAGAGGATTGATCTCACAGGTTCTTGGTTTGTTTGTGAATGTGTTTTGCAAATAAGTTGGAGTTTAATGCAATTCTTTGTAGCATGTGAATAGGGTTTGCAAATGTGTTTTGCAAATTGTCTTGATCATGTGTTGATCATCAGATGACTCAAAAAATAAATCATTATTGATGCTTGATTTGAAAAGAAAAGATTTCTGTGTGAAATCTAATTTTATCTGGAAATCCAGCAGTACCACGGGTATAAACCCGATACTACCGCTGGGCCGGTAGTACCACTGTTTGGGAGCCTGTACTACCGACCTACCGAAGGTCGGTAGTACCGCGCGTATGAGACCAGTTGTTATTTTCCAGAAGAGCGCGTTTTCTCGGTGTTTGAAAACCGGAGCTACCGCGGTCAATGGGCGGTACTATCGGAGGTGCGGTAGTACCGGGCCCAAGCCGACGGTAGTTATTTTCCAGAGAGTTTGTTCTGGAGTTTGCGTTGAAGATGGCAGCACCGCCCGTGGAGTCTGGTACTACCGCTAGAGCGGTACTACCGGGCTTTTGCCTACGGTAGTACCGGGTTTACTACGCAACATCTAGTTTTCTAGTCATTGCCCTGGAGGCCGGTACTACCGGCTCTAGAAGGGTGGTAGTACCGAAAAATACTGATTTTGCCCATCTTGCCCCCAATGGCTAGATTTCATGTGGGGTCCTATAAAAGGATGCCAAGGGCTGGCATATGGGCTATGCTGAGTTTTTGGGAGTTCTTGGGGTGAAGTGCATGTGTTGCCATCTCCATTTTATCTCTTGTGTTAAGAGTGAGTCCTAATTGCATGTGTTGCAATTAGAAAGTGGATTGAGGGCCTCTTGTGCATGTGTTGCACTTGAGAAGGATCCTAGTGCATGTGTTGCACATAGGAGGTCACCGGAGTGCATGTGTTGCACTAGGTGAAGTTCAAGCTAGGGGCTTGACTTGTTACTCTTAGTGTTTGCCGACACCTAGACGGTGTGTAGAGGCGTCGTGCGCGATGACCTTCTTAAGGAGATTGTGAGAAGGCTCGACAAAGTTGTGAAGGTCGGTGCTCGCCTACCCGAAGGGAGAAAGAGCAACCACTAGTGGATTAGAGGTGGGTGCTCAATTCATGGAGCCAGTCCAATGTGTTTGGGCTAACCTCTGTTAGTGTTATGCCCTTGAGGCAATCATTTAGATGATTGTAACATGACTATGTTTATGAATAATAATATGATTATTGGTCCAATGAATGTATATCATTGTATTGATCAACAAGTATGTGACTTGCTTATGAAGCTCTTTACTTATTGATATAATTAGATAAATATCTTTGATCGGATATCATCGTATAGGACAACGATGAATAGATCAGCACATGTAGTGATCGATGATCATGCTTCATAGATCATGGGATATGGAGATATCATCTATACATTGCGGACGCATGTTAAAGAACATGGGTTAGATAGACCCGCCATGGGACACTGCGAGAATGTTTCATTCTTATGTGTCATCAGTGTATCTCATACATAGTAGATGTATGATCCTTAGACCTGATATTGTCATATTCCCTACATGTGTAATAGTTTTCCTTGTGGCTATCAAACACTACTTCCTAACCAGATAGTTATAAAGGTAGCTTTCATGTTTACTATGAAACATACAGAGGGAAGTGAGCAGTCAAGATGGAATTTGCTACTCCAATGAAACGGAGATATATGATAAGGCCACTCGTGTGATATGATTAAGGAAGTGCATGGCCATGCCGTGATTAAGGAGTCAATCACAACTTATTAATATATCACGGATACGAGAGACGGATTGAATCATCAAAGGATGACATGCTTCTCGCCTTGAGTTCAATCTTCATATACTTGGCAAAGGGATTATTACATGAGTACTTTCGATAGGTTCTGTCCGATTTAATCATAGTATGTTTGGGAGTTGGCATACTTTGCAAGGAGCCACTACCAACTATTGGATTGAAAAGGAGTTTTCCGAATCCATGTCCAAACGTACGTGAACCTGTAGGGTCACACACTTAATGGGCTGGGACGCATTAATTTGGATTGGATCTGTAATTAATGGACCTCGTGGGCTTAGCACACTGATGGCCCTGGTTTAGGGTTTCATCTCGTGGCTTTATAAGGAGGGGAGGAGGGTGGGCACAGGGTGAGCTTTCCACGGTTTAAAAGTGATTCACCCGAAACCCTAGGCTCCTCCTCTCGCTGCCCCTGTCGAGCGACCAGGTGCTTGCACACCGATGCACGGTGTTCCATCCCTGGACGTGTGGACTACTGCGGTGACGCTGCTGCGACTGCGGCATGGGAGGACGATCCACTCCATCGACGCAACGACTGTGGTGAGGACGATCCACTACATCGACGCACGAAGGATTCCGCAACTGCACGTCTAGTGGTAATCTAATCTATGATCCCCTTCTTGCGAGTAGCTTTCTGGTTATGCGGTAGATTTTTTTTGTGCTAGTGTAGCATACCGCGTTCCTCTTCAGTTTTATCAGAGCCATCTCATATAGATTTGTGATCTGGATGTTGCACATATGATATGTGAGGTTAGTAGATTGGATCTATTACATGTTCAGCCGGTTCATATGATGAATTGGTGACAGCAGCCATCGATGAGATCGATCGGTTTAGGGTTTGAGGAAAGTGCAAACCGACTCAATCTTCATTTGGGTGAGTCCGTTAATGGTACGATGTTACCCTTACCGGTCGGGTTACCGCCATCAGGGTTTCTGAAACGTATCCATATGGGACCAAGCCAATCAGATTGAGTTGGATTTGGTCAATCTGGTTGATCAATGGTAAGCGCAAACCGATTCAATATTGATTTGGGTGAGTCCGTTCATGGTACGATGTTGCCCTTACCGGTCGGGTTACCACCATCAGGGTTTCTGAAACGTAACCATATGGGACCAAGCCAATCATATTAGATCGGATTGGGTCAATCTGGTTGATCCATGGAAATTTTGAGGGTGTTTTCCCATGACAGAACACATGCCCTAGACCCGCCCACTGACCGGCCAGCTGGACCGCCACCAAGGGCTCTGCCCCTTGGACCCCGCCAGGGGCGCTGCCCCTCGGACCCCGGAGTCGTAGGGTTGCTTTTGTTTAACTCGTTTTTGCAGGGAATTATGTGAAATAGTATGGCCTATGTGTATGTGATGCATGTAATTTCCACATGGCCTGCGTGCCGTGTCAAGCCATAAGGCTATTTAAATTGTATAACGACCTGCGTGTTGACTTGTGATGCTTCAAACCCTCATGTAAAATTCATTATCAAAAGTTGTAAGGCGTTACATCCATAATGATGAAGACGATGGTATCAAGCAAGGTGGCTAGGTGAACAAATCAAGCAATGTGGCAAGGTGAACAAACAAGCATGATGATGGAGATCTTAATGCTAAGGGCCATGCTATTTCACAACTTATTTTGATTTTCTTTGGATGTGTGTTTAATCCTTGCTATTTTCTTTATGCTCATTGCATGTGATGACATGTTCTTAGTAGATATTGTTCATCCCTATAGTGAAAATTTTAAATCAAAATGTCCATCCAATTCTTGCACCTATCAAGAATTTAGATCGTTATTGATATGACTGCCAAAGTAGTATATCAATGGCTATCTTAATAGATGATAGGGATGTGTTGGACACATCATGCATAACAATGGTAGATTTAATCAAGCTATCAAAACGGTTTTGGGCTTGAGGACATAAGTGGTTGGGACTTGATTTCAATAATGAAGGAACCTATACAAGACAATTGGTGTCTAGGAAAACACACATGAGGCAGGTTTCTTAATTGGCACCCGAAAACGGGAAGTGCTCCCTCCCTCATATGAGCCCTTGGGGCAGGTTGACCTGGCCATGAGTCAAGTTGACGGAGGCATTCATTACTTGTTTTCATACTCAACAAACAAGAGTTACATAAGATGTAATTAGCAAAGGTGTTGCTTACCTATGTCATTAAATTTCTAGCAGTGATGCCAAAGCTCACTAGTGTTTGATGAATATGGATCTTGAATACTCACTATGTGTCTATAAAAGGGGCATAAAATAGGAGTGTCTTTTATTAAAATGTTTAATAAAATTTTTATATAAACATAGTGCTTAGAATCTTTGCATGTCTTTGTTGTAGTTCAATGGCACCTTCTCCTACTCCTGCTACACCTAGTTTTGCTTTGAGATCGGTTTTGGAAAGGGAAAAACTTAATGGAACTAATTTTGTTGATTGGTATCGCAACCCGAGAATTGTTCTCAAGCATGAAAAGGATTATGTTCTAGAGAATCCAATTCCTGATGAACCAGCCGAAAATGCTCCTCGCAATTTGAAGGTTGAATACGAAAAACATGTTAAGGCTTCTGTAGAGGTCAGCTGTCTCATGCTTGTCACCACGGATTCTGAGCTCCAAAAGCAATATGAGGACCAGGATGCTTACAATATGATTGTGGGCTTGAAGGGCATGTTTGGGAATCAAGCAAGAGCTGAGAGGTATGGTATCTCAAAGCTTTTATTTGCTTGTAAGCTGGCTGAAGGCAGTCCGGTCAACCCTCATGTGATCAAGATGATTGGTTACATCGGGAGATTAGAAAAACTTGAGTTTCCCCTTAGCCTCGGTTTGGTCACAGATGTTATTCTCCGTCTACGCCAGAGCTTTGAGCCATTCATTATGAATTTTCATATGAATAGCATGGAGAAGAGCCTAACCGAGCTACATGGGATGCTCAAGGCTGCCGAGGAAAGCATTAAGAAAAAACCCAATCATGTGATGATGGTTCAGAAAACAACTGCATTCAAAAAGAGGAAGGCTAAGGCTGAGGGAACGGGAACGGGAAAGAGCAAGGGCAAGGGCAAGGGCAAGGCTCAAGATGAGATCGCAAGCCTCAAAACTAAGCTTCAGAAGCTTAAAGTTGGCCCTCAACCTGATACACAATTCTTCTATTGCAAGAAATCGGGACATTGGAAGCGGGCTGCGAAAAGTACAGCGGATAAGAAGAATGGAAATGTGGTTTCCACTTCAGGTATTAATGTTATAGAAATTAATCTTGCTACTTCTTCACTCAGCTCATAGGTATATGATACCGGTTCGGTTGCTCACATTTGTAATTCGATGCAGGGGCTGATAAAGAGTAGAGACTTGGCAAAAGGAGAAGTGGATCTTCGCGTGGGGAATAAAGCAAGAGTTCTTGGTCTTCCGTTGGCACATACCCATTGCATTTGCCTTCAGGATTAGTTTTAGAACTCAATAATTGTTATTTTGTTCCATCTTTGAGTAGAAATATTATTTCATCTTCTTGTTTGGAACATGAAGGTTATGATTTCAGAATAAAGAACTTTTTTTGTTCAATATTTTTGAATGATATGTATTATGGTCGTTGCCCCATGGTGGATGGGTTGTACGTCCTTGAACTCGAAGAGAAACCTGTCTATAACATTAATGTAAAAAGGTATCGGCCTAATTATTTGAACCCTACCTTTTTATGGCATTGTCGCTTAGGTCATATAAATGAGAAGCGCATGAAGAAGCTCCATGGTGATGGACTTCTAACCTCATTTGATTTTGAATTATTTGAAACATGTGAATCTTGTTTACTTGGCAAGATGACAAAAGCCCCTTTCACAGGTTTTAGTGAGAGAGCGAGTGAGTTATTGGCCCTAGTACATCTGGATGTATGTGGACCAATGAGCTCATTGCTAGGGGTGGGTTTCAGTACTTTGTAACTTTTACCGATGACTTTAGTAGATATGGATATATCTATTTAATGAGGCATAAATCTGAAACTTTTGAAAGGTTCAAAGAGTTTCAAAACGAAGTACAAAATCAACTTGGCAAATCAATAAAACACTTACGATCAGATCGTGGTGGTGAATACTTGAGCCAAGAGTTTGGTGATCATCTAAAGCAATGTGGAATCGTTCCGCAACTTACTCCGCCAGGAACGCCTCAATGGAATGGCGTGTCCGAACGACGAAACCGAACTTTATTAGATATTGTTCGGTCAATGATGAGCCAAACAGATCTGCCATTATCCTTCTGGGGTTTCACTCTAGAGACAGTTGCGTTCACTTTGAATAGGGTCCCATCAAAATCCGTTGAGAAGACGCCATATGAGATATGGACTGGGAGAAGATCCATGTTGTCATTTCTCAAGATATGGGGATGTGAGGCTTATGTAAAACATTTACAATCAGATAAACTCGCACCTAAATCAGAAAAATGCTTTTTTGTGGGGTATCCTAAAGAAACAAAAGGATATTACTTTTACAAAAGAAACAAGAACAAAGTTTTTGTTGCTCGAAATGGTGTCTTTTTGGAGAAAGAGTTTCTTTCAAAAGAAATCAGTAGGAGTGATGTGTATCTTGATGAAGTTCGAGAATCACATGAATATGTTCAAGCTACCACTGAACCTTCACAAAGTGTTGTACAACCTGTGGAAGAGACTCCAGCCCCACGTAGGTCGGGGAGGCCATGTCATGTACCTATAAGATATGGGAATGACATATTATTGTTGGACAATGATGAGCCCACGACTTATGAAGAAGCAATGATGGACCCAAACTCCGAAAAATGGCTTGAAGCCATGAGATCCGAAATTCAATCCATGCATGACAATCAAGTTTGGAACTTGGTCGATTCTCCTGATGGTGTAAAAACCATTGAATGCAAATGGATTTTCAAGAAGAAGATAGACGTAGATGGAAATGTTCAGATCTATAAGGCACGGTTGGTGGCAAAGGGTTTCAAACAAGTTCAAGGAGTTGACTATGATGAAACCTTTTCACCGGTATCCATGCTCAAGTCTGTCCGGATCATTTTAGCTATTGCTGCATATTTTGATTATGAAATATGGCAGATGGATGTCAAAATAGCCTTCCTTAATGGGAATCTATCTGAGGATGTATACATGATACAACCTGAAGGTTTTGTTGATCCTAAATATGCTAAAAGGGTATGCAAGCTTCAAAGATCCATTTATGGGTTAAAGCAAGCATCTCGGAGTTGGAATATTCGTTTTGATGAAGTGGTCAAGGGTTTTGACTTTATCAAAAACAAAGAAGAGCCTTGTGTTTACAAGAAGGCTAGTGGGAGCGCACTTGTGTTTCTGATTTTGTATGTGGATGACATATTATTGATCGGGAATGATATTCCTATGCTTGAAGATGTTAAAACTTCATTGAAAAGGAGTTTCTCAATGAAGGACTTGGGAGAAGCATGCTATATCTTGGGCATAAAAATCTATAGAGATAGATTAAAAAGGTTAATTGGATTAAGTCAGGAAACATACATTGACAAGATATTGAAAAGGTTCAATATGCATGAATCCAAGAGAGGTTTCATGCCAATGCCACATGGCATCAGTCTCTGCAACAATCAGTGTCCTTCGACATCTGATGAGCGAGACAGGATGAGCAAGATTCCATATACTTCAGCTATTGGGTCTATTATGTATGCCATGATATGTACGCGCCCAGATGTCTCATATGCTCTAAGTGTCACGAGCAGATACCAAGCGGATCCTAGTGATGGTCATTGGATAGCCGTAGAAAATATCCTGAAGTACTTAAAGAAGAACTAAGGGTATGTTCCTTGTTTTTGGAGGTGAGGAAGATCACGTTGCAAAGGGTTACACCGATGCAAGCTTCCAAACTGACAAAGATGATTTTCGATCGCAATCCGGGTTTGTGTTTACACTAAATGGAGGAGTAGTAAGCTAGAAGAGTTCCAAGCAAAATACGGTGGCCGACTCTACAACAGAAGCGGAGTACATTGCGGCTTCGGAGGCCGCAAAAGAAGCTGTGTGGATTAAGAAGTTTATCACAGAGCTTGGTGTGGTCTCTAGTGCCTCTAGTCCAATGGACATCTATTGTGATAATAGTGGTGCTATTGCACAAGCAAAAGAGCCTAGATCACATCAGAAATCTAAACACATACTCCGGCGCTTTCACCTTATTCGCGAGATTGTAGATAGAGGTGATGTGAGAATATGCAAAGTACATACGGAAGCCAATGTGGCCGATCCGTTGACAAAGCCACAGCCTAAGCATGAGGCGCACACGAGGTCTATTGGTATTAGATACTTAATTGATTGACTCAAGTACAAGTAGGAGATTGTTAGTGTTATGCCCTTGAGGCAATCATTTAGATGATTGTAACATGACTATGTTTATCAATAATATTATGATTATTGGTCCAATGAATGTATATCATTGTATTGATCAACAAGTATGTGACTTGCTTATGAAGATCTTTACTTATTGATATAATTCGATAAATATCTCTGATCGGATATCATTGTATAGGACAACGATGAATAGATCAGCACATGTAGTGATCGATGATCATGCTTCATAGATCATGGGATATAGAGATATCATCTATACATTATGGACGCATGTTAAAGAACATGGGTTAGATAGACCCGCCATGGGACACTGCGAGAATGTTTCATTCTTATGTGTCATCAGTGTATCTCATACATAGTAGGTGTATGATCCTTAGACCTGAGATTGTCATATTCCCTACATGTGTAATAGTTTTCCTTGGGGCTATCAAACACTACTTCCTAACCGGATAGTTATAAAGGTAGCTTTCATGTTTACTATGAAATGTGCGAGAGGAAGTGAGCGATCAAGATGGAATTTGCCACTCCAATGAAACGGAGATATATGATAAGGCCACTCGTGTGATATGATTAAGGAAGTGCATGGCCATGCCGTGATTGAGGAGTCAATCACAACTTATTAATATATCACGGATACGAGAGATGGATTGAATCATCAAAGGATGACATGCTTCTCGCCTTGAGTTCAATCTTCATATACTTGGCAAAGGGATTATTACATGAGTATTTTTGATAGGTTCTGTCCGATTTAATCATAGTATATTTGGGAGTTGGCATACTTTGCAAGGAGCCGCTACCAACTATTGGATTGAAAAGGAGTTTTCCGAATCCATGTCCACACGTACGTGAACTGCGCAGGTCACACACTTAATGGGCTGGGACGCATTAATTAGGATTGGATCCGTAATTAATGGACCTCGTGGGCTTAGCACGCTGATGGCCCTGGTTTAGGGTTTCATCTCTTGGCTATATAACAAGGGGAGGAGGGTGGGCACAGGGTGAGCTTTCCACGGTTTAGAAGTGATTCACCCGAAACCCTAGCCTCCTCCTCTCGCTGCCCCTGCTGAGCGACCAGGTACTTGCACACCGACGCACGGTGTTCCATCCCTGGACGTATGGACTACTGCGGTGACGCTGCTGCGACTGCGGCGTGGGAGGACAATCCACGGCGAGGCGAGGACGATCCACTCCATCGACGCAATGACTGCGACGAGGACGATCTATTACATCGACGCGCGAAGGATTCCGCAACTGCGCGTCTAGTGGTAATCTAATCTGTGATCCCCTTCTTGCGAGTAGCTTTCTGGTTACGCGGTAGATTTTTTTTGTGCTAGTGTAGCATACCGCGTTCCTCTTCAACCTCAATGTGGATTAGGGGAGACCGACAAGTCTCCGAACGCCATGGTAAAAAGTATCATGTCTCTTATGCTTTCATTCTATTCTTTATTTATATTCAAGCAATTTATATTCATAAAATTAAATTGATTGATTGCTTGTGTTTAGGATTGCAATTTATTGTTAGAGACATAATTAGTTAATGCCCATAGTGAGCTTAGAGAATTTAGGCTTTGATTGTCAAAACCTTAGTTTATCGCTTTTGCATCAATTACCTTTTAGGTTTTGACAAAGGGGATAAATAGAGCTTGTATTTAGAGAGAAGAATTTTTAAAGCCACATATTCACGCCCCTCTAGTCGGCATCTTTGACCTTTCAAGTGGTATCAGAGCTTGGTCTCCCATTTATTAGACTTTACCGCCTAGAGAGTAATGATGATGACTAGTGGTTTAGTGTACTACACCGAATCACATATTTTTGATAGCTCTAATTATGCTTGGAAATTATTTATGATTTATTATAATAAATCCATGAGCCCCCATATATGGTGCATCGTAGATGTGGGATTTTCTCTTTGGTTGAACGAAGTTGCTCCAACTAAAGGAGAAGAGAAATGCCTACATCTCGATGCTCAAGCTATTAACATTTTACTTAGCGTTGTGAGCAATGATTATGTTGGGAAGAAAAAATCTAAATATAAGATTTCGAAGCATGAGCATGACTCGCTTCAAAATGATTATAATGTGCTTAAAGAAAATCATGAATCCCTACTTCTCATGGAAATCATTAAGCCTAGGGTCGACATAGGCATTACTTGTGATTTAATTGATGATATGCCATGCTCAATTTCTAATCCTAGCATTTCATCTAAAATTGATGTCCACCTCTAGCAACAATATTTCTTGTAGCTCAAATTCAAATATTGCTTCTACTTCCTCTGTCTCGTGAGACTAACCTTTTAGAGGAGAATAAAAAGCTCAAGACTCAAGTCATTAAGTTGGAAAATGACTTGGAGAAGTGCTACAAAGGAAAGTCGACCCTCGATGACATATTGAGCAAGCAATGGCCTGTGCAAGACAAGAGCGGGGTCGGCTACATCTCCAACAAGAAGTAGAACAAGACAAAGCACCATGGAAGACCTTCGAAGATTAAGAGGAGTTTTGGATGTAACAAGAAGGGTCACCTCGCCTCCGTGTGCCCTCAAAAAGTGGAGATCAGGTCCACATCTTCAAATTTGAGGCAAATCGACAAGGAGCAAGTCAAGAAGGTCAAGAGATGGCCAAATAGCGTGACATGCTTCAATTACTGGGATAGAGGACATTTCGGTAAGGATTGTCCCAAATGTACTACTCTTAAACTTAGTCTTTACAATGATCATTATTTGTTTAGGAAGGACAAAAATAGCAATGTGTTTACCAAGTTTGTCAATTCTCCCAAGTCCTCTCAAAATAATGAAAATCTTATGCTTAGGAGAAATAAGAATAGCAATGTGTTTGCTAGAAATGCTAAATTTCCTAAGACTATGCAAAATATTAATAATCATTTGCTTAGAAAAAATAAGTTTAGCAAAACAATTGCTAGATATGCTAGACCCTCTAAGCCTTTTCATATAAATGTAAATCATGTGCTTAGAAAGAATAAGAATAGCATATCATTTGCTTGAGATGTTGGTTCACCTAAAACTATTAATGTTAGGACAATTTGGGTCCCTAAATCTCTTGTGACTAACATTCTTGAACCCAACCAAAATTGGGTACCAAAAAGTGACTAAAAGAATTTTAGGTACTTGGAGTGGCATTGAACGCTTGGCTTCTTCAAAAAGGAAGAAAACTTCATCACTTGCAATTTGGAGCCAAGCATGAAGACTATATCTAAAATCATGAACAAATGCCATCTCGGTAACAAGTATTTGAATTGATAATTTTAGTTTATAACCTTGTGTAGGTTATATTGTATTATCATGAAAATCAATTTAAATTGCTTGTTCTTGTTCTTGTTCTTGTTCATGCTTATTAGTTGTATTGATTGTAATCTTGAGTAAGTTTGGGTTGGAGCACATTTAAGGGGAGTGCTAAATAATAGCCATATATATTACATTCCTATGTGTTCCCATATTTATTATAAGTGCTAATATATTTTCAAAATTAAGCCATTTAGCCAAAAATAAAAATTTCGTGTATCTAATACTAATCTTTTGAAATTTTTATGGGTTACTGTGGAGGCAGTTTAGGCTTTATTTATATTTTCTTCTGATTTTATCTTTATAAAATTAGGCTTTCACATCATAGAAAATAGAATATCAGCTAATGTAAATGATTTTATTAAGATTTTTAATATTTTCAAATGTTTCTAAAATTCTTTGAGAGGAATCTGAAGTTATCCTTGGATTAAATATTTTTTCTCTCTTTTATGATTTTGGTCTTCATTATTTAGAAAACAGAATTTTCAATCAAGAAAATTGATTTTTTTAAAGACCAAAACCCAAGAAAAAAAATCAGAAAAGGTAAAATTCAAACTAAATCATATTTCGAAGTTAAACTTTTAAATTTTATTTTATCAATTTTTGAGTTTTTCGGTATGTTATAGATATCCATTAAAAACTCCTTCCGAAAAATGTAAATATGGTAAAAAGAAAAAGAGTGCACGTCTCGTATCGTTAGACATTCAATGCATCACAACCCATTTACGAGAGTAATCATTCTGACGAGGAAAATGACTAACGAGGGCAACTGTGTGTCCAAGAATTTTATTAGTAGTGTCCGTCATGGAATTACGGAGACCCATCTTCTATCTTCTATCTTCTACTACTATATATACTAGTATAGTGCCCTGTCTTCCGGTTTCCTTTTCCCAACACGTAATATATGATCTTTTTCTTTTCTAAAACGTTTGTTTCCTTTTCCTTAATTCCAGAATATTTGTTTCCTTTTCCTTGAGATGATGCTGGAGGTGAGGGGAGATCTGTTGTGGACCACAGGGATGAGTTAGACACATTAAACAATGGCCATCGGATGTGGGTGAGTAAAGCTGAGGAAAGATCTGAGAGGTTAATTTTGATGGAGGCAAGTTTCTGAGGACGTTTCGCTGGGTGCATGAAGGTTGAGCCATCTCTAGTGGGGTGCATTATTTGGGGTGGACGTAGAAAAGAATGCTTAGGTGCATTATAAAGGGGTATAGACTAATTGGAGGTCTTCCTAGAAGCCCTCACATTAATAAGAAAATGCTAGAAATCCCTACATTAATTTAAAAAATAAAAATTGCTAAAAAATCCCACATTATTCTAAAAGAAGAGAAATCTTTGTCGTCCAATCTCCTTAATCATTTTCATCCACGGCTTAGATTTATTTATCTATTCATAAGAGATATATGATAAATCAGAAGAGTGTATGGAAGGGACGGCTTATATCTATTTATAGAAATTAATTGCTAATAAAAGAAGAAAAGATGTAAAGATACATGCATGTAGTATCGTGGACTAATACCTCAATGAGTTTGAATCGGATGGCTCTCCTTCACGTATCTTGATGAGTTCAAATCGGAAGAGATTGGCTTATCAGATTGAGAAACAGAAAGGAATAAGGACTCTGCTTGATTTGTCATATCACAGACTCACTGGACATACAGAATGAGTCTCAATGGCTTGATTCGTCATATCACAGACGCAACGGATTTTGCTCTCAAATCCAAGCGTATTCATTACTAATACATTGTAGGCATTATAGGATAGATTATTCATCTTTCTGATATGCCATGCCATGATTAGAAGTTGGCTTGCAATTCCATTAATAATATTCTTCCACATTGCTATCTCTCGGTTGTATTACCACTTAAAGTATTGTGAGATGAAATTTAAAGCTAAGTACAGTTGTGACGTCCGATCTATCTATCTATCTATCTCTTTATATATACTAATTGGAGGCTCTCTTACAAGCCTTTATGTTGATCCTAGGAGTAAGAAACTAGAAATTCCCACATTAATCAGTGTAAAAAAACAATTCACATTAATCCTAGAAATACTAAGAGATAAAAAGCTAGAAGTTCCCACATTAATTGAAGAAAAAGTGAAATAGCTAGAAATTCTCACATTAATAGGACAAAAAGAAAAAAAAACTTGAGCATCCAAGGTTTTTAGGTCGTGTAATCTACAGTATATATTCAATATAGACATAGTAATCTATGTCTTTTAAAATCCTACCAAACAAAGAAAAGAGTTTTAATAGACTACTAAACATAGTTATACTTTGTAAGAAACAATAATAATGCAATCAACCAGGCCGGATACGCGTACATGCATGCAAAGGATTCATAGCCTACCGGGTTAGGAGCATGTGTACAAAATAATACATGATGGGCTTGGAGCTAGCTGGTGTGCACGAATGCATGTAATGGATGCATAGTTAAACATTTATGCACACGTAGGGGATAGCTATTAGTATCATACTAAATTACTAATCCCTCTAGAAAATACTAGGTTGTAATTAGTTAATGAGTGCTATAATTAACTAGATATATATAAGAAAAAGATTGAAAAGTTAGAGGTTGGCATATTAATAAAAGAAAAAAAATTAATCCCTCTAGAAATATATGAAAAAAGATTGAAAAGCTATGGGTTATCATATTAATTAAAATAGAAGTTCAGTATTAATCAGAGAAATGATGACAACAGGGCATATATTAATCCATAAAATACAGGAATCTTTTTATAAAGGTAAATATTCACACACCGTATCCAAATTAAAACACAACTTGGTCAGTTAGGAAGAAAAAGAAATCGTTGCATACTACATGTATATGGAAGAATAAAAAAAACATATCTAAAAGGACATTTTTGTTGTTCATCAGAGGCAATTGTAATTGCATATTGAAATTTGCAACTATTTTTATATAATCTACTGCCTTATGAACATGGCAAGAATTGTAAACAATTTCTGTGAATTGATCATTATAAATTTGCAAAAGTTATAAACTTTGGACCGGCCCTTATAATAGCTTCCACAAATTAAATCTAACTTTGAATGATTGCTGTGTCCAAATATATATCAATAAAATTTTAATTTAATATGGTATCTCAATATATGTATGTTCCAAAATACAATCACACACTGTGATCGAACTTCAAAATAATTGAAAACTTTAAATTTCTAAAATTTAAATTATTTAAAATTTATTATAGTAGTCCGTGCGATGCACGGGTTGATGACTAGTCTACTAAAGCATGTGGCCTAAGGTCATTGATGCTACGATACTGGCACATATCGGCTAATTAAAGCCTGTAGCCTAAGGTCATTGATGCGGATATATTTGACTGGCACATATGGGCTATAAACCATCTTTATTATATAAACTTCATGAAAGTCATATGTAAAAGTTTTCAAAAATTCACAAATAATTATCATACGTAGGCGAGGTTAGCTTCTACAACCTATAAAAGTTGAAGAACAAACTTAGTCACATTTGAAAGGTATGAAATTGGCAAGCATTCATCAGTATAGTGATAAACAGTAAAAATCACTATTTAGGCTGAATTTGTCATTTTTATATCTCTTAAATTCAATTGAGTTTAGTCTTCAAATTTTATAAGATTGTAGAAACTAACCACCCCTATATATGATAATTTTTTTAAAAAAATTAAAACTTTTACATATTGTTTTCACGAAGTTTACATTATAAGAGTGGTTTGCACCTCATATTTCCCCATATTTGACAGATACATCCATCTCAGGCTCCGACTCTCATGTTACCAAAATTGTTTTTCTTTATGAGCTAAGCCCTACGAAGTATTTCACAAGCTAGAAGTCTAGGAACCTTGATTTGCATAAATTTTTACCTTTTTGGCCTCCTTAGTTGTATTTTTTTCGCAATTAGCCCCATGCATAAAAGAATTTCAAAAATAGCCCTTTAACAATCTTTTCCAGCGGTCACCGATCGCATGATTTTTTTTTTAATTTTTTTCCCAACTTTCTAGCGGTCAGCGACCGCATGATTTTTTTTAAAAAATATTTCACTTCTTTCCAGCGGTTAGCGACCGCTTAAATTTTTTTTTGAGCGCCAGGCGGGTAAAGAATATTTTTTTAAAATCGAGGGCTGGAAGTGGCTGGAATCCAGCAGTCGGCGACCACTGGATTCCGCGGGCCCGCCTGGCAGGCGGAGGAGGCGGGAGCGACGGCGCGACACGTGGGCGGTCGCAGTTTTTTTTTCTATTTTTTCGGAGATGGCTAATATCTTTTCTATGTATTTATGAAGAAAAAATAAAAATTATTTTATGATGAACTTTAATTTTTTAGAATTTTTCACTGTTCTAGCACGGCACGTATAATTTCCGGATCCGACATTGGAAATTGCAAAATTAAAATTCGCGATCCATTTGGATTGTACTATTTGGGGCGTTTTTATCCGATGAACGTCTAATCGCGAGGAAAATTATACGCGCCGGGCTAGAACAGTAAAAATTCAAATTTTTTAGTGTAATCGAAAATATGGTCTTCATGAAATTTCGGAAATTAACCGGACTTAATGCACAGTATTTTTTTGGGAGGAAATTTAATTTTTGTGGAAGTATTTCGCATCGATTTTATTCAAAAAATCGCTGTAACCTATGAGCTCTAATTATTAAAAGTCAGTGTTATTTTGACGGTTGCTAGAATACCATAGTTCAAAGTATGGTCACTAAATTCAGGAAAAATCATATTTGTCGATGATAATTATTGTAGTGTTTCGCAAAATTATTTGTCAGTCAATTATCTTCGGAAAAAATAAATTTTTGTTGTTCGTCATGCTCTTTTGATGTGCGACAAATTTGACGACAAATAAAACCTGACATTCATATTTGAAAGTGTAGAGCTAAGTCACAAACTGAGATACAAAGTTAGATGCATTCATATTTCAACGGCCTCTTCCGATAGTGTTTGAACGCCAAGGTGGAGGTGAAACGAAATCATCATCGTCATTTGCATAGTTAGGAGCAAGCCCCCCTCCGGTGGTGCTTGAACGCCAAGGCGGAGGTGAAACGAAATCGTCATCATCATCGTCATTTGCATAGTTAGGAGCATGGTCCCCTCCGGTGGTGCTTCAACGGCCTCTTCCGATATTGCTTGAACGCCAAGGTGGAGGTGAAACGAAATCGTCATCATCATCGTCGTCGCCATTTGCATAGTTAGGAGCATGCCCCCCTCCGGTAGTGGTTGCACATCCTTTTGAACTTGCTGATGCAGCAGTACTGTGTCGATCTCTACCCCTCCTGTTAGATCCGCTTTTGCGTCTTCTGCGCCATCCAGGCATCATACCCCTGCCGAAGAGCATATGCATCGCTAAGAATTCCGGGATTGCTTTGTTCAGCAACTCTTCATCCTCTGGGAATGACTAACACAGAAGACGAACATACGAAGTAGTGAACTTATGTATAATGCACAAAAGATTAGTAAGGTGAACAAATATGAAATAACTAACCTTAATATGCTCTGCATACCGATCAGGTAGCATCAGTACCTTGTAATATCTTGTAGAGAAACCTATAGAAGAAGGGTGGTCGGCTAGTTCGCACACCCTGAAATACCTTTGACACCACCATTGCAAGTGCGCCTTCAGGTCGTCGACGGTCACAAGGTTCAAGCCAGATGTTGTCAAGGCTTGCCTCCGCAATGTCGAGCGCCACTCTTGCAATTTGGACACCACTTTACTTAGGTTCGCCTCCTTGAATGGACCATCCTTCCCACCACGCATAACCTTCAACGTGTGATGAAGAGCTACGTTGCTCATATCAGGTGTCCACGAAAATGCTCTGCTAGAGGATCCAGCCATGGTGAATAAGTGTGAGTGGGAGCTGTGGATGTGTGCCTGCGGTTTTGCCTTTTATAGACTCGAAGGAGTGGTGTATGGACTAAGTGTTGGAAAGTAAGCATATAGACGGATTGCAAAACAACGCCGCAGTGTGTAGTCTAGTCGGGAAAAAAGCGATCATGCATGCAAATTGTCAAGATCTTGACAAAAGTAGGCAGTGAGTGGTCACTTCGAGCCGTGCCAGCATGTATGACAAAGCCTTTATGAGAACGAGTAGAAAAAAGAGTAGAAGTCCACCAGCGTGTGGTCAAATCGGCGTGAGGAAGCTATAGGTAGAGTGTTGTGAAATTGACCTGAAAAAGTTGTAAGCATTGGGCCCGTCAGTTTGCTAATCGCGCTAGAAAAGCCATTGCACGGTCGTCGTCTCCATGAAAGGTTTTAGAGTTTTGGAATATGCGCTTGTAGTGATTGATTAGGGTGTTTCGGGGCTATTACTCTATAATTTGTCATCTGAACATGTTTTTTTACTGAGTATCTTTTGTGGATAAAATGTTAACTGTTAACCATTTGATGAAGATAATATCTATTAATGACCGAGTGATCGTCAAACTGGTGATGTTTTTGAAGTGCTTGATGGTTTGATGTTCAAAGATGGTTTCATGCATAAAAGGGTTGCTTCTCCTCATGAGTTGTGTAATCGTGATGGACCATGGCCTTCATCAGGCCGATGTGAGTAAACAAAAAATCATATGTGATGAAAGCAACATTCCATATCGACATAGTAATAAGGATTATCATTCTTAGACCAATACAAACGGGCTGAAAGCAAACATCAATTACACGTACGCACTGCAGTTATCACTATAACCGATCACTGCCTCGTAGCGTCAACTCTGATCTTATCGCCGCTTTCGCTGACCGCGGATTTGGTCCTTCGGGAATGTGAACCAGTCGGGCTCGTGGGTCGTGCTACGCAGCTCGTAACGTGTGTCCTCTGTCTCGCGAGGTGCGTCGTACAGCTGGCTGGGAAGCACGTTTTGCGTAGTCAACATGTCTCCCACCCACCCGGGAGGTTGCATTGGAATGCAGTGTTAATGTCATGCCTAAAAATGAGTGCATTTAAATTACACGAGACACTTACCGATGAGTGTTGCGGGGCCGTAGATTGCGCTGCCCATTGGGAGAACTCATCCCGCGTAACCTGCGCACACGTACTGTTAGCACGACGTCATGTTGGGAATAACTTGAGCTGCACAAACATAACTTGAGCTGCACAAACCTCGCAAGACCATATCTGCAGCAATGTTAGCACACTGCAAGAACGGGCTCCTTCCCCGTTGTCTTCACGCAAGCCTCGCACAATCCCCTGTATGTGGAGCAAAGCACCACTGATCCAAAACTAAACTGAGGGACCTCGTCGTCGTGGGCATCAACTAAAGCCTCCGCGATGTGGATGTAGCCCGGGTAGACAACATCTCCCTGCGCTGTAGGGAACAGCACCAAGCCAAATAGGAAGAGCAGGTAGGCAATAAGGTGAGTTCTCACCGTGGCCTGAGGCGCATTATCAGGGCATCGGATATAGCGACAAAGCCATGACAGTGGAACTCCAAGACTCCGCTCAGGGACTGCATGGCCAAATCTATCTTGCAACCTTACTTTCTAGTCATGCCTCCTCGGAGGCGAAACTATCTGCCTGCCCCTGATAGGCAAGCCGGTGACGTAGGCAACGTCCTGGAGGGTGACGGTCATCTCCCCCCAGCGGAAGTGGAAAGTGTGGGTCTCCGGCCTCCAACAATCCACTAGCGCAGATAAGAGAGGCGCGTCGAAACTGAAGGCTTGCCCGGTGTCCATCATCCGGGCTAGCGGCAGTAGCCCTGAATCCCGTAGAATGGGCACGTACCGCTTGTCCAAGGGTCAGTGCTCCCTTGGGGCCCTAAGAACGAAACACGGTGGCACAACACTTGAAAGCCACAGCCTGCTACGATGCTTGGCATCGTAGTATGGGTCAAGCAAAGTCTGCGGGTGTGCAGCCATGTCCTACAAGTACAAAAAAGAAACACAAGTTAATACGGGTAAGTTAACATGACGTGACATATCAACAAATATTATGTGACGTGACATATCAGCAAAAATAAAATTATGCACGGGACGTTAAATGATATAACAATAAGTAACATGACATAGGTAGTACGGTACATGATACTACATAACAAAAAAAGAAAATTACACGAAGGTACTACATGCATAGAAAACAATTATACGAAGGAACATTGACATGGTTTCTACGGATGGGTCGATGAGTCGGCCATATTAGGGCAGTTCTTCATTGTATGCCCCACCGTCCTGCATATACGGCACTTCCGTGTAGCACATCCGTCTCCCCGCTGACTTGCATCCATATCGTTATGGATTCGCCGTGACTGCCACCGTCCACGGCCGCTCCGCTTCAAAGCGTCATTCTGACACCAAGTCACTTGCCCCGGCCATAGCTCCCTGTAATGCATGTCCAAGCCGTACAAGTTGAATTCCGAACTCCATGTTCCGAACAGATGGTCGGCGCTGAAGTACTCAGATATGTACACCACAGAAGACTGACAGAGAACCGCGCACGCCGCATATACATGCGAGCATGGCTTGTGCAACAGTTGTGGCTTGTTGCATGTGCATGTGGCCACATCACGTACTGTGCACACTTGCTTATGGTATCCTCTGCAATGGCCATCGACGAACTTCTCCCGTAGACGCACTTCAAACTTACGCCTGACTCCATCCATGGTGCGGGCGTCGTGTGAACGAGCCTTCTCTATTTTCTTCTCTATGTATGAGTGCATACATTCGGAGAACTGCTTTCCCTCATCTAGATGCCTCCTTGCATTCATCCCCCTGTTCACAAAGTATCCAACGGTCCTGTTCCAGGTCTCCTCCATGATGGCACTGATTGGGAGGGACCGAACACCCTTCAGAACACCGTTGTAAACCTCCGACATGTTAGTTGTCATTATGCCGTACCTTGCGCCGTCAGTGTCATGCAACAAGTACCACTTCTCTAGCTCTGGAGCGTGCAACTGCACCCATTGAGAGAAGTTGTTCACCTGGCCCTTTGTGGACTGTGTCGTATGTTTCGCAGTCTCCTCATCGAGCACTCTCCATATGGCTTCGAACTTCCGCCTCTGGTTTTGCATGCAGAGCCTCCTGAATGTCTTCATAACTTCCTTGCTGCGGAACCTCCTGTGCAGGTTCGTGGTAAGATGCCTCATGCACCAGCGATTGACGACATCATTCCATTGGTAGGGTGGTTGTGTCTCTCCTTGCATGGTGCTGATGGCGGACAATAACCCAGCATGCCTATCCGTTATGAGGCATACGTTCGGGCAGTCCTGCACAACAGCTTGCTTCAAATTTGCTAGGAACCATAACCAACTCTCCGTGTTCTCGCTTTCCACGAGTGCGTAGGCCACCGAGAGTAGCTGGTCATTGGCGTCCGCCGCGACCGCCATAAGTATGGTGCCCCTGTACTTGCCGGATAGGAAAGTGCCATCCATGGTTAGCACAGCCGCGATGCCAGAAGCCACGAATGGTTGGTCCGAATGCCAAAAACACACTGTCGAGGATGAAACTGTTGGGACCCTTCGTGGGGTTTGGCCTATCCACCTTGTTGATGTAGGTCCCAAGATTGGCTTCATCAATCTGGTGAAGCATGCGAGGAACGTGGTAGCCCTCTTCGTACGTGCCGTACATCATCTCTATAACTTTCTGCTTCGCTCGCCACATCTTACCGTAGCTAACAGGGCATCCCACCATGTTAACCACGTCGGCCAATAGTATCTTCGGTGAAACGGTCACGTCCGCTGTGACCAAGTGAGAAATCAAACTGGCCACATATGAGGACGTGATATTTCTGTGCTTCCACAGTGGCTCGACAAGCAGACAAGTATGGTTCGTCAGCACAGTTACCCTGAAACCCGAACTCCCGCCCTTGAACTTCTAGGCACGGATCTTGCCTGGACAGTCAGCATCCGTACACTTCACATTGTAGGTCTCTTGGTTCGACCTGTACACCCGGTACGTGCGGCTGATGTTAAACGCATATCTTGCTATTGCTTGCTGGGCGGCACTCTTCGTAGGGAAGCGTTTCCCTACCAGCAGAGTGTGCTGATCGAAGGCCCACTCAGTGCCGCCTTCGTCTGGCAGCACGAGAGACGTCATCGCCAGATCGTCCAACCGAGAAGAGACATACTCCACATCGGTCGACACAATGCCACCGACTGGAGCTGCATCGTCATCTCCACTGCTATCCGTGTCCACTTCCTCAACTTCATCGGATATTACTTCGTCCGTCATGCCTTCTAGGTTCTCGTGGCAGTCAATGCGAGCGGACCACCACCGCCCGATGTCTTCATTCGCCTGGAATTCATCAGCACCAACGTCCTCACCGATGGCCCAGAGGATGCTTCAACGATGACGTCACCGCCACTGCCTCCGAGGGGATTAGAGGTTTGGCCTCCGTCCAGGAAGCGCACATACACCATCGGCCGACGGTGTATCGGTAACCGTGGTTCATCACGATTTGCATGTATTCCTCCCACATTGTGCTTCCCACGATCTTGCATAGGACCCACACGTAGTTGGTGGAACCTTCCACGACTCTAGCATGCACCGCCTTAATGACGAGCTTCTTTCGGGCAGTCTCCCGATCGAATACGCTTCTCACGCACGTACGGAGATCTGTCAGACTCATCTCCGTTAGACCCGGAGCCCTGATCACCTTCCTTTTGCAGTTCGAAAGGTCCGCCCCATATGGACCCTCTCGAACAATGCAGTCACCATAAAACTCGCACAAATCTAGAATTTCTGTCATTTAGTACCTACCATAGCGAAAGGCACAAGCACGCGCATTAGGTACCAACGTAATACTACAGAAATTTCGTTAAAACAAACAAATATTCCATTAATATCATACAAATGCTACACTAAATATTAAACTGTTCGTACCACAATTTTATTAATTGTCCAACAAATTTTACGCCCGACAGTGGTGTCATTGTACTACTCACTACTGCTGTCATTTCAAGTGCGGCTCATTGCACTGAATTTACCATTTCTTCGGCTACTCTAACAGTAATGTCATTATTTTGTGTAGTACTAGTTATTCTAATATTGTACTACTGCCACAAATGTTGTCATAATATTATACTAATATTGCCAAGTTATATACAAATCGCAATAACTGTATTAATCCCACAAATATTGCCGTAATATTACACTAAAATTATTGCAGTGTTCCACATATCGCCGTAATATTACACCAATTTTCAACTAATAAAAGGACCACATTAATGTCATTCTAAAAAATCTGTAATTGTATGACAGAAATATTCCATTAATATCATACAAATGCTACACTAAATATTAAACTGTTTGTACCGCAATTTTATTAATTGTCCAACAAATTTTACGCCCGATAGTGGTGTCATTGTACTAATCACTATTGCTGTCATTTCAAGCGCGGCTCATTGCACTGAATTTACCATTTCTTCGGCTACTCTAACTACTAATGTCGTTATTTTGTGTACTACTAGTTATTCTTATATTGTACTACTGCCACAAATGTTGTCATATTATTATACTAATATTGCCCAAGTTATACACAATCGCAATAACTATATTAATCCCACAAATATTGCCGTAATATTACACTAACATTATTGAAGTGTTTCACATATCGCCATAATATTACACCAATTTTCAACTAATAAAAGGACCACATTACTGTCATTCTAAAAAAACCGTAATTGTATGACAGAAATATTCCATTAATATCATACAAATGCTACACTAAATATTAAACTGTTCGTACCGCAATTTTATTAATTGTCCAACAAATTTTACGCCCGACAGTGGTGTCATTGTACTACTCACTACTGCTGTCATTTCAAGTGCGGCTCATTGCACTGAATTTACCATTTCTTCGGCTACTCTAACAGTAATGTCATTATTTTGTGTAGTACTAGTTATTCTAATATTGTACTACTGCCACAAATGTTGTCATAATATTATACTAATATTGCCAAGTTATATACAAATCGCAATAACTGTATTAATCCCACAAATATTGCCGTAATATTACACTAAAATTATTGCAGTGTTCCACATATCGCCGTAATATTACACCAATTTTCAACTAATAAAAGGACCATATTAATGTCATTCTAAAAACTCCGTAATTGTATGACAGAAATATTCCATTAATATCATACAAATGCTCCACTAAATATTAAACTGTTCGTACCGCAGTTTTATTAATTGTCCGACATATTTTACGCCCAACAGTGGTGTCATTGTACTACTCACTACTGCTGTCATTTCAAGTGCGGCTCATTGCACTGAATTTACCATTTCTTCGGCTACTCTAACTACTAATGTCGTTATTTTGTGTACTACTAGTTATTCTAATATTGTACTACTGCCACAAACGTTGTCATAATATTATACTAATATTGCCCAAGTTATACACAAATCGCAATAACTGTATTAATCCCACAAATATTGCCGTAATATGACACTAATATTATTGAAGTGTTCCATATATCACCTTAATATTACACCAATTTTCAACTAATAAAAGGACTACATTATTGTCATTCTAAAAAAACCGTAATTGTATGACAACAATACTAATCTATATGACAATTTCGAACTAACCTTCCTGAAGATCTTCTGGGATTAAATGTTCTAAGGGATGTATGATGAACCAATATTCCAGACTACCTGTAACAAAAGGATCCCTCGTCAAATGATCAAAAATAAAAACTCCAACAAAATTAATACAAAGTATGAATATCATAAAAATTTCTCGAGAAATACGCTTCTGAATTTCCTTTTCCACCTCGCTTTCCTCTCTATTTTCCCCTGCTCTCCACTCCTCTCCTCTGCCTCTCGGTTAGCAACACTCGCACTGCCTCGCTCTTCCTCGGTTTTCTTCCTCGAATGCGCAAGGCAGACCATCGCAATAGAGATGTAACTTATAGCACCTCCCTGCGCACATACACCGAAGAAACAGCAATTGGTTATTGATTTCGGCGTATGACAAGACATAACGATTCCAATTAAGCAGCTTTTTTGCGTATATTGCTGGCAAATTTGTACTACATTCAGTGCAATTTTTTCCCCTGCTGGATCTTTTTTTTGGCTCCACGCGTCGCCCTCCACTGCCTGCACCATCCAGCCCGCGCACCCAGCGTCCCCCTCCTGCCACGCGGCGCCCGAGCAGCGGCCGGCCGGGCCCGCCTCCCTCGCCCGCCACGTACGCCACGGAATCCAGCGGTCGCCGACCGCTGGATTCCGCCGACCCCATCGAGTCACGCGGCAACGAAGAAAAAAATCCCGCCGTGCGGCCGAAAAAAAAAATTTAAGCGGTCGCTGACCGCTGGAAAGATGCGAAAAAATTTAAAAAAAATAATCATGCGGTCGCTAACCGCTGGAAAGATTGGAAAAAATTTTAAAAAAAAATCATGCGATCGGTGACCGCTGGAAAAGACTGTTTCTAGGCTATTTTTGAAATTGATTCATGCATAGGGCTAATTCCGAAAAAAATACAAGCAAGGAGGCCAAAAAGGTAAAAATTTCTGATTTGCATACATGTGTTGCATATTTATCTTTTATACCTTCATGCTATTATCTCGTTATTTAATTCTTGGTTAGAGCTACTAAAGTTATGTAGGCGCGTTGTTTTAAGTGGATATGATACCTTAGAATACTCTGGAGTGAAAGACTACGACAATCCAATGCATTTGCAGGTCATCAAATAGATAGGTTGGTCGGCCTCTAGATAGGATCTAGGCTAGTTTTCCTTCCTGTACCAAGAACAATTGTTGTACACACTACACAAAAAGGGTCATATTAAACACATCATCACTAACTGTTTTTTATAAAGAAAAACCTCTCGAATGAGTGTTGGGCACATCACAAACAGTTTTAGCTAAAAACCGTCTGTGATGACGGAAAATTATCACAGATGATTTTTGGATAAAACCGTATGTGATGAGGGGCACATCACAGACGATTTTAGCCAAAAACTATCTTTGATGACCATTTCTAGTAAATAAGAATAGAGAGCCTCGACCTCAACTGTATTTTCAGGGTTTCCCGAGTTATTTTTGAGGTGACTGCGATTGAAAGGCGATCTTGTAGAAAGAGACTCTATATTTGGAGGTGTAATTGTAGATCCTTGTGCTTTAGGTCATCTAAGGTTAGTAATTGGTTCAAATTTGCATTATATTTAAGATCTAGCTTGGTAAATTGGGAAATGAAGTTGATTTCTAGATCTAGTTTGGTGTAGATCCATTTGCTATTTGTGATGTAAAATATTAATTGGTTCAGATTTGCATTATATTTAAGATCTAACTTGGTTAAAGAAGGAAATGAAGCTTGTTTCTAGATCTAGCTTGGTGTAGATCCATTTGTTCTCTGTGATGTAAAGCAGTGATTGGTTCTAATTTTATTGTACTCAATATGTAGATAGTTATTTAAAAGAAGGTGATGTAGGCTAATAATTGGTTCTAATAGCATTATATTCAAGGTATATACATCTAACTTGGTAAAGATGGAATTGAAGATGGTTTTGATATAGCTTGCTGTAGATCCATTTGTTCTTTTTGATCTAAAGTAATAATTGGTTCTAATTGCATTATACTCAAGATGTAGCTAGGTATGAAAATAGAGAATTGAAGATGCTGAGTTTAAATGTAGCTTACATATATTTATATATACATTCGTTCTTTGTGATGTAAGGAGCTATATACGTTAATCGGCAAGTTTAAATGTAGCATATGTGTGCTTGTGCACTCCTATTATACTTAATTCATTAGTTAACACATACTATTACATACGTAGCATAGATGGACCGAAGCTGGATTTACGCTAAGAACTGTGCGAGCGTCGAGTACATTAATGGCATCTCCACTTTTAGAAGAGTTGTAGAGGAAGATATGTTGAACAAGGTGGTGGAATTTATGCCTTGTCTATGCATTGATTCCGAGAATCTGAGGATATTTCGAAACCCGGCGTAGATCGAAGCACACTTGATTCTACGGGGTTTCAAAAGGAGGTATACATGTTGGAGCAATCACGATGAAGAGCAGATTATGCAGGGAGCAAGTAGTACTAACATCATCAACGAAGTCAACGATACTCCGGATAATATGGACTGTGCTTTCGATAAGGATAGGTTTCACGATGACAATCTAGATCAGATGCTACGAGATGCAGAAGGGAACCATGATGAGCGGGAGTATGTAAAATTACGGGGCTTGATGGACGACTCAGAGAAACATTTGTTCCCGGGCTGCAAGTCCAAATACACAAGGTTGTCATCCGTACTGGAACTGCTAAAATTAAAGGCAAGCAACGGTTGGTTCGACAAGAGTTTCACGGTGTTGTTAGGTTTGTTAGTGGACATGCTTTCGGAGGGAAACGAGTTGCCGACAACCACTTATAAAGCCGAGAAGGTTCTTTGTCCCTTGGGAATAGAAGTAGAAAGAATACATGCCTGTCTGAACGATTGTACCCTCTACCGCAAAGAGTACGCAAACCTGCATGTATGTCCGGTTTGCAACGCATCCCGGTACAAGCGTAAAGATAGATCAGATGATGATGATGAGGGCATCGAGTTGAAGAAATGACCTCCTACTAAGGTGTCGTGGTATCTGCCTATAATTCCTCATTTGAAGCGTTTGTTTGCGAACCCAAAAGAGGCAAAATTGCTTTAGTGGCACTCGGATGAGCGTAAGAACGATGGAATGATAAGACACCCTGCTGATTCCACCTAGTGGAGAACATCGATAAGAGGTTTCAAGAATTCGCAGCGGATCCGAGGAATATAAAGTTCGGATTGAGTACGGATGGAATGAATCATTTCGGCAACATGAGTAGCCGTCATAGAACTTGGCCTGTGAATCTCTGTGTCTACAACCTTTCTCCTTGGTTGTCTATGAAGCGGAAGTACATTTTTCTATCTATACTCATCCAAGGCCCGAGGCAACCTGGCAACGATATTGATGTGTACCTAGCACCATTGGTGGAAGATCTGAACACATTGTGGGATCCTGGATTACAGGTATGGGATGCTCACAAACGAGAGTACTTCACTTTCCACTGTCTGTTGTTCTGCACCATAAATGATTATCCTGCCCTAGCTAAACTATCGGGGCAGAGTACAAAAGGAGCCAAATCCTGTACTCACTTCTTGGAATGTACCGAGAGTGTTTGTCTGAATAACTCACACAAAACTGTGTGAAAGATCGAGATGGCGATCAGAGGGGGTGAATGGTCGCAACTTAAAAACTTACCCCCAAAAATAATCCAAACAAGCCTACAAAGAGAACATACAAAAGAGCTAATCAAAACAAGCTATTTGGCTGTCTGGCCGATGCTACCGCAGGAAGGCCGGTAGCACCACTCCTGGAGCGGTAGCACTGGACTCAAGAACAGCACAAGAACAGACTAAAAAATCAACACGATCTCAAAACGAATTTCGATCAATCTTTTGATCGACTGGACAAAAACTCACGAAACTTGGTAGATAAGGTCCTTGGGATGTCAAGAACTTGTTTCAACCTTCAATCACAAGGATTGATGTCAAAGTTCCGATCTTTATGCCCGGGAAGGAAGAACACACCAAGTTTTGAGCAAATCGAAAGAACTTGATTCTGAACTTGCTCCTGGGGTTTTGACGATCAAGATGATCTTGAATACCTTCCCACATGTCACAGCAAGTAAGAGAACATGTCTAAACTCAAAATAACGCAAGATACAAGTTCATACATTCAAGAACGCAAAGATCAACTTCTTGCAAGAAAAACGAATGAATTTTTAAGATGATTGAGAACATAAACCTCAACCTCAGCAAAGATTCGTAAGCATGTAGAAGGAGAGGAGGCAAATCCAAATTGCGTAAATGTAAATTGCAAAAAAGTAAATACGGAATTTAAATTGCGTAATTTAAATGCGTAATGTAAATGCGTAAAGGAAAGAAATGATTTGAGGAAACATTTTCATTTCACGAAAGAGAGGTTACAAAGCCTCATATTCATGTGGGCAAAGCTCAAAGGAGCATAAAAACCTCAAAAACCTTCAAGAGGAAGGCTATCCCTCCACCCCTATTTATACAACTTTTGGGCCACCTACCACCCTTGCATGAGCCTCTAAACCCTAGAGCACTCCATCAAGGGCTAGGATTGACCCACTCACTTATCCATGCATGGGCTAACCCAAAACCCACACACATAACAGGTTTTCTTGCATTGTTTTCAAAGCACACTAACTAGACCCGCGAACCTATCAACTAGACCAAGATCCAATGGCCCTCATTGATCCATGCAGCGCCTAGCTAGCAACTCATCCGTTCCTTGTCTTCACGGCTTGCTACGACCCTGTCTCCGATCATCTTCCGGCGATCCCCGATCGTCTGGACCTCCGACGCTCCTCGCCTAGTCTCAGTCATCCTTCGCCTCACCATTATCTAGCATCGTTCA
The DNA here is from genome assembly GCA_036346275.1 of Otatea glauca. Taxonomy (NCBI): domain Eukaryota; kingdom Viridiplantae; phylum Streptophyta; class Magnoliopsida; order Poales; family Poaceae; genus Otatea; species Otatea glauca. The sequence continues at coordinate 6,969,188 of CM070722.1, read as the reverse complement.
CCTGCAACCATCAAAAACAAGGAAACTCCTCACGTAGCATTGCCCACAAAGATATGCAAGAGATTCATCAAAGTCCACACTTTGAAATTCATCTTTGTTCGTTCTGGCCGGTGCTACCGCCCTTAGGCCGGTAGCACCGCCCATGGTGGACCGGTGCTACCGCTCTTAGGCCGGTAGCACCGCACTGCGCAAACACCAGATAAAACCCTTCTCTGGAATTTTCACACCGCTCCAAAGGCCGATGCTACCGCTCACCCGATAGCACTGGACTACCATGGCCGATAGCACTGCCTGGTCAAAATCCCGAAATACACCTGAAGGACCATGTAGAGGTCCATCCATGTTTGTGATGAGTATTTAACTTTATGTGATCTAGGATAGCTTAGATTTGAGTTTGGATGGAAGTATTTTTGTGTTGGCATGATAGGTTACGCCATACCAAGTTTAATCGGTTTCATGTTTGTGTCGAACCAAATGTTGCATGAGCTGCATTTGCACCGGACCGGGGTAGAAATGATTTGCTTTTGCGCCGGACCGAGTTAGGATAGACTTCACGTTTGCGCCGGACCAAGGGAAACGAGAAAACAAAGAGTTTTCCTTTTGCGTCGGACCAAGGAAAATGAGAAACAAAGAGTTTCCCATTTGCGCCGAACCAAGGGAAGAGGGAAACAAAGAGTTTCCCATTTGCACCGGACTGATTTTTTCGCGCCGGACCAAGTCACAATGAGTTTCACGTTTACGCCAGACCGGTTTTGACAGCCAGCAGTAATTAGCGTTTTTGAAGGTCTTCCCTTCCTCAAAAAATTATTTGGTTTACATGAAAGTTGTAGAGAATTTTAAAATGCAACTTTACATGTTTACATGTTTTTCATCTGAGCAACATAAAAAATTGAGAAGATTACTACTGTATTGAAAACAAGATGAAGTGTTTTGGTCTGTTTTGGTCTGTTCTAACCCCAATTCGTGATCGAATTGATGTGTTGGGTTCATGGTGGAACCAAGAAGGGTTTCTTGTCTTTGTGGATGTAGGACTTCATTTGGTGGTCATGGTGAGGCGAAGGGAGGCTGGAACTATGCATGGGATGGCCGGAGGTTCAAGTTGGCCGGATGTTCACCGGAAGATGGTCGGAGATGAAGTCGGTGCAGTCCCAAGAGACAAGAGATCAGTGGAGAAGCTAGCTTATCACTACTTGGATCAAGGAGAGCTGTTGGGTTGCAGTTCTGGAAGATAGAGTAGTGGATAAGTATAGCTTGCTTTCAAATATGTGCAAAATCCTGTATGGCAGTGGGTTTCGGGTTTACCTGAGAGTACCTGAGAGTAGTTGAGAGTGGTTGAGAGTGACAGTGTGGGAAGAAATCCTGGCTCTTGGAAGTTGGCTTAGGATTGAAGCAAGACATCCAAGGGTGGGAATTGATCCCAGGACACTATAAATAGAGTGGAAGGGGCAGCCTCCCTGGTGTGGAAGTTTTCAGAGAAATTGTTGTTGCTCTAATGAGCTTTGCCCACATGTTGTGAGGCTTTGTAAAACTTCCATCCAGAAATTACAAAGATTTTTATCTCAATTCTGAATTTAAATTCTGCACTTATATTATGTCTTTACTTCATGCAATTTAAATTCGGTATTTACATTCTCGCTTTTACCTTATGTAAGTTGGATTTGCCTCCTCTCCTTCTATTTGCTTCTGGTTCTTGTTGCCAAGGATGAGAGATTGATTGGATGAATCTTCACTCAGATCATATCCCAATCCTCTAGGCAATATTGGTTCAAGTTCTGCAAGAAACCGATCTTTTGTCCCTTCATGATGAATTATTGATTGAACGAGTTTTGGTGTTTATTCTTGTGATTCCTTGCTTGCTGTGAATTGTGAGAAGGCATTCAAGTCTATCTTGACCATTAGAATCTCACAAGCAAGCCTAGATCACATATTTGCTTTTTGCTTGTTCTTGGTAGATTTTCCTTCTCAGGGAAAAAGGGCGGAACTTTGACGTTGATTCTTCAAATAGATGGTTGGAATAGGTTCCTGACATCCTAAGGATCACATCTACCAAGTTGCATGGTCACTGGATTGTTAGATTCAAAATCCCATTCATTTTTCTTTTGAAGTCGTGCTGTTTTCTGAACACAGTTTTTATTGCTTTTTGTTTTCTCTAGTCTCTGTTCTTTACAAGTAGTGCTTTGTTTGGGTGGTATTTATCCGAGAGGTGGGAAAATTTGTTTTGGGATCATTCACCCCCCTCTGATCGCCATTTCGATCTTTCAATCGGTATCAGAGCCGGTTTTGCTCTTTCATGGATCTTGACCGGTCTCAAGAGCCATGGCGATGGACAAGTATTCCACCAAGCCTCCTATTTTTGCTGGAGTTGATTTTACGTTTCGGAAATTGCGGATGGAGTCATACATCACTGCCCAGGGCTTCCTAATATGGCAGAAGGTGAAACTCCCGTATGAGTTCCTGCTGATGAAAACGTCACGGCCGAAAATATGGCTGACGTTGAGGCGAATTCTAAGGCAAGGAACATTCTCATACAGGGTCTTAGCCACAGTGAGTATGACAGGATTTCTCATCTCCGTTCCACTCACGAGATTTGGGTGACCCTCGATGCTTAACATGAGAGCACTACTCAAATCAAGACCGTGAGGCAGGACCAGTTCAAGCGTGAGTTCAACAAGTTTGAACAACACGCTGGTGAGAGTCTTGACGAGTGCTTTGGTCGGTTTACGAAGATTTTGAGCGACTTCCGGGCAGTCGGTTGCATATACCCTGACTCGGACAATGCTCGACATTTCTTGACCGCGCTCAATCTTCGAGTTTGGGAAATGAAAGTGACCACCATCAAGGACACTACCGACTTGTCGATCTTGACTCTTGATGGGCTTTACTCCCATCTCAAGACTCATGAGATCGACGTCGTCTTGCGCAAGACAAAATCTCAGTTGATGGCCTTGGTCACTGATCCCACTGGATCTTCCCATGATCTTTCTGCTGGTTTCTCTCTTTCTGCCCTTTGCGAGCTAAGCGATGACCAACTGGAAAAATTTCCAAAAAATGAGCTTACTCTTCTTGCTCGCAAATTTTGACATGCATACAAGAGGGTGAGAGAGAGGAAGAGAGGTGGCATGATCATGTGCTTCAAGTGTGGTGGCCCCAACCACATTCGGGCCAATTGCCCCAAACTGGATAAGGCAAAGAACGACACCGACGGTTCAGCAAAGAACGACTACATCGACAAGAACCGCAACAAGAAGCCTCTAGTTCACGAGCCGGTGTGTGAGAAGAAGTACCGCAACTTCTCCAAGAACAAGAAGCTCTTCCACCGTGTCCTCGCCACGCTTGACGACATCAACCTCTCCGACATGGAGACATGGAGCGACGAGGGCAAGGATGAACCGCAAGGGAAGAAGAGCGGCGATGACTTCTCCGGCAAGTGCTTCATGGCCGACGCCAACGGCATCATCGACTCCGAGCTCTACAGCGACTCGGACGAGGTACCCTCCTATGACCAGCTCAATGAAGCTTTCTACAAATTAGGAAAATTTCATGCTAGAGCTAGAGCTAGGTGTGTGGAGCTAGAGAAGGAAGTAGGTACCTTGACTCGAGAGTTAGCTTCTCTTAGTTCTTCTCCTTCTCGAGTCACTGATGACTGTTCTTTGTGTGATGCACTTCTTGTGGAGTTGGAGAACCTAAGGACTATGCATGATAGTGTGTTATCTGAGCTAGATAGTCTTAGGTTGAAGAATGCTAGTGATTCTGTTGATACCATTGCACTAGATGCTAGTTTTCTTCATGCTCACTCTACTCCATCATGCTCTAATTGCCCTAAATTGATTACTGAAATTAATGCCATGAGCGATCACCTTAGGAAGCTTTCTTCTAGAAACGATGAACTTGAAATACATGCTTCTAAGGACCAAGTCAGCTCATGTGAGGGATGTAGGCAACTAAAACTTGACAATTAATCACTAAATGTCAAGTGTGCTAAACTTGCTAAGGACTTACTAGATAAGTCACAAGAAAGTTGCTTACGATGTAATGTGATTAAGGGGGACTTGGATAAAATCCATGTCGAACTTAGGAAGAAGTTAGAAGACCAAGTCCATAGGATTAGAAATGCGTCGTGCATTTCTTGTGAGGCCCTCAAGATTGAGGCAGCCGTGTTGAGGGAGAAAAATGCACTTGCTGAGAGAGCTTCCCTTTCTGGTTCTTCTTTTTCCTCTCTTCCCTGTTCTTCATGTGCCTCTTTCTTCCGGGAGTGTGAGTATCTCATGAGCACTCTCAAAAAGTTTGTAGGAGGCAAGAAGAAACTCAATCTTATTCTAGACCAATACAAGATTAGCAGATCTAATCAGGGTCTAGGATTTGACCCCTTGGAGCATGCTCAGGCGCATCCTCCTACCATTGTGCACGGTTCCAAGAGTGGTGAGATAGTGGTAGCTCCCAGAGTGAGTACCATTGTGTTTAGGTCTGCTGGGGTTGTCCATAGGATTTCTGATCAGAAGGTTGTTACTCTTGTTGCTTCTGCCTTTAGCAAGGCGAAGTACACATGCATTTTCTGTAAGAAGGATGGTCACCTAGTAGATTTCTATTTCAGGCGCGCCAAGAACACTCGGCGTGAGCGTGTTGCTGCTCTTAGGGGTATTCAGGGTCATCCCCAGACTCTGAGTGCTCCTAAGGCACACATTGCTTCTAGACAAGTTAGAGAGTCGCCTGTTTTTGGGCAGTGTCCAAGACTCGGTTTTCATGTTGTTTCTTTGAGTTTTAGGCCCTGTTTGTTTCGGCTTAGGCTTTTTGGCTTTTGACTTAAAGCTAGCTTTTTGTCTTAACGAGCTTTTAAGCCGTCTGCTTTTAAGCCAAGACATGCTGTTTGGTATCCTGGCATTTTGATGGGTTGGATGGTGTAGCCAGGGTTCACAAAACCAGTGAAAACTACGGTTTTCAAGCGTATCACTGCGGTTCGATATCCAAAACCGCTCGGTAAACCGTTTTAATTTATCAAAAAAATTGAAAAATTTTATACGTTGAAAACCGCTCGAAAACCGTTGAAAAACCACGGTTTCGCTCGAAAACTGTTTCTTGAAAATCGAGCAGTTTCTCGCGAAAAAACGAGTGGTTTTCGATTTTTTGAATTTTTTTATTTCTTAACCCTTCGGTTTCTGACGGTTTTTGAGTGATTTTTTGAGCTGTTTTTGCGGTTTTTGAATTTCGAACGATTTTTTGAAATTCGGTTTTGTGAACCCTGTGTATAGCTTATTGCTAAAAAGTTTGAAATACCCTTTAAGGTTGTAAGGACTTTTCTTATGTACTAATTTATCTAATACAAATGTTTTATACTTTTTTTCACCCAATGTCTTATTAAAAAACATAGATTAATCTTGAGATCAAACTTCATTCTGAGCATAATTATTTATCAACTTGATCTGGGTCGGTGGAGGAGAAAGGAGGCTAAGGACGGCGGAGGAGGGAGAAGGTCAAGGACGGCAGAGACCGGAGCGGAAGAGGGAGAAGGCATGTCGCACAGGGGAGCGAGAGAAGACGAGGAGAAATGAGGAGATAGGAGAAGGATTCTTGAGTTTATATATGATGGCATTTCGTGAGTAATTTTGGAGACTTCCAGTGGCAAAGGGTTATTTCATGCCAAAAAAGCCAAAAAAAACACCTCTCATATGGCTTTTGGCTTATAGTTATATGGAGGCTTTTGGCTTTTTTTAAGCTTGACTTAAAAGTGAGTCGTTTGTTTCGGCTTTGGCTTTTTTGCTTTTAAGCCAGTGAAAAAGCCAAAACAAACAGGGCCTTAGTCTTGGAGCCGCTCATGGTCAGTCTTTCCGCCGTCCTATTGATATTCCTCGTTTTTCTCATCGAGGTAGATATCAGCGGCGTGAGGTGTTTTCTGGTAGGAGTTTTAGGCAGCCTCACTGGGGTGGTCCGGCCTTTGCACCACGGCAGGCCAACCCAGTTCCATCTCCTAGATCATATACTAGAGTTGCTACTGATCGTGTTAGGGTTAAAAGTCAGAGAGACACTTGAGTCCAGTCTTCTTCTGTGGCTGGTACTCTGAGGCGTCGTGTGGTTCAGTATTGGGTTCCCAAGTCTTCACTCTATCCCAGTACTAAGTCATCTTTCTCTCTTGTGTCTTGATCAGGTTCGTCGGATGGGGAAGAGAGATGTCTGGATTGTTGACTCCGGTTGTTCTCGTCATATGACCGGAGATTCTCGATGGTTCTCTTCCCTAGTCCGAGCCCCCGGTGATGAGTTGATCACTTTCGGGGATGCTTCTTCAGGTAGAGTCATTGCTAAAGGTACCATCTGCATTAATGACAATTCTATTCTTAAAGATGTTGCTTTAGTGAGTAAGCTGCAATATAATTTACTTTCTGTTTCTCAGCTTATTGATGACTCTTTCGAGGTGAGTTCAAGAGTAGCGCCTGTAGAATCCTCGATTCTTAAGGAGGGTTAGTTTGCGGGATTTCTAGATATAGGAGAGTCTTTCGTGCTGATTTTTCTGCTTCTTTTGGAGACTCTCTCCGTTGTTTGATTGCTTCAGAGTCCCGTGATCTCTCCTTTTGGCATAGGAGACTTGGTCACATTGGATTTGATCATTTGACCCGAGTTAGGAGTCACGACCTCATTCGTGGTTTGCCTAAACTCAAAATGGCCAAAGACTTAGTTTGCTCTCCTTGCCGACATGGCAAGATGGTTGCTGCATCTCATCCCCCAGTCACTATTGTGATGACTGATGCACCAGGACAGCTTTTACATATAGACACTATTGGTCCGGCTAGAGTGCAGTCAGTGGGTGGAAAGTGGTATGTTCTTGTCATTGTTGATGATTTTTCGAGGTACTCTTGAGTGTTTTTCATGTCCTTGAAGGATGAGACTTTTACCCAATTTAGGGGTTTGGCTGATAGGTTGTCTTTTGAGCTCCCTGGTGCCCTACGAGCTATACGCAGTGACAATGGCACGGAGTTCAAAAACTCCTATTTTGAGAGTTTCTATGTGGAGTCTAGTTTAGAGCATCAACTTCTTGCAAGAAGAACGCATGGAATTCTTAGATGATTGAGAACATAAATTCAGAGGAAGAATCATTCATTAAACATCAATTTCAGCAAAGATTCGTAAGCATGTAGAAGGAGAGGAGGCAAATCCAAATTCCGTAAATGTAAATTGCAAGAAAGTAAATGCGGAATTTAAATTGCGTAATTTAAATGCGTAATGTAAATGCGTAAAGGAAAGAAATGATTTGAGGAAACATTTTTATTTCTGGAAGGAGAGGTTACAAAGCCTCACATTCATGTGGGAAAAGCTTAAAGGAGCATCAAAAATCTCAAAAACATTCAAGGGGGGAAGGCTACCCCTCCACCGCTATTTATACAGCTTTTGGGCCACCTACCACCCTTGGATGAGCCTCTAAACCCTAGAGCACTCCATCAAGGGCTAGGATTGACCCACTCACTCAGCCATGCAAGGGCCAACCCAAAACCCACACACATAACATGTTTTCTTGCACGGTTTTCAAAGCACACTAACTAGACCCACTAACCTATCAACTAGACCAAGATCCAATGCCCTCATTGATCCATGCAACGCCTAGCTAGCATCTCATCCGTTCCTTGTCTTCAAGGCTTGCCACGACTCCGTCTTCGATCATCTTCCGGCGATCCCCGACCGTCTGGACCTCAGACGCTCCTCACCTAGTCTCGGTCATCCTTCGCCTCACCATGATCTAGCATCGTTGACCAGCAACCATCAAAAACAAGGAAACTCCTCACATAGCATTGCCCTCAAAGATATGCAAGAGATTCATCAAAGTCCACTCTTTAAAATTCATCTTTGTACGTTCTGGCCGGTGCTACCGCCCTTAGGCCGATAGCACCGCCCATGGTGGACCGATGCTACTACTCTCAGGCCGGTAGCACCTCATTGCGCAAACACCAAAGAAAACCCTTCTCTGGAATTTTTACACCGCTCCAAAGGCCGGTGCTACCGCTCACCCGGTAGCACCGGGCTACCATGACCGGTAGCACCGCCCAGCCAAAAACTCGAAATACACCCTCTCTGGAAATATTGCACAGGCCATTTGGTCCGGTGCTACCGCTCGCCCGGTAGCACCGGGAAAAACAGAGAAGACTTCAAATTGCTTTCATTTGAAAATCCATTTCAAATCGAGCTCAAAAAAGAGCAAACCAAGCACAAATTTAGTCAAATACTCATCACAAATCTGGGTAGAGCTCCACATGGTCCTTCACCGTGTACATGCGTCACCGTAGGTTCCTTTGGAGGAATCACCCATACCGTAAAATTATGAAACAATTCGACAGAACGACCGAAGACAGTTTAGCTCTAAAGTTTTTAAGTGGGACAGACATTCATGATATGATTAAGAACTTGGATGTTGTGCTTGGAAAGGGATGTAAATCGAGGACACGTGACAAGAGTATGTGGAAGAAGAGATCAATATTTTGGGACCTACCTTATTGGGAGCACCTAGAAGTTCGGCATTGCATCGACGTGATGCACGTAGAGAAGAATGTCTGTGATAGGTTGATTGGTCTCTTAATGAATATTAAGGGTAAAACAAAGGACAGTATCAATGCACAGCTTGACTTGGTCGATATGGTCATCAGACCTGAGTTAGCACCGAAAGAGACCGATAAAGGCCGAACATACTACAAACCTGCTTATTACACTCTATCCAAGGCTGAGAGAACTGAATTGTGCTAGTGGTTGCATGGTGTAAAAGTTCCGTCCAGTTACTCCTTCAACGTGAAGAGACTTGTTTCGATGCAAGATATTAGTTTAACTAGCATGAAGTCTCATGATTTCCATGTACTTATGACACAGATGCTCTCTGTGGCAATTAGAAGTATCTTATCGATCAAGGTCCAGGAGACAATCATCACAAGGCTGTATTATTTCTGTAACACAATTTCTTAGAAGGTCATCGATCCCGAAGGACTAGATGCTCTACAGGCCGAGGTGGTAATGACTCTATGTAAACTTGAGATGTATTTCCCTCCGTCGTTTTTTGATGTCGTGGTCCATCTCATTGTTGTAAGGACCCGAATGCACTGATTCGAACCCACTGTGTTTACTGCACTAGTCCCAGGATCAACGCTGGTGCACACAGCTTAACATTGGTACATATCACATCATACTCAACGATAATAGAAATAATAGTTCATTTATTGATATAGCTAAATGTATGATCTTATGACCAACTTACATGATTAAGCCACGCAGGGCAAGACTGGAAATATAAGCTAATAATTAAGCAACGGAAAGTAGAAAACGTAGATAGCTCATCAGTTCACCATAAGCAACCGACAAGGCTCAGACCCTAATGACTCGCGTCCTCTTGGAACTCTTCCTCCAACACAGGTGTAGATTCTTCGACTGTTGATTATTGTTATTGGCAAGGGTGAGTACTTAAAGCACTCAACAAGTTGTGCACAGAATGCAATTCTATTAACTATAGGTAAGGCTTATTCCAATGGATAGGCTATTATGGCTATTTTGCAATAAGCAGCATTTATGAACAAATATAATAAGTAGATTGTAAAGACTGTAAAACAAATAACAGTAATAGATAGATTCAGCATTTCTGAAGTAAACCAAGTTTCCAATCCTAAATCAAATTCCATGGCATTCCGCCATCCCAACCAAGTTGTCCATTTAATTAAGCTAACCCTTAACTGTAATTCCCGAGCATTGCTCAATACCGCGAGCACAGCTATCCGAATAGTTTCACACTCTGCAGAGGTTATGTACTTTACCCACGTGATACAACCAAACACCACCAAGGCGAGTGATTATAACAAAGCCTTTACAATGCGCTGGCTTAACCCGGTACGACCCGCTAAGGTTTCAACACTAGTGGGACTGGTTACCACATCCAGGGCCCCCCTCTTGCGCCATGTGAATTACTCCATAACTCGGGAACTCACACCGACCAAGATAGTACCAAAATTAAGACATTGCAAATTACTCAGCTAGGCTGGCCCATACCAGACATGTGGTTGCATGATTGACTCAGGTCAAAGGCTTGCAAGGTTAAGTCCTTAGAGTGATCAAGGCAAGACATCTACATACCCTCTGCCCATCAGGCTCACCTTGGCATACTCGCCCCTTGTCACTTGCCCCAATCTAAGTGATTATCACCCAGTTGATTACCAAGCACCACGTGCCATCAACAATTCAACATCGTTGCGTGACATGACTCGCCACAACAACTCAATCTCATCGTGTGATCCCACATGACACACAAGTTCATAACATCGTTCCATATTCCATTAGTCAAGATTAATTATCAATGATTCAATCACAGGTGATGATATGGCATGGCTAAGCAACTAATACGGTCTAACCATCCCATGTTGATTATCATTACTAACCAACTATAATGAACCAATCTAGGGTGACAATAAATTATGGCATACAATGACAAGGTAGGGTATAGATCAAATTGGTATAATAGCTAAGTCCCAATTTAATTTGGAACAATTGTATACTTGAAATAATATGCAATAGGGTAAAACAAATATAGCAATTTTATAAACATGGGTTCAACATGATCAAAGCACAACTTGCCTTAGAATAGGTCCTGATCTTGATCTGGAGCTTGCTCTTGAGTTGCTGGATCTTCCTCCGAAGCGTCGCACAATTCAACGTCTACGCGTACCGAAGGAGAAAAGCAAATAAATACCAAAATAGAGAGCAAATGAACTCCAAAAATCAATTAAAATTCACCATTAAATAGATCTCAATTTTACAAATTTTCAAAAATTTGAATCACTCAAATCCGAGTTAAGATGCAAAAGATATAGCCTTTTGAAGTTTGGATTAAATACTGAAATTGAAAAAATCAGAAATTGAGAATTAACAGAATTATTTTTAAACTAAAAAACCGATTTATGATGTCAGCGTGACCTCATGATGATGTCATCATCACAGAATTTCCAATCGGATTATTTTCCAATTGAAAAATTAAATTATGACACAAGCATGACGTCAGCCTTGATCTGGAACCAATCAGAACGCGACACGTGTTGCGGTCCATAGACCCGGTCCACGACGCCTCGGCACCCGTGCCCAACACGCGACGGCACACAACTGGCTGCGGTGACGGTGCGTTCCGATGCGTTTGAATCCGATCGAACGGCTACGGACAGGGGTGCACGTGGCACAATCTGCGCCGTTCTCTTGGATCCTACGGTCACGAACACACCCGAGACCAACGGCGAAGCGGCGGCGAGGGATTCACCGGAGGCGAGGAAGAAGACCAGGCCACGGCGCCGGTGCGCTTAACGCCGAAGAAAAGGCGTAGCTGATGCAGTACACCTTGGCGAATTCAAATCCGGAACCAAGGCGTCGGAAGACCACAGGTCGGCGATGATCCAAGGCAAAACCGCGGCGGCTGCAAGCTTTTGACTCCGACGAGCTCCCTTGCGCTCACCACGATGTTCCTCGCCAGACGGGTCCGACCAAAGTGCGCGGCTGCTCACGAGGAACCTCGGGCGAGTACCCCCTCCTTCTATAGCCTCGGCGTTCGAGCCCTACACGGCGGGGAAGTCCGGAGTCGTTACGGCGGCGGACTCCGAGTTCGCACCGGAGACGAAGGACGACGGCGCGACGCATGTCCCTGATCCGACGGCCAGGACGTGAGCGTACTCGCGGCCTTTCCTGAACCGTTGGATCGCACGGGAACGGCCACCGATCTAGGGTTTTTCCCCGCATGTTCGCGGTCGGATCGGGCCGCAGCGAGGCAGGCCGAACGCCGATGTGTTGGGTTTCAGCCCAACACTGTTCAAATGATTTTTAAACTCTTTAATAATTAAAATATTTCAGAAATTCATTTAATTGGTTTTAGGCAAATAAATTATCAGGAAAAATCCAAGAAAAATCTCCAAAATACTTTGAGACATTCTGGACTCAAATAAAATATTTTTGGCAAAACTTTATTTGAACTTTGCACAAATTTAAATAGTTTTAAGCAAAAGGTCAATATTCTTAATTTAAAATTAATTCAAATAAATCCAAAAAAATCCAAATAAATTCCAGAAAATCCACAAATGACAATAAAATAATATTTGAGCAAATTTTGGGATGTTACAAACCTCCCATTAATGTAATCTCGACCAGAGATTCGTACTAACTAGAGAATAGGTTTGGAAACTCTGACTTCAAATCTTCTTCACACTCCCAAGTTGCTTCACTTTCAGAATGATTGCTCCACTGAACTCTGCAAAAGCGAATAGACTTGTTTCTGGTCTTGCGCTCCATAACATCCAAAATTCCGACCGGTTGCTCTTTGTAGGCCAAATCTTCCTGCAGCTCTATTGCATCCAACGGGGTTTGTTCTGTTGGCACTCTGAGACACTTCTTAAGTTGCGACACATGGAACACATCATGCACTCCTGCCAAAGACTGGGGCAATTCCAACTGATAGGCCACCTCTCCTCGACGGTTTAAAATTTTAAACGGACCAACATATCTTGGTGCAAGCTTCCCTTTAACGTGAAACCTTTTAACACCCTTAAGAGGGGTAACCCTGAGATACACATAATCCTCTGGCTCGAAACTCAAATCTCGGCGTCGGTTATCGACGTAGCTCTTCTGCCTTGACTACGCTATCTTTAACCTCTCCCTAATCATAGCAACTTGATTTTCTGCTTCCTTGAGAATTTCTGGTCCGAACACCAAATGCTCTCCCGTTTCATTCCAATTTAACGGAGTACGACAAACACGTCCATACAATGCCTCAAACGGTGATGTGGAATGTAAGAACCCGGGTACCCTCATGACAAGCCCAAGAGGGAGGCCCAGAAGATACTCCCCGCGTCAGGCCCCGCTGCCATGCGCAAGGGGACATATCCTAAAGGAAGTTGAACTTATGTTTAGAAATGATGGATACAGTTGTAATCCGAGTCGTTAGAAGGATAGATAAAGATGTAAACTCTATCCTATTAACTGACTAGAATCTTGTAACCGATCGGAATCTCCAAACCGATCAGGACTCTGTAAGCCGCCCCACCCCCGCTATATAATGGAGAGGGCGAGCAACACCAGAGGGATCCGATCATCCAAGCATTGAGCAATCTAGCCATAGAGCATAGAATACCTCATATCGCCCAGAGCATATTGTGCTTTGAGCAACCCCGGATCCCAGAGATCCATATAATCCCAGCACATAGGATTAGGGTATTATCTCCTCCGCGAGAGCCTGAACCTGTATAAACCCCTTGTCTTGTGTGACCATCGAGTTTGAGATCGAGCGTCTACCCCATAAATTCATTGCCGACTACAAAAGTCGACAGGTGACATCTGCAAGCTAGCTTGATAACTATTATTGTAACTGAATTCTGCATACGGCAAACATTTATCCCAAGATGTAGCATAAGCTAAAGCACAAGCTCTCAACATGTCCTCTAGGATCTGATTTACCCTCTCAGTCTGACCATCTATCTGCGGATGATATGCTGTACTGAAATTCAGGCGAGTTCCCATTGCTTCATGCAACTTGTTCCAAAATCTCGAGGTAAATTGAGTTCCTTTGTATGACACAATCTTTTTGGGCACTCCATGCAAACATACAATCCTTGACATATACAACTCTGCTAAACGATCTCCCGAGTAAGTGGTCTTTACCGGGATAAAATGAGCAACCTTGGTCAAGCGATCCACAATGACCCAAATCGAATCGTAACCTCTCTGAATCTTAGGTAAACTGGTGATAAAGTCCATTCCGATTTCTTCCCACTTCCATTCCGGAATTTTCAACGACTGCAACAAACCAGCTGATCTTTGATTCATGGCTTTTACTCTCTGACATACATCGCATAGAGCAACGTGCTCAGCCACCTCACGCTTCATATTAGGCCACCAAAATCTCTCCTTCAAATCTTGATACATTTTAGCACTCCCCGGATGAATCGAATACTTGGAATCGTGAGCTTCCTCAAGAATCAGTTGCTTCAGCTCCTTTGCATCCTACACACAACCGCCTTTGAAGAACATGGTGCCTTGCTCATCTAGAGTGAAATCCACAGCTAGGCCTTCCTCCTTTTTAGCCTTGATCTTAGAAATTTTATTGTCATCCTTCTGGCTTCCTCTAATCTGATCCTCTAGTTTTGGTTTTACTTCCAGAGCGGCTACCATTCCCTGTGGGACGACTTCCAACTTTACTCTCTGAAATTCCTTACATAGCTCTGGTTGATCCTCCATTGACAACATATTTGCGCTATGGCTCTTCCGACTCAGAGCATCTGCTACTACATTGGCTTTTCCGGGGTGATAATGAATTCCCACATTATAATCCTTGATTAACTCTAGCCACCTTCGTTGTCTCATATTAAGATCTGCTTGAGTGAAAATGTATTTCAGGCTCCTATGGTCAGTATATATCTCACATCCATTTCCTATGAGATAATGACGCCATATCTTCAAAGCATGCACTACGGCAGCTAACTCCAAATCATGCGTTGGATAATTCGCCTCACGCGGTCTCAACTCCCTTGACGCATAAGCGACAACTTTACCATTCTGCATTAACACGCACCCCAAGCCTTGCTTTGAAGCATCGCAATAAATATCAAATCCATTCTGCACATCTGGCAACACTAATACGGGGGCAGTCGTCAAATGCTTCTTCAATTCCATAAAACTTTTCTCGCACTCTGACGTCCATGAAAACTTCTTCTCTTTCTTCAACAACTGCGTCAGGGGTTTAGCAATTGTTGAGAATCCTTCTATGAACCGACGGTAGTATCCTGTCATTCCCAGAAAACTACGGATCTGAGTAACCGACTTCGGTTGCTCCCAATGTAACATCAAGGCCCACTTTGCTTGGGTCAATCGCAACTCCTTTAGTAGTCATCACATGACCAAGAAATTCAACTTTCTCCTTCCAAAAATCACACTTGCTGAACTTAGCGTACAGTTGATGCTCTCGCAGCCTCTCTAAAACCATCCTCAGATGTTTCGCATGCTCTTCCTCTGTCTTCGAGAAAACTAAGATGTCGTCTATAAAAACCACAACAAACTTATCAAAATACTCCATGAAAACCTTATTCATCATGTTCATGAAATATGCAGGGCATTCGTCAATCCAAATGACATGACTGTGAACTCATAATGTCCATATCGTGTAGAAAACGCAGTCTTAGGCATATCCTCCGCTCGGATCTTTAACTGATGGTAACCTGAACGAAGATCTATTTTGGAGAAAACTCCGGCTCCTCTTAACTGATCAAATAAATCGTCGATCCTGGACAATGGATACTTATTCTTGATCGTTACCTCATTAAGTGCACGATAATCAATGCACATCCTAAGACTTCCATCCTTCTTACGAACAAACAATGCCGGTGCTCCCCACGGTGATGAACTTGGTCTAATGAAACCTTTCTCTTGCAGTTCCTCAATCTGCTTTTTCATTTCCACTAACTCATCTGTAGGCATCCGATAAGGTCTCTTTGATATCGGTGCTGGCCCTGGTGCCAACTCGATAACAAACTCAATATCGCGGTCTGGTGGCAATCCTGGTAAATCTTCCGGAAACACATCCGGGTATTCTTTGACTACCGGCACATCCTCCATGCTGATGGCTTGCACGCTGTTGACCACTAACTGCCCATCACGAACTGCAGTCGCTTGAAATTCTACCTTCCTGCCACTAGGGCCTTCCAGAGATACAGTCTTTCGGCCACAATCCAAAACAGCCTTATGTTTGGACAGCCAATCCATTTCAAGGATAACATCTAGGGATTGCGCATCTATCAGGATAAGATTGGCTAGAAATTCTATCCCGTCCATAAGCAACTTAGCTCCCAAACACCCAAGGCTAGATCTAAGCTCCGATCCTGGGGCTTGGACTAAGAGCACACACTTAAGATTCACCACTTTAAATCCATTCTTGGTTGCAAAACTTTGAGAAACCAACGAATGCAAAGCTCCAGAATCAAATAAAACTGTAGCGGGTACTGAGTTAACCAGAAACTTACCCAGTATGACGTCCGTAGCCTCTTGAGCTCCATCTGCGGTGATGTGGTTGATCCTACCGCGCACTGTTGACTGAGGGGTTGCTCCAGCTTGACCGGGTGCACGATTTCCTCCTGAAGCCGGTGCCTTGGCAGGTGTTGTTCCCAAGTTAAAACGAACTGGCGTGATGCCTCCCTTCTGTGGACACCTATTAGAAAAGTGCCCTCGCTCATTGCATGTATATCATCTTTTCATCGCAGATCGCCGACTCCTCTGGCGCATTGCGCCCTATGTTTGGCGCTCAAAATTCTGATTAAGCGTGGCGAGGTGCAGGGGTTGATGTCTTATTCACGGCTGGTGGATGGAATCTGGCAAACTGTTGTGGTGACATTCTCAAACGTAGGTGGTTTGGACGCCACCCTGATTAGTCATCAAGCACTTACGGTTTTCACCCAGCTCTTTGCGCTTATCCTCTAGAATCAAAGCTTTATTAACTAGCTCCTGAAAATCTGGGAAATTGTGGGTGATCAGTCCCACCTGCAGTCTTGAATTCAGTCCCTTTATGAAACGAGACTGCCTAGCTTTATCTGTCGCTACATCTTCAGGGGCATAGCGAGCTAACTGGGTAAACTTATTTAGATACTCGGCCACTGGCCGCCTCCTTGTTTCGAGCCACGAATTCTTCCTTCTTGAGATCCATCATTCCGTCTGGAACATGGTATTGGCGGAAAGCAGTAGTAAACTCCTCCCAAGTAATTTCCTGCGGGGCTCCATGTGCGGCGCAGTAATTCTCCCACCATTCTGCGGCGGTTCCTTCTAGTTGATGAGAGGCATAGAGCACCTTCTCATTGCCCTCACACTGAGTAATATGCAGTTTCTTCTCAATAGTTCTGAGCCAGTCATCGGCTTCCAAAGGATTAACATTTCCTGAAAAAGTTGGTGGCCGAGTCCTCATAAAATCTGACAGCTTGGAGTAAGGTCGAGGTCCACCATTGTTGTTCTGAGCTGCATGGTTGTTGTTGGTTGCTGCCACATTGGTCATCTGCTGCATTTGCTGCATCATAGTCTGCATAAGTTGAGTCTGCACGGCAAGAAACGCCCCCAGATTCTGCATGTCCACTGGCGGTGGTGGTTGAGGGTTGCCTCCATCATTGGGGTTGTCATTCTGGCGCAGTCCACTTCCTGAAGCACCGTTGTTCCCTCGAGTATTCACCATCTGATGATTGCCTCTTGGGTTAGGAAAGGTAGATGTAGCATAGGTAAGAAGCAAGAATTTCTAAAGCGGGGAAGATAGGTTATACCCAACTGAAATAATTCTTTATTTATTCTTGGTATGGCTGCTTATTTAAGCCTACAAGCTTTGCAACACATATTGCACACTCAGTATTACAAAGAAGCAAACTAAACACGAAACCTTAACGTCTACTAAAAGGTAAAGACAAAACTTAAAGACGCGACTCAACACTCGAGTCTCAACACAACTCTAAGACTGATCCTCCTCAGGCTCCCACTCTCGCTCCTCGGGATCCTCCTCTGACTCCTCCTCGGCTGGTTCCTGAGCTCCTCGGGTCACACGCTCCAACTCGTCCTCGACCCCCGCTAGAGCCTCTCCTAGCTCGATGATCATTCCGATGGCTGCAGCACGGGTCTCCTCAAGCTCCTGCTCCATCACTCTGAGTGCCTCGACACGGTCTCCAGCTCCTGAGTAGTCTCTCTCATATGCTCCTCCTGGGCAAGGGCGAACTCCGCAAGGTGTACAGCAGAAGCACACTCGTCCTCCACGATCCGTCGGCGTCGGCATGCTTGCACATCGGGGTGAAGTCGGAACACTGAGTCGTGAAGCTCGTCGGCGTAGTCGCGGCAGACACGGCGAACAGCAAGTCGAGCAACCTCTTGAATTGCAACCTCATACAAGAATCTTCTGGCGGAGATGTTGATTGGCCTGCTAGCTTCCTCGTGCTCCCGAGCGTAGATAACTAGCTTGCAAACAAAACCTCGGTGAACACCATTAACGGTCCAGCTGCCTCCTCGGTAAAGCGGACGATAAAAACCTCCAAGCGTCTGAAGAACTCTCCACAGCTCCATGGCATAGCCACCTGCTGACTCCTCACAGGTCGGAACGATCGGCATCTGCTCCACAAGAACTTTGAATAAGTTCTCCACCCAAACGGCAAGTAAACGGTAAATTCAGCAAAGGCGAGAAGTAGAGAATGAGATGAGTCGAGAGTGTTTTATTAGTCAACTTTTAAAATATTTTTCTTTAGAAAATAGTTTTGGACACACCCAGGACACCTCCATGCTATCTAGGGCCAAGACCTACAGTTAGTATGCTCTGATACCACCTCTGTAAGGACCCGAATCCACTGATTCGAACCCACCGTGTTTATTGCACTAGTCCTGGATCAACGCTAGTGCACACAGCTTAACATTGGTACATATCACATCATACTCAACGATAATAGAAATAATAGTTCATTTATTGATATAGCTAAATGTATGATCTTATGACCAACTTACATGATTAAGCCACGCAGGGCAAGACTGGAAATATAAGCTAATAATTAAGCAGCGGAAAGTAGAAAACGTAGATAGCTCATCAGTTCACCACAGGCAACCGACAAGGCTCGGACCCTAATGACTCGCGTCCTCTTGGAACTCTTCCTCCAACACAGGTGTAGATTCTTTGACTATTAAAATTCACTATTAAATATATATCAATTTTACGAATTTATAGAAATTTGAATCACTCAAATCCGAGTTAAGATACAAAAGATATAGCCTTTTGAAGTTTGGATTAAATACTGAAATTGCAAAAATCGAAAATTGAAATTAATGTAATTATTTTTAAACCGAAAAACCGATTTATGACGTCAGCGTGACCTCATGATGACGTCATCATCACAGAATTTCCAATCGGATTATTTTCCAATTGAAAAATTCAATTATGACGCAAGCATGACGTCAGCCTTGATCTGGAACCAATCAGAACGCGACATGTGTTGCGGTCCATAGACCCGGTCCACGATGTAGCGCTGGACCACGGCAGACCCGGTCCATGACGCCTCGGCACCCGTGCCCAACACGCGGCGGCACGCAACTGGCTGCGGTGACGGTGCGTTCCGATGCGTTTGAATCCGACGGACGGCTACGCATGAGGTGCACGTGGCACAATCGCGCCGCCTTCTTGGATCCTACGGCCACGAACACACCCGAGACCAACGCGGCGCGGCGCGAGGATTCACCGAGGCGAGGAAGAAGACCAGGCCACGGCGCTCGTGCGCTCGACGCCAAGAAAAGGCGTGGCGACGCGGTACACCTTGGCGAATTCAACCGGAACCAAGGCGTCTAAGACCACAGATCGGTGATGATCCAAGGCTAAACCGCGGTGGCTACAAGCTTTGACTGATGAGCTCCTTGCGCCACCACGACGTTCCTCGCCGACGGTCCGACCAAAGTCGCGGTGCCACGAGGAACCTCGGCGAGTACCCTCCTTTATAGCCTCGGTGTTCGAGCCCTACACGACGGGAAGTCCGAGTCGTTACGGGCGGACTCGAAGTTCGCATCGGAGACGAAGGACGACGGCGCGACGCGTGTCCTCGATCCGACGGCCAGACTTGAGCGCACACGCGCCTTTCTCGAACCGCTGGATCGCACGCGAACGCCACCGATCTAGGGTTTTTCCCGCATGATTCGCGGGTTGGACTGGGCCGCGCCGAGGCAGGCCGAACGCGCACAGTGTTGGGTTTCGGCCCAAAACTGTTCAAATGATTTTTAAACTCTTTAATAATTAAAATAATTTCAGAAATTCATTTAATTGGTTTTAGGCAAATAAATTATCAGGAAAAATCCAAGAAAAATCTCCAAAATACTTTGAGACATTCTGGACTCAAATAAAATATTTTTGGCAAAACTTTATTTTAAGTTTGCACAAATTTAAATAGTTTTAAGCAAAAGGTCAATATTCTTAATTTAAAATTAATTCAAATAAATCCAGAAAAATATAAATAAATTCCAGAAAATCCACAAATGACAATAAAATAATATTTGAGCAAATTTTGGGATGTTACAATTGTTCAGCTTGTGAGGGAGATAAAGATGTGCGGGCCCGTGTTCCTACGCAACATGTACCCATTCAAGAGGTACATGGGAATTCTCAAGTCCTACGTACAGAATCGATCTTGACCGGATGGTAGCATTGTCGAAGGTTATGCAACCGAAAAGGTCGTCGAATTCTGCATGGATTACATGGCTGACGTCAAGCCGATAGATGTGCCTCGATCCCACCATAAGGGAAGGCTCTAGGGTATCAGGACCATCGAAAGAAAAGCAATCACGCCTGATCGAACTACGTGCGCTAAAGCCCATTTCACAGTTCTGCAACACATGGCTATTATGGCCTCGTATATCGCGAAGCATAAGAACTAGCTACGACAAGAGAATCTGTCGCGGTAGGAGTACTGGATCATTAGATAGCATAACCTTCACTTTAACAGATGGTTGAAGGAGCGACAAACCATCATTGGAATCTCGTCAAGTGATACGCTGACATGTTTGGCAAAAGGCCCAGCATTTACGGTAGCAACATGGGAAGGATACCACTTAAATGGGTACACATTTTACACGAGAGATCAGTACATGAGAGCACAAACCAAAACAACGTTGTTCGCATAGATGCGTTGAGTACCGCTGGGTTGAGTAGGAGCTCGTACTATGGGTTCATTGAGGAAATTTGAGAGCTCGACTATATAGTATTCAAGATTCCCTTATTTCGGTGTTGTTATGTTCACCTGCAGCACGTGAAGGTTGACAAGTACGGCATCACAACTGTGGACATCGAACGTGTCGGGTACCAAGACGAACCATTTGTACTCGCTAACCAAGTTGTTCAAGTCTTCTATATAACCGACCCATCCAACAAGAAGCGCCACGTGGTTCTTTAGGGAAAAGGAGGATTGTCAGAGTCGAGAATATGGTAGATGATGATGAATACAATCAGTTTGACAAGTTGCCTCCTATCGGTACTGGTGTCACGGTCCAGGAAGAACAACATGACGAAGCTAGCTACACCCGTGGTGATTATTGTGAAGGGCTAATTTTTATATAGAAGAATAAGCAAGTGGAGTTATGATTACGTCATCATGTTTATTTCAAGTGTAGATGTATGTACCATTTATAATTAATGAGATGTATGTGTTACAATTAATTATAATTAATGAGATGTATTTATTATATTTTTTTATTAACTTGAGGAAAAATTAACTTGGGTTAAAAATGTTTATGTTATATGTACATATTTAAAGTACTTAAAAATAGGCTTGAAAAAACTACTTGAAAGAAAAGGCTTAAAAAAGTACTTAAAAACAACTTTACAATAAACTTAAGTTGGATAACAAAATTAAATTGGGTTACAATTAATTATAATTAAAGAAACTACTTAAAAGTAAGCAGTCTTAAAATAATCTACTTAGTGGTAACATGGCAAAAAAAATTACACATCACAGACGGTTTTTATTTGGAACCGTCTCATAGACGGATCAAAATGAAAACCATCTGTGATCCACTACCGCGCCAACCTCCCGCACTCTAGCCCTCCCTTGTCGTGCCAAGCACTTTGCCATGCCGTAGCCCTCCCTTGATGCGCCCTAGCCATCTATGTTGTAACCGCTCGCGCAAAACAAAAATTGCGTTCCGTGGAATTCGAATCCGGGACGCCAAGTGTGCAGGACAAGCCTCTTGCCAACCGAGCTAAGTGCCGCTTGTTGAGTTATATACATAATTTCTATATGAGGTAGCTTTTATCACAGACGGTTCAATCTTTGAACCATCTGGGAATGTCCCTTTATCCAACACCCGCTGCCCTCTATCTTGCCATTCGCTAAGTCCCGCACCTTCACGCCCTCGTTGTCGCCCTCACGCCCTTGCCCTCACTCCGTCGTTGTCACCCTCATGCCCTCGGTCTCGCCGCCATTTTTTCACAATATCACCGCCTCCAAACCCTAGCGTCATCCGCACCCGCCTCCCTCCGCCCCAACGACCTCTGCATCTGCACCCACTCTAACATCCCCAAGGCACGGCGTCCTCCCCAGCCGCAGCGACATTCCCCTCAGCACACCATCCACCCCCCACCGGCTTGCGACTTCACCCGCCGGCTCACGCCTCCCCCGAGCCTTCCTCCGCAAGCCCGTGCCTCCCCCGTGAACCTCCCTCCGCTGCCCCGTGCGCTTCCAAACCCTAGCCTGCACTGTGAGTTTTTTTACTTTCCCCTACATTTGGTACAGCTATAAAGAAACGTATGGTACAGCTATAAAGAAACAAATGATACAGCTATAAAGCATGCCTGTATTACAAATTTTCACATCACTTCATTTTGTACTAGTTCTTTTATTACCTCTTCCGATTAATTATACGGTTATATCATGATGCACATATTGGAGTCAGGATGGTAAAAGATTAAACGGAAAGTAGATCAAATCAAGTATGAAAAGCACCTCTTGTTTGTATTTTCTTTGAAGCGTGAAAGCATTTATATCATAGCATCAATGATTATTTGTCCAGAGAACATCTGGTGAAAATATATATTTGTATCATAGCATCAATGCTTGATTCATAAACTGCGTCCACTCTACTTAGTTCATCCACTAGTTGATAAGAAGGATTGATGGGGACCTATGTGTTCTTTATTTTCCAAACATGTTATTTGTTCTGAATGCATGGTGCTTGGTGCCAATTGGTATGAAGTCTGCTCTATCTCGGGGATTCATTGCATAGAAAATTGAACCAACAACAAGGCTGTAATCTGTCATAAGCTTCTGTCTCTGCCTCTCTCTTTTTCCCTGGATATCAAAACCTGATTGGAACTAGATCTTAAGTACAAAATTTCAAGTGAGATACG
Organism: Otatea glauca; assembly: GCA_036346275.1. Classification (NCBI taxonomy): domain Eukaryota; kingdom Viridiplantae; phylum Streptophyta; class Magnoliopsida; order Poales; family Poaceae; genus Otatea; species Otatea glauca. The sequence continues at coordinate 6,946,324 of CM070722.1, read as the reverse complement.
AATTTTGTATAACTAAAATCCCAAGCTACCATAATTCAACCATGGGTGCATCTGAACCAAGCTTAATTTGGCTCAAGCATCCGTTGAGCTGAACTTGAAGTGATAATGAGTTAATTATTTGTTAGGTATAAAAAGATGAAAGTCTGAATTAGAAAAAGATGAAAGTTGCTACCACAAAATCTACCAACCTAATCATTTGTTTGGGCAAAAAATTGATTTACACATGATCACTTTGTACATTCCAAGTCATTCTTGCTTTTTTTTTTAAAGAAACGACAGGAGCTCTACCATGCATTATTGATGGAAGAAGTCTGAAACAGTAAGCGTAAGCGAAAGATACAGACACACGAAGAAGCTAGGATTGAAAAGAAAAACCGCTAACACCAGATGGTATAGAAGCCAGCTAGCTGACACCAGCTAAAACTCGACCATCACGGTCAGGAGGGAAAAAAACATTAGATGGGATCCCTTCTTTATGTGAGCTTTGACACTGCATTCTTCCTCCTGTCAGAAAACCGCGTCAAGGAGAGCCTCCGGCTGAAGTAGATTCATCCGAAATTTGTTTGTGAGGTTGCCGAAGTGACTTGTAATCTGTAGATCATCCTGACGTTCGCTTATACCCCGGTCTTCGTCTGGCGAAAAAAAAAAGAAAACCTGGAACAGCCTGGAGATTGCGCGTTTGAATTCCGCAAATCCCTGCCATTCACCACCTGTAGCCGAAGGTTCATCCTGTACCTGAAAGACTCGAGGGATAAGACAATGAGCAAACCTTCCTCCAAAACATGTACTTATTGTACTTATTGTCCTGAAGAATGGAAAAAAAGAGCATGCAGGCCATAATCATAGACTGTGATAATGCAAGGACCATCCCCTTCAAAGTCAATCTCTTTGTTGTTGCAAGGCACCGGAGAAAGGAACTTGTCCAAAGCTGCTTTCCTTTTTTCATGTGATTCCTTTTTGATTGTTAGTTAAATGTTAGTAGCCTGAACCATGTGATCTTTATCTTCCTCTTCTAACTGCTTTCTGTTGATCCTAAATAGCCTAACTTCCATAAGTATTACTCTCCAGAGAACCATCTTGTAGCGCTAACCTACGAGTACTGACATCCTGAGAAATACGTGGAAAGACTGAGAGAAAGGATTGATACACTTTGTTGAAAATTCTCGCATTCCTTTCCTTCCATAGATTCTAGAAAGTATATATCAGGATCCTGTCCACCTGTTTATGTAAGTGCTTCGGTGCGCTCCGTCGAATTAGATGCCACCAGTGTGAAGGTGTTATTCCTGCTTGAGGGATAAGCGAATTGCACCGCAATTGTAGGAAAATCTTTCTCAATATCTGTTTGGCGAAGGGGCGAAAGAGCAGAAGGTGCGCAGCCCATTCAGGTTCTGAGCCGCACAATGGGCAATAAATGCAGTGTGACCAGCCCCTCGCTGCCAGCCTATCCTCAGTGAGCAACCTATCTTGGAGGAAAAGCCATGCGAAGAATTTGTGCTTGTTTTCTGCGTTGGCTTTCCAAATTTTGGTATAATTGCTGTCTAACACCGCCCCATGAAACTGTGCCAAGTACGTGGACTTTGCTGAGTATTGCTCATCAATCGTCCATTTCCAGAGAATGTCATTTGCAGAGTCAAGCCGAAGGTTGACCAGTCGAATAGCCTGCCACAGAAAGAAAAACTCCTGTAACTGTACGACACTTGTAATCCTCCGAAGCGACAGAATCCAGGAGCTGTTGCTTAGCTCCTCGTATACCGATCTCGTCCTCCTTCGTACCAACTGATAGTAGTGCGGCACGCTATCCTTTGACGATCTCTCGTTGAGCTAGTGGGAATCCCAAAAACCGACCATCTTGCCATCGCCTAGCACTATGGTAGTGCTTGTATGGAAAAAGGAGAAATCTATGTCATTATAAAGGGTGCCCAATGGCTCCCAAGGTCTTTGGCGGCTCTTCCATTGGTGCCACAACCAACGGAGCCACAGCGCCCAACCAAACCTTTCAAAATCTTTTAGGCCTAGCCCCCCTAAATTCTTCAGCCTGCAGATCTTTTTCCAGTTTACTAAACAATGGCCATCTATACATGGTTGATCTCCCCTCCAGATGAACTCTCTCCTAATCCTATCCATTTTCTTGATCGCCCAACGAGAGAAAGGCAGGACGGACAAGTGATAAGTGGCTAGAGAAGTGAGCACCGAGTTCGCCAGGATGAGTCGTGCTACCTTGGAAAGCAGTTTTCCTTTCCATCCTACTAATCTTGTCCCTGCTTTGTCTATGATAGGTTGGATATCTATCTATCCTTTTAAGCTTTGTAGGGCGCAGCGGCAAACCTAGGTATCTGCATTGAAAAAATCCTCCTTTGTGCCAGGAAACCCTGCAACATATTTGTTAAATCTATGCCCTCACATCTAATTGGGTAAATTTCGGACTTGTGTATGTTTGTCTGAAGCCCTGAAGAATTCCCAAAGACCAATAAGGTCGCCAAAATGGCACCCAACTCCTGAGAAGTCGGATTGGCGAAGACTACCACATCATCAGCATACATCGATGTTCGTAAATCAGTGGACTGTACCTACAAAGGAGTTAACACGCCATCCCTTATACCTTTGGCAATGATGCGCTGTAGGGGATCAATGGTGAGAATGAATAGCATCGGATACAATGGGTCTCCCTACTGTAGACCTCTTCTATGAAACATGGTACGTCCTGGCATCCCATTGAGAACGATTTTGGAATTGGACGACGTCAATATTAACGAAATCCAGCCTCTCCATCTCTGGCCAAACCCCAATTGTTGCAATAGCTCAATGAGGTATTCCCAACTGACTGAGTCGAACGCCCTGGATATATCAAGCTTTAGGAAAAGGGATGGTATCCTTTTCCTGTGTAACTCCCCGATCAAATTTTGGACATAAAGGAAATTATCCTGGATCGATCTGTGCTTAATGAAGGTAGACTGGTTGATGGATACAATTTGCTGCAGCACCTTTGAAGATCTGTTGACCAAGAGTTTGGTGAAGATCTTGGCAAAACTGTGAATGAGGCTGATTGGTCTGTAATCAAAAATCCTTTTTGCATCTCTCTTTTTGGGCAGAAGCACTATGTGTGCCGAATTTAGGATATGAAAAGTACGGCCTCTGAGGTCATACAATTGGTGAATAGTGGCCATAAGATCCTCCTAAATAATCACCCAGCAGCATTTGTAGAATGCCCCAATGAACCCATCTGGGCCTGGAGCCTTTTCTGGAGGAAGTGAGGAAATCACCTCCTTGACTTCTTCAATCTGAAAGGCTGTTCAAGGACCGTAAGTTTCGAAGGTTCCATCTGAAGGGCGTCCCAATTGAAAGATAACCTTTGAATCTGTTTTCCTAACTAGTTGTTGAAAAAATCGTAAAGCTCCTGTTGCTTGTCATGATGATTTTCCAATAGGCCCGTATCTGTGAGGATGGCTTGTATGTGGTTCTTGCATCTGCGCGCATTAAGTTTAATATGAAAAAACCTAGTGTTTGCATCCTCTTCCCTAATAAAGGTCATCCTCGAACGCTGTCGGAGGTGCATTATCTGGACTACCGCTATGCCAAGCAATCTGATGCGCAAATTGGATCGTAAGGTCCTTTCTGAGCCTGACAACCCTCTTCTTTCTTCTGCCTTGTCAAACTGGAAAATTATCTCGCCTGCAACTACGAACTGCAACCGCAAATCCCCCACCTTCTGTTTGCTCCACAATCTGAGGGCCTTTGCTGTTCTTGCTTGCTTTATATGAAACCTAAGGAGGGCATCTTGTGTTAAAACTGGTTTGGTCCATGTGGTCTGAACGACCTGGAGGAAACCTAGCATCGTTGTCCAGAAGGATTCAAACCTGAATCCCGAGAATGTATTATGTTTTACCACCCCCTAGAGAAAGAGGGGGCAGTGATCCGACACCAGCGAGAAAATGGCCTGTAGATGGTAGTCTGGGATGGCGGAGTCCCAATCCCTTGACACAAAAAACCTGTCTATCCTTGTTAAGGTGGAACTCTCTCTATCACTCGTCCACGTAAAGTTCCTGCCATGTAGCCCAATCTCCTTGAGTTCTATGTTATCTATGACCCTCTTGTTCAAGATCCCATAATTCTCCTGTTAAGATTGCCATTGCTCTTATCCGCAGCCTGATATATCATATTGAAATCACCTAGAATCAGCCACTCCCTACGCATTTGCCCCTGTAAGGCTTCGATCTCCTGTAAGAAATGCATTTTGTCCTCATCTAGCTGTGGTCCATAGACCCCGTGCAAGACTCTGATACCAAATGTTAGAAATCGCCTATGCGAGAAGACAAACTTCTATTCTGAAGACGAAATACAACTTGCTATTTATATCGGCAGAAGAAATACTTCCCTGTGTTCTGATTCTACTCTTTGCAACAGCAGCGCAATGCAGAAACCAACGCAAACAAAAAAGTATCAGGCGACAAGAAACAAGCAGCAAGTGAAGACACACTTCAAATTTTGAAAGGCGCAACTCTGATTCCCGCCGCTTTTCCTGTTTTTTTCTCTACTACTTATAGATGCAATTACACTGAAGAAATCTGAACTCTTTAATCGTAACGGACTCAACAAACCCCTCGTTATTCTTACCCGATAGAATACGTATTCCGGCAAGACAACCAAAACTAGCAAACTCTGTAATCTACCTCCGATACGATACTTGTTCAGTTAAACACCAACACCTGAACTTCCATGACTAGATAACCAAAACTCTTTGATCGTAAGATACCCTCACTCTACTATCTAGCCAACAAAGTTGACACACGCATGCAAACTAACAATTTAATATTTCTCAAATTACTAAGCAACAAGATTATTTCCAACAATCTCCCTTAATTTTATCGCCATTATTTTGAGTTCCTTCTAGGCAAACATCATAGTAACGCTGGCTCATCATCTGCTGTAGCAAAATGTGCTTCTTCCTTCTTCGGTTTGTGGAACTCAGCGGCAAAATGCCCATGTATGCCACAGTTGTAGCACTTTACCTTCTTCCTGTCGAACTTGCACTCACTGACGTCGGAGTCGTTGTTGTCCTCTTCGTCGTCATAGCCACCACCACGGCCACCACCGATTTTGCCGTGACCACTGCCACGGACATGGTTCTTCTTCGCGCCGCTGCCTAACCATTCTCCACCCTTTTTCTCTTTGGTGGCGAAGGTTTCCCATTGCATGCGAGTGAGCAACAAATGCTCTCTCTCCTTTGGGTCGTTGAAACTCATTCGAACGCGTTCGTCGTAGGCTTTGTACCGCCCAACGAGATCTTCAACGGTGAGGGTCTTCAAGTCCACGCACTGCTTGATGGAGGTGACGAGCTGCATGTAGCGTGCTGGGGCAGCACGAAGAAACCTGCACACAACAGCAATCTCGTCCACCGTATTGTCACCCAACGCACAGATGCCGGTGACGATCGACGTCACCCGACCGGTGAAATCTTCGACCGCCTCCCCATCCTCCATCTTCAGCCCCTCGAAGTCCCTCTTGAGAGTCTGCAAATTGGCCTCGCGCACACGCTCATCTCCCATGTGCGCCATCTTGATTGCTTCCCATGCCGACTTCGCCGTGTCTTTCCCGACGAGGGAAGGCATGACTTGCTCTGGTACGGCCTGTTAGATGGCATACAAAGCAATCCGATCCTTCTGGTACTCCGCGGCACCAGGTTCTATAGTTTCTCACACGTTTTGCGCTTGAAGAACGACACGCATCTTCATCGCCCAAATCGTGTAGTTCATGCGGGTGAGTTGCGGGTACGACATCGTCACCGTACTCTCCCTCTTCACCACCTGCGAGATAGACAGATCATCTCGCAGTAGGCGTCGCTCGCTGGATGGAGACATACTCCTTCCTTCCCTTTGCATCCTTTCAGACACACGGAAACACCGACACACGAAAAACACAAGGCTCTGATACCAAATGTTAGAAATCGCCTATGCGAGAAGACAAACTTCTATTCTGAAGACGAAATACAACTTGCTCTGTATATCGGCAGAAGAAATACTTCCCTGTGTTCTGATTCTACTCTTTGCAACAGCAGCGCAATGCAGAAACCAACGCAAACAAAAAAGTATCAGGCGACAAGAAACAAGCAGCAAGTGAAGACACACTTCAAATTTTGGTGCTGCGCAAGTCTGATTCCCCGCCGCTTTTCCTGTTTTTTTCTCTACTACTTATAGATGCAATTACACTGAAGAAATCTGAACTCTTTAATCGTAACGGACTCAACAAACCCCTCGTTATTCTTACCCGATAGAATACGTATTCCGGCAAGACAACCAAAACTAGCAAACTCTGTAATCTACCTCCGATACGATACTTGTTCAGTTAAACACCAACACCTGAACTTCCATGACTAGATAACCAAAACTCTTTGATCGTAACATACCCTCACTCTACTATCTAGCCAACAAAGCTGACAAACGCATGCAAACTAACAACTTAATATTTCTCAAATTACTAAGCAACAAGATTATTTCCAACAGATCTCCCCCGGCCACCCTAGAGGCGCTGCTGATGAAAGATGCCACCTCGCGGTAGGACGTCCCAGCCAGAAGGGCGTCTACGTTGACCATCACCTCCCGGCGGTGATCTTTCCCTGTACCTGGTATCCTGCTGGTGGGAGTATTGGGCTCGCGGCCGTGGCGCCCCATCAACCGACCCCAGCTTCCAGTTGTACACATGACGCTTCGGCCATTCCTCTTCAAAAGAAACATCTGACATCTCCCTACTGATGTCACTGTGACCTGAACTTAGCGCCGAACCGCGCGGGGGCGCGTAAGCTGTTCTGGGGGTTCATAGTCCAGAACCATATCAACATGTAGCAAGATATTATAAGCCAGCATTCTCGGCGGTGGTCTTGGCCTCGACGGCCCCTCAGGCCTCAATACCCAATTCTGGAAAGTCCTGATAAGGCGGGCTTGCCCTGAACTCCTATTGAATGAATAGCATACCTGTTTTGGGGACGGCTGCCGCGTCTCTTGCCCACATTCAAACGCACACACATGCTGTTTCTTTGTCATTTAAAGGCTGATCTAGTTCTGCATCAACAATGCCAGCATCATGCAGTAGGGGAGCAATAACCTGAGCTGACCATGCATGACGCGGGACTCGTTCAATGCAGAGTCGAATCCTGAACCTTGACTTGGCTGCAACCTCCTGCACTTGCCGCATCCATGGCATAACCTTAAAATCAATCCCTTCCTCTAGAAACCTAGGAATAGAAAGCATGGCGTCTCGGAGCTCCATGGAGTCACAACGAACGAAATAACTTCTCGGAGCGTTGATACTGACATTGAGTTCATCCCTGTTAACCTGAAACCTGTTAGCTAGAAGACGTTGCACCTGACGGATGGAGGTCTCCTGGTCCCCAGGGAGTGCACCAGAACTGCATATCGAGCGAGCTCCCTTTCCTTGAAGGCAATACCTGGAACATGTTGAGTATGGCGCAACACCAAGTCCGGTCTCTCATCAGGGTCCCCTGGCCTGCAAATGCTGACGCCCTGGAAGCAGTTCGTGCTGTTTGTCGGTGGGTGCCACCGAGGTGCTGCAGCCTCCCGCTTTGAGCAGCACCAGCGAGCCTTATGGCCAGAATCCCCGCAGAGGAGACACTTTGGTGGGGCTGTAAACGACGCAATGTAATGGCCGAATGCCAGACAATTGAAGCATCTGCCCCTGGCTTGTTGTTTTAAAAGCGCTACCAGCTGAGGGGAGGATGTGTTGGTTGTTGGAGGCAATTTATGTGAATTTAATCTCTCCTTTCTGCAGAAGTACTTTGGTCTGACCTTCACCCATCCTCCGGATAAATCTTGCTGAGCATCGTTTGGCTGGTCCCGAGTTGAATGTGCCACAGCGCTGGAGCCCCCTGAAAGCAAGCTGCGAGAAAGATTATTGTTTCTGCGCGACTTGAATGCAGGCTGATCTCGCACAGCGGGGCATTCAATATGCCTGGACGCCGATCTTTTGGCAAGATTTCCTGCTGTGTGACTACACATGCTTGATGTCTGGTGAGTAGCCGCACAGGCTGGACTTGCAAGGTAGCCGTAGGCGCGAAGCGCGCGATCTGAGCTGATTTGCCGCAGGCAGTAGGCGGGCAACCTTGAGAGGAAGGGAGACTGGATCCAGATTTACGCATCTCTCGTACTCCGCTGAGCCCAATACGCCACCAGCAGCCGAACCAGCCACCTGCGAATCCTCCACCTGCACCAGGGAACCCCTCCCTGTAGAAAGGGGTAGATCGGCCGTCTCCAACACGAATTCTTCGTCCACATCTGAGGACTCGGAAGGGGGACTAACTAAAGGGTTACAGGCTTGCTGGGAAGGGGACTAAGTAGAGGTGAAGATCAAAGGATGAAGCGCGGCGACATCCAGCTGGGATTGAGATGCTGGGGTGGCCGGAGAGGGATGCGATTTGGGGGACGGGAGATCCGGAGGCAGAGCCATTCCGGGACCACATGTTTGTCGTTCTTGCTTTAATATGAGTTTCTGATTATAATGCATGTGACTGCCAACAGGATGCGTAATAAATTAAACATATGTCAAGTAGAAAATGCATTACTGTGAATTCGTTATCCAACATGCAGATTTCACTTGCCTCCCTTACTGGCACCTTGCTGTGAATTCTATTTGTGTCATAGAAACTCCACCTTGCTGACTTCTCATTGCTTGATGATGATAATGGGTGAAGTAACGATCATATCAGTTAATTTTGCGAGTTTGGCCTTTAACCGGTAGACTTGCATGCTAATAAGTCTTTCTGTTGCTCAATAATGATATTTGAGTTATTTGATAAATATAACAATTAATGATGTGAATAAGGCCATGAATCAATAGTCTTACATGCTACGGAGCTTTGATCTATTTCACTGTTTTGTCTCATCAGCATTCAAGCCAGCTATTGTATTGTTTAGCACCTGTCAGTATTGCTTTGTTGCTTTTATTCTGATGTGCTAGCTATTGAACAATATATAGTAACTTGGTTTGGCTAGTTCATTCTGTTAGCTACTGATCAAAAGAATTTTTTTTAAATAATATATTTTATAATTCGAATTGCAGAAATATAGCACGAAGAAAAAAATTGCAAAAATGTACCCTTGTCGCCCTATGGTAGGGCGACATGTTGATTCACAAAAAATATCGCCCAATCGTAGGGCGACACGTCACTAGTCGCCCAATAGAACGGCGACACGTCACTAGTCGCCCAATGGTAGAGTGACATGAATAAATCGCCCAATGGTAGGGCGACTTAGCCAGAAAATTTACAAATTTTGGAAAAAAAATCTAAGAGACTTAAAAAAAGATTAAAATATTTGGATAAACAGATTTAAGGTTGAAGTAAAATACTTTTAGCCTCTAGAGAAATTTGAAATAATTTTCAAAATTCCCTTGAACAAGTAGAGTGCATGGTTTTTAGCCTTTTAGTGTCTGCATAATGTCATGTCTAAACGGTATTTTTACGAACAGTGGAACACATTTGATCTTTAATACATGCACTTCCATATTATGGAAAAATACGTAATTTACAACTTGTTTTGCATCTAATTTCCACCAAAGGCAACAACCCTAAGTAATATAGTCGGCAACAACTCATGTCATGTTTTTCACCTTTTAGTGTCCGTAAAATGTCATGTCTAAACGGTATTTTTATGAACAATGGACCACATTTGATCTTTGATACATGCCCTTAAATCGCGTTATTAAACTTTGATTTGTAATCATGTGTTAAACTATTTGTTGAACATACATGAGGCGTATGCAAAAAGTTCGGATGGTAAAATAAGCAATAGACTAGATTATATTACAAGGGCATTACAAAGAAGGATTTAAATTGCTTGATGAACTAACTAACTAACGAAAGCGGTGTTTATCATGGTGGAACAGATGATCGTTCCGCCTATCTGGTTACAGCCAGAATGATGTCCCACATTTTCTGGCATATTACCTGACCGTGTAAATTTTGTGAGTTGTCCTCGGACACCGCTCAATCCCCACTATGAAAGAACTCCACGGGGATCCGCAGTGCTCCCAGGTGTCGCCGAATGGGTGGCCTATGCCGTACGTCTCGGGTGTGTAAGACATAATTTTTTTGTCATACCGATTCCCGGCGTCCCCTATGTTTATACCACCCGGGTTCCCGGATGGTCCATGAACGATCAAGGACTTGTTGCGTGGTGCGGACCTCGGCCTACCGCTTCCCTTATCCTTCCTCTTTGAGAGGAGGTACCCTCTTGCGCCTCATTGCGTTGGCGCGGCGGAGACTTACCGAGACGCTCGCCTCTGCTTCGCTCGCACTCCACTATATGGTGCGGGAGGTGTGTGTTGGGCTTGTCCTTGTACAACCGAAGTGTGCCTGCGACAACACAGTATGCCCGCCGTGTGGTCGTTGAATAACACCGTAGGCGCACTCGAGGTCCGCTTTTCGGCGGTAGTAGCACCACGGGAGGGTTGCTCCCGGTTATCCCGTCTGGAAGTTTGAGATGTGGGTGGTACGTCTCCGGTCCACCCAGTTGAAGTAGCCGCACCATTCATCCTCGGCCAAGGGGCACCGATAGAATCTCCGGTCCGCTAGGTCATCGTGGCAGGTATCAACCACTGCCTGAAGGTCGTGTTCGCAAAAGTCGAGGCTTTCGGTGGCCCCTGAGGAGGTTTCTCCTTTGACTCGAGCAATTTCACGATTTTCTTTTGAACTCCCCGATGCACGAACTGGTTTAGAATTACTACTTTGTGAGTGAAGCATGAGTTTGTCGCATGAAACTCACCGATTGGTTGGCCTCTTGCCCACCGCCCCGAACTCGTCGCTCTAGAACGGGACGATCCTAGCGGCCTCTCCCACCGGTTGAAGTTCTCGCGAAGCGGGTTCGCGTCGTGGCGCTTGTGGACAAATTCGAGTCACGCCGTTCGGCCGTCGATCCATTGGAAGAAGCAACACCGGTCGTTGTCCGAGAAAAGAAAGAACGATGCATGAAATGGTAATGTTACTCAGATTGTATGGACACCAAACAGTCTACCCCAGAAGAGCGGCACAACAAGTGGCGTGGCGGCCGTCTCTCCGTGGGTAGATTGCATCATCTTCGCGGAAGGTTGCGATGCAATTGGGTCGGGCAACTCCGCAGAATCAAGCGCCAACGCTACTAGTATTCGGTACTGGGCGGGATGAATTCGCTTGTTGAAGAGGCGACGGTAGAACGATATCGTGCCCTAATTTGTGAAGATTCAGCTGGCGTGTATTGCTTGTTTGGCGGTGTTAGATGTCTACCTCTCGGCCGCTTTTATAGTGGTGCTGAGGGGCTGCTCCACACAACTAAAGCGCTGATGGGAACCGGTGGCTCGCGTCCCTCCCCTGCGCACCTGCGTGGCCCTCCACTATCCGTGCCAGTGGCAGCAATCCTGCTGCTCGCAGCCTACGAAACAGAAATATTAAATTAATATGAGCACCGCACTAGTTAATTAAAACAGATTACGATACTGCATCGGGAATATTTTGAAATTAAAAGATAAATACGTTACTTGGGGATCCAACGTGGATCGAGGGTCCAGAGCTCCCGCGGTGGCCTCGGCCGTAGCACGCCCAGCTCCTGAGGGTCCTGTCCCTCCTCTGGTGAACGGTGGCGAAGTGTGCACGGTGACGACCGTCAACGACTGGGTCTACCAACTCAAAGGGCCAGTCGTCATCCACAGCCTGGTGAGCCATACCTGCAAATTACAAAAAGGAAAGTTATATACAAACAAATACACAAGCATCAGAACAATACATCGAACCAAATGCGTACAAATAAATACACAAACATGAGAACAATACATCGAACCAAATGCATACAAATAAATACACAAGCGTCCACAAACTCTAATCAAACAGATTACAACGCACACTACATCAGCAAAATAATTAGAACAGGATACAACGAACACTTCATCAGCAAAATATATTAAAACAGATTGCAACGAACACTTCGTCGGAAAAATATATTAAAACAGGTTACAACGCACATTACATCATCAAATTATATTAAAACAGGTTACAACGCACATTACGTCTTCAAATTATATTAAAACAGATTACAACGCACATTACATAAACAAAATATTAATTTGACATATAGCATCTAATAGTTCAAATAGCTTCTCCGGTAGTCCGATGACGCCGCCCACCACGCCTTGCGCATTTACGATCCTTCCCTCGCCGTCGGGTTGCCATCTCCTCCTTCGTCCTCTTCGTTATGTGGCTGGCAGTTCTTGAACGTGTGACCTGTTCGCTTGCACAACGAACATTTCTTCACGCGCTTACCAGTTTCGGACTCATCCATATCATTCCTGATACGCCTTGTTTTGCGACGGCCTCCTTTGTATGATCTTGCATCAAAGTCAGGGACCCAGAACCTTTCATCGACACCAGGGGTTGTGGTGAAAGAACCGACAACACCATAACCATACAGCTCCTCGCCCCAGGTTGCCATCACCTTTTCCTTTGTAAAATATTCAGATAGATATGTAGCGGGTCGCATTCCAAATAATGCACATGCAGCTATCACATGAGAACATGGCTTGTGCAACAGGAGGGGTTTGTTACACAAGCATTGACATTCAGCCTGTAAGATGCACTCTTGGGTGATAACCTTCTGGTTTGTTCCCCGCCATCCTTTATCCCTGCATATCACCTCGAAGCGCAGTGTTCGTGAACCTACTTTGATAGCTCTATGCTTGCCCACCTTCTTACTCTTCTCATCCATGTATTTACTTATCATGCTTGAGTACAAGGCATTCTCATCTCTCATTACTACTTCAGGCTGACTTTATGCCTATCCACAAAATACTTGGTTGTACCCCGCAGCACTCCCTCGACAATTCCTACCAACGGGAGACACCTCATCCCTCTCATTACCCAGTTGTACACCTCCGCTAAGTTGGTCGTCATGACACCGTATCTAGCACCATGTGTGTCATGTAACAATGACCACTTCTCTTTGGGCTCGTGCTTTATCCAAATCAGAAACATTTGATCGGCCTTTGCTGCGATTTACGACTCATCGCCTCATCTTCATTGCTAGAGGGAATAAAGGCTTTGCTCGCCTCGTGTTACAACGCTAGTAGTCTCTTTGTGTTTTTTGTTAGCTCATCAAGATTCTTCCAAAGAGTACGGAACTTGCTATCTTGGTTCTGCTTACATAGCCTCTTGAACATGTTCATCAGTTCCTTATTCTTGAACTGCTTATAGAAGTTCGCGCCCAAATGCCTCATGCACCATCGGCTCTGCAAGTCACCCAGTGGAAATGGCTCCTCTTCCCTATTTGCAATGTCGATGGCACTAAGCGCACCAAAGATGCTGTCATGCAAGATGCACACATATTGGCGAGTCTTCACCACCCCGATCTTCAAGTTCCGCAGGAACCACAGCCAACTCTCATAGTTCTCGCTTTCCACATAGGTAAAGGCAACATGCCGAATCTAGTTGTTCGCGTCGACGCCCACAGCTGTCATTATTTGTCCTTTGTATTTCCCGGTTAGGAATGTGTCGTCCACACACAACAATGGACGGCAGTGATAGAACACCCTAATGCAAGCTCCGAATGCGAAGAAAACTCTCTTCAGATGCCTCTTGTTCGGCCACTTCCTTGACGGACAGTCCTGATAATCATAAAAAGTACCAGGATTTCTTCCCTGAATGCAATTGAGCAGTGCGGGCAGATTATGGTACGAGTCTTCAAATGTCCCAAATCTCATTTCCAAGGCCTTCTGCTTCACCCGTCATGCCTTCCCATAGCTAGTTGTGTACTGAAATCTGTTCTCAATTGCTCGGATAATAGCACGGGGCTCAAAATTCAGGTTCTCAACTATCTCCGGGTACATGACACTCGCGATATACCCGGAAGACAGGTTCCTGTGAGCCACCAGGGTTTCCTCAGTCATACAACTATGTTGTTCAACCTTCGAACATAGCCAGTGGGTGCCCCATTTGGGCTTGTACGCGTGCACTCTCCAGGGGCACCCTTGCATCTCGCACACCACGTCGTAGTAGGTTGGGGTGGACTTCTTAACCCTGAAAGTTCTTCTTAGTGATAAGGCCCAATCTTTGATAGCATCCTGCACTGCCTCTTTTGTGGGGTACATGCTGTTAGGTCTCACCTCATTGTCGCTATACTGCCAAGGTGTATCATTGCCTTCATTCACAACCAGGTTATTAAATTGATGTGTGCTCCAATCTGCTGGCACAAGTGGCTCAACATCTTCATCTTCCTCATCCGAGTTATCGCTGCCTTCCACTTCTACTTGTTCATATTCAAGGTCTTCCTCTTCCATATGTGCTATTACTTCCTCAATTTCCTCACCTTCGTCTACTTGCCTCGCAAGATCTTGCCCAATGTTTCCATCATCATCCCCAATCTCAACTTGCTCACCAGTCTGGTAGCCAATATCCTCATTGCAACCTTGAACATGCGGCTCCCGGCTAGACTCTCCAATTTCAGTGTCGCCATAAGTGAACTCATTTTGAGGCTCACTACACTCACCGGTGTCCAGCGGGTGCTGCGGGGCAACAACCCTTTCATACGCTTGCACTAAAAGCACCCGACACCATCCACGTTGCTCCGCCCCCCTCACATATGACCTCCAAGCTGCAGTTCCCTTCAGCTCAACTAACTCCCAATAAACAGGATCATCTCGCATGGTGCAAAGGCAAGATAACTTTAGCTGGCACTTCTCTTGTTCCATCCGAAACGTATAATACAACCAATTCAACACAGCAGCAAATGTACGCTCTTCGACCCTACTTAAACTTCTATCCACATACTGAAAGTTACTCAGATCCGCACCCTCCGAACCATACATGACAACCCCTTCTCCATAAAAGATTCTAAAAGGAACTCGTTCTGACATAGCTGCGAACCTATTCATTAACACACGAATTAATTACTCTTTGTAAAAAGTACTAGGAGAAATATATATCTATCTACATTCTTAAAAATATACATCTCTCTACTTCTATTTCTAAAAACATCTACATTCCTACAAATATCATTACTTGAAAACCAAGTGTGCCCATTTCTGATGCAAACAACTATTACGGCCTTAAATTTTCAAGTTGTTCAATTAGCATGTATATTGTTATGGAGCAAAACTAGATTCCGAAAACTATGCGAAAAATATGTACATTAAAATTATTTCTAAAAAACATCTACAACCCTAACAATATATATATTTGCACTTCTATATGTACAAAAACATATCGATCTACATGCATTTCATAAACCGACTAAAAATATAACTAGATTTAACTACATTTTGTTCCTAAACACCGCCATGATTTCTTGCTATACACTAAATCTAACCCTAACTATAACCCTAAACACTAAACAAAATAAATCATAAAATAACTATATCTAACCCTAACCCTAAACACTACACAAAATAAATCGTGAAAATAACTAGATCAAACTCTAACCCTAACCCTAAACACTAAACAAAACCAACCGCAAAATTATTAGTTCTAACCTTAGCCCTAACCTAACCCTAAACCTAAACACTAAATAAAATTAGCGGTAAACAAAATTACTGCGCAGGCCGCTCTTCTTTTCTTCTCCCTTCCTTTCTTCTTCTTCTCCTCCCTTTCTTCTTCTTCCTCCTCTTCTTTTTCTTCTCCTCCGCTTGTTCTTCTCTCTACGAGGTGGCGGTTTTATTTCGGGCCATGTCGCCCCCTGGTCGGGCGACAAGGGGAGCCGCGTGCGCCTGTCGCCCCCTGGTCCGGTGATTTTTTCGCTGTCGCCCTCTGGGGGGGCGAACCAGCAGAGGCCGACACTTGCCGCCGAATGGTTGGGCGACACGTGGAAGTCGCCCAACCAACAAAGCACATGAGTATACTTTGCGTAAAAAAATTCGTGGTATATTTTTCAAATTTGAATTTTAAAATATATTATTTAAAAAAATTTCCTGATCAGAATCCCACTTGTTGATTCAGTTAGTAATATTGCAAATTACTGATTGAATTCTTTATTGTGCATGTTAAGGTGGTAAGGGTTCGAGGCCTAATTCGTTGAATTAATTTGTTTAGCCCATTTGTGATTGAGGTTTAAGATTCAAATCTTCAATCAAACCCTAAATCTGATAGCACCATAAACAAATTCACATCAATTATGTTATTTTTATCATATTTTATTTGTGATTAGAAATAGATTCTTGCTCTTATCATCGTATTTCATTCAACAATCCAGAAGGCTAGGGAAAAAAGACAATTAATTGGGTATGTGCAAAACAACTCTTAACTTACCTTCTCTTAAATTTTCTTCTCTTAACTTACCTACTCTTAACCTTGCATCATACAATTAGAAATGTACTAAACAATGCTTAATTTTACTTTCTTTCCTCTTATATGAGCCTCTATGAGTTGTTGATTTACCAACTTACCTCTTCTATGATCTTCATTACAAGATGACTTCTCCTCATTCCTTGTCGTCGAATGGATCTGATGAGACGCCCAACGTAGGAAATCAGAGGTGCGGTCCAAGAGGGCTTAGAAAAAGGCTTCAAAGCCGATACACCAGCACGACGGTCGATCCGCGTGATGGGTCCCCTACCTCACCTCATAAGGCTGTGGTAGCTTTCCAGACATTGTGCGGGATCGTTGGGCGCAAAAGGGTCCCCATCACCTACCCATCATGGAAGATGCTGATAGATGAGGAGCGCGACAGCCGGTGACAAAAATCTTCGCGTTGTTTGAGTTCCCACAAGACGCCATGCCTGCACTGCGACGATATGCTTTGCTAGCGACAGGAAAGGTATGGAAGAACTTCAAGAGCGTCCTCGTCAGTAATTACGTGAATAAGGAAATGACTCTGTTTCAGAAGTACGGGTTCATCACTGAAGACGCATGGGAATGATTTGTTGAGATAAAGACGACGGAAGAGTTCATGTGTCAAAGTGCGGATCACAAGACCGTCCAGTCAAGAAACACCCACCCGCACAGACTCGGCTCCACTGGGTACGCGGGCAAGATCGTGCAATGGACGAGAGAGGATGACGAGGCAACCCAGAAGGAGGTCGCGCCGCCATTTTCCTCGATCTTGGACCCGCGCGCCTGAAACTGGGTAAGAGCGAGGTCACATCCAACGTCTTCGAGCGACGTGTCCTTTGCCAACTCCGCAGATGAGGAAGTGTCCCAACGCCTGATATCGTTGAGCACGAATGTTCCCAAGGCTCTTTCGCTTCAGACAGAGAGAAAGATATACTCTCCATGGCCTTGGGAAACATGTAGGTGGCCATGCCATGCAATCTCCAAGTGAGGCTTGCCAATGGCTCCGTTCCCCTGCAGGCTGCTTGGGGGCACGCGTATCCATCTGGTCTAGGGTCGGTGGTGCACAGTCGCACAGTAGATCAGGGCTATACCAAGGTCAAGGTCGACGTTGTACATAAAATTTACAAGGCCGTGATGCTAGAGATGCCCCTAAATGACGAGGTCGTCACACTAGGGAATGCTATTGACACATTCATCCAGTGGCCCAAGAAGTATATCTCCTTCGACACCCTCTCGATAGCACCGAAGCTACAAGCGCTACCGGAGCCATGTGATGCGCCGGAGCTAACAGCTCTACCGGAGCCATGTGCTCCACCAAAGGAGCCCACCAAATCAGCTACTGTGTCCCATCAGGCACATGCCATTACTGCAGTTCGAGCCCAGTCATCTCTCGTGAAGACGACATTTGGTAGACGGTGAGGCGAAGACAAGGGCAAATCGAAAGGGACCACGTCAGCATGTGACTTTTCGTTTGCCCCGTTGGTGCGGCAATTCGAGCTAGGACAGTCGTTCGTACCGAAAGAGAGCCAGGAGATGCTTACATTAGCCTGTATTAGATTGCAAGATTGGTACATGGAACAAGCCAACAAGCTGATAGCACAACGGGCATCGAGTATCTCGGTCAGCTTCAAGGAGGAGTATTTCTTACACCGGTTTTTAGATGGCTTCTTCGTGGTCAGCTTCGCCGACTTGTTCGATCTGTACAACCTCAAAGCGCTCGACACCTCACTCATCAGATGCTGGACAATGTAAGTGTATGCAATCACGGTCTACATTCGTGCCGTACCGATAAATATCATATATATATGATCCTTTATTTTGTATATGTAGATACATGATCATGGAAGCAAAAGTAAGGAAACATCTGGTGGGTTTTGTCGACCCACACATGGTGTCCAAGCAAACCATGGACAAAAATTTGCAAGTTGTCCACGAGTACACGGAAAAAGTAATGCCGGCTCATTCAGACAAAAAAATTCATACTTTTACCCCACATCCCGGGGTAAGTGCTTCGTCCAGTTGCTATACTTGTTGATTTGTATTATATAACGCACCTCCAAGTAAGGTTCAATGACCATGGCGATATACCTATGTAGGTTTCACTAGGTTCTACTTGTAATTATACTAAGACAAAACCGGGTAATTTACCTTGATTCCAAAAAGGGCGGCACCCACAACTTGACGCCTATCAAAGATTTACTCGACGCGTCGTTCGCTGTCTACAAAGCTCGTGGAGGGCCACACAGGAAGGGCCCAGCGACTCTGAAGCATACTTTTAACTTTCTGGTATCCGATAGTACGCAATAATCCTTCACACTCCATAAATTAACATTCAGAACTAATTAACCTATTATATTTTGGCAGTGCCACCAGCAGCCAAAAGACACTAACCTATATGGGTTCTACGTTTGCCACAACATGGCACTCCTCGTTGGTTCACAGAAGACCAATGTCATAGAGGTTTCTCAATCTTGCAATAATTGTCTATGATGAGGGCATGGCTAGCATTTCCTGAGGCTAGCCAATAAATCAAAATTTAGTATAAAATGGAAAATCAACATCCCAGACGGTTCCAATTTAGAACCGTTTGTGATGAGGCCCACATCACAGACGCGTCTGTGATGTGGGCCTCATCACAAACGGTTTTAAATTGGAACCGTTTGGGATGTGATCCTCATCACATATGGTTCTTCTTTAGAACCGTCTGGGATAATGCTCTCATCAAAGACGGTTTCAATTTGGAACTGTCTGTGATGATACTACATCACAGACGGCTCGACATTAGAACCGTCTGTGATAACCTTTTGCACTGACGGTTGGAAAACTGTTTGTGATGACCTATTATCATCACTGACGCTTTGATACAGAAGATTATGTGATTTGTGAACCGTCTGCAATGAGTCGTTGTGCAGTAGTGACTTATATATTCTCCATGCAAGGAAATGCACGATAAGCTTATTACCTAAGCTAGGAGGACCCGAACCTGATAAATATTGTGTCTAGATCTTCGTTGTTCCCGGCATATATCACCATAATCTTCTATATCTTCGCCAATGTTGATGACAATCGTCAACACTAACGAAGTTGAATCCACATATCTAGCCCACGTGCCCAAGTACCATAAGTTCACAACACAACTAATCAATTTTATTGAAAGCAAAACCAGAAAGCATTATATAATGTCTTTAGTCGGAAAGTAAACAAGGCATGACAAAGATGATCAAATGCTTTATTAAGCAGGACGCCTGCTCCCGTCGTTATCTACTCGGCTTCGCAAGGTATACGCGGAATAGCTTGCACACAAAGATCAGACCTCCTGCGCACAGTGACCCCAAATAGCTCGCTCATGTCCAGCGTCTCTAACTTCTTTCCATCTGGGAGAACCCAATCGAAGTAGTAGAGCATCCATGCTGCTACAAGCTCGATGGTGGCTGTTGCAAACAAGAGCCCAGGGCACTGCCTACGTCCAGCTCCAAATGGGATGAACTCAAAATGTGTCCCATTATAATCAATATTTCCTTGCTCAAATCTCTCTGGCTTGAATTCTTCGGGCTCGTCCCAATACTTATGATCCCTTGCAATCGCAAAAGCGTTAACATACACAGGAGTTCCCTTTGGTATATCATATCCCATGATCTTGCAAGACTCACGGCTCTCCCGGGGAAGAAGCAATGAAACAGGAGGATGCAACCTTAGAACCTCCTTGATGACCATCCGGAGGTAGTGTAGCTCACTGAGGTCAGAGCTATAGGTGTCAGCTCCTTCTCGGCCTAGTGCTTGTCGGAGTTCCAGCTGCACCCGTGTCATTGCCTGCTGATTCTTGATAAGTTCCGACATGGCCCACTCTAAAGTAGTTGCTGTGGTCTCACTAGCAGCCCCAAACACATCCTGCATACAAGGGTGTTATCCTCTAAATCGATAATACATGTTATTCGGGCAGCAAAGTCTTAATATAGATCGCAGGAACATAATGTCTTAAATTAATTAGGTCAAATAGTAAAGTGAGATATGAACACGTATAAGATTATATGTGTTGTTCATAAGATTATATGTGTTAGAGCTAATCTTATAATCAGTTTAGAAATTTTGATTAAAAGTCTGATTAGAATGAGGAGTTAGATTAGGACAAGAAAGTAGAATCCTATTCCGTTTCTTAGGGCTATAGTTTTGGATGTAAATTCAGAGGTAGATCTGAGTTTTGTAAGTGAACAGAGCAAAATATAATAAAAGAGAAAATTATCTCAAAGTTTTTGATGTTTTGTTTCAATAATTGGTATCAGACCACGAGAAATCCTGATCTCCACAGCGAGGCGGCGCAGAGCAAGTCTCCGTCAAGGAACTCCCGTGCGGCTGTTGGCACAACATATCGTCACGGGCAGGCGCGACGCAAAAGCCCATCTCCTGGCGCAAAGGCAACACCACCAGATTGGAGCAGAGAAGACATCTCGGCGACAGCAATAGCGTCTTCAGAGCGCAGCGGCTCAAGAAAAATACGGAGACGCGAAGCATAGAATCATATGAACATGAAGTTAGCAAGATGCAGAGGGTGTAGATTGGTTCCAGGAAAACCAGTGATTCCAAAGCAGCAGATTGAAAAGCATGAAGCAACGTCCTGCATGTGCTGCTGAGTCAAGGAATCAAGTAGATTGATTAGCAGCAAATCTCCTCTACGTAAACGAGTTCCAGGACGTGGTCTACACACGACGGTAGCAGTTGGGGACGTGTGGCTCCAATTCCATCGGTAGCAACAGGGAAGCGTGACGTGTAGTAGCCGGATTCCTCAGCAGAGCAACACGAAGAAAAAAAGAAAAGAAAAAAAAGGTGTCGTGCAGTTGCAGAGTACGTAACATGAGTTTTTATTATACCTGAAGATCATACTACGTACCAACCACCGGGTGGCTGGCCTTCATGCCGAGTCTTCCTCCGCCGCCAACTCGACGTCGTCGTAACCAAGCCTAACCAGCGAGAAGGCGAAGACCTAGAGTGGATCTATATCCCTCCAGTACACTCTCCTAACAATCGACAATTACCCGGTATGGGCAATGAAGATGAAGACAATATTGCATTCCTAGGGTGTCTGGGGTGCAGTCGATCCAAAAGGAAGGCCGAGGAAGATGATAAAATAGATCAGGCCGCGCTTGTTGTGATCTATCAGTAGGTACCAGATTCAATAATGCACCAGCTCATCGGAAAGGAGACAACACGTGAAGCATGGCTAACGTTTCAGAAAATGAACGTGAGAGTTGACCGTGTGAAGGAGGTGCGACTACAAAATCTACGGAACAAGTTTGAGAATCTCCAGATGGGAGAAACCCAGTCAGTGGACGAGTTCACCGGTAAGCTTACTTCATTGTTTAACTAGATTACTTCTCTCGGCGACAAGATGGAGGAATTTGTAGCAGTGAAGAAGTACCTGCGTGTGCTACTAGAAAAGTTCGTGCATGTCGTCACCACGCTCATGTACTCCTCTCATCTGGAGAACATGAAAATCGAGGAGATCACTGGCTCGCTCAAGGCGCATGAGGTGCTATTGAGAGGGTATCAGTCCCGTAACAAGCAAGTGTTGCTGTTAAAGGGAGACGCAAAAATTGATGGCAAGCAGTTCAACAAGGAACAATGGACCAGGGAAGGTCATAGCTTATCAAGTAACCGCGGGCGTGGACGTGGCATTTTCGGTGGCCAAGGAGACAAGACTGAACAAGACGGTGATAACAGATCACGAGATAAGTCACATATCAAATGTTTTAAATGTGAAAAATATGATCACTACACGGCGGAGCGTCGCAGTCACATAAAGTGTTTCAACTGCGGCAAGTATGTGCACTTCGCTTCGGATTGCCGGAACAAGAAGAAGAACGACGAGGTAAACCTAACCCAAGTGGTGAAGACGATGAACCAGCTCTACTTCTCTCATTGTGCAAATTAAGAAGAGTAGCCGAACATACTAATGTTGAACGAGGAGAATATAGTTCCTAAACTATGCATGGAGGGAGGTAGCCACGATCACACTAATCTGTAGTACTTGGACAATGGAGCAAACAATCGCTTTGTGTTTCATGAGATTGACGAGAAAATTTCAGGAAAAGTCAAGTTCGGAGATGGCTCCACAGTGTAGATAAGAGGCAAAGGAATGATGCTGCTACGATACAAGAACGACGATCAGAAGTTGTTCCTTGAAATTTATTATATACCGAGTTTGGGTAACAACACACTGAAGAGGAACGCGGTATGTTACGTTAGCACAAAAAAAATCTACCGCATAACCAGAAAGCTACTCGCAAGAAGGGGATCATAAATTAGATTACCACTAGACGCGCAGTTGCGGAATCCTTCACATGTCGATGTAGTGGATCGTCCTTGCCGCAGTCGTTGCGTCGATGGAGTGGATCGTCCTCGCCTCACCGTGGATCGTCCTCCCACGCCGCAGTCGCAGCAGCGTCACCGCAGTAGTCCACACGTCCGGGGATGGAACGCAGTGAGCGGTGTTCAAGCACCTGGTCGCTCGGTAGGGGCAGCGAGAGGAGGAGGCTAGGGTTTCGGGTGAAACACTTCTAGACCATAGGAAAGCACACCCTGCGCCCACCCTCCTCAATTCCTTATATAGCCACGAGATGAAACCCTAAACCAAGGCCTATCAGTATGCTAAGCCCACAAAGTCCATTAATTACGGATCCAATCCAAATTAATACGTCCCAGCCCACGTTTGGACATGGATTCGAAAAACTCTTTTTCAATCCAATAGTTGATAGCGGCTCCTTGCAAAGCATGCCAACTCCCAAACATACTATGATCAAATCGGACAGAACCTATCAAAAGTAATCATGTAATAATCCCTTAGCCAAGTATATGAAGATTGAACTCAAGACGAGAAGCATGTCATCCATTGATGATTCAATCCATCTCTCTTATCCGTGATATATTAATAAGTTGTGATTGACTCAATCACGGTATGACCATGCACTTCCTTAATCATATCACACCAGTGGCCTTGTCATATATCTCCGTTTCATTGGAGTGGCAAATTCCATCTTGACTGCTCACTTTCCTCTGCACGTTTTATAGTAAACATGAAAGCTACCTTTATAACTATCCGGTTAGGAAGTAGTGTTTGATAGCCCCAAGGAAAACTATTACACATGTAGGGAATATGACAATCTTAGGTCTAAGGATCATACATCTACTATGTATGAGATACACTGATGACATATAAGAATGTAACATTCTCGCATTGTCCCATTGCGGGTCTATCTGATCCATGTTCTTCAACATGTGTCCACAATGTATAGATGATATCTCCATATCCCATGATATATGAAGCATGATCATCGATCACTACATGTGCTGATCTATTCATCGTTGTCCTATACGATGATATCCGATCAGAGATATTTATCGAATTACATCAATAAGTAAAGAGCTTCATAAGCAAGTCACATACTTGTTGATCAATACAATGATATACATTCATTAGACCAATAATTATATTATTATTCATAAACATAGTCATGTTAAAATCATCTAAATGATTGCCTCAAGGGCATAACACTAACACATACTCAGTTTCGGGCAATTGGCAGAACAAGGGTGCAGGGTAGAGCTGCAGGAGTTCCTGCGTGTTATGACAAGAACAATGATTGTTGATGAAGGTAAAGAGATCCCCAAACTGATTGTACAAAATTTTCCTAAAAACATGTAAGCCGGTTTGTCGGGGCCTAGTTTGAAGGGAAAATTATTACAAGAGGCAGAAGTTTGTCAATGTATGTTGCAGAGGTAGACTCCTAGGCGACGGAGTCGCAACAAAGAGAAGAAAACACGCAGGTGCGGCGTGTGGAAAAGAAATTAGAGTACGGGGCGTGCAAGCGGGCGTAGGGATCCGTACGGCAGCGGAGGAAGGCTGAGAAGACAGACTTGTGCGGCAGAAGAGCTGTCACAAAGAATAGCCTCACGAAAAGAAAAGAAATCAGAGCGGTGCGTGGCGGAATAGAAAAGGAAGCACGGGTAGCAGGAGCGGAAAAAAAGTTCGGTGCTACAGTGCGCAACAGGGATCTGCTACAGTGGTAATTGCTACGGGGATTCGCTGCATGCATCGGTAGTGACAGTGCACAGATAGAGAAGAAAAGAGGATAGAGAAGAGGGATTCATTACTATAGAATGGTATATTATTATCGTTTTATCTGGATTGGTGCTTAAGTTTTTAAGAAAAAAACGATTGTGATAGATAACATAGGAGGGTGTTAATAATAATCACTATCGGTTCTCAGATTAGAAGCGATTGTGATGTAGCAAAGGACACATCACAATCGGTTGTTATATGAGAAGCGATAGTGATGTACACGCTCATTACTTTCGGTTCCCACATAAGAACCGATAGTGATGTGTACATGCTCATCACTATCACTTCTCATGGGAACTAATAGTGCTCATCACTATCGCTTCTCACATAAGAACCGATTGTGATGTGCATAATCACATCACTATCGCTTCTCATGTGAGAACCGATAGTAATGAGTATGCACATCACTATCGCTTCTCACATAAGAACCGATAGTGATGTGCATGATCACATCACTATCGCTTCTCAAATGAGAACCGATAGTGATGTGTGTGCATATCACTATCGTTTCTTAAGTAAGAACCGATTGTGATGTGCGTCGCTAGGTTATTTATACTCCTCAGGCTGAACTCTCCTTTGTTGATGTTCTAGAGGAGATTTCTCCTCCGCCACCCAAAAAAACAGTACATATTTTGGTTGGAAGTAATACTTGGGTGAGAAAATTTGAAATCCTCAAGGGTTGTTGTTATGAGGGTAAATTTGAAGCCCTACCTTGAGGAGATTTCCCATCTTTTTGCATAATTTGTGGTTTTCTTCAAAATGTGAGCATTCCTTCAAACCCCTTCAATTTTGCACTAGCTAATTTCGATATATTGCGAAGAAAGTTTAGATTGCACTGGAATTGTGTATATCTTATCAGATTTCACACCCTTTATTTGACAAGCACACATCTATTTAATTATCTTTGTAGTGCTCTCGTGTTAAGCTGGAATTATTGTTTATGTCATATGATGAATGTTAGAGTTTAGGCTGCGGAACATATGTCTCCAATTCGAGGGTGCTTGTTTATAAATATGCCGATCGAAATAGCATATTTATAATCAAGCAGTCTCGAATTATTCATGTTTTTTGGACAGTTTGAGGATATGTGGTTCATGCTAGTTTCTGAGCTGTTGTACAACTCTAGAGTAGATTTCAGTAGTGTTTCTCTAGTGTTCTTAGGATACACAACCCTCTTGACCTGTTGTCGAGACGTGTATCTGGAGAACTGCGGGGAGATGTTACCAAAATTTTCTTTGGAGTTGTACAACAGCTTAGAAACTTACCCGAACCATATATCCTCGAATGGGATTAGGACCTAACCTATTTAGAGATTAGGAGTCATCGTTGCTACCCTTGTTTTGTTTCATTGATGTCAAAATATTTGCAAGCTACTACACTATATGATTAGGT
Source organism: Otatea glauca (assembly GCA_036346275.1). NCBI lineage: Eukaryota > Viridiplantae > Streptophyta > Magnoliopsida > Poales > Poaceae > Otatea > Otatea glauca. Next base: position 6,920,528 of record CM070722.1, on the reverse strand, counting down.
TATTCGATATCATTGTTGATGTTTGAAATGTTTGTCTCCTAACTAGGGAATTGGAAACCCTTAACTAGGGAAGAAGCTAGGTATCGATTGGGAGTATATTTATATATCTTGGAACCCATCCTATATTTTGCAAAGGTAATATTAATTGAAATGATGTCTCAATATTTGAAATAGCTACCTAGCTGTCGCTCCAGTTTCCCTTAATTTATTATGTGAAGTTTAATTGCAGATGGATCATGAGGAATGGATGTATCAAAAAGTCGTGTGAGTACTGAATTTCAGAGGGGGTGTTAAGGAGTTCAAAAAAATTGTAGAAGAAGACATGGTAAAGAGGGGTGTAAACTTCATATATTGTCGTTGCATTGATTGCACCAATCTCAGGAGATTTAACAACTCAGCTCAAATTGAGGACCACCTGATTCGACGTGGCTTCGTGAGAAATTACACGTCTTGGATCCATCATGGGGAGACAAGCAGCAGTGTCCTTATGGTATGCAACGAAGACATGGTGGAACCCGATGACGAGTTGCAGCGTGATATGTTGAGGAGGATAATTTGGAGTGTTGTGGGATGTGGAGGGAAATTACACGGAAAGAGAGTTTGAAAAGTTTAAAAGCTTGATGGAAGAAGATGACAAACCGCTGTTCTCAGGTTGCAAAGCGGAATACACCAAGTTGGGTTTGATCCTTGCATTGTTCGAATTGAAAGCAAAACACCGTTGGATAGATACAAGTTTCAATGAATTTTTAGTTCTTCTATCAGATCTGCTTCTGGAGAGAAACGAAGTTGCCAACAAGCATTTATGAAGCGAAGAAGCTACTATGTCCTATGAGAATGGAAATAGAAAGGACACATGTATGTCTGAATGATTGCATCTTGTGCTGTAACACGCATCAGGAACTGCACATTTGTTCGGTTTGCGGTGTGCCCCGGTACAAACAAAAGGAGAAGCGTAATGACAAAAAGCGTAAGAGCCAGGGCGACGATGGTGAAAAGGTCACTAAAGGTGCACCGGTCAACGTATTGTGGTACTTACCCATCATTCCCCATTTGGATTGGTTGTTTTCAAATCAGAGAGGCAAAATTGTTGCGTTGGCATTATGAGTCTCGAAAGGAAGATGTCAAGCTGAGACACCCCGCTGATACGGTTGAATGGAGAAACATCGATAGGAAACATGAGGAGTTCGGTGCCAAAATAAGGAACATAAGATTTGAATTGACTACCGATGGAATGAATCCGTTTGAAAACATGAGCAGTCGTCACAACACCTGGCCAGTTATGTTGTGTATCTACAATCTCCCTACTTGGTTGTGCATGAAGTGGAAGTATATCATGATGTCGTTGCTAATCTCGGGACCCAAACAGCCAAAAAATGATATTGATGTGTACCTTGCTCCACTGATAGTGGATTTGGTAAAATTTTAGAACCAAGGGATCGCGGTGTGGGATGCGTACAAAGAGAACATTTCACCCTAAAGACTTTAATATTTTGCACCATAAATGTTTTCCTCCCTTGGTAATTTGGCGAGAGTACGAAGAGATCCAAAGCTTGTCCTATTTGTGAAGAGGAGACTGACAGCTTGTGGGTGCTGAATTCTAAAAAAACTGTGTACATGGGTCACCGTAGATTTCGACCTCGAAGTTATCAATACCGTAATATGGAAGATAAATTTGATAGGAAGAGGGAAGTTCCTTCGGCTCCACAACCTATGAGTGGAAGGCAAGTATATTCACACGTGGAGTATATAAATGTTCAGTATGGAAAGAGTCGTAAATCTGTTCGTCCCAAGACCATGTGAAAGAAGAGGTTGATATTTTGGGAATTACCATATTGGAAGGATTTAGATTTACGGCATTGTATTGATGTTATGCACGTTGAGAAGAATATGTGCGACAATTTGGTTGGCATCCTACTGAACATTCCTGGGAAGACCAAGGATGGTGTGAATGCTCGCCACGACGTGGCCTACATGGGAATCAGGCCCAAGCTTGCAATGATAGAGGAGGTTTGTACTGTATTGCAAAGTGCATTTGACAGTCTTGTAGCACAGCACAGAAGTTCATCCTTACATCGAGCAGCACAAGTTGATATTACGGGAAGATAATCCACATATAGATGAGCTTTCCATCATGCGAGAACACAACGATCGATTTCTCATATGGTTCAAAGAAAAGGCGGTCTTCGTTACTGAGAATGTCAAATGGTTTGCTGACGGACAATATTTAATGTACAGACATGACAGGGGTACGATATTAATGTCTATACCATTTACACTGAGAGTCAAGATGCCAAGAGTACTGTCCAAAATATTAGTGTGAGCATAGATTCTTTGTCCGATAATCACTCGAAAGGAGGATCCTCAATGGCAATGAACTCATACTACAGGATGATCGAAGAAATCTGGGAGCTTGATTACGGGATATACCAAGTTCCATTGTTCCGATGTAAGTGGGTGGGGCTTCCACATGAAGTGAAGGTCGACAAGAGAGGTTTTACTCTTGTGGATCTCAATATACTTGCCTACAAACATGACCCATTCATCCTTACGAAGCAAACAAATCAAGTCTTCTACATGCGTGATCCGGCCAATCCGATGTTGCACGTCGTCCTTTATGGCAAGCAACGGATCATTGGAGTTTAAAATGTCATAGATGAAGAAGAGTACAACCAGTTTGATGAAATACCACAGTTTGCAGATGGGGAATGTCTTAGCGGTGATGACGAAGCACATGGAACAAATTACATGTGCGTAGATCATGAATAAGGGTTGTATTGTAAATAAATAGATTATTTTAATGTTTGTTGCTAATCTCATTGTTCCATTATGTATTTCAAATATTTTACAATGCTTTCGGAGTAAAAATCCAAGTTGAATTGCTTTTTGAGGTTTTGATGGAAAATTCAGTATCTCTTTATGCCTAAATAGCACATTGTGCCATATGATGTAAAAAAATTCCTTTTGATGAAATTATTTTTGGGAAAGCTTGTAACTAGTCAAAAGTTCATTTTTAGAAATTTTCAAACAATTCGGGCTTGATTTGAAAAAGTTTTGACTTTTCTATACTTTAAGCAAAAATCATGCCTACGAACTGGAATTCGGCATATCTTTTCAATGGGGACTCTTTTTCAAAAATTCTTTTACAAAAAGTTTTGCAGTACCTCAAAGTATGTTTTTGCAAAATTTCAAATAATTTCAACTATGTATGAAAAAGTTATGGCCTTTTCTCTCTTTGATGAAATGCTGAAAATTTAGACAATCTGAAAACAAGAATCAAACTAAAATTTGGCATATTGCAATCGGTTTATACATGCAACCGACACAGATAATATTTATTGCTATTGGCTTCTTCAACAACCGACACTGATATCACATGGTATTACAATCGGTTTTATGTCCAAATCGACACAAATTCTGTAGTTATTCCACTCGGTGAACTTAGGTTAAACCTACAGAGATAATCTCATTCATTGCTATCGATTTTTAAAGAACCGACACAAATGTGAATCAATGGTGTCGGTTCTTACTCAAGAATCGACATAGAAGGAAACGTAGAAAACATTGCTTTTGTAGTCTTTAGCAGAGAAATGGAATTAGTCAAGGAATCTCCATGAACTAAGTACATAAATATATGATCATCATATTGGTGATGGTGTGAGTTGTTCTCGATTGCCAAAGTAGTACAAATAATTTACTTACTGCATCAGACAAATCACAAATGAAGCTAGAATCTCATCTGTCAGTTTTCCTTTAAAACCGATATCAATAGGACAACCATGTGTGTCGGTTTTATTTTTAAACCGATAGGAATACGATAATACATTTGTGTCGGTTTCAGTCTAAAATCGATAGTAATGTAGAGTGTAGCATTTGTGTCGGTTTTCCTTTAAAACCGATAGCAGTATGAAGATCTATTTATGTCGGTTTTGTCATAAACCTGATAGTAATACGATAATTCATTTGTGTCGATTTCCTTATAAAACCGATAGTAATGTGGTGTCTAACATCTGTGTTGGTTTTTCTTTAAAACCGATAGCAATATACGTAACCATCTATGACGATTTTTTTGGAAAACCGATAGTAATGAGAAACATATCTGTGTCGGTTCTTTTCTAAAACCGATAGTAATGCAGAAGAACATCTATGTCGGTTTTTTTGGAATGCCGATAGCAATGTGAGGAAGATTTATGTCGGTTTTTTTGTTAAACCGATAGTAATGTTCCTCTTCCATATATTATTACTTCACCTGCTACCTTGCTACCTGTATAAGCTCACTCCTCACTAACACACCGCCCCAGCCTCTTGGCCTATGACCGCCCTCCTGACCACGCCCTACGCGCCGCCCCCTGCCGCCACCCGCTCGATGCGCTTCCCTCGCCCGCCAACCCCTGCCCCCACGCCCCCTACCGCCGCCCGACAATGACACCCCCTATCGCTACCTGCCCGACCACGCTGTCATCGCCTGCCAACCCCTACCCTCCACGCCCCCCTACCGCCGCCCACCCGACAAACCTCCAAACCCTAACTCCCAGGCCCTTCCCGCCCCCGCCTCCAAACCCTAACCCCCACCCTCGGTCTCTAGCGCTGCACAGTCTCCACGCGGTCTCAAGTGCCCCACCGTCAACTCCCTTGACCTCCGCGACACCCCACCGTGATCCCCCGTCGGGACTCCCTCATCCTCCGCCCACCACATTGACTCAGGTCAAAGGCTTGCAAGGTTAAGTCCTTAGTGTGATCAAGGCAAGACATCCACATACCCTCTGCCCATCGGGCCCACCTTGGCATCCTCACCCTTTGTCACTTGCCCCAATCTAAGTTATTATCACCCGTTGATTACTAAGCACCACGTGCCATCAACAATTCAACATCGTTGCGTGACATGACTCGCCACAACAACTCAATCTCATCGTGTGATCCCACATGACACACAAGTTCATAACATTGTTCCATATTCCATTAATCAAGATTAAGTATCAATGATTCTGACACATGTGATGACGTGGCAAGGCTAAGCAACTAATAAGAACTAAACCTCCAATGTTGATCATAATTACTAATCAACTATATTAAACCAATCTAGGGTGACAATGGATCATGGCATACAATGACAAGGTAGGGTATAGATCAATCCGATATATTAGCTACGCCCAATCTAATTTGAAACAATTGTATATTTGAAATATACGCAATAGGGTAAAACAAATATAGCAACTTTATAAACATGGGTTCAACATGATCAAAGCACAACTTGCCTTGGAATAGGTTCTGATCTGATTCTGGAACTTGCTCTTGAGTTGTTGGATCTTCCTCCGAAGCGTCGCACAATTCAACGTCTACGCGTACCGAAGGAGAAAAGCAAATAAATACCAAAACAGAGAGAAAATGAACTCCAAAAATCAATTAAAATAAACCATTAAATAGATCTCAATTGTACAAATTTTTAGAAATTTGAATCACTCAAATCCGAGTTACGATGCAAAAGATATAGCCTTTTGAAATTTGAATTAAATACTGAAATTGCAAAAATCAGAAATTCGAAATTAACAGATTTATTTTTAATCCGAAAAAGCGATTTATGACGTCAGCGTGACATCAGCCCTGATTCGTACCAACCAACGCTGCCATCGCACACCGGTCCATGGACCGCGCTCATGGATCTTCTCGGTCCACGGTGCACTCGTTTCACGCGGACCCGGACACTCCTCATACCCAACGGCAGACTAATGTGTGGTGCCTATGCATGAGGGCATGATGATTTCAACTTGTGGCTTGTTTGATTAGAGTTAAGGATTGCTTTGTTCTCGGCAAGTGTGTGAGATCAGTAAATTGACTTGTCTGGTCATTTGTTTGTTCGGATGCAATAGAGAGCTTTCATTACTTGTTTTGATGGATGTATGTGATTCTGCAGCTATTAAGATATAGGTCATGTAATTTAACATTTATAAGTACAAATTCAGTCTTTTGTGTTTGATGCATCTGCTGTATATATGAATTGAATTCGTTTCGAGCTTGTAGACTTGATCATTGATACTTGTTAGATTGATTTGGAAATTATTGCATGAATTGGTATTTTGATGTGAATATGATTGCTTTTTGATCAAGACTTGCAAGGTTAGATGATGTGGCGATGGCTCAATGTTTCAATAGCTTTTTATTGCTAGTCTGATTTAATATGGTCTAATTGTGCTTTGCTATTTGTTATATCATGTTTGGCTTGCTTTCTGTAACAAATGTATCAGCACTGTTTGTGACGCCCTTTGCCATCAACACTTTGGTGCTCAGTCAATGGTAAAACTAGGGAAGCTGGATTGGCAATTCTTTTTGACATCTCACAACATTTCTGATCATACATCTGATAAACATAACTTGCAGGTCTTCTGGCCATATCGGTGATTTTCTTCCAAGTTGTGCAGTTGTTGTCTCAAGCTTGATGCCTCTCGTTGCAAGAACTGATTTCTAGTGACCTTGGTAGATAGAAATCCCTCACGCCCTTTCCTAGTTGACTGTTGTCATTTCTATTGAGGTGCATGCTTTCATCTTCTCTAAGGTCGAATTAGTTTTCATCTAATGCATGTCCTTCCAATGGTTTTTACTTTACATGTTATTATTGTTGCTGTAATATGATCAACATTAGAGTTTAGGCTCCGTAACCTACGTCTCCCGTTCGAGGGTGCTTGTTTATAAATATGCCGATCGAAATGGCATATTTATAAGCAAGCAGTCTTGAATTGTCCATGTTTTTAAGCAGTTTGAGGATATGTGGTTTGGGTAAGTTCTTGAGCTGTTGTGAACCTCCATAGTAGATTTCGGTAACATCTCCCTGGTGTTCTCCGGATACACACCCCTCTTGACCTATTATTGAGACGTGTATCTGGAGAACAGTGGGGAGATGCTGCCGAAATTTTCTCTAGAGTTGTACAACGGCTCAGGAACTTACCCGAACCATATATCCTTGAATGGGATTAGGACCAAACATATTTAGAGATTAGGAGTCATCATTGGTACGTGCTTACTTGGTGAACAAATAGTCGGTTCTTTAGCATCATCTATTAATCTGTTACTTTACTAAAATATGCTACAACAATTAAATGCTATGAATTATCCATTCATCTGTTGCGCCATGTCAGATAAAAATACTCAAAATGTCACAATTAGAGAGCATTGGCTCATCGCCAAACAGAGTACAAGGTGCTGCTAAGGGGTCGACCCAAGTTCAAAATGTTGAGGGGCCGAGCAAGGTGAGGAAGGCCCGAGGACCGGACAAAGGGGCCACAGGAAGAACGCCGCATGTTCTCCACTTCAATGCCACAAGGGTTTGCACGGGTCCTCGCAAGTACAAGGGACGATACCGGTCATTCCTCGATCAATTGGTGAGGGAGAAAGTGCCCATAACGGTTAAGGATTGGAGAAAGGAAGTCAGCGCCGAGCAGAAGAATCGGCTTTGGGACGAAGTTAAGGGCAAATGGATTATAGAAGAGGAAGATGAAAGAAATTTGAGATGGTACACCTTCAAGAGGATAGGTGTGGCCTTGAGGCACTTCAATGTCATCATGCATAGTGAGTACATGTTGAAAGGCCGTACTCCATTTGAGAGGTGCCCGTTTGTGACTCCTGATGTTTGGGAGTTCACAAGGATGAAGAGTACGCCCGAGGCGGAGGATCTGCGAGAGAAGAACATCGCTATCCAGAGGCATAACACGCACGCGCAACACCTCAGTTCAGGCGGTTATAAGGGGAAGAAGGCAGAGTGTGCACGACTGGCCGAGGAGTGCGCGAACTCCGAGACGGCGATGCCTTACTCCCACATATGTGAGGAGCAGACACGCGACTAGGTATTAGCGAGGATAAACAAAACCGCTGACGGGTAGCTTGTAGTTGCAAACCCCGCTACCGTGCACGTCATCTCCACCATCGTAAGACATCTAACTTAGTACATTGTAGTTGACCCAATTTGTTGTATTTCAGATCTAATTCGTACTCATTTCTTACAGGAGGAGGTAAGCCAGCGGAAAGAGCAGGGGACCTTTCAGAGCCAAAGAACGAAGGACATCCTGTCGTCTGCGATTGGAAAGCCCGACCATAAGGGCCGGGTGCTGCCGCCGGGGCGGAGCATATAAAGAAGTCCTACTTCCAAGATGACACTAATGTGCCAGATCAAGATCATGGGAGGTACGTGCGGAGCGCCTCAAGGACACGCTGAGGGAGGAGATGATGGCACGTGAGGAGCGCCTGAGGGCCGAGATGATGGCGATGATCTCCCAGAGTCATAGCCAGATGCCCTCGCCTCTTGAAGAGAAGCCTGTGCCCCTACCCCGCAGCTACGGTTCCAAAAATGATAAGACTGGTCCCCAGCAGAAGGTAATAATTAATTTTTCCTGACTTAAATGTACGAATGTAACTCGCACAATGTTTTTCCTCATGTTGCGCACTTCTTGCAGGCGCTTGCCAAGTGCCAACTCACCCTGACGGAGGATGGATTTCCGTCGACGCTGCACTCAGGGTTGTATTTCCATGCAAGAAGACCAACACTATGCATGATCAGCCTTTGGGGAAGGGCTACATGATGATGCAGGTGGACTACGTGCACGAAGACTTCTTATCAAATGCGCTCGAATTCCCACCCAACAAAGATATCACCACTCTCGGACAAGCACGGATGTTATTTATCAAGTGAACCATGACGGGTGTCATACTGGTCATGGTAAAAATCCCCCGCGTCTTCTTTACCATTCCAGTAGTACTGCAACAAGTTACATATGCGCGTGGTTCGTAGGTTCCTACCATACCTGCGCTTTCTCCTGCTCCTACTCCCACCACCGTGACGAGTCCTACGCAGAGTGCAGAGCTAGCATGTAAAAGGACTAGCACGACAACCACTGAACTGCAGGAGGCCTCGGAGACTCCTTCTTCCAAGAAGGCAAAGCTGGGAGAGGCAAGAGCGTCCCCTCAAGAACATGAAAAGCACTCTGCCCCAAACTCGGAGACTCCTTCTGTGAAGAAAGAAAAGCCAACAGACGATACAAATTAAGACCCCTCAAGATTTTAAGGCCTACGTGCATGGAAAACCCCTGATTGTAGCCAGGCTCTTGAATGATCTAGGCAGGTGGACTCGTTTGCTCCATGAATGCTACATTGATAGTGTGAATGAGGAAGAGCGTCGAGTTGACTTCAATGTGAAGTATAGAAGGAGACATTTCCGCCGCGATGAGCATAGGACATTCCCAGTTAGTTTTGAGGATCTGTTCCGTGTTTACCAACTGATAGCCGTAGATATTTCTACTTTACGATCCTGGACGCTGTGGGTATCGCACCATACAGCATGAGCTGATGACTTTTAAGGGATTTTGCATTATGTTTTCAACAATTCAACACGAGTTGCAGGGCAATAAGACAGTGAGCCGTGATGAATCAACATCTAGTTGGGTTCATCGACTCTGAGCTTATGTTTGCGACTATGGCTAGGCTTCAACCGAGTTCGTTGCTGGCTACTTCAAGGGGGCATTGCATGGTGAGTCGAAGAAGGACTTCGTTCTATTCCCGTACCACGAGGAGTAAGTTGTACTTTACATTTAATTACTTTTATTTTCTTAAACAGTATGCGAACTTATTTCTTTGCACTGTATACCATTTAATAAGCAACCATTGAGTTCTACTCGTCCTCGTTCTGAGTGAAAACATACTCCACACTTTTAACTCGATCGAGAAGAGATCGATGGCCTACGCGATCAAGCCTCCTTTGGAGAAGTAAGTACATTACTGTAACCTAACACTTTCTGAATTTAAACTATGTTCATTTTTTTGACTCAATGGCATCTCTCCAATGTATGTAGGGGTTTCTCGGCCTACGTCGATGAAGGAGGGACACACGATGACAAAAAGGGCAAGAAGCTGGAGTATAAGTGCTTCAAGCTAGGTACAAGTACCTAGCATATATATGATTAATTTTTTTGACATATAATCTTCATGTGTTATTTTCTTTTTCTCTCTTCACAGTGTCATCAACAGGGCAGCGATGACCTGTGCGAGTTCTACATCATGCAGCACATGCTGATCGTGTTCAGCGGCGCATACCTTCTCTCTAAGGTATATGTACATACATAATAATACACTTAGCCTTTTACATAAAATTTTAAAACTTAAATTAGTGCACTCATTTCTATTTTTTATAGATCAATATCCCCCAGAAGAGCTTAGAGAGCAAAGCACTCAACAATTTACGAGATCACTTATGCAAGTGGTACTAGTTAGAAGTTATATCGGATAACGGTAGGTTTAGAGATCCTGAAGCCTCCTACTAGTCTATATATGTAAACAATATTAATTATATATGTCAATGTGATATGCATGTGTACTGATTGTTAACCATATTTGTATTGTATATTGTGAACGAATGTGATATATGTGTTATAATAAAGTGTTTGTGTTCTATGAATGTGATATGTGCATTCTGCGTTCTGTACTGTGAATGTGATATATATATGTGCATACCGTTAATATGTACTGTTTTTGAGAGAATGCAAAAATGGCACACCCCTCATTACAATCGGTTCTTGGAAGGAACCGATTGTGATGAGGGGCGGTTCCTTATGAGAGCCTATTGTGATGACGCCCTCATGACAATCGGTTCTTATAAGAAACCGATTGTGATGACACCCTCATCTCAATTGGTTCTCACAAAAAATCGATTGTGATCATGCTTCTATCACAATCGGATCAAAACCGACTATGATAGCTCCTCCTCTATCTAATAACTTTGTATCGCCACCAGAACCGACTGTAATGATAAAAAAGAACCGATTCTGATGTACATTCCTATAGTAGTGATTAGGTAGAGTTGTATTAGAAATTAAATGTTACAAAATTAAGGGGTAAATGTTAGAGGTAATCTTGTAATCAGTTTAGGAGTTTTGATTAAGAGTCTGATTAGGATGAGGAGTTGGTTTAGGACAAGGAAGTAGAATCCTATTCCATTTTTTAGAGCTATAGTTTTGGGTTTAAATTTAGGGGTAAGCCTAAGTTTTGTAAGTGAAAAGAGAAAAAGTAACATAGAAGAAAATTATCTCAAAGTTTTTAGCGTTTTGTTCTAACAATACGATGATAGGAAAGCTGAGATTTGTTTGAAAGAAAGCAATGCATAGTATATCTTCCTAGGATCCCAAAAAAAATTATATATTTTCCTAGGATAAAGATATTAGGACACCACTACTGAGTGCGCACTCGCAGATAGGCTTAAACGGACAATCCCTTCCTCTTCTTCATCTCCGTTCTGACGCCTCCTTCGTCTCCCACACTGGCGACCCCCTCCAGCATGGCCTCTGCCCCACCGGTCTGCCACCCATTGTAGCTTCCGGCCCCTCCACCGTTCGCCGCCGCAGTGCTCGGGTTAGGTCGGGCAGGCCGCATAGCGGCAGAAGAGGCGATAGGTAGCATCAACAACCGCGTTAAGAGGCAGAAGCTGCATTGGGCAGGTCTCGCCGGGGTTGAGGTCAGGAGAGGAGAGAGATTTTATATAATTGAGGGAGAGGATAAGGTTCATTAGATCTAGATTCAATCACTACTACAGAATACCATATTACTATCGGTTTCAAACTAGCATCACCATTGGATATTAGAACCGGCACCACTGGATATTAGAACCGGCAGTGATCTCGCTATCACTGTCGATTTGTATGCAAACCGGCAGTGATAGTCCGGTTCGTAAATCGCTCAGTAAAATAAAAAAAAATTATTTACATCCGGACCGACCACCCCGTATTTTGGCACAAGTCACGCGATTTTCGCCCATTACGATTGCTAGGACTCGAACTTATGACCTACTGCTCCACGCATGTGCCCATTACCATCTCACCCATACTCAATCCTCAACTAACATAGGATATATTTTCCTTTTGATCCTTTGTCTCTGAAACTTTTGATGATTATTTGGATATCTAAATCACTTCAAATGGAAAGATTGTCAACTACAAAGTTGTAGATCTCGTCGAGAGCTATAATTTTCATATAAATTTTATCTCCATCTGACTTCGTATGAAAAAGTTATAATTTTTCGAAAATGGTTGATAGCATTATTACTGCCGGTTAGTAATACGAATCGCCAACCGACAGGGATACCATTATTTGGATATCTAACTTACTTCCAATGAAAAAGTTGTTAACCACAAAGTTGTAGATATCGTCGAGAGCTATAGTTTTCATATAAATTTTATCTCCATCCGACTCCATATGATTTTTCAAAAAATGGTTGATAGCATTATTACTGCCGGTTGGTAATACGAACCGCCAACCGGCAGTGATACATTATTTGGATATCTAAATTACTTTAAATGAAAAAGTTATTAACTACAAAGTTGTAGATCTCGTCGAGAGCTACAATTTTCATATAAATTTTATCTCCATCCGAGTCCGTATGAAAAAGTTATGATTTTTTGAAAAATGGTTGATAGCATTATTATTTCCGGTTGGTAATAAGAACCACCAACCGGCAGTGATACCATTATTTGGATATTTCATTACTTTAAATGAAAAAGTTGTCAACTACAAAGTTGTAGAACTGGTCGAGAGCTATAATTTTCATATAAATTTTATCTTCATCCGACTCCGTATAAAAAGTTATGATTTTTCGAAAAATAGTTGATAGCATTATTTCTGCCGGTTTTGGTTATACGAACCGCCAACCGACAGTGATACCATTATTTGAATATCTAAATTACTTCAAATGAAAAAATTGTGAACTACAAAGTTGTAGAAGTCGTTAAGAGCTACAATTTTCATATAAATTTTATCTCCATCCCACTCCGTATGAAAAAGTTATTATTTTTCAAAAATATCAACACTGTCGGTTCTTCTAAAAACCGGCAGTGATAGTATTACTATCGGTTTTTGTCCGAACCGGTAGTAATAATGGATTTATCACTGCCGGTTTATTAGAAAAAACCGTTACTGCACGTTTTTCCATCCTAACTGATAGTGATAATATTATTACTGTCGGTTTTTGATAAACCGGCAGTGATATGACGTTAAGGATCACTGATTCTGTAGTAGTGAATGGCTTAAAATGTTAGTACTCCTAAACAAAATACAGCACTCAAGTTTTGCCGAGACACCTCCATTAATTATTACTTTTAATTGCACCTACATATTATAGGCTTGAATAAACATTGCGAAACGGAGGGAATATACGGAAGAAAATGAAGATGACGGAGCTTAGCTGCAGTTCAAAAATAAAAGGAAGGCGAGTTTACGTTAATTAGTAACTATGTACGTAGACTTACAAAGATGACGGCGCCGACGATCTCTGTCGTGAGAGGGAACGGCAGGGAGTGCTCCTTCTGGATCCTCAGGAGCACGTCAAGCATGTCTTCATCTTCTGCATTATTGCCAGCAGCACGCGCCGCCTTGCGCTCCTCGATGATGTTGTCAAGGATTTGCCGGATTCGTCCATAGCTCCTCCTAGTGTCCCGCTCGGAGCTGCTCAGCCACCGCACCAACCGCGAAGATGGGAACAGGTCCGGCAGGTTGAACCCTCCGGTCAGTGTCGCGATCTGATCGAGCTCCCGGAGGTAGTCATCCTGGTGCTTGCACTTACCGCCGAACACCGCCCTCGCGATGATGTCGTTGGTGAGGGACGATAACTTCTCGCTGAGGTTGACGACGGCTGGCGCAGGCGATGACGCAATGGATTTGATAAGGTTTGCGACCTCTTCTTGCCTTATTGACGCAAGTCGCTTCACTTGCCTGGCGCTCAGCAGCTCCAAGATGCAGACCTTTCGCAGCTGGCGCCAGTGCTCGCCGTATGGTGCGAAGATGAGGCTTTTGCCACCGCAACTGACAATGTCGAGCGTGACATTCAGTGGCCGCGTCGCGAACGTGAGGTCGTTCTCCTTCATCAGATGCATCGCCGCCTCGGCCGAGGAGACGATCAGCGTGGGGACCTCACCAAGCTTGAGAAGCATCAGCGGGCCATGCCTGCGTGACAATTCCATCAAGGCGCGGTGCGGCAGGGAGGCGCCGACGAGGTGGAGGAGGCTGCCGATAATCGGTAGTTTCCATGGCCCTGGGGGAAGGTTGAGTTTGTTGTTTTTGTTAATGGATGCTTGGGCATTGAGCTTAACGAACCCTAGGAAAAATGTTGCTATGGCAACCAGACACAAGGTGAAGTAGGAAGGCAGCACCTCCATTGAGAAGTACATGTGCAGCATGTACTAGCTATCACTACCTAGCAGAACTCCTGCTTTTGCCTTGTTAATTTGTACTGAGGTAGATCAGTAGATGCCGCAGCTTATACACGTCGTCCAGTGCAGTGAGATGCTTTTTGCCGTGCCCCTTTTTCTTTACCTGCACTGCATGCTGCGCGCACATGCTATTCCCGAATATATATGAGGTGGATCAGCTTGACCGATTAATTTGTTTCCTCGATCTGTTCCACCATCCCATGGACGCATGCATCGCTCAGCGCTAAACTACACCGCACGCTCTACGCGTGATGGTTTATTATATAGGGAGTGTAGTTTTCATCCGAACGTTTTGTTTCTTACAAACATCCAAATTTTAAACTTTTAGATCAAAGTATTAAATCATTCATCAAAACACAATCCCACCTCCTTTCACGTCTTACGGATCTCACCGTAGATCCAATGCTCCACAATTTAGATGTTTTTTGGTTAAGAAAACATCTGGGTGATGTTTATCAAAACCCTATTATATATATGAGTGTCTTCTAATTAATTAATAACTGCGCGGGCAAAATTACGAGCTTTGCATGCATGATTCGTTATCCTCTGTTATTTGACGTTTTTAACTTTTTATGGTATTGGAGATTGACTGTTATTTTAATAATTTTATTTTAATATATGCTAATAAAATTATAATATTATAATAATATTTTGAATGACAAATCTAATGATATAGTTTTTATGTAGCCAATCTGTTGGAAATATATCCTAGAGGAAATCATAGAGATGATTATATTTCCATAAATGTTCATAAATTATGATATTGTTCTTTGTATAACATCACGGATATTGATTAACAAGTACGTGACTTGTTTGTGAAACTCTATATTCATCTTTATGATGTTCATTCTAAAAGAGGTCCCTAGTCGATAATCATATGAGGACACATATGAGTAGACTAGCATATGTACTAGTCGATGGCCACATTTCGCAGATCATAGATATGGAGATATCAAACTAATAATATGGACACATGTTAGAGAACATGGTGTTGGATATTGACCCACTATGAGACATTGCGAGAACGTTGTATTCTTTCATGTCATCAGTTGGTCTCATATACGATGTGTATGCTATATCCTTCGACTTGAGATTGTCGCATGTTCTCAAGATGCGTAATAGTTTATTTAGGGGTCTTCAAACGCTACACCGTAACTGGGTAGTTATAAAGATGGCTTTCGGGTTTGTTATGAAACATGCTGCGAGGTGTGGCAGATCAAGATAGGATTTGCCCCTCCAAACAATGGGAGAGATATATTTAGGTCTCTTGAGTGGACGGATTCAAGAAAATGCATGGCCATGCTACTCGAGTAGAGAGTTACTCGATCATCGAGTTAAAGAGTTAACTCGATGTATTTAGGTAATCCGAGTCACGACATCGAGAAAGAGTGGTCGAGCCATCCAAACAAGGATGACAATGACTCGCCTTGGGTTTGACCGACATCATGAGTCAAAAGGAAATGCATATAGGATATTGTTGAGGTTCGTCCGATCTTTACTTGTACTCGGGTCGATATGTCCTACTAGGGGCCGCTATCGACTATTGGTCAAGTGCTTGATGATCAAGTAGGTGTACTCGATGGTCAAGTAGGTGTACCTGATGGTCGAGTAGGAGTACTCAATGATCGATAGGGGTACTCCAGCCATGTCCGAGTGCACGTGAACCTATAGTGTCGCATGCTTAAGGGGTTGTAACCAATTCGGATAGGGATCTGTGTTGTAATGAGTTTAGAGTTCCTAATGGGCTTCAAGGGTTGAAACCTGTTATGGGACGTCTATATAAAGGGAGGAGATGCTGGTTTTTGTGGATAGAGAAAAAACTATAGGAATTAAGAATTCCAAAACCCTAGCCACCACCCCTCCTCTACCCAGAACCGCACAGTCGGCGCTAGCACTCCGGCGAGTGGTGTTCCTGCCCCGTACGTGTGGATACCTTGGAGGCGTTGCTACGAAGCTTCAACGCTAGGACGATCCGCAACCTGTGACTCTCACAAGAAGCTGTTGGAGGAGGAGCGATGCTAGTACGACTACATCTGCACCACCGCGCTACATCGACTCTACTTTCGCTATGTGTTTGCTCGTCTAGTGGTAATTCTGTGATCTATAACTTGAAGTGGTTCCTTGGTTACGTGGTAGAAAATTTTGATTTTTCGCTAGAGTAGCCTACCTATTCCCCAACATAATCCGGATTAGTTTAAAAAATATTGATGATCAAACATTAGAAAGTTTGACAAGAAGAAATCTGGAGCTTCAGACAAAAAAGAATGGAGTGAATATTGATCGCATATCGATGTTATCATGTCTGTCGGCGACACAAAATTAAGAGCTACGTAGTCACGTCACTACTAGAGGAATGTACATCAGAATCGGTTCTTTTTTGTCATTACAGTCGGTTCTGATGGTGATACAAAGTCATTAGATAGTGATGAGGATGAGCTATCATAGTAGATTTTGGCCCGATTGTGATAGAGGCATCATCACAATCGGTTCTTTGTGAGAACTGATTGTGATGAGGGGGTCATCATAATCGAATCTTTGGAAGAACCGATTTGATTTTTATCAAGAACCGATTGTGATGAGGCAGTGATCACAATCGGTTCTCCCAAAGAATCGATTGAGATGACCCTTTTTGCATCCTCTCAAAAATAGCACATATTAACAGTATGCACATATATATATGTATATCACATTCGCAGTACAGAACACATAATGCACGTATCACATTCACATAACACAAACACTTTATTACAACACATATATCACATTCGTTCACAATATACAATACAAACATGCTTAACAATTAGTACACATGCATATCACACTGACATATATAATTAATATTGTTTACATAAATGGACTAGTAGGAGCCTTTAGGATCTCTAAACCTACCGTCCACCGATATAACTTCTAACCAGTACCACAGGCATAAGTTGTCTCGTATATAGTTGAGTGCTTTGCTGTCTAAGCTCTTCTAGGGATATTGATCTTTTGCAAAATAGAAATGAGTTCACTAATTTAAGTTTTAAAATTTGTATGTAAAAGGCTAAGTATATTATTATGCATGTACATATATCTTAGGGAAAAGGCATGCGCCGCAGACCATGATCAGCATGTGCTGCATGAGGTAGAAGCCGCACGGGTCATCGCTGCCCTGTTGATGACATTGTGAAGAGAGAGAAAGAAATTAACACATGAAGATTATATGTCAGAAAAAATTAATCGTATATATGCTAGGCACTTGTACCTTGAAGCGTGTATACTCCAGCTTCTTGCCCTTTTTGTCATCATGTGTACCTCCTTCATCGACGTAGGCCGAGAAACCCCTACATACATTGGAGAGATACCCTTGAGTAAAGAAAAATGAACGTAGTTAAATTCGTAAAGTGTTAGGTTACAGTAATGTACTTACTTGTTCAAAGAAAGCTTGATCGTGTAGGTCATCTGTCTCTTCTCGATCGAGTTAAAAGTGTACACTGTGTTTTCACTTGGAACGAGGACAAGTAGAACCCAATGGTTTCTTATTAAATGGTATGTAGTGCAAGGAAATAAGTTCGCATACGGTTTAAGTGCGTACAAGTAATTGAAGGGTAAAATACTACTTGCTCCTCGTGGTACGGGAATAGAACGAAGTCCTTCTTCGACTCAGTATGCAATGCCCCCTTGATGTAGCTGGCAACGAACTCCAGTTTAAGCCTAGCTAGGGTGACAATCACAAGCTCGGGGTCGACGAACCCAACTAGGTGTCGATTCATCACGGCTTACTGCCTCATTGCCCTGCAACTCATGTTGAATGTTAGAAAACATAATGTGAAATCCTATGAAAGTCATCAACTCATGCTGTATGGTGCGATACTCACAGCGTCCAGGATCGTAAAGTAGAAATATCGACGGCTATCAGTTGGTACACACGGAACAGATCCTCAAAACTGACTAGGAATGTCCCATGCTCGTCGCGGTGGAAATGTCTCCAGGTACGGTAGGAACCTACGAAATACTCGCATATGTAACTTGTTGCAGTACTACTGGAATGGTAGAGAAGACACGGGGAATTTTTACCTTAACCAGTACGACACCCGTCATGGGCCACTTGATGAATAACATTTGTGCTTGCCCAAGAGTGGTGATATCTTCGTTGGGTGGGAACTTGAACACACTTGATAAGAAGTCTTCGTGGACGTAGTCCACCTACACCCTCATGTAGCCCTTACCCAAAGGCTGCTCATGTACAGTGTCGATCTCCTTGCATGAAAACACAACCCTGCGTGTAGCCTCGATGGGAAATCCGTCCTCCGTCAAGGTGAGTTGGCACTTGGCAGGCGCCTACATAAAGTGCGCAACATGAGAAAAAACATTGTGGGAGTTATATTTGTACCTTTAAGTTAGAAAAAATTAATTATTACCTTTAGCTGGGGACTGGTGTTATCATTTTTGGAATCGCAGTTGCTGGGTCGGGGCACAGGCTTCTCTTCGAGAGGCGAGGGCATCTGGCTATGACTCTAGGAGATCATCGCCATCATCTCGGCCCTCAGGTGCTCCTAATGTGCTATCATCTCCTCCCTCATCTCCTCCTTGATCTCCTCCCTCAGCTGCTCTCTAAGTGTATCCTTGAGGCGCTTCGCACGTACCTTCCATGATCTTTATCTGGCATACTTAGTGTCATCTTGAAAGTAGGACTTCTTCGTATGCCCCGCCCCTACGGCAAGCACCTGACCCTTGGCTCAGAAAGGCCCCCTACTTTTTCTGCTGGCTTACCTCCTCCTGCAAGAAGTGGGTACAAATTTGATCTGAAATATAACAGGAAGGGTCAACTGCATTATACTAAGTTAGATGTATTATGATGGTGAAGACGATGTGCGCGGTAGTGGGCTTTTGCTACTACGAGCTTCCTGTCGGCGCTTTTCTTTGTCCTCGCTAGTACCCAGTCGCCTGCCCGCTCCTCACATATGTGCGAGTAAGGCATCGCTGTCCCATAGTTCGCGCACTCCTCGGCTAATTGTTCCCACTCTGCCTTCTTCCCCTCATAGCCGCCTGAACCGAGGTGGTGCGCGTGCGTGTTATGCATCTGGATAGCGATGTTCTTCTCTCGCGGCTCCTCCGCCTCAGACGTACCCTTCATCCTCGTGAACTCCTCCCAAACATCAGGAGTCACGAACAGATACTTCTCGAATAGAGTACGGCCTTTCAGCACGTACTCATTGTGCATGGCGACCCTGAAGTGCCTCAAGGCCATGCCCATCCTCTTCAAGTTATACCGCCTCGCATTACTTTCATCTTTGTCTTCTATAATCCATTTGCCCTTAATATCGTCCCACAGCCGATTCTTCTGCTCGGTGCTGACTTCCTTTCTCCAATCCTTAACCGTTATGGGCACTCTCTCCCTCACCAATTGGCTGAGGAATGACCGGTATTGCCCCTTGTACTTGGGAGGACCCGTGCAGACCCCTATGGCATTGAAGTGGAGAACCTGCGGTGTTCTCCTCGTGGCCCCTTTGTTCAGTCCTCGGGCCTTCCTCACACTGCTCGGCCCCTCAACAATTGGAACTTGGCTCAGCTCAACATTTGGAACTTGGATCAGCCCCTCAGCAGCACCTTCTACTCTGTCTGGCGATGAGCCGATTGTCGGGACCTGAATGTGCAAATCCATACCCTCTGTGTATACCGCACTAATCTAGGATCACGCTAGTGCACACAGGCTCAATATAGATGTTATCACAAACATACACAGCGGAATAAGATCATAGTTCCATTATGTAGTAATAACTATTGTGACTTACATGATTATTGCCACTCAGGGCTTAACTAAGAAATAGAAAATATGCAGCAGCGAAAAATAAATGAACGCAGTGGCTCTCCAGTTCACCATAGGCAACTGACGAGGTTCGAGCCCTAAGCATTCGCATCATCATGATATTCCTCCTCCATAGCAAGTGTAGCCTCTTCATCCTCTCAGATTGTTATTGTTGGTGGGGTGAGTACATAAAGCACTCAACAAGTTGTGCACAAAGTGCAATTCTACATAACTATATGCAAGGCTTGTTCCAAAGGAATGGCCAACAAGGCTAATTTGCGGTAAAGCATTATTTAATAAAGAATACTGTAAATAGATTGAAAGCGGTAAAACAACTATTAATAATAATAACTTGCAATATTCCTCAGTTAACACAATTTATCTCCTAATCATATTTCAATTTCTATTGGCAAATCGCCATCCCCTCCAAGTTTTGTTTAATAAAAGTTTAACCCTTGACTGTAATTCCTGAGCATTGCTTAATACCGTGAACACGACTATTCGAATAGATTATACACTCTGCAGAGTTTATGCACTTTACCCACACGATACAACCAGACACCACAAAGGCGAGTGATCATAACAAAGCCTTTACAATGCTCCATCTAGACCTAGTACTGCTCACTAAGGTTTCAACACTGAAGGGCTAAACCACAACAAGGCCCCCCTCTTGCGCCATGTGAGTTAATCCGTAAATCCGGGACTCACTAATCACCACGACAGTACCGACGATTAGACATCACAAATTAGTCAGCTAGGCTGTCCCATTCCAGACATGTGGTTGCAAGAAAGACTTAGGTCAAAGGCTTGCAAGTTTAAGTCCTTAGGGTGATTAGAGCAAGACTTCCACATACCCCTGCCATTCCTGGCCCACCTTGGCACACTGCCCTTTGTCACTTGCCCCAATCCAATCATTACCACCCCGGTTGATTACCAAGCACCACATGCCATCAACAATTCAATCTAGTTGTGTGACCTCCTCACCACTACAACTCAACATCACTGTGTGACCACACATGACACACAAGTTCATGACATTGTTTCATATCACATTAGTCAAGATTAACTTTCAGTATTCCCAATATGTGACATGAACGTGGCATGGCTAAGCAGACTAACACAGTCTAACCAACCCATGTTGATTGTTAAATAATAACCAACTAGTATTTTAACCATCCTAAGGTGACAATTAAATTATGGCAGACAATTGACAAAGTAGGGTATAACTCAACTAGGCATGACGGCAAGATCCCAAAATAATCAAAATCATTTGTACATATGAAATATCATGCAATAGTTTAAAGACAATATAGCGAATTTGTAAAACTAGGTGCAACATGATCTAAGCCCAACTTGCCTTGGAATAGGTTCTGATCTTACTCTGAACTTGGGTCTTGAAGTGATGACTCCTCCAGAACACCGAGCAATTCAACGTCTACGCAAATCGAGACAAATATAGCAAATAAACACCAAAACATAGAGAAGACAAACTCCAAAAATCAAATAAAATTCACCGATAAATAGATATTGATTTTAAATTTTTTTAGAAATTTGAATCACCCAAATCCGAGTTCAAATGCAAAAGATATGGCTCTTCAAAGTTTTATTAAATTCTGAAATTAGAATTTCTGATTTTCCCAAATTATTTTTATAAAGAAAACTCGGATTAATGCGCTAGAGACACGTGGACCAATCGACGACACGCGTTGCCTCGGTGCATTGGTCCATCCACGTGAACCTAGCGCTGGCAACGCCCTTGGCCTGACCGATACGCGTCACACATCTACACAGCGATCCAACAGTCAGCAATCTGTGACCACGCGGCACTAACACGGCGACTGGATCTAGATCCAATAGCTACTGATACCCGAACGGTTTACCGAGACATGGCACGATCCCTACTGCTCACCTCCGATCGGACGGTTAATCTTACCGGAGATGTTCACTGCTGACGAAGGCGACGCGGCACGATCTAGACGGTTCGACGGCTGCGCGAAGCTTCGAGCGCCAATGATGTCGTGGCGACGCTTGGCTCCTGGAGACGAAGACGACGACCTCCCCAACGGCGAACCAGGCTCCTTCGGCGATGAAGAAGTGGCAGCTCCGAAGCAACTTGACGCGACGAGTTCGAATCTGGAACCCACACGGCGGAATACGGCTCGACGGCGACGAAAAGTGGAGAAAACAATCGGTGGCGCCTTCGGTAACTACGACGAGCGCTAGCACACGAACGACGATGGCTTTCGTGAGGACTTACTGATCAACGGGTGCGGCGCAAGCTGACGAACCTCGGGGTGCGGTCGGCTCCTTAAATAGCCTCGGCATGCGCCCAGAAAAGGTAACCCTAGAGTGTACGAGGCGGCGGCGGCGAATCGGCGGTGAACTCGGAAACCGTATCAAAGACAATGAACGAGGACTGCCCGATCTGCGATGAACGGCCACGATTGCATCTGAAGGACCATGTGGAGGTCCATCCATATTTGTGATGAGTATTTGACTTTATTTGAGCAAGGTGTGCTCAAGTTTGAGTTTGATTTGGTTTGATTTTCAAAATGAAGCAATTTGAGTTGTCTTTGCCAGAGTGGCGATGCGGTCGTATGGGCGCGGTAGTGATGAGTTGCATGGTTTATTGCACATCTTTGTGGGCATTGCTATGTGAGGAGTTTCCTTGTTTTGATGGTTGCGGGGCGACGGTGCTAGGTCATGGTGAGGCGAAGGATGGCCGGACTAGGCGAGGCGTCGGAGGTCCAGACGGTTGGGAGATCGCGGAAGATGATCGGAGGCGGAGTCGGGCAAGTCAAGAAGACAAGGAAAGGAGATGATGCTAGCTAGATGCGCGTGGATCAATGAGGACCGTCGGATTGAGGTCTAGTTGATAGGTTAGCGGGTCTAGGTAGTATGCTTTGAAAACCGTGCAAGAAAACCGGTATGTGTGTGGGTTTTGGGTTAGCCCTTGCATGGCTGTGTGTGTGGGTTAATCCTAGCCCTTAGATGAGTGCTCTAGGGTTGAGGACTCATCCAAGGGTGGTAGGTGGCCCAAGAGTAGTATAAATAGGGGTGGAGGGTAGCCTCCTTCCTTGAAGGTGTTGAGGTTTTGATGCTCATTTGAGCTTTGCCCACATGAATGTGAGGCTTTGTAACCTCCTTCCAGAAATGAAAGTTTTATTCATCCACCTCTGAATTTATTTTGCGCATTTACATTATGTCTTTACTTTACGCATTTAAATTCAGCATTTACTTTCCATAATTACATTCCATAATTTACTTTCAAGTAATTTGGATTTGCCTCCCCTCCTTCTAAATGCTGCTGTTCTTGGATGTTTTGAGTGTGTTCATATGGTTTTACATCTCTTTTGCACTCTTGGATTGAGTAGAGAACATCTTTTCTTTCAAGTTCCAACTTTGTTCTGAACTTGTTCTTCGCGCAGCAGTCAGTGTTTGATTCTTGTAAAAATATAGAAAAATCCTTTTTGAGTGATTCTTGTTGGAGGAGG
This sequence comes from Otatea glauca, assembly GCA_036346275.1. NCBI lineage: Eukaryota > Viridiplantae > Streptophyta > Magnoliopsida > Poales > Poaceae > Otatea > Otatea glauca. Next base: position 6,897,015 of record CM070722.1, on the reverse strand, counting down.
TGCGGGACTCTGATATCCGCTTGCAGAAAAATTTTGGAGTTCACTTGTTGTACCGTTTGGGCGCCATGAGGTGAAAACCGAGCCCCAAACGTTCTGCTCGAAGTTCTTGACCAGACTGTGTTCTTCGATTTTTCGTGTTTTTTCTGTAAGGCTTTTGAGGAGAAATTTGGTGGAGTTCTTCAAGACTCTGATGCTCACAGGGAGAAAAAGTCTCAAAATTTTGTGAGCTACAGAAACCCACCAACCTCCTGTGCAAATTGAGGACAAGTTCTGGGAATTCTGCTTTTGCTTTTCTGAAAGTGACTTTTGTGATTTGAATTGATGTCCTTTCTAAAAGCAAGAGTTTGAATTGATTCCTCTTTATCTTGGACACTAGACAACCAGGATTGTGACTCAAAAATCCCCACATATTTTATGGTACTTATCCATGCAAGCTTGGGGTACACATAGTTGTCTAGTTTTTGGGTTTTCACAATTCCTTTTGGCGATCTTGTCGAGGTTTTTGTTGGAGTATTTTGGGGAATTTTTATTTGCGACCATTCACCCCCTATTCGCCATTTCGGTCCTTCAATTGGTATCAGAGCCGGTTCTGCTCTTTCTAGATCTTGACCGGTCTCAAGAGCCATGGCGACGGACAAATATTCCACCAAGCCTCCCATCTTTAATGGAGTTGATTTTCCTTTTTGAAAGTCCCGGATGGAGTCATACATCACTTGCCGGGGCTACGATATGGCGAAGGTGAAACTCCGTATGAGGTTCTGGCGATGAAAATGTCACGGCCATCAATATGGTTGGCGTTGAGGCGAATGCTAAGGCAAGGAACATTCTCATCTGAGGTCTTAGCCGGATGAGTATGATAGGATTTCTCACCTTCGCTCCGCTCACGAGATTTGGGTAACCCTCGATGCTTACCATGAGGGCTCTACTCAAATCAAGGCGTGAGCGAGACCAGTTCAAGCGCGAGTACAACAAGTTTGATCAGCGCTACCGGTGAGAGTCTCGGCGAGTGTTTTGGTCGGTTTACAAAGATTTTGGCGACCTCCGGCGGTTGGTTGCATATACCACGACTCGGACAATGCTCGGCATTTCTTGACCGCACTCGACCTTCGGGTTTGGGAGATGAAGGTGACCACCATCAAGGACACCACCGACTTATCGACTCGACTCTTGGCGGGCTTTATTCCCGCCTCAAGACTCATGAGATCGATGTCGTCTCTCGGAAGACGAAATCTCGATCGATGGCTTTGGTCACCGATCCCATTGGATCTTCTTCTTCCGATCCTTCTATTGGTTTCTCTCTTTCCGCCCTTTGCGAGCTAGCGATGACCAAGCTGGAAAAATTTCGAAAAATGAGCTTGCTCTTCTCGCTGCAAGTTTTCTCATGCATACAAGAGGGTGAGAGAGAGAAGAGAGGTGGCATGATCACTGCTTTGAGTGTGGTGGCCCCAACCACATTGGGCGAACTATCCCAAGGCGGAGAAGGGCAAAACGGCGTTGGCGGTTCGGGCAAAACGACTACACCGACAAGAACCGCAACAAGAAGCCTCCGGTTCGTGAATCGGCGCCACGAGAAGAAGTACGCAACTTCTCCAGAACAAGAAGCTCTTCCACGCGTCCTCGCGGCAGCGACATCAACCTCTCCGACATGGAGACATGGAGCGGCGAGGCGAGGATGATCCGCAAGAGAAGAAAGGCGGCGACTTCTCGGCATGTGCTTCATGGCGACACCAGCGACATCGCGACTCAGAGCTCTCTGACTCGGACGAGTACCCTCCTATGACCAGCTCAGCGAAGCTTTACGCAAATTAGGAAAATTTCATGCTAGAGCTAGAGCTAGGTGTCTGAAGCTTGAGAAGGAAGTAGGTACCTTGACTCGGAGTTAGCTTCACTTAGATCTTCTCCTCCCGAGTCACCGATGATTGCTCTTTGTGTGATGCTATTCTTGTGGAGTTGGAGAACCTAAGGACCATACATGATAGTGTGCTTGTTGAACTTGATGGTCTTAGGTTGAAGAATGCTAGCACTAGTTACTGTTGATGCTATTCTGTTGAGGCTAGTTTTCTTCATGCTCACTCCACTCCATCATGCTCTAATTGCCTAAATTGCTTGCCGAAATTGATGCCATGAGCGAACACCTTAGGAAGCTTTCTGCTAGAAACAATGAACTTGAATCACATGCTTCTAAGGACCCAGTCAGCTCATGTGAGGGCTGTAAGCAATTAAAACTTGACAATAAAACCCTGAATGTCAAGTGTGCTAAACTTGCTAAGGACTTACTAGATAAGTCACAAAAATATTGCTTGCGATGTACTGAGATTGTGGGGGACTTGGATAAAATCCATGTCGAGCTTAGGAAGAAATTAGAAGACCAAGCCCATAGAATTAGAGATGCTCCTTGCGTTTCTTGTGAGGCCCTCAAGATTGAGGCAGCCGTGCTGAGGGAGAAAAATGCACGTGCTGAGAGAGCTCATCTTTCTGGTTCTTCTTCCTCTCCTTCCCCCTGTTCTTCTTGTGCTTCTTTCTTCCGAGATTGCCAGTATCTTATGAGCACTCTCGAGAAGTTTGTTGGAGGCAAGAAGAAGCTCAATCTTATTCTAGACCAATCCAAGATTAGTAGATTCAATCAAGGTCTAGGATTTGATCCCTTGGAGCACGCTGGGCGCATCCTCCCACCATTGTCTTGCGGCTCCAAGAGTGGTGAGATTGTGGTAGCTCCTGAGTGAGTACCACCGTGTTTAGGTCTGTGGGTTGTCCATAGGACTTGACCGTAAGGGTGTTACTCCTATTATACGCCTCTAGCAAGGCGAAGTACACATGCACCTTCCGTAAGAAGGATGGTCACCTAGTAGATTTACGCTTGAGCGTGCCAAGATCACTCGGCGTGGCGTGTTCTGCTCTTAGGGGTATTGAGGTCATCCCGGACTTTGAGTGCTCCTAAGACACACACCGCTTCTAGACGAAGTTAGAGAGTCGCTTTGTTTTTGGCGCGTCCGGGACTTGGTTTTCATGCTAGTTCTTGAGTTTTAGTCACGGAGCTGTTCGTGAGTCGATCTTTCCGCCGTCCTCTTGATATTCCTCGTTTTTCCATCGAGGTAGATATCGGTGGCGTGAGGTGTTTTCGGTAGGAGATCGAGCAGCCTTCTTTGGGATGGTCGGCTTTTGCACCACTGCGTGCCAACCCGATTTGACTCCTAGATTATCTACGAGTTGCTCTGATCGTGTGAGAGTTGGCGTCGAGAGAGACACTCGAGTCGATCTTCTTCGTGGTGGTACTACGAGGTGTCGTATGGTTGATATTGGGTTCCTAAGTCTTCACTCTATCCCATCTTCGAGTCATCTTTCTCTCTTGTGTCTTGATCGTTAAATCGGATGGGAAGAGCGATGTTTGGATTGTTGACTCGGTTGTTCTCGTCATATGACCGGAGATTCTCGTTGGTTCTCTTCCTAGTCCGAGCCCCGGTGATGAGTTAATCACTTTTGGGGATGCATCTTGAGTAGAGTCATTGCTAAAGGTACCATCTGCATTAACCAAAATTTCATTCTTAAAGATGTTGCCTTAGTAAGTAGTGCAATACAATCCGCTCTCTGTTTCTCGACTTATCGATGACTCTTTGAGGTAAGCTTCAAGAGTAATGCCCAGTAGAATCCTTGATTCATCGGAGGGTTAGTTCTTGGGATTTCTAGATTTGGGAGTCTTTCGTGCTGATTTTTCCGCTTCTTCCGGAGACTCTCTTCGATGTTTGATTGCTTCGAGTCCGTGATCTCTCCTTCGGCATAGGAGACTTGGTCACATTGGTTTTGATCATTTGACCCGAGTTAGCGCCACGATCTCATTCGGGTTTGCCCAAACTCAAGATGGTCAAAGACTTAGTTTGCTCTCCTTGCCGACATGGCAAGATGGTTCTTGCTTCTCATCCTCCGATCACCGTAGTGATGGTGATGCACCAGACAGCTTTTACATATGGACCTTTGTTGGTCGGCTAGAGTCTGATCGGCGGGAGGAAGTGGTATGTTCTTGTCATCGTTGATGATTTTCTAGATTCTCTTGGGTATTCTTCATGGCCTCGAAGGATGAGACTTTTCTCACTTGAGGGTTTGATCGATGGGTTGTCTATTGAGCTCCCGGTGCATTACGAGCTATCTGCATGATAATGGCACGGAGTTCAAGAATTCCTACTTTGAGAGTTTTGTGTGGAGTCCAGTTTAGAGCATCGTTCTCTTCTCCCTATGCCCCTCGTGAGAATGGCGTAGTGGAAAGGAAGAACGGGACCTCGTTGAGATGGCGGGGCGATGCTAGGCAGTCTGATACTCCTAGGAAGTTTTGGGTGAGGCTATAGCTCTTGCTTGCCATGTTTCTAATCGCGTGTTTTGAGAGCACATTTGCATCGCACTTCTTATGAGTTGAGGTATGGCGAAAGCCCAGTGTGTCTCATTTTCGCGTTTTGGTTGCAAGTGTTTTATCTTGAAGTCCAGTAACCTAGATAAGTTTGAGTCTCGCTCTTCCGATGGTATCTTTCTAGGTTACTCGACTTCTTCTCGTAGCTATAAGTGCAGGTGTTGATGCGCATAGGATCATAGAGACTGTGATGTGACCTTCGATGAGGCTAGCCTAGGAGCTAGACACGATGTTTGAGCTCTTCTTATCCCTCAGAGACCATCTTTGTAGAAGATGAGGATGATGGAGATGATGGTGTTCCACCGGATCCATTCCCTCTATACAGAGGTGCCTCCTGTTTCCATTTACGCACCTCGGAGTGACCACCTTGCCTTGAGCTCTCCTTGGTAGTGGCTCTGCTCCTACCTCTTACGTGCATGAGGTAGAGGCCATACTTACGGTCCTCCCGTCATATCGAGCTCATCCACCGATCGGATCATTGGTGATCTGTTTGGCGCGTCACTCGCTCAAAATCAGGTTTGTCCGATTCTGCCTCCACTCTGCCTTCGTTGCCTCCTTTGAGCCGAAGATGTTTCTCATGCATTATCCGATGAATCGTGGATTAATGCTATGCATGAGAACTTGAGAACTTTGAGAGGAACAAGGTATGGCGCTTGTCGAGCCCCATCTGGTCATAATGTCATTGGGACCAAGTGGGTGTTCAAAAACAAGCAGTGAGGATGGGGTTGTCATTACAACAAGGCTAGGCTAGTTGCAGGGCTTTTCTCGAGTTGAGGTCTTGACTTTGAGGAGACCTTTGCCCCGTAGCTAGACTAGAGGCTATTAGGATCCTGCTTGCATTCTCTGCATCCCGGGCTTCAAGCTCTATCAAATGGATGTCAAGAGTGCATTCCTCAATGGCTATATTGAGGAAGAGGTTTATGTCAAACAACCTCGAGTTCGAGAACCCCAAGTTTCCGAGTCATGTATACAAGCTCTCCAAAGCTTTGTATGGACTCAAGCAGCCCCGAGCATGGTATGAGAGGCTCAAGTCTTATCTTCTCACCATGACTTCAAAATGGGCATAGTAGACAAAACTCATTCATCGGACACCATGAGTCTCATTTTCTTCTTGTCGGTTATGTGGGCGATATAATTTTGGTGGCTCATCTCATTCGCTTGTGTCTCAGTTTTACGAGGTGATGAGCCTGAGTTTGAGATGAGTATGATGGGCGAGTTGAGCTACTTTCTTGGCTTCCAAATCAAGCGGACTCGGGAGGTACTTTCTTGCATCAAGGCAAATATACCCGTGACCTCTGAGGCGTTCGACATGTCGATGGGAAGCCGGTGATGACTCCTATGGCCACCACTTTGCTCTCCTCGAGCCCGATGAGGATGGTGAGCTCTGCTGATCAAAAGGAGTTTGAGCATGATCGGCTCCCTCTTGTACCTCAACGCTTGAGGCCGGACATACATTTCTTTGTGTGTGCGTGCGCTCGATTTCAAGCTTCTCCTCGCGCCTCTCACGCCAAAGTGATCAAGCGCATCTTCAGTACCTTCGTGCTACCACGATTATGGTATTTGGTACTCTTCGTCTTCTTGTCTATCTCTTAGAGCCTTTTCCGATGCCGACTTTCTTGGCTGTAGGATAGATAGGAAGAGCACTTCTGGCACTTGCCAATTCATTGGCACTTCTCTTGTTTCTTGGTCATCTAGGAAGCGATCGGAGTTGCACCTGATCCACCGAGGCCGAGTATGTTCTTTGCGGACTAGTTCTTTGTAGCAGTGCTCTGGATGAGATCGACCTTACGGGACTATGGGTTAGAGATAGAGAGTGTGCCACTTTTCTGTGACAACACTTCAGCTATTTGCATTGCTAAAAACCCAGTGCAACATTCCCGGACCAAGCACATTGATATTAGATATCACTTCCTTAGAGACCATGTGGAGAAGGGAGATATCGCGCTTGATTCGTAGAGAGTGACCTTGATTAGCGATATTTTCACCAAGCCTTTGGATAGCTCAGTTTGTTGCCTTGAGGAGTGAGCTTGGAGTCGTGAGCCCTTACGGCCTTTCGTGAGGGGGAGCTGGTTTGTATATTATGTATTATATGTTTTCTTCCGCTTTTCTTTTCTTTGTGTTTCTTACCGGGTGACTTTGGGCTTGTTTTCTTGAGTTGAGTTCACTCACTTAGACTTCCGGCATGCCTTGCATTGACCTCTTATCTTGTGCTTTAGGTTGCTATCATGCGTGATTAGTGTTCTCTCTTCTCTCTAGGTTGAGTTCCCTCACGGTCTTATAAGTCTAGCGGTATTGGGCCTCTGGGTAGACAGAGTGCGTGTGCACTCCTTAGTTGGGATCTAGAGTCGACTTCCTATGTCGATCCTTTGGGAAGATAAGAGCGAGTCCGAGCCGTAGTGAGTCTCTTCTATCTTTTCTATGCTCTATAGCCATCCAGTTTTGCGGTTTCTCGACTTCTTCTCCTCATTCTGTTTTTACAGTTATTATTGAGTTCATTGGGTTTTCTTTATGCCTAATCTTGATAATAACTCAACTTTAACCAGATTTGAGCTTAAAATTGATTCATTTGTTGAGGGGGAGTTTGGGAATCTGTTCATGCATTGCATTTAGACTGCATTTTCTGTTTTATGAGCTTTGTCTATTATGCAATTGATTTCTTCTTCATGCTATACACCATGCTACATCATTTGAAGAAAATCACTAGCTTAGGTATGTCCAAGTTCATTTAACTTGCTAAGCTTAAAAATGAAATAAGCCTTAAATGAAAAACTTGATGAAACTTGTTGCTTTTACTTGCTAGGTTTCTTCTCTAGAGGTTTGTGCCATAATTTGAGAAATTTAGGAGTTCTCTAGAGTCCCTATAGCAACTTGGGTGAAACTAGTTTGATCCATGCAGAGTCCTTCAATTGCTCATGAATCGTTGTGCTAAAAATGAAAATTAAACAAAATTGACTCTTCTTGTGCACATACGACTCAACACCTTGTATTCACAAGACCGCTTCCCATTGCACTTGGGATGAACTTGGAATACATCGTGTTTGACCTAGACCATCCTCTTAAGAGCTCATCTTGAGATGGTCGCATCGGCTTGAGTCAATTGGTTGTCAAAAGAAAATGCAAATAAATTAAAAACAAAGACATATGTGGGTAAAGAATGCAAATAATGTCAAACATTTGCACCCGCTATGTCTTGTATGATGATAAATCAAAATTTGCATTAAGTGATAAATGAGCCGAAGGACCTTGTATGCTCTTCTAGATTCCCCAACGTGTTGAGTAGGTTGAACTCTAGGTTTTCCTTTTGATCCTTAGAGTGGCTATTCTTCTATTTTTGAAACTAAAGCTAAGTGTTGCACTTGTCAAATCTTGCTAAAAATGAAATATTCAAAACTAAGCTCGTATTTGCACTTGGACATGTCTTAGTTTAGTCATCTTACGAAATTGACAAGCTTGGTGTAATATCCTTCCATTTTGATCAATTGGATAATCCTCAAAGCTTTTTCGATTGCATTTCATGCATACATAAAAAATTGATGCCTATATTGCCAAAGGGGAGATAACGTAGAAAAGGCATCACTAAAAGATAAAAATGTGAATGCTTATTTGGTTATTATGATCTTTGTAAAACTATGCTACTACTTACATTTGGATCATAATCTCATAATCACATTTGACATGTTTAGTTGGATTTTAGAGTTTTTGTTGAAAACTTGCTCTTTCTTAAATTTAACTCTAAAATCTGAATTCCTCTTCGTCAACTTGGTCATGGTTTAATTTAATTTCTATCTTTGGACCAAGTTTGACTTTGCAACTAAAATTGCTTTCTTCTTCATTTTCTTCAAACTCAAATTTATGCCTTTTGTGTGGTTTGTCAATATACTCATCAAGGGGGAGATTGAAGGACCATGTGGAGGTCCATCCATGTTTGTGATGAGTATTTGACTTTATTTGAGCAAGGTGTGCTCAAGTTTGAGTTTGATTTGGATTGATTTTCAAAATGAAGCAATTTGAGTTGTCTTTGCCAGAGTGGCGATCTGCAGTCGTATGGACGCGGTAGTGATGAGTTGGATGGTTTATTGCACATCTTTGTGGGCATTGCTATGTGAGGAGTTTCCTTGTTTTTGATGGTTGCGGGACAGCGGTGCTAGGTCATGGTGAGGCGAAGGATGGCCGGGACTAGGCGAGGCGTCGGAGGTCCGAGCGGTTGGGAGATCGCGGAAGATGATCGGAGGCGGAGTCGGGCAAGTCAAGAAGACAAGGAAAGGAGATGATGCTAGCTAGATGCGCGTGGATCAATGAGGACCGTCGGATTGAGGTCTAGTTGATAGGTTAGCGGGTCTAGGTAGTATGCTTTGAAAACCGTGCAAGAAAACCCGGTATGTGTGTGGGTTTGGGTTAGCCCTTGCATGGCTGTGTGTGTGGGTTAATCCTAGCCCTTAGATGAGTGCTCTAGGGTTGAGGACTCATCCAAGGGTGGTAGGTGGCCCAAGAGTAGTATAAATAGGGGTGGAGGGTAGCCTCCTTCCCTTGAAGGTGTTGAGGTTTTGATGCTCATTTGAGCTTTGCCCACATGAATGTGAGGCTTTGTAACCTCCCTTCCAGAAATGAAAGTTTTATTCATCCACCTCTGAATTTATTTTGCGCATTTACATTATGTCTTTACTTTACGCAATTTAAATTCAGCATTTACTTTCCGCAATTACATTCCCGCAATTTACTTTCAAGTAATTTGGATTTGCCTCCTCCTTCTAAATGCTGCTGTTCTTGGATGTTTTGAGTGTGTTCATATGGTTTTACATCTCTTTTGCACTCTTGGATTGAGTAGAGAACATCTTTTCTTTCAAGTTCCAACTTTGTTCTGAACTTGTTCTTCGCGCAACAGTCAGTGTTTGATTCTTGTAAAAATATAGAAAAATCCTTTTGAGTGATTCTTGTTGGAGGAGGTGCGGGACTCTGATATCCGCTTGCAGAAAAATTTTGGAGTTCACTTGTTGTACCGTTTGGGCGCCATGAGGTGAAAACCAGGCCCCAAACGTTCTGCTCGAAGTTCTTGACCAGACTGTGTTCTTCGATTTTTCGTGTTTTTTCTGTAAGGCTTTTGAGGAGAAATTTGGTGGAGTTCTTCAAGACTCTGATGCTCACAGGGAGAAAAAGTCTCAAAATTTTGTGAGCTACAGAAACCCACCAACCTCCTGTGCAAATTGAGGACAAGTTCTGGGAATTCTGCTTTTGCTTTTCTGAAAGTGACTTTTGTGATTTGAATTGATGTCCTTTCTAAAAGCAAGAGTTTGAATTGATTCCTCTTTATCTTGGACACTAGACAATCAGGATTGTGACTCAAAAATCCCCACATATTTTATGGTACTTATCCATGCAAGCTTGGGGTACACATAGTTGTCTAGTTTTTCGGGTTTTTCACAATTCCTTTTGAGCGATCTTGTCGAGGTTTTTGTTGGAGTATTTTAGGGGAATTTTTATTTGCGACCATTCACCCCCCCCTGTTCGCCATTTCGGTCCTTCAGCATCTCAGACGCTTCGATCCGATTCGCACCTTCCAAATTCAATGGATACGATCAGATCGTTCCTAATTAACACAACACGATCTCTTCCGCACGATCTTGATCCAACGGCTCGCAGGCGTTAGGGTTCCTGGCTTCATCTTCAAATCACGAGCGTTCCTTCGCAATCCAACGGCTGAATGACACAGACGACGCGGCTTAATGAAGACCCTGCGATGACAATTGTAACATCCCAAAAAATTGCCTTTAATATTATTTTAATGTCATTTGTGCCTTTTGTGATTTTCTGGAATTTATTGGATTTTTCTAGAAATTATTTGAATTAATTTCAAAATTATGTATATTGACCTTTTGTGAAAATTAATTAAATTTAGACAATTTTAATATAAAGTTTTGCTAAAACTATTTTATTTGAGTTCAAAATGTCTCAAAGTATTTTTGAGAATTTCCTTGGATTTTTATTGGTATATTTATTGCCAAAAACTAATTAAATGAATATTTGAGATTATTTTAAAAAGACAAATCTGTGGGAAATGAATTGAACAGTACTGGGCCGAAGCCCAGCACAGTGCGAGCATTGGCACACCGGCTCGGCCTGCTTTTCGGAGCATGAACCGTCATAGTTGGATCTCCATCCGATGCCCGTGATCAAGGCTAAACCCTAGTCGATCTCGTGCGTTCATTCTGTTGACGGCTCAGATCGTGTCGTAGTCACGTGCATCATGGCCGTTGATCGTCCACGTGGACGGCTGATGAGAGTCTATCTCTGAGCTACCAATGGAGTCCATGTCCGACACGGTTGCGCTGCCGTAGGGAGCTAGGTCTTCGATTTGCGTCTGTTTCGAGAGGCTATTTAAAGCGCCGCACATCCCCCGAGAATCACCATCCAAAGATGCATCCGTAGCCCCAGCTATCACCGCTTGTGTCGACGTCTGTGCTGCACATGAGCTTGCCGGAGCAGAAGAAGAGAACCGCCGCATAGTTTCATCCGCCACGTCACCGTAGAGCCAAGATTTGTGACTTCGGTATCAGATCCAGAATCTCCGTGATGAGATGCACCAGAACCGCCACTTTTTGGTCATCGGGGAGAGCTGCTTCGCCGTCATCATTACCTTTCTCTCCAAGTTCGACAGAGGAGCGCCACCGTGCTGCCATTCGCATTGAGGAGCTTTTGGATCGTCCGATCTCTTGTGAACGCTCAGGATTGTGTCACGTGGAGAAGTGCCTCGTTAGGGGTTTGGGTAAGTCTTGTCCATTCGATGCGTGTTGTGTGACCATGATCACGCCACCTAAGACTCTTGCTGTAGATCTCCATTAGTACTCGTGGGCCGTCAGATCAATCTGGATGGTGTAGATCGAGTATCGTCGCAGTCGTTAGATCGTTCCCGAGTGAACCAGATCGCTCCTACCGCGGGACCAATCGTCCACTAACGCGTGGCGCCGTGTGCTGCGATGGTGTCGGGCTGACGTCATCGTGTGACGCCAACGATGACATCAGCAGGTGCACGAAAAGCACCGTGAGTCCATGGTGGACCAACCGGTCCGGTGGACCGAGTCCACAGCTCAGTGCAGGGCACGTGTCGAATTATGATTGGCTCGGTTCGGGTACACACGCAATAAAGCGAATTTCTAATAGAAAAATAATTCGGTTTAATATCTGATTTTCCAATTTTCAGGTTTTTATGATTTTTGAATCTTCTCCGAGGGCGTTCTCCCTCATACGAGCTCCGATTGAGGTGATTCAAATTTATAAAAATTTCTAAAATTGAGATCTATTTAATGGTGAATTTTATTTGATTTTTAGAGATTGTTTTCTCTCTGTTTTGGGTGTTTATTTGTTTTTCTCCTTCGGTTCACGTAGACGTTGAATTGTGCGATGCTTGGAGGAGGATTCGTTGACCCAAGATCAATTTCCAGAGCAAGACCAGAACCTATTCAAAGGAAAGTTGTGCTTTGATCGTGTTGAACGCATGTTTTTAAAATTGCTATATTGTTTTACTCTATTGCATAGTATTTCAAGTATACAATTGTTTTAAATTAAATTGGGATCTAGTTAATCTACCAATTTGATCTATATACCCTACCTTGTCATTTGTTTGCCATAATCTATTGTCGCCCTAGATTGGATCACTATAGTTGGTTGGTATTGAAATCAACATGGGATGGTTAGATCGTCATAGTTGCTTAGCCATGCCACGTCATCATATGTACATGAATCATCAATGATTAATCTTGACTAATGGAATATGGAACAATGATATGAACTTGTGTGTCATGTGAGATCACAAGATGAGATTGAGTTGTTGTGGCGGGTCATGTCACGCAACGATGTTGAATTGTTGATGGCACGTAGTGCTTGGTAATCAACTGGGATGGTAATCACTTAGATTGGGGCAAGTGACAAGGGGCGAGTATGCCAAGGTGGGCCCGATGGGCAGAGAGTATGTGGAAGTCTTGCTTCGATCACTCTATGGACTTAACTTTGCAAGCCTTTGACCTGAGTCAATCATGCAACCACATGTCTGATATGGGACAGCCTAGCTGATTAATTTGCAATGTCTTAACTTTGGTACTATTTGTGTCGGTGTGAGTTCCTGAGTTATTGAGTAATTCACATGACGCAAGAGGGGGGCCCTGGACGTGGTAACCAGTTCCACCAGTGTTGAAACCTTAGCGGGTGGTACTGGGTTAAGCCAGAGCATTGTAAAGGTTTTGTCATGATTTCTCTGCCGGCACACCAAAGGAAGTGGGCTAATGTCCAGGCGCAAAGAGAATATCATGTCGTGTGGGTAAAGTGCATAACCTCTGCAGAGTGTAAAACTATTCGAATAGCCATGCTCGCGGTATTGAGCAACGCTCGGGAATTACAGTTAAGGGTTAGTTGAATTAAAATTGAAAACTTGGTTGGGATGGCGGGATTGCCATATGGAAGGTTGGAACTTGACTTAGGATTGGAAACTTGGTTTACTTGAGAAATGCTGAATCTATCTATTACCATTATTTATTTTACGGTCTTTACAATCTATTAATTGTATTTGTTCATAAATGCTGCTTTGTTGCAAAATAGCCATGATAGCCTATCTTTTGGAATAAGCCTTGCGTATAGCTATGTTAGAATTGCATTATGTGCACAACTTGTTGAGTGCTTTATGTACTCACTCTTGCCAACAACAACATCACCAGTTGAGTAGTCTGCATCAATTCGGAGAAGAAGTACCAGGAAGAGACGAACGTTTAGGGCGCAAGCCTTGTCAGTTGCCTGTGGTATACTAAGGGGTTGTCTACGTTTTCATTCCGCTGTAGTTTAATATGTTATTCAGCCTTGCGAGGCATAGTCATGTAAGTTGACCATAAGGTCATTCAACTAGTAGTATATAATATATGATGTCTTTCATAATGTTTCCGCTATGTATGATAGTGATATTTACCGATGTTGAGCCTGTGTGCACTAGCGTGATCCTGGACTAGTGCAGTATACACAGAGGGTCCGAGTTTGCATTTCGGGTCTCGACAACAATCCAACGGTCGGCGGCTTCGACGCGGCGACGCGGGCTGAATACGCCGCACACGCTGGGCTCACGCGCACACAGTGTGGGCTTCGGTCCATCACTGTTCATTGGATTTTACGATGTTTTTTGATTTAATTTAATTCCTAAAAATAGATTAATTTATTTAAGGCAATGAAAATATCAGGAAAAATCCAAGAAAATTCTCAAAAATACTTTGAGACATTTTGAATTCAAATAAAATATTTTTGGCAAAACTTTATATAAACCTTATGTATACTTAATTTGTTTTCACAAAAGGTTCAATATACTTAATTAAAATAAATTCAAACAAATTCCAGAAAAATACAAAATGCACAAATGACATTGAAAATAATATTTGGCAAAATTTTTGGGATGTTACAAACCTACCCCCTTAACAGAATCCTGACCCCGAGATTTATGGCTAACTAGGAAACATGTTAGGAAATTCTAACTTCAAATCCTCTTCATGCTCCCAAGTTGCTTCACATTCGGAATGATTGCTCCACTGAACTCGACAAAAGTGAACTGACTTATTTCTGGTCTGGCGGTCCATGACATCCAAGATCTTCATTGGTTGCTCTTTATTGGTCAAATCTTCCTGCAACTCTATTGCCTCCAATGGGGTCTGCTCTGCTGGTACTCGAAGACACTTCTTAAGCTGTGACACATGAAACATGTCATGCACACCTGCTAATGACTGCGGCAATTCCAATTGATACGCAACTTCTTCGCGATGGCTCAAGATCTTAAATGGACCAACATATCTAGGAGCAAGTTTCCCTTTCACGTGAAATCTTTTAACACCTTTGAGAGGGATAACTCTAAGATACACAAAATCATCTGGCTCGAAACTCAAATCGCGACGACGATTATCTGTGTAGCTCTTTTGCCTTGACTGAGCTATCTTCAACCTTTCTCTGATCGTAGCCACCTTCTCTTCGGCTTTCTTGAGAATATCAGATCCAAATACCATACGATCTCCTGTCTGATTACAATTTAACGGGGTACGACAGGCATGTCCATATAAAGCCTCAAATGGTGACATCTGCAAGCATGCTTGATAACTATTATTGTAACTGAATTCTGCATATGGCAAACATTTGTCCCATGAAGTAGTATAAGACAGTGCGCAGGCTCTCAGCATATCTTCTAGAATCTGATTAACTATTTCTGTCTGACCATTTGTCTGCGGATGGTATGCTGTACTAAAATTCAATCGAGTCCCCATAACTTCGTGTAATTTATCCCAGAACCTCGAGGTAAATTGATTACCTCTATCAGAAACTATCTTCTTAGGCATACCATGCAAACACACAATCCTAGCCATGTACAGCTATGCTAATCGTTCTCTAGAGTAAGTTGTCTTGATCGGAATGAAGTGAGCCACCTTGGTTAGTCGATCTACAATGACCCATATAGAGTCATATCCACTTTGAGATTTTGGCAAACCGGTGATAAAATCCATACCGATTTCTTCCCATTTCCATTCAGGAATCTTTAGCAGTTGAAGTAGACCTGCTGGCCTTTGGTGTATTGCCTTAACTTTCTGGCATATGTCACACAATGCCACATGCTCAGCCACTTCACGCTTCATTTTGGGCCACCCGAACCTTTCCTTCAAGTCCTGATACATTTTAGCACTTCCTAGGTGAATCGAGTACTTGGAATTATGAGCCTCTTCTAAAATCAACTGCTTAAGCTCTGGCTTGTTGGGCACACAAATTCGTCCTTTGAACCACATTATCCCTTGGTCATCCACACTAAAATCTTTAGCTAATCCTTCCTCATTTTTAGACTTGATTAGATTGATTTTCTCATCCTCTTTTAGTCCTTCTCAGATTTGCTCTTCATTCGTCCGTTTGACCTCCAATGCGGCTAAGAATCCTTTCGGGACTACTTCCAATCTTAGCCTTTGAATTTCCTTGCACAACACTGACTGATCTTCTTGAACTGATATATTTGCAACAGGACTCTTACGATTCAAGGCATCAGCCACCACATTTGCTTTTCCCGGATGGTAATGAATTCCCATGTTATAATCTTTGATTAATTCCATCCATCTCCTTTGCCTCATATTGAGATCCTCCTGGGTGAAGATATATTTCAGACTTTTATGATCCGTATATATTTCACATCGATTACCAATGAGATAATGCTGCCACAGTTTCAAGGCATGCACTACGGCAGCCAACTCCAGATCATGCGTAGGATAATTCCCTTCATGCGGCCTTAACTGCCTCGACGCATATGCGACCACTTTACCATTCTGCATCAACACGCATCCGAGACCCTGTCTTGACGCATCGCAGTATATATCGAAACTACTCTGCACATCAGGCAATACGAACACTGATGCTGTCGTCAAACACTTCTTTAACTCCTCAAAGCCTTTATCACACTCTAGCGTCCATGCAAACTTCTTTTCCTTCTTCAACAATTGCGTAAGAGGTCTCGCAACTGTCGAAAATCCTTCTATAAACCGTCGGTAGTAACCTGCCATTCTCAGGAAACTACTCACCTGGGTAACAGATTTTGGCTGCTCCCAATGCAAGACTGCCTCCACCTTGCTCGGGTCTACTGCCACTCCTTTCGCAGTCATCACATGACCCAGGAATTCCACTTTTTCTTTCCAGAAGTCGCATTTGCTGAACTTAGCATATAGTCGTTCCTCTCGCAGCTTCTAAAGAACTAGCCGCAAATGATTAGCATGCTCTTCTTTTGTCTTGGAATAAACCAGAATATCTTTTATGAATACTACCACAAACTTATCCAGATATTCCATAAAAACCTTATTAACCATGTTCATGAAATATGCCAGCGCATTAGTCAATCCGAATGACATGACTGTAAACTCATAATGTCCATACCTTGTTGAGAATGCAGTCTTTGGGATATCTTCCACTCGAATCTATCTTAGAGAAAACTCCAGCTCCTCTCAACTGATCAAATAAATCGTCGATTCTTGGCAACGGATACTTATTCTTAATTGTCACTTCATTAAGTGCACGATAATCAATACACATCCTTAGACTTCCGTCCTTCTTCCTACAAACAATACTTGGTCTTACGAAACCTTTTTCTAGCAGCTCCTCGACCTGCTTTTTTCATTTCTACTAATTCATCAGTAGGCATCCGATAAGTATTAATATTGTGTTTAGCATCAATAATATTATGTCAGAAAGAAGGGCAGCAATTCACTGTAATGATGTTTATTTTAAATATGCAACATATGAGCAAGTCAAGTTTGACCAAGTACATAAAAGTGTCTCATTTCTTGATAGTTTACTGTCTGCAACATGATTGCCATGTTCTTAAGCATAATTAGTTGGAACTTCATAGTAGTAATGATATGCAACACATTCAGATTTCCGTTTTGTTCTAAACAACTGAAACTCATAAAGGTCTTCACAATAGTTAAGCTAACTGTTTTTTTGGGTATCACCTCGATCCATATGCTGCTGAAAATCGAGACTGCTATGGATTACCTTTACCGTTGGCGGCTTGTATGCTTGGCCTGGATGGCGGCGTGGAGGCTTGGCCCAGTCGACGGCGCGAAGGCTTGGCCCCATGAGGGGAGCTCACGGGCGACCGGGAAAGTAGGGTTAGGTGAGGGTGGTGGGAACCGAGGTTAGGGTGCGGGAGAATGCATGCCGAGTAATTGTGTTAGGTTGGTGGCTGCAGGTGAGTGGTAATTAAATAGGCTGCGGGGCATTCGTGTTGGTTTTAAAAGAAAACCGACACAAATGTGCACGTCACTATCGGTTTTTAAAAGAAACTGATACAAATATAACCACATCACTATCGGGTTTGAACAGAAACCGACACAAATAATTATCACTTCACTATCGGTTATTCGCCAAAAACTGACACAAAAGTATATGAAGTCACTATCGGTTTATAAAAATAACCGATACAAATCTAACCACTTCACTATTGGGTTTTAATAGAATTTGACACAAAATAATACCTCTTGACTATCGGTTTTTCACCAAAAACCGACACAAATGTATATGACGACAATATTGGTTTATAAAAAAAACCGATACAAACGTACAGAGCATCACTATCGGTTTTTAAAACAAATCGATACAAATACAACAATTTCACTATCGGTTTTTAACAGAAACCGACACAAATAAATATCACTTCACTGTCGGTTTTTCACAAAAATCGACATAACTAAATGTCATTAGCACTATCGGTTTATCACCAAAAATCGACACAAATGTACAGAGCACGTCACTATTGGTTTTAGAAAAAAAACTGATACAATTGTTGACGACACTATCGGTTTACAACAAAAACCGATACAAATGTATGGTGCTTCACTATTGGTTTTAAAAAAACCGACACTAATGTATATGATGACACTATTGGTTTGTAACAGAAACCGATACAAACATATAGAACTTCACTATTAGTTTTTAACAAAAACCGACACAAATGTGGATCACTCTACTATCAATTTTTAACAAAAACCGATACAAACGTATAGAACTTCACTATGACTATGGGCTTTTAACAAAAACCGACACAAATATAGATCACTGCACTATTGGTTTTCCAGACAAACCATGAAGTTTGAATTTTCATAATTATTTGATCAAAGAGTGAAAAGGCCATAACTTTTGCAAATATAGTTGGAATTATTTGAAATTTTGCAGAAACATACTTTGGGATACTACAAATATTTTTCAAAAATTTGTTTACAAAAAAGAGTTAGCATTCAATACAAATGCCAAAATTCACTTCTTAGGAATGATTTTTGTTTAAAAAGTAAAAAAGTAAAAACTTTTTCAAATAAAGTCCAAGTTATTTCAAAATTTCCACAAACGAACTTTGGACTAGTTAGAAGCTTTCCCAAAAAGAATAATTTCAAAAGGAATTTTCTTTCAAAATATATGGCAAAATGCGCTTCGTACAAATGAAGAAATGACCAAAAATCTGGTCCACGAGGTGAAATGACCAAAAATGCGCTTAGTCGCCCGAATTGTTTAAAAATTTCCAGAAATGAACTTTCGACTAGTTACAAGCCTTCCCAAAAATAATTTCATCCAAAGGAATATTTTTCACAACATTTGGCACAATGTGCTATTTAGGCATAAAGAGATATTGAATTTCCATCAAAGCCTTAAAAAGCTATTCAACTTGGATTTTTTACTCCGAAAGCACTGCAAAATATTTTAAATACATAATGGAGCAATGAGATTAGCAACAAACATTTAAATAGTGCATTTAATTACAATACAACCCTTTGTGATGATCTACTCGCATGTAATTGGTCCCATATGTGTCGTCATCCCGCTAAGATATGCCCCATCCACAAATGGAGGTATTTCATCGAATTGGTTGTACTCTTCTTCATCGACGATATTTTCAACTCCTACGATCTGCCTCTTGCAATGAAGAATGACGTGCAACCTCGGATTGGCCAGAACACGCAAATAGAAGACTTGAGTTGCTTGCTTTGCAAGAACGAACGGGTCATCTTTGTGGGCGAGTCTACTGAGATCCACAACAGTAAAACCTCTCTTGTCAACATTCACTCCATGCGGAAGTCCCACCCACTTACATCTGAACAATGGAACTTGGTATATTCCATAATCGAGCTCTCAAATTTCTTCGATCATCACGTAGTAGGAGTTCATTGCGGTTAAGGATCCTCTTTTCAAGTGATGGTCATCGGAAAAAGCATCTATGCTCACACCACAGTTTTCGACAATACTCTTGGCGTCTTGACTCTCAGTGTAAAAGGTGTATCCATTAATATCATACCCCTGCAATGTATGTACATTAAATCTTGGTCCGTCAGCCAACCATTTGACATTCTCACTAAAGGAGACCTCCGCCTTTTCTTTGAACCATGTGAGGAATCTATCATTGTGTTCTCACATGATGGAAAGGTCGTCCATTTGTGGATTCTCTTCCCTAATATCAACTTGTGCTACTCGATGTATGGACAAACTTCTGCGCTGTGATGCAAGACTGTCAAATGCGCTTTGCAATACATATCAAACCTTGGACCATGACGTTGAAGAACGATGGGGGGAATGCATCTCAACTGACATAGAGTCTACACCACCTCACTCTGTAAGTTGTCTAGCACATTGGAGTCAACAACCTTGCAAGAAATCGCATTGAAGAAATAACATAGCTTTGTGATTGTCAACATGACATCCTCTGGCAGTATATTTCTGATTGCAACAGGAAGCACTTGGGTCATCAAGACATGGCAGTCGTGGGACTTTATACCAAGAAACTTTAAATCATTCATGGACACAAGCTTCTTAATGTTTGCCGAGTAGCCTGATGGAACTTTAATACCTAGGAGACACTTACAAAGGTCTTCTTTCTCCTTCTTGGACAGGGTGTAGCATGCAAGGGGGATATATAGACCTTTTCCATCCTCTCTATCACTGCAAGCTTGGGTATGATTCCCATGTAGACCATGTCGCGACGAACATTCACACCATCCTTGGTCTTCCTAAGTATGTTCAGTAGGATGCCAACCAAATGTCGTAGACATTCTTCTCAATGTGCATGACATCAATACAGTGCCGGACATCTAACTCCTTCTAGTATGGTAAGTCCCAAAATATTGACCTCTTCATCCACATGGTCCTAGGACGAACAGATTTATGGCTCTTTCTCTGTACTGAACATCGATATCCTCCACACATGAATATACTTGCCTTCCACTTATAGGCTGTGAGGTGAACAAACTTCCCTCTTCCCATAAAATTTGTCATCCATTTTACGGTATCGATGACTTTGAGGTAGAAATCTACGGTGACCCATGTACACAGTTTTCTTGGAATTCGAAAACCACAAGCTGTTAGTCTCCTCTACACAAATAGGACACGCTTTGGCTCCCTTCGTACTATAGCCCGCCAAATTAACAAGGGCCAGAAAATCATTGTCGGGACCCGAATATGCAAATCGAAACCCTCTGTGTATTCCGCACTAGTCTAGAATCACGCTAGTGCACACATGCTCAACATTGATGAATACAACAATCATATTTAACTGTAACATAATAAAGACTTCATCAATATTAAATATAACTGTTGGACGACCTTATGGTCAACTTTACATGAATACGCCTCGCAGGGCTAAGACTGAAAGTAAATAAATAGCAGCGGAAATAAACACAAGTGTAGAAACCCTTCAATCTGCCACAGACAACTGACAAGATTTGCACCATAGTTATTCGCTTCCTCCTAATACTCTTCCTCAAAAGAATACGTTGCTTCTTCTCCAAATGGTGATGTTTTGTTGCAAGGGGGTGAGTACATAAAGCAATCAATAAGTTGCGCGCAGAAAAAGTTCTAATATAATATATGCATGGCTTATTACAAAGGATAGGCTGGTATGGTTAATTTGCATAAACAACACTTGTAAAGGAATAACATAAATAGATTGAAAAGCAGTAAAAAACAAATAATAACATTAATACATTTTCCAATAACAAACTCATAACCTTATTCCACATTTCACATCCATACCCCTATTTGTTTTTAATCACCGAGCAATGCTCAATACCGCGAGCACGGCTATTCGAATAGGTTTTACACTCTGCACAAGATATACACTTTACCCACAAGATACAACCATACACCACAGAGGTGAGTGATTATAACAAAGCCTTTCCAATGCCTTTCTAAACCTAGTATTATCCGCTAATTTTCAACACTGGTGGGACTGGTTACCACATCCAGGGCCCCCCTCTTGCGCCATGTGAGCACACCCGTGCGAGGACTGGTTACCACTACCCAGGCCTCACACCATCACAAATAGTACAAAAGTTTAGACTCAACAAGTTAATCAGCTAGGTCTGTATCATAACAGACATGTGGTTGTATGGATGACTCAACTCAAATTCTTGCAAGGTTAAGTCCTTAATTGATCAAGGCAAGACTAACTAAAAATCATCATAACCATGAACCAACTATTATCATAAAAAGCAATTCGACCGCCTAATTGCCACATTAGCCCACCACAAATACATGCCACTTAGCCTCGGTCTAAATCATTTTACCACCTCAGTTGATTTACCATGCACCACATGCCATCAACAACAACGACAACATTGTGTGACAACACCCGACACACAAGTTAATAAACATGTTCCATAATCATTAAACAAGATTAATCATTTGCGTATAAAATGATGACTCGTTGCACGGCTAAGCATACTACTTGCGTTCTAACTAACCACATTAGCAATTATAGCTACCAATTAATGTTAAACCATTCTAGGGTGACAAATGAGATACGACATACGGCTTAGCAAGGTGGATGTATCACAATTGGATGATTAACTATACCCAACATATTTGAAACAACGATACTTGAATTAATATGCAATACTTTGAAACAATATAATATTTAAAGTATAGGTTCAACATGATCAAAGCACAACTTGCCTTCAAATAGCTCTGACTCCTACTCTGGACCTTGCTCGAGTGCTGCCTCCTCAATCACAAACTCATCGTGCAACTCGACGTCTACGCATAACGAAAGAGAAAGCAATAAATAGCAAAAATAGAGAGCAATATCAACTACAAAAATTAAATAAAATTCACCATTAAATAGGGCATGATCTTACAAATTTTTAGAAACTAGAATCACCTAAATCGGAGTTCAAATGCAAAAGATGTAGCTATTCAAAGATTGAATTAAAAGATAATTCTGAAAATAGAAAAACCAAATTAACGAATTACTTTTACACTGAAAAATAGCATTTATGATGTCATGCTGACGTCAGCACCGAATATGATTTTTGGCTAATTATTTTTCTAAAGAAAAATGATATATGACGTTACGCTGACGTCAGCGGACACGAGGCCCAATCGGGGATGACACGCGGCACAACCACGGTGCGACACGCGTCATTGGCATATGGACTCGGTCCACAGCTGGCACTAGTCCATGGTGGACTGGCAGCACTGTGTTCGTGCACCGGCTGACGCAAGCACACACGTGGCACCATTGGATTGATGACACGTTGCACAGATTCAACAGACGCGATTAAAACACACAGCGGCGATGATCTTGACTGTTCATTTCAGATCGGACGGCGGAGATCAAAGGCGATGATGTCAGCGAAACCGGTGGGGGCGATGCCTCGGTTTCTATGTGACACGCGGCAGCACGGGACTGGCCCCGCGCGCGATGCGATCTCGACCGTTCGGTTTGAATCTGACGATCCATATCTGACGACACGGCGACCTCAGCAGGGGACACGCGGCACAATCAGAATTGATCGGTGTGGATCCAATGGCGGCAATAGATGGAGCAACAGATCACGACGCAGTAAGATTTGAGCCGTACAATTAAGATCAAACGGCTATTGTAGGCAGAGCAGTTTACTATTGACACGACGATGTGGCTTGATTCTGACCGTTGATTGAAGATCCGACGACATCCGAGCTCCCAAATGTTGATGGCGGCTCGGCGAGGTCTTCATCGGAGAGGAAGATGACGACGCATGGTACGGCGTTCCAGGATCCTCCGATGACTCTTCCTCCTCGGTTCGACGCGGCTCGGTGAGTGCATCACCCCGGCGCCTTGGCGACGCAGAAGCAGATCGACGGTGACGGAACGAGACAAAAACCGCGGTGGCACAGAGTGCAACTACGGTGATCTATTGTGGGTGAACAGTAGGGCTCGGGATACGTGTCCTAGGGCTATGGATGCGTCTTGGGGTGCGCAACATAGGGGTGGCGGCAACCATTTAAATAGGGCCTCGGCTTCCGTGTAGGGTGCGGAAACCAAAACGGAATCGGCGGTGGCGGCAGGGATTCGATCCAGATACGGTGAGCCGACGTGGCGCAATCACGAGCATCCACGCGGATCCGATCGGACAGCTGGCAGCGAGTGGCGGAGCGGCATGATCACGCTTGTTGGATCAAAATCCAATGGCCGCGTGGCTAGGGTTCGGCCGAGCGGCAGCGCGGCACGGTGGATGGGCTAGGCCAAGCGAAAATTGGGCCGAACCGGGGATTTGGCCCAATTACTATTCTCTCAATTTTAAAATCATTTTGAATAAAAACAATTCAGATAAATAAACAAAGCCAAAATACATAACAAAAATACCAGGAAAAAGCCTGAAAATTCCAGAAAATACTTTGGGATATTTGGAACTCAAATAAAATATTTCCAACAAAAGATCATTAATACTTTTCTCTAAATAATTAAAAGATAGAAAAAGGCTCCATTCAATAAATACAAAGTGAATTAATTAAAATCCCGAAAAATTCAAATAAAAGGGAAAGATACATTAAAACCAATAAAGCCAAAATTTGGGATATTACAATCATTTATGGTACAAAATATCATAGCACTTAGAGTGAAGTGTTCTCTTTTGTACGCATCCCACACCGCGATCCCTTCGTTCCACAATTTTACCAAATCCTCAATCAGTGGAGCAAGGTACAAATCAATATCATTTTCCGGTTTTTTGGGTCCCGAGATTATCAACAACATCATGATATACTTACGCTTCGTGCACAACCAAGGAGAGAGATTGTAGATACACAACAGAAATAGCCAGGTGCTGCGACGATTGCTCATGTTACCAAACAGATACATTCCATCGGTACTCAATCAAAATCTTATGTTCCTCATTTTTGCATCGAACTCCTCATGTTTCCAATCGATGTTTCTCCATTGAGTCGAATCAGTGGGTGTCTCACCTTGCCATCTTCCTTTCAAGACTCGTAATGCCAACACAACAATTTTTCCTCTTTGGGATTTGCAAACAACCGCTCCAAACGGGGAATGATAAGAAAGTACCACAATACCTTGGCCGGTGCACCATTAGTGACCTCTTCTCCGTCATCGCCCCGTCTCTTACTTCTTATCATTACACTTCTCCTTTTGTTTGTACCGGAGCACAGTGCAAACTGGACAAACGTGCAGTTCCTGATGTGCGTTACGCTACAAGATGCAATCATTTGGACATGTATGTATCCTTTCTATTTCCATTCCCATGGGATAAAGTAACTTCTTCGCTTCATAAATGCTTGTTGGCAACTCGTTTCTCTCTGGAAGCAGATCCTATAGAATAACTAAAAGTGCATTCAAACTTGTATCTATTCAAAAGTGTTTTGCCTTTAGTTCGAACAATATAAGGACCGAACTCAACTTGGTGTATTCGGCTTCGCAACCCATGAACAGCGGTTTGACATCGTCTTCCATCAAACTTTTAAACTTTTTGAACTCTCTTTCCGTGTAATTTCCCTCCACATCCCGCAACATTTGCTCCAAATTGTCCTCCTCAAATAGATGACGCTGCAACTCGTCATCGGGTTTCACCATGTCTTCATTGCATATTGGAAGGGTACTACCTGTCTCCCCGTGAGGGATCCAACACGTGTAATTCCTCACGAAGCCACGTTGAATCAGGTGGTTCTCAATTTGAGCTGAGTTGTTAAATCTCCTGAGATTGGTGCAATCAATGCAACGACAATATATGAAGTTTACACCCCTATTCACCATATCTTCTTTTGCAATTTTTTTGAACTCCTTAACACCCCTCTGAAATTCAGCACTCACACGGCTTTTCTGATACATCCGTTCCTCACAGTCCATCTGTAATTAAACTTTGCATAATAAATTAAGGAAAAACTGGATCGACAGCTAGCTAGCTATTTCAAATATTGAGACATCATTTCAATTAACATTACCTTTGCAAAATAGAGGACGGGTTCCAAGATATATAAATGAACTCTCGATCGATACCTAGCTTCTTCCCTAGTTAAGAGCTTACAATTCCCTAGTTAGGAGACATACATTTCAAACATCAACAATGATACCGAACAACATAATTATATAGTGTAGTAGCTTGCAAATCTTTTGACTTCAATGAAACAAAACAAGGGTAACAATGATGACTCCTAATCTCTAAATAAGTTTGGTCCTAATCCCATTAGAGGATATATGGTTCGGGCAAATTCCTAAGCCGTTGTACAACTCCAAAGAAAATTTCGGCAACATCTCCCCGCAGTTCTCCAGATACACGTCTCGAAAACAGGTCAAGAGGGGTTGTACCCAGAGAACACTAGGGAGATGCTGCCGAAATCTACTCTAGAGTTGTACAACAGCTCATGAACTTGCTCGAACCACATATCCTCGAACTGTCCAAAAAATGTGGACAATTCGAGATTGCTTGCTTATAATTATGCCATTTCGATCGGCATATTTATAAACAAGCACCCTCGAACGGGAGACGTAGGTTCTGCAGCATAAACTCCAACATTCATCATATTACAGCAAGAATAATTCTAGATTAAAACGAGAGCACTACAAAGATAATTAAATAGATGTGTGCTTGTCAAATAAAGGGTGTGAAATCTGATAGGATATACACAATTCCAGTGCAACCTAAACTTTGTTCGCAGCATATCGAAATTACCAGTGCAAAATTGAAGGGGTTTGAAGGAATATTCAAATTTTGAAGAAAACCACAAATTGTGTAAAAAGAGGGGAAATCTAGGGCTTCAAATATACCCTCTTAACACCCATCCTTGAGGATTTTAAATTTTCTCACCCAAGTATTGCTTCCAATCAAAATATGCACTGTTTTTTCGGGTGGCGGCAGAGAAATCTCCTCTAGAACAACAATAAAGGAGAGTTCAGCCCAAGGGTATAAATAACCTAACAAGCCACATCACCATCGGTTCTCACTTAAGAAGTGATAGTGATATGCACACACTTCACTATCGGTTCTCACATGAGAAGCGATAGTGATGTGATCATGCACATCACAATCGATTCTTAATCGAGAAGTGTCGGGACCCGAATATGCAAATCCGGACCATCTATGTATTCAACACTAGTCTAGGATCACGCTAGTGCACACAGTCTCAACATGATGAAATATCACAATCATACACAACGGAATAATAAATAAAGACTTCATCTATTAATATAGAACTATTGAACGACCTTAAGGTCAAACTTACACTTGAGAGGCCTTGGTGGCTTCAACTCAAAATAAATAAACAGCAGCGGAATGAAGAACGTCGACGAATCCAATCAATATGCCACAGGCAACTGACAAGGTTCAACTCCTAGATATTCGCCTCCTCGTGGAACTTCTCCTCCTTCGAAGTTGTAGTCTTCTCCTCAACTAATGATTTTGTGTGTTGCAAGGGGTGAGTACATAAAGCACTCAACAAGTTGTGCACAGAATGCAATTCTATGTAACTATATGCAAGGCTTATTCCAAAGGAAAAGGCTATTATGGCTATTTTGCAATAAGCAGCATTTATGAACAAATACAATAAATAGATTGTAAATACTGTAAAACAAATAACAGCAATAGATAGATTCAGCAATCCATGGCATCCTGCCATCCCAATAAGTTTTGTTTAACAAAAGTCTAACCCTTGACTGTAATTCCAGAGCATTGCTCAATACCACGAGCACGGCTATTCGAATAGATTTTACATTCTGCAGAGGTTATGCACTTTACCCACAAGATACAGCGGCTTACCACACAGGTGATTGTCCGCAACAAGCCTATCAGGAACCTCTACCTTAACCAATGAACCTCTTCGGTATTACCCTCACTATCGCACCCCTCACACAGAGCTGGAGTATAGTACAGGCCAACACCGTTGGATGGGCACCAAGCCATAGCACAGGTACGCTCCCCCACACATATACACCTCCGTGTACTGTCACCCCGAGGTATCAGAGGAAAGATATTAGAACCTTAATCAACTAGTTTTGTCCCATACCAGACATGTGGTTGCAAGTAAGACTTAGGTCAAAGGCTTGCAAGGTTAAGTCTTTAGGGTGACTAGGACAAGACTTCCACATACCCTCTGCCAAATCTAGCCCACCTTGGCACACTGCCCCTCGCCACTTGCCCCAATCTAAATCATTACCACCCCAGTTGATTACCAAGCACCACATGCTATCAACAAGTCAACCTCGTTGCATGACATCCACTCGTCACCACAACGCAATCTCATTGTGTGACCACACATGACACACAAGTTCATAACATTGTTCCATATTCCATTAGTCAAGATTAATCAGTGATGATTCAACACATGTGATGACATGGCATGGCTAAGCAATCTACGACGATCTAACCAGCCCATGTTGATTATCAATATTAACCAACTATTAATTAACCATCCTAGGGTGATAATTAGATCATGGCATACAATGGCAAGGTAGGGTATAGATCAATTTGGTAGATTAACTAGATCCCAATTTAATGTGAAACAATATATACTTGAAATAATATACAATAGGTAAAACAATATAGCATCTTTATAAACATGGGTTCAACATAATAAAAAAAGCACAACTTGCCTAGCCCTTGCGATTTTTACTGTTCTTTAATCTTTATCTTTGATTCTTGATCTTCGATCTTCAATCTTTACCTTCTTGATCTTCAGCTCCTTAGAACAACTTTCGGACGATGCATCTAACGATTAAAGAAGAAGCAAATAAAAACCAACTCAAAAGATAAATCAAATAAAATCCAAATTGAGAACGGATAGTATTGGATCACAAAGGCTTAGATGAATTTAGGAACTTGAATGGATTAGATCAGATATTAGATAAAAAAATAACAAGCTTTCGGAATACACCGAAAAGGAAAAGACTGATAACTGAGAAAGAAAGAATAATATTCCAAAGAATATTTCTTCTAAAGTTATTATCTTGATTGGATAGACAATGACATATGGGCTCTCGATCTATAAACCGGGTCCATAAAATACATTAGTTCGCAATGAACTAAACTAATGCTCAATGCTGACTTTTGTTGACTAAACAGATACATAGTCAAACAAAAGAAAGATAGACTAATAGATTAGATAAGACACAAGGATATGACATATGGCCAATGGTCTATGGACCAAGTCCACGAATGACTTCTAGGTCAATGGTAGATTAGATTTTCAAGAATAGGACATGGACAAGGGGTCGACATTTATGCGATTCGATCAATGATCAGTCATACGTCGATCAAGAGGCTTGACGATGACAAGGCAGCGAGGAAATGAAGACAAGGCTAAACTCTTAGGTGATGGGGTTAGATTACAATAAGGCGATAGAGAGGATGATGATATTGCACTAGGGCTTTTGCGAGCATGCACACATGCGATGATAGCGAAGCAATGACAAGACACTCATGCAAAGATAAGATGTCGATTGTCGATACAATGATATGATAGCAAGGTTATGATATGGCTCAGGATTGATCTGCGAGTTGTGAGGTTTACATGACATAATGCATCATCAACGACAGATTGGACCCAAGATTAAGTTAGGGTTTGAGAAGAACGATGTGCGGATAGATCCACTTGGCATAGGGATAGGATAGGTAGGGTTGGCTCGGCGATAAAAGACTACCAAGGGTGGCTAACCGAAACAAGATCCGATAATGAAAGGGGCTAGATCGAAGATGACGGATACATTCTAGAATATGGCATTGATGGCAACCGAAGACCAAATGAACTCTAAAGATGGAAAAACCAGAGAATGATGGCCTACTGGACATGACGACACGACCAAGGCGAACTAAGATGGTTGGCGGCAAAAGACAACGCGCGGCACTGATGAAAGGCGGTGGCTAATGAATATTAAAATTTTTGGTTGATGGAACAACAAAGGGGAGGTGAGTAACACGTAGAACGCGGCGAGACGAGATCAACGGTATAAGTGGATTTGGAGGCAACCCAATGGACAGATCACAAACTACCAATGAACGGCTGCTAAAACTAATAGATCAAACGGTCATAACTATTAAAATAATGGATGAAACCTAACCAAATTTTATAGAGAGGTATCTGGGATCCTAAGGCACAATATGACATGAAAGGATTAGAGTTTTACCTTCTGGATCAACAGGGAACGCACGAGGAATTTTTTAGATGTACGTACGCAGTCTGATCGGGGAAGATTGAATTTTCTGCAGAAATCCTGTAGAAAAAACCTTGATTTAGGGTGAGCACCGCGTAGAGAACATCAAGATGAGTCTACAGTAAAAAGAGTACGGTCAAATTCGCAAAAAAGAAGGAGAACGGGCGACGACAAGATTAGAGATTGGAATGGCCGTAACTTTTGATTTTGCAGATGAAACTATACCAAATTTGGTGGAGAGGTAGATTAGACCATAAGGCACGAGATGACGTGAGAGGATTTCAGAAAAACTCACAGGAACGATGGGGAACGTGACACCAATTTTGGCCGACGAGGGCGGCGCACCGGAAGAGGAACGGCTGGGGCTTTTCGGGTTTGGGAGGTTCTCTGGGGATTAGGGGTGTGTGGGAGGGTTCTTAGAACACTTATATAGGCCTGGGAGTCGTGTCATACAAGGAGACACGATGAAAAACTGAATTTGGATCGAAAACAGATCGGATCGAACACCTGGCGCGCAATGAACAGTTACTGATGACGTGGTGCATTGCGGTGCTTCGGATGGGGATCGGAGGGCTGCCACTGGGCGGCGACGTGGCCGGCTCGGGAGCTGACACGTGGCGGTGCGGAAATTGGACCAAAATTCGGATTTAATCCATTTTCTAAATTAAAATAATTCCAAAAAATAAAATAACTAGTCATCAACCCGTGTGCGCCTGCACGGCTAGCAATTTCTATAAATAGATTCAATCCATAACGCATGGAATGATATCTTCTCATCTTCCTTTCTATTTCCAGGTCATTGCTCTTTTATTAGGCGCTTGAAGATGGCGAGTAGAGAAGGGAAGCTTTTAGATGGCGAGTAGATAAGCAAAACAAAGCTTCCCTTCGATATGGTACTCCTCTAATTTACCATATATATCTTATGAATAGATAAATAGATCTAAGCTGTAGATGAAAATGATTAAGGAGATTGGCGATCAAGATTTTCTCTTTTTTTCAAAATAATATAGGATTTTCTAGCAATTTTTTTTTATTAACATGAGAATTTCTAGCATTTTCTAATTAACATTTTTGAGTCTTAACTGGGTGGTTCACGTGGTAATGTGTTTTTCGAGATTTTATTCTAGTGTAGGTTCAGAGATGGCATAGCGAGATTCCAATCGTTTCTTCTCTAATTGCTCCACAAGATATGTTACATGAAGCTTTTTTCTTGTTAGATTAACCTAGCTGCTAGGAGGTTGATGTGCAGTGCTAATTTCAATCGTTTCTTCTCTAATCGCTTCCCAGATCTGTTCCATGCAGTTTTTTTCTTGCTATGTTAACATGTCTGCTTGGAGATTGATGTGATTCAGTGCTTCACTTTGGTCTTTGGATCTGGTCAAAGAGCAAGCAATGCAACACGCCACCGGAATTAGCCCCTTTTATCCGGTGTCCCGCATTTTGCTGGAACACGCCATGTGAAGTTGCCAGTCTTCTCCTACGGCGTCAGGCTCGTGTAGTTCTTCCACTGGTCTAGCACGTCCCTCAGGTCATTGAGCTTGTTCCCAAGGCCGACGCCGTCGAAGCGCGTCGTGTCGAGGAACTGGATGCTCACCCGCAAGCTGCTGGCGAGGTCGTGCTTGATGTAGTTGAAGATGGTCTGCTCGTGGTTCGGCGGGTAGCTCGCCCTCGCCCTCACCCCCACCACTTCTGCAGCATCTCCACGGTTCGGTTCGTCGATTTGACGAAGTAGAACCCGGTGTTGGGCTAGTTGTCGAGGTTGTTCGGCGATGTGCCGGAACGGGTTACAGAACCACATGATGATACATCCTGTAGATGAGATGATCGATCATTTGATTGTGCACCATCAGCCAAATTGCTAATAAACTGGTAGAATCGATTATAAGAACAAATCTTGACTCTATTGGATTCTATAAATAGTGAGTAGATAAGGAAAGCAAAACTTCCCTTCCATATGGACTCCTCTGATTTACCATATATCTCTTATGAATAGATAAATAGATGTAAGCCATGGATGAAAATGATTAAGGAGATTGGACGACCAAGATTTTCTCTTTTTTTTTAGAATAATATGGTATTTTCTAGCAATTTTTTTTTAGATTAATATGGAATTTCTAGCATTTTCTGATTAACGAGAAGGCTTCTAGGAGGGCCTCCAATTAGTATATAAAAGATTCGTTTAGAGTAATAAAAATACCAGAAAAATTCTAGAAAATATTTTAAGACATGTGGAGCTCAAATAAAATAATTTTAACCAAATTTTATTTAAACTTGTGCAGAATTTAATTAAATTTAACAAAAGGCATAATTTAAATTAATTCCAAATAAATCCAAATGTGGGATATAGATTCCAGGGGATCCTCAAGAAAGGCCCAAGATGAAGGCCCAGAAGATATGTTCCACTTCAAGCTTCTTAACCGTACGGAAAGGGATATATCATAACGGAAGTTGAACTTGTGTTTAGAAATGATGGATACAGTTGTAATCCAAGTCGTTAGAAGGATAGATAAAGATGTAAACTCTGTCCTATAACCGACTAGAATCTTGTAACGATTGGAATCTCTTATCCGATTGGGACTCTGTAAGCCGCCTCACCCCCACTATATAAGGGAGAGGGTGGGCAACAACAGAGGGATGAAGCCATAGAGCATAAAACACCTCATATCGCCCGGAGCACATTGCGCTTTGAGCATCCTTGGATCCAAGAGATCCGCATAATCCCAGCACACAGGATTAGGGTATTATCTCCTCCGCGAGCCCGAACTGTCTAAATCCCTTGTCTTGTGTGACCTTGAGTTTGAGATCGGCGCCTACCCCATAAATTCATTGCCGACTACAAAAGTCGGCGGTTAGCGCGCCGAGGGAGCGCTTCAATCTTTTCCTCTGAGACTCGATGGAGTCAACCGGCATATTCATCTCCGGCCGGGCTTTCGCCGGGCTTTGGATTTCGTCGCTAATATGCATGGAGAGCTTGTCAGCCTGGATAAAAACCAGATCTAATCTAGCAGAATCCAGGGCGAACCATCTCAGGTACATTACTCTGACTTATCTGGAAAACCAGTCGGCTCCATTAGGAGCGGCTGCGATTTTCGCGGCATCTTCTCAATTGAAGGACAGAAGACCGATCTCCATCAAGAAGATCGTGACGTCGCGGAAGAAGATCGCCGACATAAGGGTAAGGAGATCAAAACACGGTCTCTCCGATCTTTGGGTCGCAATGTCCGGGAGGACATCCTGCAATCTAAGTTGGGAGATCAGTCCGTCTTCCGCACGCCGATGCAAAACGTCGTCGCTTCGAAGACGCTCCTCGACGCGCTGGACCCAATGATTGCATCGGACAGTCCAGCAGCCCCGATTGTAGCTCACATCAAGGCCATGGTGATGGCGGCAGCTATTCAGCAAAATCAGGAGAAGCCGGCTGGAGAAGCGCACTCGCGATCTAACGCGGCCACTCGTGTCGCCAGCAGTCGGACTGCAACCAGCCGGAGCGTTGGCAGTCGCGCCACGCACCGCCTACTGGAGACGCTCGACAGATCCTTGACCGCGACCTCCGCCAGGACATCACGGCCAGGCGACGAGAGCGGAACGAGGAAGAAAGACATGGACGCCGCGACGAAGCTACGATCGGCGGAACGACCGAATGCACGATGACCACGACGATCGCAGAGTTCATCATCGTCGGAGTGAAAGTGACGATGAACGCCGAGTCAATGACTCGCCACGCTGAACCTCACCTCAACGTTTTGACGGTCATCACCGAGCTAGAAGATCTCCACGCTGGAGTCTACCCCGGCAAGATTAAAGATCCATCGATGGGATCCGAGCGTTCACTCCCCGGCTTCGTCGAGTGGTTTGGCCCGACGGATTCAACCCCAAAGGCATTGTAAAGTTCGGCGGAGCGAGACCCGAAGCTTGGTTCTGAGTCATACCTGGCGATCAAAGCGGCGGAGGAAATCAGACCATCATGGCGAACTATTTGCCGGTCAATCTCAGCCCCTCGACACAAGCATGGCTCACGAGCCTCTCTGCCAACTCGGTAGACTCCTGGAGTGACCTGTGCGAGCAATTCATCGCCAACTTTCAGGGGACCTATGAGAGGCCCGGTACTCCGTGGGACCTATATCAGCTGCACCAAAAGAAGGATGAAACGCTGAGAGACTTCATCCGGCGCTTCATGCAGAAGAAGAACACCGTCAGAGACGTGTCAGAGGCGGTGGTGGTGGCGGCCTTCCAGAAAGGGGTAAACGATCCTGATCTTATTAAAAAGTCCAGAAGCCCCGACCTCAGTAAAAGAAATGTTTGCGTTAGCCGACCGCTCGCCATGGCCTCGGATGCTCGGCGGCGGCAAGAAGATCATCCCACACAAAGAGTAAGGCGATAAGCCGAGTCCTCTAAACACAAGGATAGGAAGCGCAGGGCGTGGAGCTGGTCGCGGTAGCCGAGCATAACCGGCCCCGAGCCACTCGGAGAGAGGCACCCGACTACAGCACCGTCATGGAAGCGATCTATCCTTTCCACCCCAAGGGAAAGCACGCCGCCAAGGACTGCTTCACTCTGAAGCGTTTTGCGCGCGAAAGTCAACGGCAACCAGCCCCAGCCAAGGGCGAAGTTGCTCCAGTGAAGAAGAAGGAACTCCCGGATGAAGAAGATTTCGGGAGCCCGGCGGGTGAACTACATCTGAGGGCTCAATCGGATCTGAGTCAAGCGGAAGCAAAACTTACCGCTCGGAGATCAGCGCGATGGAACCGCGACTCCTCAATATCTGAAATGGTGCGAGGTCCCGATCACCTTTGACCGTAGAGGTCACCCCAGAGGTCCCACATCCGGGTAAGTTTCTCTCGTGCCGACCGGTTGTGCGCAGCGTGAAGCTCAAGAGGTTACGATCGGCGGCGGAAGTGGGCTCAACGTCTGCTCGCGAAACTTTCGACGACATGAGCATCCCCGTTCGGGCGAGGCCAAGCACCCACCTTTCCACGGAGTAATCCGGGGCATCCTCGTTCCCCTCGGACATATTTCATTACCGTTCGTTGGAACCAAGGATAATTTTCGGACCGAATTCATCAATTTTGAGGTAGCCAATTTGAGGCGGCGTATCATGCCATCTTGGGAAGGCTGGCCTAGCCGATTCATGGCCATACCTCATTACACTTACTCGATGTTGAAGATGCCGAGACCCAAAGGAGTTATCACACCGTGGCGACATCAAGCAATCCTCGCAATGCGACGGAGAATCATGAACTTGCCGAATTGCAGGAAGCAGGTACCGAGGCAAAAAACATCGGTGAGGAGCGCCACGCTGCAAGACGAAGGAGAAGTACCATCAAAAAAGTAGGCCACCTCGGGAATTAAGCCTGGCGAAGGAACTAAAAGGATCATTCTTGACCCGTCTGACACGTCTAAAACAACCATGATCGAGACAGGGCTCGAGGACAAATAGGAAAGCGTGCTCATCACCTTCCTCCAAGCTAACAGGGACATTTTCGCCTGGAAACCATCAGATATGCCAGGTGTACCAAGGGAGGTGATCGAGCACTCTTTCCATGTTGATGAGAAGTCAAAACCCGTCAAACAAAGGCTTCGGCGGTTCGCTGCGGATCGTCGGAACGCCATAAAACAGGAAATCACGAAACTCCTAGCCGCAGGTTTCATCAAAGAAGTGTATCATCCTGATTGGTTAGCAAATCCTATGTTAGTTCAAAAGAAGAATAATACTTGGCGCATGTGCGTCGATTATACTCATCTCAACAAGGCGTGCCCGAAGGATCCCTTTGGACTGCCCCGAATTGATCAGGTGGTAGATTCGACTGCTGGTTGTGAAACTTTGAGCTTTCTTGACGCATACTCGGGCTATCACCAGATTCGCTTAAAGGAGGAAGATCATATCAAGACCTCGTTTATCACGCCTTTCGGAGCTTACTGTTACACCACGATGGCATTCGGGCTAAAAAGCGGGCGCGACCTATCGGCGTGCGATCTGGTGTGTTTTCACACCCAGCTCGGGCGCAACGTGGAGGAGTATGTAGATGACGTTGTCGTAAAAACTCGGGAAAAGAAAGATTTTATCATCGACCTAGCCGAGACTTTCGAAAGTTTAAGGGCTTTTAACATGAAGCTGAATCCTGAGAAGTGTGTTTTCGGAGTTTCTTTGGGAAAACTGCTCGGATTTATCGTGTCACAACGAGGCATTGAAGCCAACCCGGAGAAAGTCAAGGCCATATCAAATATGGAACCGCCGACTAACCAATAAGACATCCAGAAGCTTACAGGGTGTATGGCCGCCCTAAGCAGGTTCATCTCCCGTGGGTATCACGAGTATGCCTTTCTTCAAACTACTCAAGAAACAAGATAAGTTTCGATGGGCGTCGGAGCGCAACAAGCATTTGAAGATCGAAGACCTTCACGGCGACACCTCCGTGTTAGTCTCACCAATGCGGAAGAACCCTATTACTTTATATCGCGGCAACGGCACATGTAGTCAGCGTTGCGATCATCGTAGAGAGGGAGGAAACGGCTCAGGTGCACAGAGTCTAGCACCCGGTATACTTCATCAGTGACGTCCTAAGTGAATCCAAGGTACGGTATCCACAAGTGCAGAAGCTATTATATGCCGTACTCCTTATATCTCGCAAGCTTAAACACTACTTCCAAGAGCATGTTATTTTGGTAGTCACCTCCTTCCCGATCGGAGACATACTTCACAACCAGGAGGCCATTGGGAGAATTGCCAAATGGGCAGTTGAACTCGGGGCTTTTGACATTCAATTCAAGCCCCGCACGGCCATCAAATCCCAAGCACTCGCTGACTTTACTGCCGAGTGGACAGAATTGCAGCACCCGGCGATTACTAAAGATCTCGAGTATTGGACGATGTACTTTGACGGTTCCCTCATGCTCAGCGGCGCGGGGCTGGTATAGTGCTCATATCACCAAGTGGAGAAAGATTGAGGTATGTCCTCCAAATATTTTTTCTTGCATCCAACAACGCCGCCGAGTATGAGGCACTCATTCACGGACTCCGTATCGCCATATCTCTCGGCATTCGACGACTGGCGGTTCGCGGAGATTCGATGCTCGTGGTCAATCAAGTGCAGAAGGAATGGTCTTGCATCGAGGACAACATGGCAGCATATTGCCAAGAAGTGCGCAAGCTAGAAAGCAACTTCGATGGACTCGAGCTCGTTCACGTGCTTGACGGGACAACGGCGGTGGCGAATTGGTGAAGATGGGATCCTGCGGGTCCAAGGTACCCGTGGGAATATTTGTAGAAGAAATTCATAAACCCACGATTAGCGCTCGGTCGAAGCGAGCGATCCGATGAAAAAGGGAAGAGGCGAGAGGTCTTGATTATTACCCCAGTTGGACATCTCCATACGGACTACGACGAAAGACAAGCTACCCGAGGATCACGTCCAAGCCGAGCGGATCATGCGCCGAAGCAAGAGTTATGTAGTCGTTGGAAAGGAGCTTTATCGTAAAAGCTCCTCTGGCATACTGCGACGATGCATATCGGAACAAAAAGGGAAAGACCTGCTCAAAGAAATCCACTCGGGAATTTGTGGGAACCATGCGGCGTCATCGACCCTGGTCGGAAAAGCCTATCGCCAAGGGTTCTTTTGGCCGACTGCCGTCACAGATGCGGAGGACATCGTCCGGACATGCGAAGGATGTCAATTTTTCGCACATCAAATGAACAAGCCAGCGCAGGAATTACAGACTATCCCGATTACGTGGCCATTTGCGGTCTGGGGGCTCGACATGGTGGGACCTTTGAAAAAGGCTCAAGGAGGCTATACTCATCTCTTCGTTGCCATTGATAAATTCAACAAATAGATTGAGGCCAAACCAGTCGCCACCATTACGGCGGCAAAGGCCACAGAATTCTTTCACGAGATCGTGGTTAGATTTGGCGTACCCAACCGAATCATCACGGATAATGGCACTCCGTTCAGAGGCGAAGTATTTCAAGATTGGTGCGAGGAGCTGGGCATAAAAATTTGCTTCGCGTCAGTCGCGCACCCAAGTAATGGACGAGTTGAGGCGAGCTAATGGCATGGTGCTCCAAGGCATAAAAGCAAGAATTTTCGATCGACTCAACCATATGCTACTCGGTGGGTCAAAGAACGCCTTGATACTCAGGGGCTCTGAACTACCCAATGAGGCAACCGGCGATCACCTTTCTTTACGGTATATAGCACGAAGCGGTCTTACCAACCGAGTTAGAATTCGGATCCCGAGGGTTGGAGTTATGAAGAGATCGCTTGAAGACAGCCGGCTAGAAGACCTCGGCAATTTGGAAGAAGCGAGGATATCGCAACAATTCGTTCGCAAAAATACCTCCAAGGCTTACGGCGTTATCATGGGCGCAATATAAAGAGCGCGTGTTCTCCAAAGGAGATCTAGTCCTAAGGAGGAATCAAAGAGCGAACATAAACTCTCCCCATGTTGGGAGGGCCCTTACATCATCGATGAAATAATTAGTCCGGAGCTTATAAACTTAAGCGAGAAGATGGATCGACAATCGACAATACTTGGAATATAGAACAGCTACGTCGCTTTTTCACTTAAGTTTTGTACTTCTTTTTAATCCTTTGTGAATAAAAGTTCGATTGAAAAAGTCGTTTTCATATAACCTCTTTTATAATCATGAATTCGAGTGCTTCGCTCTTATGTTAAGACTCAGGGACAAGATCCATGAATCATATCCCGAGCACGAAATGAGGAGTCGATGAACAAAGGTCTCTGGTCAAACCACTCGAAGATGTATACTTTCATGAAGGAGAAACAGGGAACACTTTTTATTCCTTTAAAAGTCAAGAGTCTCTACAATCGACAAAGAAGTGTCCCTGACTTCCTCTCAGAGCTCAGCAGCCCGATCTTCGTCAACATCACGAGCGTAGCCTTCCTAAGGGCCTCAAGATCCACTCGGGGATAGAGGGACTTGGTGATCGCTAAGTGCAGGCCGCACCGTTGGCATTGTTTCCTTGATGGGTTCTTGAGGGCCCCGGGCTTCCTTGACCGGACGACGACTTCACCCCTCTTGAGTGGCCTCTCGCCATCGGATGAAGCGAACTCGGCGGGGGCTAGAAGCGTCTGGAAGCTTGAGCTTTAACTCTCTCGAAGGCGGTGTCTGCGCTGAGTTTTGACCTTATAATCTGCAAGGCAAAGCATTAGAGAGGATAGTAAGGGATCAAACAAAGACTAGTTGATGACTACACCTTCAAAATACTTCTCGACTTAGCTCGGGAATCCTCAGCGGTTTTAAGTTTTCCTTGAGCTTGGCCAGCCGAGTCAGTGGAGCAAACACAAGAGATCGGCAAGATAGTTGACTAAGCAAAAACATGAAACAACCCAAGAGATAGCTACCTCGGAGGGCGGTGATATCGATTCTCTGGGCGAGCGTTTTGTTCCGTCGCGATGTCCGGAGTTGATTTGAAGGATCGCGGCTCGGCCGCATACTCGGCTTTGATGCGTTCTAGGTCGGCGGATACTCTGGCGTGTCCGGATTCGAGGAGCATCCTTTGAATGTACTCGGACTTTCGCTCGAGCGCTCCCTATTTTCTATAATCATCATAGCAAAAGGTAAGCGCGGCGGAAGAAGCGCGGCGAGGGACACAGCGGTCTTGGAGGAATGCTCACCTGGGCGGCATGCGCACAAGCCTTGGCATGGATGAAAAAATCATCCCTCTCTCTTTGCTCTTCCTCCGGGTCATCCAAAAGTTTCAAACCCTCGTCATCGGCAAAGGCGGTATCTGTTATTAGCCAGGGGCGAGCAGGGGCTGGCGGGACTCGGTGAATCTCTTCAACCTCATGGGACGAGCAGGAGGCCGGCTCAGGAGCAACAGGATCTGTTGCAGGGGCAACGCGAGCAGGAGAAAGCGCCGGGGGACTAGGAGACACTTCGGTGCCCTCAGAAGCAGTTTCCCCTGTCGAAGTATGAATTCCGGGAGGTCCAACCTCAGCAGGGCCCCCAGACGGAGAACCGACGGGCGCATCAAGCGAAGGGTCCCTGTGAAGAAGAATCGTCGACAAGACCAAGAATAAAAAGGAGTCAGCGAATGCGGACTGTTGGATTTCCTCATTCTCATCGGGGGCTTCTTGCGAATAGCTGGCCCACCCCCGGAGAACCACTCGGACCGCCGCCGACTGGTGCCCCGGGCTTCTCTTGAAAACCCGCCGGAGCTCGCGCGGGCGGATCTTGGATTTTGGGACCGTCGACCAGGCGTCGGGGGGCCACGAGGTCATCGGACAATGTTTTCTTCCCCTTTTTCGCAGCGGGGCTACCTGCTGGAGACCGCGCCGGTGCTTGGAGAAACGGCACAGGCGAGGAGGCATTTCGAAGGGAGGAATCTTGAAGAACGCGATCACGATCCTCAAGATGAAAGTCAAGAGTTAGCAAAACTTCAGAGAACAAGGAAACGTAAGGTTCCCAATAAAATTCGCGTACCGCAGGAGGGGGGCGTGAGGTGTTGAAGGATTTCGGGCACTTGACAGATAATATGTCGATTCTCGGGATAAAGAGTTCTCCAGCCCTGGTGCATAACTTCTCCCTTGGCAAGTCGTCGGGTAGTCCCGGGGCCAGTCATCTTTTCCCCTATAAGCGAATCCCAGATGAACTCGCTCCTTTAGGGGCTGCACCTGGCGGGCGATGAAGTGGAGGGCCAAACCCACTCCTGTAAGCCCGCTATCCTTCAGCTTTCCGATCAATGCCAAGAGTTCGGACACTTGATCCATGTCGGAAGAATTAGGGGTAGAACCCCAGGAAATAGACACATTGGGACGGCGCCCAGTGAACGGAGGCAAAGATGACTCGAGGTTGTACGAGTAGAACCATTCCGATGCGACCCTTGTTGGAGGTCTTGGCGGGAATGGCAAAGTAGTCCTTCTTGACCCTTCCCGGTGGAATCCAGCGCCCCAATAACCATGGGGTCATTTTTGGAGGAAGGGCTTGAGGAGATAAAGGTGACGAAAGAGGTCGAAATGGGGCTAATGCCGAAAAAGCTTCACAAAGGTGGACAAAGAGGAAATTTGAAGGATAGAATTGGGGTTTAGATTCACCAATTCTATTTCATAAAAGAAAAGAAGGCCGCAAGGAAATAATCGATCGGAAGACCAAGGCGCGGTGGAAAAAGGATTGAAAACCACCACCTCCTCGGAGCGGGAGTCGGGGCCAGATTCACCGTGGCGGCGTCTGAGATCGGGGCCAAATATGGCAAGATCCGTCATCTACCATGGATTTGACTTCTCCTCGGTTGTTGTCGAGTCGTCCAATCTTGTGGTGAAGGCGGAGAAGGAGTAGAGGAAGACATTCTTGCGAAAAGATTGACGACTCGAGAAGGCAAAACGTGAAGGTTAACCTTGGTGGCGGAGAGTTCGGGGAGGCGAGAAGGTGAAAGGAGAAAAGGCTCGGCGGAAAGATGAACTGTCGGGCGTCGTATGACCTAGATTTTAAAGAGAGAACAATAAGGTCTCTGCCGAATCGGTGGGAAAAGGCTGCGAAATGTCTCACCCTTTCAGATTCCACATAAATGATTTGCAGGCCTGTCACCTCGACTTACGGGGTTTGACAGGATTTGACCGGATCGCGTTGAAGCCACGTCGCCCCCACGATGGGGCTTGTTTCCCACTTACCGTATTAAACGGGATGTGGATAGTAACTTGAATAAAAACTTATCTTCTCGCATCGCCCCGTTGGGCCTTCGGTGGTTCTTGCATGGCGGAATCATGTACCGCAGATTGAGCCCAAGCAGGCGCAGATCCATGGGTGTGCTCCACGAGGGCCGAGAATCTTTGTGATTCATTTTAAACAAGTCTGAGGCGCCTTCGGATCTAAATGTGATCGCTCCAAGAGAGCTTAAGCGGGTCAGACATCGATCGGAAAGGGTATCACTCACCAAGAGCCGTCAAGAGTAATATGCTCCAAGAGAGCCTAAGCTGAACCTGACATCAGTCGGGAAAGGGTATCACTCGGCCATGAGTCGTCTAAACGTGATACGCTCCAAGAGAGCCTAAGACGCTTCCGATATCAGTCGGGAAAAGATATCACTCGGCCAAGAGCCATATGAAATTATGATACGCTCCAAGAGAGCTGGCCCGTGCTCTTAGGACGTGGGTATCATTCGGCCATGAGCCAAGAAGAACCTCGACATGACTCAAACTGAATTACGGACTATGCTTTGCAGCAGCTGGACACAGGACTGCTTGGCCAGGGCCACGATGCACTCTGAATTGGCATCAGGCTACGTCCATCGAAAGTCCGAGTTGGACGTCGTCTAGTCTTGAGACGGCGATGAGTGTTGCACGACTCGGGATTGCGCAGAGTCAGACGAACTTCATGTTGACCCTAAACTACGTCTCGCAGTGGTCAAACGTCTCATCAATTTCAAGCCACGAACAAAATCCAAGACACCGTATAACGGGTCCAATCCACTGCCGAAAGACCAAACAGAGATTCTTCGACAAAAGGTATTTTATTACATTATACAAAATGCCCAAAGTACTATGTATAGAAATTGTATACACAGGAGGGTTACACTTCCCCGCGGCGTACCCAGCCCAGTATCTCGACGAGGGGTTCCCTAACCCTGCTAAGGGCGGGCACGACCTCAAGGAAAGTGTTGATTGCCTCGCGGTCACGCTGCTTCGCCTCTTCCTCCAAAGGCTTCAAAGCTTGATCAAATTCCTCCCAGCGCTTAACTAGCACGGGTGCGCCGCTTGATGATACCACTGTGGCATGATGAAGGTGAAGCTAAAAGCAAAAGATGGAGGATAAGCGAATGGATACATCTCCAAGTATTAGAACGCCTTTTTATAGCCAATTCAGACGAAATCGAAGCAAGAGCTGGGATATTAAGCGTCGGAAGCTGAAGAGGTTTGGTGTTAATGCAACTTCAGAAGACGAAGAGTTTTTTCCGGCTGAACAAGTTGGCACGAGAAAACAAGGCAACCTCGAAGACTGCCCGATGACTGTCAAGCGAT
This sequence comes from Otatea glauca, assembly GCA_036346275.1. Taxonomy (NCBI): domain Eukaryota; kingdom Viridiplantae; phylum Streptophyta; class Magnoliopsida; order Poales; family Poaceae; genus Otatea; species Otatea glauca. The sequence continues at coordinate 6,854,704 of CM070722.1, read as the reverse complement.
GAAAATTAAAGACTTCGGGCGGGAAAAGTATCAAATCTACGTTTGTGACATGATAAGAAGTCCGTGAGGCTGCTCGCGATAAATCAGCTCGGTAAAAGATTTGCACTTGAGAAAAGCAAAGGACGGAATTTATGATCGAGTTCTTCATAATTCGCCTGTTGCAAAAGGAAGGTTTTTTTCGATTGGATAAGGAAACCAGTCGGGATTTGAGCGAGGAGCCCAGAAAAGCGATCGGATCATGAAGCACTCGGGTGCTGCTGTGGGATATAGATTCCAGGGGATCCTCAGGAAAGGCCCAAGATGAAGGCCCAGAAGATATGTTCCACGTCAAGCTTCTTAACCGTACGGAAAGGGATATATCATAACGGAAGTTGAACTTGTGTTTAGAAATGATGGATCTGATTGTAATCCAGTCGTTAGAAGGATAGATAAAGATGTAAACTCTGTCCTATAACCGACTAGAATCTTGTAACCGATCGGAATCTCTTATCCGATTGGGACTCTGTAAGCCACCTCACCCCCACTATATAAGGGAGAGGGTGGACAACAACAGAGGGATGAAGCCATAGAGCATAAAACACCTCATATCGCCCGGAGCACATTGCGCTTTGAGCATCCTTGGATCCAAGAGATCCGCATAATCCCAGCACACATGATTAGGGTATTATCTCCTCCGCGAGAGCCTGAACCTGTCTAAATCCCTTGTCTTGTGTGACCTTCGAGTTTGAGATCGAGCGCCTACCCCATAAATTCATTGCCGACTACAAAAGTCGACACCAAATGAATAGCAAACGAACTCCGAAAAATCTCAAAAAATTACAGAAAATTCCTTGAAGCACAATGAACTCAAATAAAACTAAAGTTATTTTAATTTAAGTTTATATTAGTCAAAATAAATTATTTTAGCATTAGAAAATTCTAGATTAAGCTTTATTAAATCGAGAAAATCAGCGGGGATTTCTGGAAAGATGAACTAAACAAAAGATTTTTGAAAACCCAAATTTTGGGATGTTACAAGAAGCGATAGTGATGTGCATGCTCATCACTATCGATTCTCATATGAGATGCGATAGTGATGTGATCATGCACATCACAATCAGTTTCTTTTGTGGAACCAAAGTGATGTGTTGTGAGACCTCGTCCTTATAGAACAGAATATCTACATGTGACCACTGTACTAGTCCCTTGATTAGTGGCTAGTACGCAAATGTTTACAACATCAGTATCAAAACCATACACAATTTTTATTACAACCTGAAATAAGAGTTAATTATACAGAGTTCTTTACAGAATATAATACAATACAGTGGAAGATAATATGAAGAACCAAAAAGCTTCGTAGTATGCCCATCCAGCCCCGCAGGCATCTGACAAGGCTAACCCAAGAAGAAGTCGTTGTTAAAATCCCCATGTCCTGTCTGGATATATAAATCGTCGGGCATGTCGTAGTCTTCACCTTCCGAGGCAACAATTTAAGCAAGTTTGAGTACTTATGTACTCAGCAAGACTTGTAGTGGTAAACAAATGCAAATAGATACTATTATGCAGGTTTAATCAATGACAAAGCTCTAAGGTTATTTTGCATCGGCATAAAGAGTTGAAATCATATAATTATGATAGATTGCAAACAAAATTTATAAAAGCCGATAAGATTTGTATAACCAAGATTAAGTAATTGAATCCCACAACACAGTTTATCCAACTGTGAAGCCCAAGAATGTCGGTCCTTTGACATAAAGCATGGTTGCTAAACGAGTTCCAAGCCAAAACCCATTTTAGAAAATACCAAAATCTAACATTGGAATGTCTTCACCAAGTTCCATTGACCGTGGGCACGGCTAATCGATTAGATTTACACTCTACAGAGGTGTACAGCTTTACCCCTAAGGAATGATCAAACTCTTTTGCCAAGCCACTTAACACACTTCCTTTGGTGTGTCGGCAAGGAGATCATACATAACCATTACATTACCAAGGTATGACTTTGCACCAGCCCAGTGACATTAAGCTCTCACTAGGATGGTAGAAACATAAGTATATAAAACAAGATACCATAAAATAGTCGAGCGCCATTTCTACCCATAGCGAGGCGTACACCGTTGTATTGATATGCATTTTCCCACACCGAGGTGTGGAAGCCCCTTACAAGCAAACCGAAATGGAGTGCTTGTACTATCTCCCACCTTCCAGAGCACAAAGCCATACCTAAGTAACTTAATAGGTTAAGGTTGTCCCATCCAACCCTCATGGTTGTACGGGTTTCCTGGATTTATAGCGTCCTATTTTTCAGCCCATAAGCTGACTCAAGCGATACTCCACCCTACACTACGTGCAAATCCATCTACACAACCGGCTATTGCCAATAATCACCCACGTCAAAATCATAGTTTTCTTTTGGGTTTTTAATAAAATACTAGCAACCTTTACAAGTCATATCCAACCTTAAACATTTGAAACAAAAAAATTCGTTTCTAAGCATGACTAAGCAAAAGGTATTATGATAACGATTATACCCACGATGACACTAAATATTGTCTAATTTATACTATGGTTATCAAGGTTCGCTTATTCATTCTTATTAAGGTATCCACAAGTTTACAGGTATAGCTACCAATACTACCCAATATAGCCATTTTATGGGGAATTATTCGCATGCATAATATGTTGCCAAAAACAACATAAAGTAATTGAATTATTGAGTTCAACATGATCAAGGGGGTGCTTGCCTTGCTGATCGTCACCTGCAACAAAGTCAGGATCGTCAACAGGGTCGTCTTCCTCACACTCCGGGACGTTGGAATCTATACGTCGCATAACAAGAAATATATAACAATCAGTAAACTCCAAAAAGGGCAAAAATAAGATAGATAGTAAAATAAATATAATTTCACTACAAAGAATAGGAGGTTTATTTTGCAAATTATTTTTTCTTGTTTTATGAATTCTAGATGCTAAAATTATTTGGATTGGTAATACTTTGAACAATGCTCTCAACATAAAACAACATCTTCCTTTAATTTAGGATTCAGATGCAAAGCAATATATATACTTAAGATTTTAGTTAATTAAGATCATGCTTTAGCTCATTAAAATGCATATATATACACATATATGCATATGAGTATGTGCTCACAGTTGCAATCTAATAATAGAGTCTACTGGAGAAATAGAATTAAACAAAATTTTAAACACTTTTTGAACATTCAGGTTCTATACTAGAATACTGGCTTATTTGAGTAAATTTTATTTGAACCTATGTTATTTCGTGAAACTGTATTCATATACCTATTTTATGCATTGTATTTCACTTCATTAGAAAACGATGCAAACCAACTTGAAACATAAATATTTTTACATATTTGAGTTTATTTTAGCATAAGGATTCTAAAAAATTTACCTCACTTTATTTTGACTTGATTTGCAAAAGTCATATATTGAGTATACTTAAACCCTAAACATGGATTTCTAATATTAAAAATCTCACAGTGAATATTTTCAAAATATTTTTTCATATTATAAAACTAACAGATTTTTTATGATTTTATAAAAAAATTTCATTCAATTTGGAGTTATGGTTCAAAAGTTATTGACATTTGAATTGACTCGGGTCTGACCAATAGACTTAAAATAGAAAAACGCTTTCGGTATATGGAAAGCGTCTTTGCTACCGCGTGCGCTGGCTCATTTGAATTCCTTCACAGTCACTGAAAATCTGGGGTCACCGGTCAGCGACTGCGCAGAGGCGAAGCCCGTGGCTGTCAATCGTGGCCCGCCTGTTAGCGACAGAACACAAGCGCAATAGAGATCGCTCGCGGCAGCTAACAACCAGGGCCCAGTGATCAGCGACAGAGAGCAGAATCTCTCGGTTTTTGGCTCGCCGTCGATGAACTAGCTCCGGCGCAACGGAATGGGTGGCACCACTAGGGTCAGTTGATCATGGCGCGACGAAGGGTGGAACCCATTCAGTCGGAGACGGTAGGAAGATGGGTCACCACCGTGGAGGTGCGACGGTTGCCATGGCTGACCAGGTGAGAGCTCACAGGCGGCTGCATTTTCATAGGGGAAAGGATCTGTGAGCAAGAGCGAATGGTTTTTGTCCCATTTTACCTAAGAGCTCGATCGGTGGTTGAGTGAAATGGCCTGCCACCGGTCGCCGGTGCCGAAGAAGAAAAGCGATGGCTCGGAGGTGCTACAAGTGCAAAGAACAAAAGAACAACATTGATGAGTAATCTAGGATGCATTGCGAAGCTCTAGGATGGGCTGATTCCTAAGATTGTTACCGGCTTGGCTCAAATTGCTAATCTCCCCTTTTTGTTCTCTACGACAATGGTGAAAGAGTGGCTTTGATCTTTTGCACTTGGTTCGATGGATGGCTAAGGAAATGAGGATGTCTCGATGCAATGCTGAACCGATACTTATAGGCGGCATTGGATAGGATTACAGTATTTGAACGCGCAGAGTGAAGGGCAGCGGTTCTGTGCTCAAGCAGCGAGGTGGTGCCAGATTTTTGCAGAAGCGGTATGGTGTGAGAAGGCTGAGGTGAGGTGCGGGGCACTCAAGGATGGACGTGGCACAATCAGAGCAAGGGCGACGTACTGATTCACTGAACGCAGATGAGAAGTGGCAAAAAAAATCAGGAGTGAGAGAGTCTCGATCAGGCGAGGAAGAAGAGAAACGAAGGGATAAGGGAAATGGTGGCTGACAGGTGGGGTCAAGGTCCACTAGTCGGTGACTGGGGGAAAAATCCCGTTACTTCCAGCAAACGGAGTCAGCATAGTATATGGGCCCACTTGTCAATGAGATAGAATGAGATAAAAGGATAAGTTTGGTTTAGATAGCTTCGTACTCACAGTAAATGAGCCATCATTTCACTGCATTATTTTTTAAAACTTTTTTAATGGACTCTATAGATAGATATTATCATCTGGTAAAAAATAGATTAAAATTATTTACCAAACAATTAATATTATTTCTGACAATCTGGTCTGTTCAAAAATCCTTTCTCTGAATTTGTTTCATTTTGAGATGAAAATTGTGTCAATAATTTTTCACAGTTTTACTTGAGTTGACAATTCTACCATAAAAATTTCAAGTCAAAATATTATATATTTATTTTCTAAAAATTCTGACATTATAATTTCGAGATTTTCAGGGTTTCTGTTTTTGAATTTTAAAAGGCCTTAAATGATATTATAAAATTTTTAGATTTTTACGAGAAGTAACTGCTGTATTGAGAACATTATGGTAAATTTTTCAGATGCAGATAAGGTTCGAATATTATATAATAATTCTGAACATGCACTGTTTACAGGTCAAAAGAGGCCATTCCTTTTGTCAAATCATTATCCCTTGTATTGAAAAATGTATTGGAGAGGTGATTGAGGTCACCAGATACTTCATGAAGTTTAGTACCAGATTTGAAAATTTTACTTTTACATTTTCATCTTCTTACTATTATCCATTCATTAATCCTATTAATGGATTTTTCATCGAAGCCAAAAATCCAAGAAATTCCAATAAAATTCAACAATGCAAGAAACATTCAGACATGATCACAACAAAATTCAAAATCTTCATTTCTATTTTATTGCATTTTTCCAGGATGTTACAGATCTACCCCGTTACAAAAATCTCGACCCCGAGATTTAGTGAGTCTAAAAGAAATTAGGAAATTCTTCTTTGAGTCGATCTTCTCGTTTCCACGTTGCTTCCTCTTCAGTGTGATTGCTCCACTGTACTTTTATCTTCTTGTGGGACTTGTTTCGGGTATGACGCTCAGTTTCTTCAAGGATCTTGATGAGGTGCTATCGATAGGTCAAGTCAGGTTGAAGATCAATTTCTTCCAATTGAGTGAATGTAGAAGGAATGCGAAGACATTTCTTCAGTTCTGATACATAGAAGACGTTGTGAACACTGGATAGCTGAGATGGTAATTCTAATTTGTATGCCTTTCCACCCATCTTCTCAAGAATACGGTAAGGTCCAATGTATCGAGGTGCTAACTTTCCACGGATTTGGAATCAGCGAACACCACGGAGTGGCGAGAATTTTAGATAGACAAAATCATCAACCTCAAAGCTTCAATCACGTCGACGGTTATCTGCATAACTCTTCTGACGAGATTGGTCTTCTTTTAGTCAACTTTTGATTATATCCACATGTTCTTGGGCTTCCTGAATAAGGTCAGGACCAAAGAATTGTCTTTCTCCTACTTCAAACAAGAAGAGAGGGGTTCGGCACTTCCTTCCATAAAGCACTTCAAATGGTGACATTTGCAGACTTGATTGAAAACTGTTATTGTATGAAAATCAGCAAATGCCAAACATTTTTCCCAATTAGTGCTATATGATAGCACACACAAGCTCAACATATCCTCAAGTATCTGATTTGCTCTTTCAGTTTGTCCATCAGTTTGAGGATCATATGCTATGCTGAAGTTTAACTTGGTTCCTAGAAGGTTATGCAATTTTTCCTAAAAACATGAAGTGAACTATGATCCATGATCGGATATAATTGTTTTTGGGACTCCGTGCAAACACACAATGTTACTGATATATAGCTCAGCGAGCTTATCTCCTGAATATGTAGTTCTGACTGGGATAAAATATGCTACTTTTGTTAATTGGTCAACAATCACCCTAATAGAATCATTTCCTTTTTGAGTTCTAGGTAGACTAGTAATAAAATCCATACTGATGTCATCCCATTTCCACTCAGGAATTTGCAAAGGTTGAAGAAGTCTGGTTGGACGTTGATGTTCAGCCTTGACTCGCTGGCATATATCACACCTTGAAACATACTCAGTGATATCTTTCTTCATACGGGGCCAACAATATTCCTTTTTAAGATCTTGATACATCTTGGTACTTCCAAGATGGATAGATAAAGGTGACTCGTGTGCTTCAGTTAAAATCAACTTTTTAATTTCAGTGTCATCTGGCACATAGATACGAGTTTCTCTCATGATTATTCCATCTGAGCTTTCAGTGAAATCAGATTCTATGCCTTCCTTTAACTGATTCTGAATCTCAATGATAACCTCATCCTTGAGTTGTGTGGTTTTTATCCGACTCTTAAGAGTTGGTTGCACTTCAAGGGTAGCGACAAAACCATCTTGAACTAGATTTAAATTGAGATTTTGGAATTGCTTCACTAGCTCTGATTGATTGGAGATCGGAGTGCAATAAAGTTTTCGACTAAGAGCATCGGCTACGACATTGGCCTTACCAGGATGGTAATGGATGCCAAGATCATAATCCTTGATTAGCTCTAGCCATCTCCTTTGCCTTAAATTCAGATCCGGTTATGTGAAGAAATATTTAAAGCTCTTATGATCTATATAGATTTCACATCGATTTCCAATAAGATAGTGCCACCAAATCTTGAGGGCATGAACAACAACTGCTAACTCAAGGTCATGTGTAGGATAGTTCTGTTCATGATGACGAAGTTGACGAGAAGTATATGCGACAACTTTTCCTTCTTGCATTAACACAAATCCCAAACCATGGTATGATGCGTCACAATATACTTCAAACTTCCTATGGATGTTAGGTAATATAAGCACTGGGGCTGAGATCAACCTCTTCTTCAACTCTTGGAAACTTCCTTCACATTCAGAGGTCCATTCAAACTTCTTTTCCTTTTTCAAAAGTTGAGTTAAGGGTCTTGCAATTTTAGAGAAGTTCTTGATAAACCAGCGGTAATATCCGACTAAACCAAGAAAACTTCTAACCTTTGTGACTGATAGAGGTCTTTCCCAAGATAGTACTGCTGCACTTTACTTGGATCGACTGCAACTCCTCGTTTAGATAGGATGTGTCCGAGGAATGCAACCTCTTTTAACCAAAATTCACACTTCTCTAATTTGGCATAGAGCTTATGTTCTCGGAGTTTATCAAGAACCATGCGTAAATGTTGCATGTGCTCTTCTTCATTCTTGGAGTAGATAAGGATATCATCAATAAAGACTACCACGAACTTATCCAAATACTCCATGAAAATTTTATTCATAAGATTCATAAAACTTGCTGGAGCATTTGTAAGTCCAAAAGATATCACGGTACATTCATATAGATCGTAACGAGTGGTGAAGGTAGTCTTTCGAATATCTGAAGGTTTGATTCTCAACTAATAATATCCAAGTTTTAAATCAATTTTGGAAAAGACTTGAGCTCCATTTAACTGATGAAATAAATCATCGATTCAAGGAAGTGGATATTTATTCTTGATTGTGACATCATTTAAAGCACAATATTCTAAACACATGCGTAGACTACCATCCTTTTTCCTGACAAAGAGAACAGGATTTCCCCATGGAGATGTACTAGGATGAATAAATCCTTTATCCAATTGCTCCTTAAGTTGCTTCTTTAACTCAACTAACTCATTTGGAGGCATACGTTATGGACGCTTAGATATGGGTGTGGTTCTAGGAATAAGATCAATGACAAACTCCATATCACAATCTGGAGGCATTCTCGGTAATTCATCCAAAAATACATCAGGATATTCACTAACTATTTGCACTTGATCTAATTTGGAAATGGATATAGAACACAAGACATTAGGCTCTTGCCTTTGTGTACAGTATTTGTCCTAGTCTGCTGTGATGAACAAGCAGACTGCTGCTGCTGCTGAGCGCGAGAGGCTTGACCCTAATAGCGCTGAGATTATGGAGCATGCCTCTATGACCTTTGGACTTGGAGAGAAGGTCGATGAGTACTCACTGATTGCCACCCTTGTTGCCTAGATGGTCCTATCCCTATGGTCTTTCGCGCAAGCCATTTGCGCTTCCTGCTCTCAAGTATAGCTCGACTACCATGTTCTACCCAAACTGCCTTTTCTACCAAAGTTTGAAAATCATTAATATCTTGTGCAATCAGGGCCCACTTAATCTCTTCATTTAAATGCTCCCTGAACTGCTCAATCTTCCTAGCTTCATCAGCTATCTCAGAAGTAGCATAGCGAGATAAGTGGTTGAAGCGATGCAAATACTCCATCACTATCATGCTTCCTTGCTTCAACTCCATAAATTCTCTCTTCTTTACCTCAATTATGCTTGCTGGAATGTGAGTACGGCGGAATACTGCTTTAAATTCTGACCAAGACACAGCCTGCCCTTCAGGAAGGATGGCTTGATAATTTTCCCACCATATGGCTGCAGCTCCCTATAACTCATAAGATGCATGCAAAACTTTTTCTCTATCATCACACTGTGCAATGGATAATTTGTTCTCCACTGCACAGAGCCAATCATCTGCTTCTAATGGTTCTGATGATAAAGAAAAATTAGGAGGTTTGGTCTTTAAAAACTCATTCAGCTTGGATACATGCGGTGCCCCTCTATTGCCGCTTCCAGTAGCAACATGAGAAGAAGTGTTCTGTGCTATCTGTTGGAGCAAAAAACTATTGGTCTGCCGACCTTGCTCAATCATTGCTAACACCTGTGCCATGGTTGGCGGTGATGGGAACGGTGGCCCGATCTTTCGACAGGTAGTAGTAAATCGATTGATGGAGAACTCGATGTTGACGATCCGGCTTCCAATCAGAATGGATTCGAACCCTGCAATCGCTACACCACAGCTCCTTTTATTATCAACCACGCACAAACATGGTTGACCTTGCCAAGAAGGCTTATCTATGCATGCGAATCGAGAACACAAGCAAAAACATAGAAGATGCAATCTGAAATTATGAATAATATTAAGCACACGAGTTGGGGTTCCACAAACCAATGAACGGCGAAAAACTGACAAAATGTCTAGTTGAAATCTAAGCAAAACCCGTCTATTCTAGCGACGACTACTGAATATATATGAGGAAGAGGGCAAGGGAGGCGGCCAAGGGGTTGGCCGTGCAACCCTAGGTCGTATAAGGCCTTTGGGCCCAAGTGGAGGTGGCGTAGCACCAGGCAGATTCTGTTCGTTATATTTATTTGACGATTCTTGTCGATCCAAATGGAGTTTGGACATGAAACCACTTCCATTGAAAAGATTTCGTCATGGGCTTTCCCGTAGAGTCCATGAACGCCTCAATCGGGCTTCGAATGACCCAGATATGGTCGTTTCATTGATGTGCTGTCCTGAGACTCCGAACCGAATTTGGGGTCCGACTTGCTCGACTTTGAGTCCAAGTAGACTTGGAATTCGAGGGATGACATCCAGGTAAGCTTGTGATACTTCTCTCATATTCCTAAGCAACAATACATCACAAGAATTTAGTAGCAACTCATCCAAGAAAACATGAATAGCGAGGAATGAGTTCACCTGGTGGTTTAATTGTCGCACACATGCTCTTGTAATTGGTCCTTGTATATCTTGAGGAGTCATGTTGCACGTATCCAAAGGAGTGATGTCCTCATCATCCTCCCCCTCTTGAATTGAAGTCGTCCTCGACTCAAGCTCATCTTCTTCTCCCAAGTATGGCTTCAAATCTGAAATGTTAAATGTGGGACTGACCCTAAAATCTGCAGGTAGATCTAATTTGTATGCATTGTCATTGATTTTCTCAATTATCCTAAATGGACCATCACCTCTAGGCATCAACTTTGCTTTTCTTAATTCTGGAAACCTATCCTTTCTCAAATGCAACCAAACCAAATCATCTGGTTCAAATTTTATTTCTATCCTACCTTTACTTCCAGCAATCCTATACTTATCAGTCATGCGCTCTATAATCTCTTTAGTTGTTTCATGCAACTTAAGAATAAATTCAGCACGTTTCTTAGCATCCAAATTAAGTTTTTCAGAAGTGGGCAAAGGTAGTAAATCAATAGGAGCACCGGGATTAAAGCCATACAATACCTGAAACGGACTTACCTTGGTGGTGGAGTGTTTCGGCCTATAGTAAGCAAACTCAATATGCGGTTGTTTGCACCAAAATTTGGCAACTGTGGTTAAATCGACAATCTAAAAACAGCAAGCCACGATTAGGATAACGGATCAAGATATTTGGGAACAAGACAAATTGTTAAGGAAATCGCCCTCAAAATAGAGGCCGATACGGATACAACTCCCAAAACGTGTTGTACTGGGACTCTATCGGCCGGGGGGTATAAAAGGCAGACTAGGACGAGCTGCAAAAACAACAACACAATCAAATCCATAAATTTACATTATTCTCTTTTTCCTGTCGATTAGGAGTAGCTTTTGTAACTTAGAATCATCTCTGTAATTCGATTTTGATCAATAAAGTTGCGCATCGCCGATTGTTGATCTTCATCAATTATGCCCAGGTTTGATTTATTCTGATTTTGCTGCGCATCGCCTTCTTCAGAATCAATCTACCTTTATCCTCCGATTAGCCTTAATTGGCTAGTTGGACATACCCTTTTGTCTCAATTTAATCGGCTTTGGGCTGATTGATTCTAAGCCGATTGATCTTCGCGATCGGCTTTAAATAAAGTTCATATTCTACCTTGTCGATTACAGGTCAAATCCACTGGCACGCTCTGAACCAGGTGTTCGTCTGGTGTGTTGTTGTCAAGAGACCCTACTTCAAGTTTTTGACGTCAACACACTCTTGGCACGAACGGTGGGACCCACAATGTCTTTATCAGGGAAGTTGATTCCACCATCTGATCTCAATACTAAAGCTATAATTGTCCCTACGTTGGACAATTTAATGCCAAAATAGCGTAAAGAAATTGAAGATTGGAAAACTGCTCTTGAAGAGATGATGCTGAATTATTATCAGAAGACTCGACGTGGCGTCACTCAGAAAACCGCTCTACCGACGGTTAATGCCCTAGGTGATGCAGGCGTTACAGAAGGACCGGTAAGTCGATATCTGCCTGCTCAAGCCGAGCTATCGGCTATGATTAAGCAATCTGTACATCATGCTCTGATAAACCAATCATTCGCTCTTGTTACAACACTTAAGCCGATGATTGCAAATAGTGTTAAAACAATTGCTCAGGAGTTGGCCTCATCCGGGAGTCTACTTGACCCGATGCAGGCTCTGCCAAGCTACCCTGTTTTCTCTATAGCACAAAGTACGCAGAGCACGTTAGCCGATCCTAAACCATCGGCTATAACCTCACCTCCAAACATGATGCCAACTCAACCCACCATCATACTACCACGAGATCCTAGCCCGAGTGGAGTAGCTCATTATCAGGCTTATACCGATGCTGCTAAGCTAGATGCATTGGCAAATTTACTGCCATCAGCTCCGTTTTACGCTTTTCTGTAATCGGTTTCACTGCCGATTGAATCTGATAGATACCCACAATATCATGAACCTGTCCTGCCTAGGAATCCAGTTCCGCACAGGTTAGTGACCTATTCAGAACCTTTTGCCCCATTGCCAGAACCACCAACTAGGAGAAACAATGGATACGACAAATACACCCATCACCCATCGGCTCAGCCTAATCGGCAGCCCGAGTTTGCACTCGGGGGGCAGAATGCCAATTATGACCAACATTATCAAGGATACCGTTCCGTTCACTGATAGTATTAATTGGGTCGATCAAATTTCCACTGTATTAAGAGATCAATTCGGCATACAGCCAAAAGGGAAAGTTATCGGCTATAGAAAACCATATCCTGATTACATAGTTCGTATACCTTATCCTCACAATTTTAAAGTCCCAGATTTCGCAAAATTCTCGGGTGATGATTCAATTACGACATTGGAGCACGTCGGACGCTTTATCGCACAATGCGGCGAAGCAGCTCAGTTCGACGGACTAAAAATCAGATTGTTCCTGTTGTCATTATCAGGAGTTGCTTTTACTTGGTTTACTAGTCTGCCTCCAAATTCGGTTCATTTTTGGAACGATTTGGAAAGCCGATTCCATGAATACTTTTTATCTGGCAGCTTGGAACTCATGATTTCCGACCTGAGCTCTGTCCGCTAGTAATTTGGAGAATCGGTAACTGATTACATTAAAAGATTTAGGGAAGTCAAAAATCGATGTTTTAGTGTCACATTACTCGACAATCAATTTTCCGATTTGGCTTTCCAAGGGCTAATTCCACCAATTCGCGAAAAATTTGGAGGACAAGAGTTCACCGATCTAAGTCACTTGCTTTATCGCGTGTCTGCTCAAGAAAGCCGATTTCCGGATAACAGGGCGTTCAAGGAGAGATTCAAAGCAAATGGCAATAATAAGGAAAAAGATAAAGCTAAAGTTAATATGGTCGATTATTTCCCAAGTGAGTCCTCTGAAGACGATGAAGCAGAGGTGAATATAGCCGAGTGGGTTAAAGGGTCTCAAAAATCTCTAGTCTGTTCTTGGCTTAAGCCGACTAAGAATAGGTTAGAAGTTAAATATGTTTTTGATATCTCTCATCCCGATGGTGAAGCAGTGTCACCTCAAGCTCTGCCGGCCATTTTTCTGGTAGTATCTCTCATGTGATCCTCCGGCAAGGGCGATTAGGTGCAAGAAAAAACACTCGATCCTCGATCCGTCGTCTTGACAGCGCTTGAACGTCTGGGTGAAGTCGAACACCGAGTCGTGAAGCTCGTCGGCGTAGTCGCGCGGAGGCGAAGAGCAAGTCGAGCAACCTCTGAATTGCAACTTCATTACAGACGTTGATTGGCATTCGGTTCCCCGAGCGATGATAATTTGCAAATGATGAGATCAAGAAAGCGGACGGTAAGGTATTGAACTCTGATAGCTCCATGTGGCATCGATTCTTTTGAAATAAGTTCTCCATAATAAGTAAGACTAAATTTAGCAAAGGCAAGGCGTGCAATGAGATGAGTCAAGAGTGTTTTATTAATCAAATTTAGATTTTCTTTTAGAAAATAGTTTTGGACTCTCACAAGACACCTCCATACTATCTAGGGCCAAAACCTACAGGATGCTCGATACCACCTCTGTAAGGACCGAATCCATCGATTCGAACCCACTGTGTTTACCGCACTAGTCCTGGATCAACGCTAGTGCACACAGCTTAACATTGGTACATATCACATCATACACAGCGATAATAGAATAATAGTTCATTTATTGATATAGCTAAATGTATGATCTTATGACCAACTTACATTATTAAGCCACGCAGGCAAGGCGAGGATATGAACTAATAATTAAGCGGCGGAAAGTAGAAACGTAGATAGCTCATCGATTCACCACGGGCAACCAACAAGGCTCGGACCCTAATGACTCGTGTCTTCTTGGACCTCATCTTCCAACACAGTGTAGATTCTTCAACTGTTGATTATTGTTGTTTGGCAAGGGTGAGTACTTAAAGCACTCAACAAGTTGTGCATGAATGCGATTCTATTTATCTATATGTAAGGCTTATTCCAAAGGATAGGCTATCATGGCTATTTTGCAATAAGCGGCATTTATGAACAAATACAATAATAGATTGTAAAGAATGTAAAGCGAATAGCAATAATAAATAAATTCAGATTTCTCAAGTAAACCAAGTTTCCAATCCTAAATCAAGTTCCAATCTTCCATATGGCAATCCCGCCATCCCAACCAAGTTGTCCGATTTATTAAACTAACCCTTAATCTGTAATCCCGAGCATTGCTCAATACATGACACGGCTATCCGAATAGTTTCACACTCTGCGGAGGTTATGCACTTTACCCACGTGATACAACCAAACACCACAAAGGCGAGAGATTATAACAAAGCCTTTACAATGCTCTATCTTAATCGGTACTACCGCTAAGGTTTCAACATCGGCGGTCCGAAAACCACATCCGGGGCCCCCTCTTGCGCCATGTGAATTACACCTGACCCGAACTCACACCGACCACGATAGTATCATCATTAAGACTTTGCAAATTACTCGGCTAGGTGGCCCATACCGAACATGTGGTTGCATGATTGACTCAGTCAAAGGCTTGCAAGGTTAAGTCCTTAGTGTGATCAAGGCAAGACTTCCACATACCATCGCCCATCGGGCCCACCTTGGCCTCCTCGCCCTTGCCACTTGCCCCAATCTAAGTGATTATCACCCGATTGATTACCAAGCACCACGTGCCATCAACAATTCAACATCGTTGCGTGACATGACTCGCCACAACAACTCAATCTCATCGTGTGATCCCACATGACACACAAGTTCATAACATTGTTCCATATTCCATTAATCAAGATTAATTATCAATGGTGATGACACATGTGATGGCGTGGCATGGCTAAGCAACTAATCTGAACTAAACCTCCAATGTTGATTATAATTATTAACCAACTATATTAAACCAATCTAGGGTGACAATGGATCATGGCATACAATGACAAGGTAGGGTATAGACCAATCTGGTATTTTAGCTAAGCCCAAACTAATTTGAAACAGTTGTATAATTGAATTATATGCAATAGTGTAAATCAAACATAGCAATTTTACAAACATGGGTTCAACATGATCAAAGCACAACTTGCCTTGGAATAGGTCCTGATCTTGATCTGAAGTTTGCTCTTGAGTTCTTTGGATCTTCCTCGAAGCGTCGCACAATTCAACGTCTCACGCTGCATCAAGAAGAAAAGCAAATAAATACCAAAACAGAGAGCAATTGAACTCCAAAAATCAGTTAAAATTCACCATTAAATAGATTTCAATTTTACAAATTTTTAGAAATTTGAATCACTCAAATCCGAGTTAAATTGCAAAAGATATAGCCTTTTGAAGTTTGAAATAAATACTGAAATCAGAAAATCAAAAAAATACGAAATTATCAGATTTATTTTTATACTGAAAAACTGGTTTATGACGTCAGCGTGACATCAGCATGACGCAGCGCTGGACCGGACCAATCAGAAGCCGACGCGTGTCCCCGGTCCATGGACTCGGTCCACCGCGTCGCTCTGGTCTACGGCGAACCCGGCTCACGACTCTTCGGTGCCTGCACCTCCACGCGGCGGCACCCGATTGGCCGCGGCGACGGCACCATCCTCTGCATTCAGATCTCATCGGGCGGCTGCCAATCGAAGCACACGCGGCAAGATCTCGGGCGAGAGTTTTAGATCTAACGGACAGCAATTAATCGAAGGCTTACGGCTCACCGAGTCCACGCGGCCGAATCTGGGACGTTGAGCGACGATCCGATGGTCCAAATCTTCTCCCGCTGCTAATGGCGCCGTCGATACGAAACACACCGGCGATGAAGGCGGCGGCGCTCCGCAAGGCGCTCGGCGAGTTACGGGCGGCGAGGTCTTGCGATTACGATGCGGCGCGAGCGGGAACTCAACGCACCCAAGGGCCCCTTAAATAGGCGGTCGGAGCGTGCGGGCGATGGACACGGACTCGAGTCCACCGGAGCACACGGCGGCGGGCGGAAGAATCAAACGGAGGCGACACGAGAACCCTCCGATGACAAATGAGCGGTGGGATTCGAGGAGGCGTGGTGGATCGAGATCCGCCCGAACCAACTAACGGACACGATCCAAACCTTCCCAAACCGTGCGACTTAACCTGATCGTCCAATTCGATCCGACGTCCTCTGGCGCTAGGGTTTGCGATTGTCGCATGAAAGCTCTGACCGCCGATTGAAAATCAAGGGTTGCGATTGCGCCCCTCCACTCATGGGCCAATCGGGCCGCACCGACGCGGGCCAAGCACGCATACGATCTTGGGCTCGGCCCAACACTATTCACGGATTTTTAAAGATTTCTTATTTAAAATAATTCCAGAAATTCATTTTATTTATTTTAATCAATAAAACTATTAGGAAAAATCCAAGAAAAATCTCAAAAATACTTTGAGACATTCTGGACTCAAATAAAATATTTTTGACAAAACTTTATTTTGACTTTGCACAGATTTAAATACTTTTGAATAAAAAGCAATAAACTTGAAATAACATTTAATTCAAATAAATCCAGAAAAATCCAAATAAATTCCAAAATCACAAATGCACTTTTAAGCAATAAAAACCTAATTAAGCCAAATTTTGGGATGTTACAAACCTCCCCCTTAAGAATCTCGGCAGAGATTGAGGGCTAGCTAGAGAATAGGTTCGGGAATTCAGACTTCAAATCTTCTTCTCGCTCCCAAGTGGCTTCACTTTCCGAATGATTGCTCCACTGAACTCTGCAAAAGCGAATAGACTTGTTTCTGGTCTTGCGCTCCATAACATCCAAAATTCGGATCGGTTGCTCTTTATAAGTCAAATCTTCTTGCACTCTATCGCATCCAGCGGGTTTGTTCTGTTGGCACTCTGAGACACTTCTTAAGCTGCGACACATGGAATACATCATGCACTCCTGCCAAGGACTGAGGCAACTCTAATTGATAAGCTACCTCTCCTCGACGGCTCAAGAATCTTGAACGGACCAACATATCTTGGTGCAGCTTCCCTTTAACGTGAAATCTTTTAACGCCCTTAAGAGGGTAACCACGAGATACACATGATCTTACGGTTCAAAACTCAAATCTCGGCGACGATTATCTGCGTAGCTTTTCATCTTGGTGTGCTATCTTCAACCTCTCTCGATCATTGCAACTTGACTTTACGCCTCTTGAGGATATCGGCCCAAACACTAAGCGCTCTCCGTTTCATTCCAATTCAGCGAGTACGACAAGCACGTCCATACAACGCCTCAAGCGGTGACATCTGCAGCTAGCTTGATAACTATTATTGTAACTAAATTCGCATATGGCAAACATTTATCCCAAGATGTAGCATACGCTAGAGCACAAGCTCTCAACATATCTTCAAAATCGATTTACTCTTTCGGTCGACCATCCATGCTGGGTGAAATCTTTAGATTGAAATTCAAATGGGTCCCCATTGCTTCGCAACTTATTCCAAAATCTCGAGGTGAATTGGGTACCTCATGCGACACAATCTTCTTTGGCACTCCATGCGGACATACAATCCTTGACATGTACAATTACATCAAGCGATCTCGGCGTAGGTGGTCTTTCTTTGGGATGAAATGGCGACCTTGGTTAGGCGATCCACTATAACCCAAATGGAATCGTAACCTTTACGAGTCTTAGGTAAACCGGTGATAAAATCCATTCCGATTTCCTCCCACTTCCATTCCGAATTTTCAGCGGTACCGCAATGACCGGTGGTCTTTGATGCATGGCTTTACCCTCGACATCGTCGCATAAAGCAACATGCTCACCACTTCACGCTTCATATTTGGCCACGAATCTCTCTTTCAAATCTTGGTACATCTTAGCGCTTCTGGATGAATCGAGTACTTTGAATCATGAGCTTCCTCAAGAATCAATTGTTTCAACTCCTTTTATCCGGTACACAAATTCGGCCTTTGAAGAACATGGTCCCTTGCTCATCGAGTAAAATCTAAGGCTAGGCCTTCTTCCTTTTAGCCTTGATTTTAGAAATTTTATCGTCATCTTTCGCCTTCTCTAATCGATCTTCCAGCGTTGGCTTTACTTCAAGTGCACTACCATTCCTTGCGAGCGACTTCCAATCTTAACCACAAACTCCTTGCATAATTCGGTTGATCCTCAATTGACAAGGTATTCGCGCTATGGCTCTTTCGACTCGAGCATACGCCACCACATTGGCTTTTCGGGGTGATAATGGATTCCCACATTATAATCCTTAATTAGCTCAAGCCATCTTGATTTGTCTCATATTCAGTCGACTTGAGTGAATATGTATTTGAGACTCTTATGGTCGTATATATCTCACATCTATTTCCTATGAGATAATGGCGCCATATCTTTAAAGCATGCACCACGGCTAACTCCAGATCATGCGTTGGGTAATTCACTTCATGTGGTCTTAATTGTCTCGACGCATAAGCAACGACTTTGCCTTCTTGCATTAACACGCATCCCAAGCCTTGCTTCGAAGCATCGCAGTAAATGTCAAATCCATTCTGCACATCTGGCAACACTAATACGGGGGCTGTTGTTAAGCGTTTCTTCAATTCCATGAAACTTTTCTCGCACTCTGGCGTCCATGCAAACTTCTTTTCTTTCTTCAACAACTGTGTCAAGGGTTTAGCAATTGTTGAGAATCCCTCTATGAACCGACGGTAATATCCCGCCATTCCCAGAAAACTACGAATCGAGTAATGGACTTGGTGGCTCCCAATGCAACATCGCATCCACTTTGTTTGGGATCAATGCGACTCCTTTGGTAGTCATTACATGACCCAAGAATTCGACTTTCTCCTTCCAGAATTCACACTTGCTAAACTTTGCATATAGCTGATGCTCTCGCAGCCTGTCTAAAACCATCCTTAGATGTTCTGCATGCTCTTCTTCGGTCTTTGAGTAAACCAAAATATCGTCTATGAAGACCACAACGAACTTATCCAAGTAATCCATGAAAACCTTATTCATCATGTTCATGAAATACGCTGGGGCATTAGTCAATCCAAATGACATGACTGTGAACTCATAATGTCCATATCGCGTAGAAAACGCGGTCTTAGGTATATCCTCCGCTCGGATCTTCAATCGATGGTATCACGAGCGAAGATCTATCTTGGAAAACTCCGGCTCCTCTTAAGCGATCAAATAAGTCATCGATCACGGGCAGCGGATACTTATTCTTGATCGTTACTTCATTAAGTGCACGATAATCAATGCACATTCTAAGACTTCCATCCTTCTTGCGAACAAACAAAACCGGGGCTCCCCACGGTGATGAACTTGGTCTAATGAAACCTTTTTCTTGCAGTTCCTCAATCTGCTTCTTCATTTCCACTAACTCGTCGGTAGGCATCCGATATGGTCTCTTTGATATCGGTGTTGTACCTGGCGCTAACTCGATAACGAACTCGATATCACGGTCCGGTGGCAATCCCGGCAAATCTTCTGGAAACACATCCGGGTATTCCCTGGCCACTGGCACATCTTCCATGCTGATGGCTTTCACGCTGTTGACCACTAACTGCCCATCTCGAACTGCGGTCGCTTGAAACTCTACTTTCTTGCCACTAGGGCCTTCCAAAGTCACGATCCTTCGGCCACAGTCCAAAACGGCCTTATGCTTAGACAGCCAATCCATTCCAAGGATGACGTCTAGGGATTGCGCATCTATCAAGATAAGATTCGCTAGGAATTCTATCCCATCCATAAGCAACTTAGCTCCCAAACACCCAAGGCTAGATCTAAGCTCAGATCCTAGGGCTTGGACTAAGAGCACACACTTAAGATTCATCACTTTAAATCCATTCTTGGTTGCAAAACTTTGAGACACAAACGAATGCGAAGCTCCAGAATCAAACAAAGCAGAGCAGTCTTGAGTTGACCAGGAACTTACCCAGTACGACGTCTGTTGCCTCTTGAGCTCCATCGGCGGTGATGTGGTTGATCCTTCCACGCCTTTGTTGATCTGCGGCGTTGCTCGGCTTGGCTTGGTGCACGATTTCCTCGATCTTTGGTGCTTTAGCGGTGTTGTTCCCAGGTTGAAACGAATCGGCGTGATGCCTCCCTTTGTGGACACCTATTGGAAAAGTGCCTGGCTCGTTGCAAGTATAGCATCTCTTCACTGCGGATTCTTGATTTCCTCTGGTGCATTGTTGCCTGTCTTTGGTGTCTGAAAGCTCGATTGGCGGGGCGAGGTGTAGGGTTGATGTCTTGTTTCCGGCTAGTGGTTGGAATCTAGCAAATTCTTTGTGGTGACATCCTCAAGCGTAGATGGTTTGGGCGTCCACCACGATTATTCATCAAGCGCTTACGGTTTCACCTAGCTCTTTGCGCTTATCTTCTAGGATCAAAGCCTTATTTACCGCTCACGAAAGTGCAGGAAATTGTGGGTATCGATCCCACAGTAGTCCCGAGTTCAATCCCTTCATGAAACGAGGCTATCGGCTTTATCTGTCGCTCGTCTTGAGGGCATAGCGAGCTAAGCGAGTAAATTTGTTCAAGTATTCGCCCCCGGTTGGCCTCCTTGCTTCAAAGCTCGAACTCCTCCTTCTTAAGATCCATCATTCCCTCCAGGACATGGTGCTGGCGGAAAGCATTAGTAAACTCCTCCTGTGTTATCTCTGTGGGGCTCCATGGCGGCAAGATGGTTCTCCCACCACTCGGCGGTCCCTTCCAGTTGATGAGAGGCGTAAAGCACCTTCTCATTTCCTTCACACTGTGTGATGTGCAGCTTTTTCTCAATTGTCCTAAGCCAGTCATCGGCTTCCAAAGGATTCACATTTCCCGAAAAAGTTGGTGGCCTAGTCCTCATAAAATCTGATAGCTTTGACATAGGTCGAGGTCCACCATGATTGTTTTGAGTTGCAGGGTTGTTGTGATTTACTGCTGCATTGGTCATCTGCTGCATCTGCTGCATCATTGTCTGCATCAGTTGAGTCTGTGCTGCCAGAAATGCTCCTAGATTCTGCATGTCTACTGTCGGTGGTTGAGGGCTGCCTCCATCATTGGGATTGTCATTCTGACGCAGTCCACTTCCTGAAGCACCGTTGTTTCCTCGAGTATTCACCATCTGATGATTGCCTCTTAGGTTAGGAAAGGTAGATGTAGCATAGATAAGAAGTAAGAATTTCTAAAGCGGGGAGATATGTTATACCCAAACTGAACAATTCTTTATTTAACTTGGTATGACTGCTTATTTAAGCCTACAAGCTTTGCAACACATACTGCACACTCAGCAATACAAAGAAGCAAACTAAACACGAAACCTTAACGTCAACTAAAAAGGTAAAGACTAACTTAAAGACGTGACTCACACTCGAGTCTCAACACGGCTCAAGGTGACACTCACTCATCCGACCACCTGGTGAGGTGACCAGCGCATACACCGGTGGATGGCGGGCATCGGAGCGAACCTATCACAGTGACCTACTACTAGATCCTCTGCAACAGCGGGTGCACTCCCCTCGGCTCCCACTCTCGCTCCTCTGGATCCTCCTCGGACTCCTCGGTGGCTCTGGACTCCACGAGTCACGCGCTCCAGCTCGTCCTCAAGCGCCTCGGGGCCTCTCCCACTCGGTGATCATCCCGATGGTGAAGCACGGGTCACCTCAAGCTCTGCTCGGCCACTCTAAGTGCCTCGTACGATCTCCGGCTCTGGGTAGTATCTCTCATGTGATCCTCCCGGCAAGGCGAACTCGCAAGGTGCGTCGCGATGCACACTCGATCCCCTCGATCCGTCGTCTTGGCGCTTGAGCGTCAGGGTGAAGTCGAACAGTCGTGAAGCTCGTCGGCGTAGTCGCGGCGAACACGGCGAAGAGCAAGTCGAGCAACCTCCTGAATTGCAACTTCATACGAGAACCTTCTGGCGGAGACGTTGATTGGCCTGCTAGCTTCCTCATTCCCCCGAGCGTAGATGATCAATTTGCAAATGAATCCTCGGTGTACACCGTTCACTGTCCAGCTGCCTCCTCGGTAAAGCGGACGGTAGAAGCCTCCAGCGTCGAAGAACTCTCACGGCTCCATGGCGTAGCCGCGGTGACTCCTCAAAGGTCGAACGATCGGCATCTGCTCCACAAGAACTTTGAAATAAGTTCTCCACCAAACGGCAAGTAAGGCGGTAAATTTAGCAAAGGCAAGGCGTAGAGAATGAGATGAGTCAAGAGTGTTTTATTAATCAAATTTAGATTTTCTTTTAGAAAATAGTTTTGGACTCTCACAAGACACCTCCATACTATCTAGGGCCAAAACCTACGGTCGGTATGCTCGATACCACCTCTGTAAGGACCGAATCCATCGATTCAACCCACCGTGTTTACCGCACTAGTCCGGGATCAGCGCTAGTGCACACGACTTAACATTGGTACATATCACATCATACACAACGATAATAGAATAATAGTTCATTTATTGATATAGCTAAATGTATGATCTTATGACCAACTTACATTATTAAGCCACGCAGGGCAAGACTGAGGATATGAACTAATAATTAAGCAGCGGAAAGTAGAAACGTAGATAGCTCATCAGTTCACCACAGGCAACCAACAAGGCTCGGACCCTAATGACTCGTGTCTTCTTGGACCTCATCTTCCAACACAGGTGTAGATTCTTCAACTGTTGATTATTGTTGTTTGGCAAGGGTGAGTACTTAAAGCACTCAACAAGTTGTGCACAGAATGCAATTCTATTTATCTACATGTAAGGCTTATTCCAAAGGATAGGCTATCATGGCTATTTTGCAATAAGCAGCATTTATGAACAAATACAATAATAGATTGTAAAGAATGTAAAACGAATAGCAATAATAAATAAATTCAGATTTCTCAAGTAAACCAAGTTTCCAATCCTAAATCAAGTTCCAATCTTCCATATGGCAATCCCGCCATCCCAACCAAGTTGTCCGATTTATTAAACTAACCCTTAATCAGTAATCCCGAGCATTGCTCAATACATGAGCACGGCTATCCGAATAGTTTCACACTCTGCGGAGGTTATGCACTTTACCCGTGATACAACCAAACACCACAAAGGCGAGAGATTATAACAAAGCCTTTACAATGCTCTATCTTAATCCGGTACTACCGCTAAGGTTTCAACAACGGCGGTCTGAAAACCACATCCGGGCCCCCTCTTGCGCCATGTGAATTACACCGACCGGGAACTCACACCACCACGATAGTATCATCATTAAGACTTTGCAAATTACTCACTAGGTGGCCCATACCGGACATGTGGTTGCATGATTGACTCAGTCAAAGGCTTGCAAGGTTAAGTCCTTAGTGTGATCAAGGCAAGACTTCCACATACCATCGCCCATCGGGCCCACCTTGCCTCCTCGCCCTTGCCACTTGCCCCAATCTAAGTGATTATCACCCGGTTGATTACCAAGCACCACGTGCCATCAACAATTCAACATCGTTGCGTGACATGACTCGCCACAACAACTCAATCTCATCGTGTGATCCCACATGACACACAAGTTCATAACATTGTTCCATATTCCATTAATCAAGATTAATTATCAATGGTGATGACACATGTGATGACGTGGCATGGCTAAGCAACTAATACGAACTAAACCTCCAATGTTGATTATAATTATTAACCAACTATATTAAACCAATCTAGGGTGACAATGGATCATGGCATACAATGACA
Source organism: Otatea glauca (assembly GCA_036346275.1). Taxonomy (NCBI): domain Eukaryota; kingdom Viridiplantae; phylum Streptophyta; class Magnoliopsida; order Poales; family Poaceae; genus Otatea; species Otatea glauca. Next base: position 6,830,773 of record CM070722.1, on the reverse strand, counting down.
AGGTAGGGTATAGACCAATCTGGTATTTTAGCTAAGCCCAAACTAATTTGAAACAGTTGTATAATTGAATTATATGCAATAGTGTAAATCAAACATAGCAATTTTACAAACATGGGTTCAACATGATCAAAGCACAACTTGCCTTGGAATAGGTCCTGATCTTGATCTGAAGTTTGCTCTTGAGTTGCTGGATCTTCCTCCGAAGCGTCGCACAATTCAACGTCTACGCGTACCGAAGAAGAAAAGCAAATAAATACCAAAACAGAGAGCAATTGAACTCCAAAAATCAGTTAAAATTCACCATTAAATAGATTTCAATTTTACAAATTTTTAGAAATTTGAATCACTCAAATCCGAGTTAAATTGCAAAAGATATAGCCTTTTGAAGTTTGAAATAAATACTGAAATCAGAAAATCAAAAAAATACGAAATTATCAGATTTATTTTTATACTGAAAAACTGGTTTATGACGTCAGCGTGACATCAGCATGACGCAGCGCTGGACCGGACCAATCAGAAGCCGACGCGCGTGTCGGTCCATGGACTCGGTCCACCGCGTCGCTCGGTCTCTGGCGAACCCGGCTCACGACTCTTGGTGCACGCACCTCCACGCGCACCCACCGATTGGCGCGGCGATGGCACCATCCTCTCATTCGAGATCTCATCGGCGGCGCCAATCGAAGCACACGCGGCAAGATCTCGGCGAGTTTTAGATCTAACGGACAGCAATTAATCGAAGGCTTACGGCTCACCGAGTCCACGCGGCGAATCGGGGGCGTTGGCGGCGATCCGATGGTCCAAATCTTCTCCGCGCTAATGGCGCCGTCGATCTGAAACACACCGGCGATGAAGGCGGCGGCGCCCGCAAGGCGCTCGGCGAGTTACGGGCGGCGAGGTCTTGCGATTCGATGCGGCGCGAGCGGGAACTCAACGCACCCAAGGGCCCCTTAAATAGGCGGTCGGAGGCGTGCGGGCGATGGACACGGACTCGAGTCCACCGGAGACACGCGGCGCGGCGGAAGAATCCGAAACGGAGACGACACACGAGAACCCTCCGATGACAAATGAACGGCTGGGATTCGAGGAGACGTGGCTGGATCAGATCCGCCCGAACCAACTAACGGACACGATCCAAACCTTCCCAAACCGGTACGACTTAACCCTGATCGTCCGATTCCGATCCGACGTCCTCTGGCGCTAGGGTTTGCGATTGTCGCGCGAAAGCTCCTGACCGCCCGATTGAAAATCAAGGGTTGCGGTTGCGCCCCTCCACTCATGGGCCAACTGGGCCGCACCGACGCGGGCCAAGCACGCACAGTGCTGGGCTCGGCCCAACACTATTCACCGGATTTTTAAAGATTTCTTATTTAAAATAATTCCAGAAATTCATTTTATTTATTTTAAGCAATAAAACTATTAGGAAAAATCCAAGAAAAATCTCAAAAATACTTTGAGACATTCTGGACTCAAATAAAATATTTTTGACAAAACTTTATTTTGACTTTGCACAGATTTAAATACTTTTGAATAAAAAGCAATAAACTTGAAATAACATTTAATTCAAATAAATCCAGAAAAATCCAAATAAATTCCAGAAAATCACAAATGCACTTTTAAGCAATAAAAACCTAATTAAGCCAAATTTTGGGATGTTACAGCTATTGAGGATGGTTGACTAAAATTCGCTGATGAGCTGACTATGCAAGTTGACGTTGATCCGTTCTCCAAAAATATTGTGCAATGTTTGAGCAAAGGAAACAAACCGATGCACAGTGAAGAACCAAAAAGGGATCGACGGGTTGATGTTCAGTCAACTTCTGTGGTAATCAAACATTAAAAATCATGATCGGTTCATCGCAAATAGAAGCCGATCATGAGGGCAAAAATTCAAAGACCATTAAACCCAAAAGGGACCCGCAAGTTGGCAGATGGTATAAAGTAGAAAAATCATCGCCAAGAAAACCGGCGAGAAGGCCTGGGCCAACGTTTTCTCAGTTGATGGAGAAGTACGAAAGAATGAATAATCAGCCCCAATATTCTCCACGTCGGTCGGATAATTTATATCGAACTGAGAATGTAGAAAGAGCTCATCGGAGATGCCCCTTTTGGCAATTTTGTTGGGAGAGAGGAGTAGCATTGCCATCTCCATACATGTACCCAATGGAGCACTATCCCCAAGATGATTGGCCTAGCCGATCAGCCAAAGAAAGGTTGTCCGGGCCGATACAGGATCGTCCTAACAAAAGCTACAGGAGACCGGTTCACGAGAGAATCTCTGTGCCGAATCAGGTGCCGAACCATGTTAAAATGTAGACAAAGTCAAATGCTGCTAATCGGGAAGATTTGGCTGGCAAAATACGTAAGCCAATGGAGCCCAAACCAAGGTGGGTGTCCACCCGGTCTTAGCCGATCACAACGCAGACGATTTCAAAGACTAAGAACTTAAGAAATCAGAGAGGCTGATGAAGAGAAACAAAGGGATCAAACCTTCAATGAACTTCGGCAGATCAAAACCACCAAAAAAGAGTGGAGGAAGAAAGAGCGGGTTGAAGCAGATTGATTCAGCCAATGACCTGGATTCTCCCATGATTAGGGATGATACGCCTCCGATGGACATCAACATGGTATTCACATTGCCGGCCGAGTTCAAAATTAAAACCGAATCGGCCAAAGAAACCTTTGCTCAGTCATGTTTAGGTGCCCAAAATGCGATCTTTGAAAAACCACGAGATGATCATCGGCATCTAAAGCCGTTATATTTAAAAGGGTATATAAACGGCAAGCCGATATCAAGGATGCTGGTGGATGGGGGAGCTACTGTCAATTTAATGCCGTACACCACCTGCAAAAAATTGGGTAAGTTCGATGAAGATTTGATCAAGACTAATATGGTTTTTAATGACTTCACAGGCGATCCCACAGAAGCCAAAGGCGTTATGGTCACGGAGTTAACTGTCGGTAGTAAGACTTTGCCGACCGCATTGCATTCTTTGTCATTGACGCCAAAGGTAATTACAGTGTGCTGCTCGATCGGGATTGGATTCATGCCAATTGCTGCATTCCATCGACCATGCATCAGGCGCTTGTCCAATGGAATGGAGGCGAAGTTGAAGTCGTCTCAGTTGATACATTGGCTCATATTGCTATGGCTAGTTTAGATGCAAATTGGCTACATGAAGAAGCCGAGTGTAATCAGGGAAAATGCTTGATGATTGTGACTTTATTTGTGTTGGAAAGACAGGATTTATGCCGATCAGCGTCAAGCCAGGTACGTTCGATCGAGCAAGTGAGGTTTTACGCCGATGGGGTCAAGGAAAATAGTAAAGGCCCTACAAGACAAAATGCAAAGCTATCGGCAAATGACAGATAGCTATGAGGCCATCGAGGATTTCCAATAAATCGAGAAGTTAGGCCAAGGGTTCACATCTATCGACCTGCTTGAAGAAGTCGATATAGGTAGTGGAGATAGGAAAAGACCAACTTTTATTAGTGCAAAATTAGATGTAAAATATAAAGAAAAGTTGGTCAAAATTCTCAAAGATTATAAAGATTATTTTGCTTGGCAGTATCACGAGATGCCTGATTTAAGCCAACAACTGGTCGAACATCGGTTACCTATTAAACCAGGATATCGACCGTTTAAGCAGTATCCTAGACGCTTTAATCCGGCCTTGTACAATATCATAAAAAAGGAGATAGAACAATTATTGGAAGCAAGGTTCATTAGGCCTTGTCGGTATGTAGAGTGGGTTTCCAATATCGTTCCAGTCATAAAGAAAAATGGAAAACTTAGGGTGTGTGTCGAATTTAGAGACTTAAATAAAGCCACACCAAAGGATGAATATCCGATTCCGATAGCCGATATACTTATCGACGCTGCATCAGGAAATAAAATCATTAGTTTTTTAGATGGTAATGCCGGGTACAATCAGATATTCATGGCAGAAGCCGATATACCTAAGACTGCCTTTAGGTGTCCTGGTGCAATAGGGCTATTTGAGTGGACATTTATGACGTTCGGTTTAAAAAAACACCGGGGCAACTTACAAACGAGCCATGAATCTGATTTTTCACGATTTAATCGGCCACATTGTTGAAATATGCATTGATGATGTTGTGGTAAAATCTAAGGATGACCTACAACATTTAGACGATTTAGAAAAGGTCTTCCAGAATATAAGAATGCATGGTTTGAAGATGAATCCTTTCAAGTGTGCGTTCGGCGTGTCGGTTGGGCAATTTTTGTGCTTTATGGTCCATGAAAGAGGAATCGAAGTTAATCAAACCATCATTCAGCACGTATTTATTCCATGTTTTCCCCTCTTTACAATGTTCATGCACTTTTTTAAAGTCCAAATCAGCAGCATATAAGTCCTTAATGGTCTCTAAACCAAAAAATCTTATGATCAAGTTGACATAACATATTATAATGCCTAGAAAGCGCATCTGCAATCACATTGTCTTTTCCTTTCTTATGTTTTATGACATATGAAAATGACTCAATATATTCTACCCATTTAACATGTCGTTTATTTAGTTTAGCTTGACTTCTAATATGTTTTAGCGATTCATGATCAGAATGTATAACAAATTCTTTGGGCCATAGATAATGTTGCCAAGTTTCAAGCACATGAAGTAAAGCATACAATTCTTTATCATAGGTAGAATAATTCATACTTGGCCCACTTAATTTCTCGCTGAAATAAGCAACCGGTTTACCTTCTTGAATTAGCACACCTCCAATTCCAATCCCGCTAGCATCACATTCTAGCTCAAAAGTCTTACTAAAATCCGGGAGTTGGAGCAATGGAGCGTGGGTAAGCTTTTCTTTCAACAACTTGAATGCTTTTTCTTGTGCAGGTCCCCATTTGAAAGCTACTCCTTTCTTTGTCAACTCGTTTAACGGGGGAGCAATGGTGCTGAAATCCCGCACAAAACGCTGATAGAACCACGCAAGACCATGAAAGCTTCTCACCTGGGTGACAGTCTCAGGGGTTGGCCAGCTCTTTATGGCTTCAATTTTTGCGCCATCCACCTCTATTCCCTGTGGAGTAACAACATAGCCAAGAAATGAGACTCGATCCATGCAAAAGGTGCACTTTTCAAGGTTAGCATACAAACGTGCATCTCTCAAAGCTTTAAAAACAGCACGTAGATGATCAAAATGTAGTTCATGTGACTTGCTATAAATCAAGATATCATCAAAATAAACCACAACAAATCTTCCAATGAAAGCACGTAAAACTTTGTTCATCAATCGCATGAAAGTACTAGGTGCATTAGTTAACCCAAAAAGCATCACTAACCACTCATACAAGCCAAACTTAGTTTTAAATGCAGTCTTCCATTCATCTCCAAGTTTCATTCTAATGTGGTGGTATCCACTTCACAAGTCAATTTAAGTGAAAATTATAGAACCACTCGACTCATCAAGCATGTCATCTAGCCTAGGGATATGATGACAATATCTTATGGTAATATTATTGATGGCTCTACAATCAACACACATACGCCAATTATCGTCTTTCTTAGGAACCAAGATAACGGGAACAGCACAAGGACTAAGGCTTTCTCGTACGTACCCACGGTCCAAAAAGTCTTGGACTTGTCGCTGAATTTCCTTAGTCTCCTCTGGGTTGGTTCTATATTTAGCACGTTTGGCAAGGTCGCTCCCGGGATCAAATCAATTTGATGCTCAATCCCTCGAATAGGTGATAATCCCCGGGGTATCTCAGCTAGAAAGACATCCATGTACTCCTGCAAAAGGTTAGAAACAGAAGGAGGCAAAGAGCTAGATATATCCTCAAGTGAAACTAAAGCTTCTTTGCATATCAAAGCATAGCATGGCAGCTCATTCTCAGTAATTTCAGCAAGATCAGATTTTGTAGCAAGCATAACACCACCTTTCAATGTAATTACCTCGGACTTAGAACTAGGTGCTTTCTTGTCTTTCTTAGGTGGGAAAACGTTCTTAGCTACTTGCTGATTTTTAGATTATGATGCACTCTTTTTATTCTCATTTTGAGCTCTCTCTTTATCACGTTGCACAATTTCAGTAGGTGTCATAAGAAGCAAAGTGATTTTCTTTCCTTTGTGTATAAGAGTGTATTTATTACTTCTACCATGATGAGTTGCATCAGTATCAAATTCCCATGGAAGGCCTAATAAAAGTGAACATGCTTGCCTAGGCACTACATCAAAATCAGCAAAATCATGGTATGTTCCAATGGAAAAATGCACTCTCGCAGTTTGTGTTACCTTCACCTTACCACTATTGTTGAACCATTGAATATGGTATGGATGAGGATGTGCACGTGTAGTCAAGCAAAGTTTCTTGACCAGATCTGAACTCACCAAGTTATTGTAGCTTCCACCATCAATTATCACACGAACACGATGGTCTTGGACGATGAAATAAATCCGAAACAAATTATGGTGTTGTAGGTTCTCCGCTTGCTCCACTTGAGCACTCAACACTCGCTGCACAATTATGGTCCTGTAATTCTCCGTGGCAGCGGTCCCTAAAATCTCCTCACCATCACCGTCCATCTCATGGTCATCTTCATTATCTGCAAGGTTAGCTGCAAGAGCATATTCATCCTCAACATCACTAGCACTAATGTACCCACCTTCTTCTGTGGCGATGTACGCTCGCTGACTTGGACAATCCTTCATGACATGTCTCATTCCCTTGCAACAATGGCACACAATGCCAGTCGTACGACCCGTGGAAGCAACCGATGAAGAGCTCTTCTTGGTGACTGCACAGTAGTAGATTTACTCACTTCGGGTGCACGTGATGGTGGTGGGGGTGCTGCTGAACGCACCCTACTCATGGAGGGGCAGTAGGCCAATTAGCTAAAAGCGGGGTTGATTTGGCTTGCCTCGGTGTCAATTTTGGTGTAGATGTACTACCAAAGTTGCTTCTGGACCTTTGTTGTCTTCCCTGCAATTCTTTTTCTGCCAACATAGCAAGCTGAAACAATCTATTGATATCATTATAATCTTTGTAATCAATGATGTCCTGAATTTCACGTCATAAACCCCCATAAAAATGAGCCATCTTATCTTCTTCATCCTCAAATACCTCACAACGCAACATGCCTATTTGTAGTTCTTGATAATACTCTTCTACAGATCTATTACCTTGATTCAAGCGTTGCAATTTCTTACGTAAATCATGTTTATAAGGAGGAATAAATCTACTACACATAGCTCACTTTAATCTATCCCATGTATCAGGTTGTAGGCCAGAATCTACTACTCCATTCCACCAAATGATGGCAAAATCTTTGAACTCACTAGTAGCTTGTCTGACTCTATGTACTTCAGGAACTAGATGGGAGTTAAATTTTTATTTAACAGTCATTTCCCAATCTAAATAAATTTCACCATCATATGCACCGGAAAATGATGGTATGGTAAATTTGACTTTAGAAAAAGGATCATCATATCCATGACCATTGCGTGGATTAAAATTATTACCTCCCATACCATGACGTTTATGATTCAAACGTCGTTGCTGTTGCACATCTTGTGTAGTGACGTGAGCAGCGAAGGCGTCGCGGTCTTCTCCATCCACATCATCTCCTGCGACAGACACTTCACGATCCTCTCTTCGAGCCCCATTCAGAGGTGGCTGTCTCTCAAAGTTCTCCATCCTTGTGAGCAAATTGGCAATGCTTCGCTCTATTCTCTCCAATCTATGCTCATTGTCTCGGCCGATCTTTGCAATATTTGCATTGATGCCATTTAGCGTGTTGTTAAACTCGTTTCTCGGGATACACTCCTCTTCATCCACAGCTTCAGCTTGCGAACCTGTCATTGTTAGTAGAAGACGAAAGACAATACAAGAGTATTATCCGTATCAACTAACTAGGTGGTGGAAGGTGGAATAAGGTGGAATCACTCACTCTCAAGCGTCTTACCACGCTCTTACAAATGTTCTTTCTGAAGCAGCGGTGGTACAACCGATGGCTGGTTCATGATACCGTGACTGGAGCGTGAGTGAGGCGATTGCAAAGGAGAACCTAAACTGATAAGAAGTATGTGGAGCTTGGAAGGCAATATTTAGTAGCAAGGAATAAGCAATATCGAAATCAGATTAGCAAGCTGAATAAATGTCCAACGTACTTGCCTCAATTTCTGGCCTAAACATGTTCCTAAAACTAATTCAACCTAGCAAGGGATATATCAAAGCACATAGGACTCAAAGGATGCAAGCAATTCTGATTATCTGCTTCTCTTTCCCTCTTTATGCTTCTTTTCTTCTCTCTGATTTTTTTTGTTTTTTTAGTGCGGCTCTTCTTTTTTTTGCTCTTGCCTTTTTTTCACTTTTCCTTCTTTTAACTTAAAGGCAAATAAAAAATCTCACATTTTGGAACGAGAGAGATCATTAAACAGATGACCGAAAAATCGGCAAAAACAGCACAGCAAATTTCTGGGTCCAGAACTAGGTCTTAGATGCCAATTTTGAGGGTCAAAAATTGCACAAGTCTTTTGACTTGTGGATTTTTCGGATACGCGTCGTCGTCCTCTTCGAAACAAAAAAAGTATGCCCCGATCGGAGTTTGTATGCAAAAGTTATGGCTGTTTTACTGAACACTGCGCAATCTAGAATTGCCTGCGACTTCACTTCTTCCTTCTGGTTAGAGCTAAAATAGCAATAGGATCGCGGGTGAAAAAGGATGGCCAGCGGTGCAGGGCAATTGACACAAGGCGACTTGCGACCTATCTAGGGCTTGTGAAGCGGGATATATAATGCAGAGCGGCGGCACGGACCAACTGAGTGGGACTTAGTTCGGTTCGAGGGTGGTGATGCGAAATGATGGTGGGATGACTAATGGTGCAAACAAGAACTAGGGAACGGAAAGGGACAACTGGAAACTAGGATCACGACATCAAACCAGCAACAAGACAATGACGATGGACACAAATTAAATAAAGCGAAACTGAAACGAAAATTGCTAAGGCACAAGGGGTTGTAGGACAGCGGAATCGATAATGAATTTTTTTGTAGGGCAATTTTTCTGGACTCTAGGACGATGGCAAAACAAAAGTGGGGAAAAAGAATTACCTATCGGGCAACCGAAGCTCTGATACCACTTGATGGGAATGGTGGCCCGATCTTCCGACAGGTAGTAATAAATCGATTGATGGAGAACTCGACGTTGACGATCCGGCTTCCAATCAGAACGGATTCAAACCCTACAATCGCTACACCACTTCTCCTTTGGTTATCAACCATGCACAAACACGGTTGACCTCGCCAAGAAGGCTTATCCCTGCATGCGAATCAAGAACACAAGCAAGAACGTAGAAGATGCAATCTGAAATTATGAATAATATTAAGCACATGAGTTGGGGTTCCACAAACCGATGTACGGCGAAAAACTAACAAAGTGTCTAGTTGTAATCTAAGAAAAACCCGTCTATTCTAGCGACGACTATTGAATATATATGAGGAAGAGGGCAAAAGAGGCGGCCAAGGGGTTGGCTGTGCAACCCTAGGTCATACAACGCCTTTGGGCCCAAGTGGAGGTGGCGCAGCACCTGGCAGATTATGTTTGTTATATTGATTTGATGATTCCTAACGATCCAGAAGGAGTTTGTTCATGAAACCACTTCCATTGGAAAGCTCTCGTCGTGGTATTATCTATAGAGTCTAAGAACGCCTCAATTGGACTTTGTATGACCCAGATATGGTCATTTTATTGACGTGCTATCCTGAGACTCCGAAACTAACTTGAGCTCGACTTTGAGTCCAAGTAGACTTGGACTTCGAGGCATCACGTCCAAGTAAGCTTGTGATGCTTCTCCCATATTCCTAAACAACAATACATCACAAGAATTTAGTAGCAACCGATCCAAGAAAACATGAACAGCGAGGAACGAGTTCACCTCATGATTTAATTGTCATGCACATGCTCTTGTAATTGGTCCTTGTATATCTTGAGGAGTCGTATTGCACGTATCCGAAGGAGTGATGTCCTCATCAGGTGGGCCTGGCAGTTGCTCTTCTGAAACATTTTCTTGCCCATTTCGAGGGATAGGAGGATCTTGTCGGGGTACTTGGGATGAAGAAGGTCTGGCTATTGGATGCTTTGGATTGGGTTGTGCCGGTGTAGGTATATTCATTCTCGGGGTATGAATATCTGGCATTGCTTCACTTTCTAAAATCTGACTAAGAGATCTGGTAATCGGCATTCTGCATTAATATCTAATTAGACATTGTTGATAGAAAAGAGTATTAAAGTATAACAATTTGCATTCTCAAGTAACATCCCATTCCTTAATATTCAGTTTGTAATGTTATCAATCACAAGGATTATCTCATCGAAAATTTTCACTTTGACAGTTCCAAATTCGCGAGAGAAAAACCTTTATTATTCATTCATAGCATGAACTTTACAACAAAAAGGTTTACACTACCAAAAGTATACATTTATACTTATATTTACAACTGACTGACTTTCATTCTATTCCAAGGCTCCTACTACTAATTCTAAAACATGATGGTACCACCTATTCTTCAGAATCGCTGGATATATTCCACACACCGCGAAACATTTGGTAAGTAGGTGGTGTGCCTATTTCACAGCTACTTTCAGAGCTAGATGGTAGAGGTGGCGGATTCTGCGCTCCTGCAGGCTGAAACTGCTGTTGATACTCTTGCCTATTGCCTGTTCTCCGTCGCCTTGGCTTGGGTTCGGGATCTTGGAATCCTATGGAATTCTCATACATACGGACATAAGTACCCATATTAATATTATAAGCTTTACACATTCTCCGCAATAACTTGCGACTCGTCTCTTGAATCACTTTAAACCTAGTGGTGTTATGGTGCTTCGCATGATGATGCACAATGCGGTCCTCAATCCTTGTAGTCTCATGCGCGCGCACCTTAAATCCATGAGGGGTTTGCTTTATATCAAAAATAGGTTTATCTTCTCATGACCAAAGTCCACAGCTAACTCTCTAGCCACATCAGCCCAAATGATGTTGTTAGCCATCTGCAATTTTTGTAAGAAGGTAAGATTAGTATTTAAATAATATTTCAAATGAGATAAGGAAAAATATAAGAAAAGGGTTACAATAATCACTTACTTGTACATAAAAAAAATATAAGAAAAGGGTTACAATAATCACTTACTTGTACATAAAAAAAATATAAGAAAAGGGTTACAATAATCACTTACTTGTACATAAAAAAAATATAAGAAAAGGGTTACAATAATCACTTACTTGTACATAAATTAACATATTGAGTATCCAGGTTTTAGGACAAAGTTTTGAACCTTATAACATGTTCATAACTTTAAATTTTATGTTGATTAGGGTTGTTTCTTTGCAAAATTTTAACCTAGAGATTAAATATTGCAAGAAGGACCCACGAAGTACATAAGATTTGCAACAAAAGCCAAACCACTCATATTATTATATTTTACACATCATTACATAAAGCTTTTAAATAAACTCGTATTTTACATAGTACAATACCAAAGACTACCCCTACTAACTATATTACATAGGGTCACTACTTATTCCTACGATATCTAAGCTATCCCTACTCACTAGTCTCAAGTCAACCAGCAAATGCCGTGTCGAGGTTGTCAACCTTCAGCGGTGGAAGATTTTCTGAGGAGCTCCCCGTTGTAGCAAGAAAGGTATCTCGACGGTGATATACCTGTGTCGACTTAGGGCAATGAGAGGTGGAAGGCCTAGAATTAGTATCACGTCTGGCAATACGTGGTCGACTACCTCCTATTGACATGCGCACAGTATGGCGACGAGTAGGTGTAATGGAGGTAGGAGAGGTAGTGGTGGCAGGAATAACTGGTGTGATAGGAGCTAGTGGAGCAGCTGGTGCGGCATTACCTAAGACTGAGCGAGAGATAAACCCCATATTCATGAATGGGGCAAGCACCCCCTCAAGGTAATCCACACGATGACGGTAGTCTACGGCCTCCTTGGCTAGATGGCGATGATGGGCATCAGAAGCGTTGCTAAACTCCACCATGTTGTGGAGTCTATCCAAACAGATGTCTGCAGGATCAGGATAGGTAGTATCTCCAAAAGGTGAATGTGAAGGATACAGATGGTAAACAGTGTGCAACTCAGGTAAGGCATGATGAAGGCGAATAATGGCGGTGTAGGCAGCCTCACTCATAGCCACCTCTATGGTCGATCTGTAGCCATCAAAATAGCGCTCCCCTTCATCAAATTGGGCTCGAGCAGGAATATGCAGTCGGGCTGCATACTCAACTGTGAAAGAGCTAAGAGGGACGTAGTACACCATGTAGCGGGGCTGAATTTGTTTTATTTTGGGATGAAAACTGTGTCATTTATTTTTGAAACTTTTTTTCCAGAGTTTTATTTGAGTTGAGAATTCTTCCATATAAATTTCAAGTCAAAATATTATATATTTATTTTCTAAGTCTGACATGATAATTTCTAGATTTTTAGGGTTCTGTTTTTGAATTTTAAAAGGCCTTAAATTATATTATAAAATTTTTAGATTTTTACCAGAGGTAACTACTGTATTGAGGACATTATGGTAAATTTTTCAGAAGTAGATAAGTTTGTAAAATTTTATAATAATTCTGAACATGCACTGTTTGCAAGTCAAAAGGGGTCATTCCTGTTGTCAAATCATTATCCCTTGTATTAAAAATGTATTGGATATGTGATTGAAGTCACCAGATACTTCAGGAAGTTTAGTACCAGATTTGATAAAAATTACTTTTACATTTTCATCTTCTTACTATTATCCAGTCATTAATCCTATTAATGGATTTTTCATCAAAGCCAAAAATCCAAGAAATTCCAATAAAATTCAACAATGCCAGAAACATTCAAAAATGATCACAATCAAATTCAAAATATTTATCTTTATTTTATTGCATTTTTCCAGGATGTTACATATGCATGCACATCACTATCGCTTCTCACGTAAGAATAGATTGTGATGTGCATGATCACATCACTATCGCTTCTAACCTGAGAACCGATAGTGATTATTATTAATACCCCTCCCAAGTCATCTATCACAATCGTTTTTCCCTAAAAACTTAAGAACCAACCCAGATGAAGCGACATTGATGTACCATTTTGTAGTAGTGCGTGATTGATTATTTTGATATATATAATAAAAGACCGACAAATGCTTCTGAACTACTAAGAAAAAAAGATAAATAAGCTAGAAATTATCATAAAAATGGAGAAACATACGATCCTCAATTTGGTGGATCATAATTATAAGCATAAATTGCAATTATTTGATGGTATTAAAAAGAGATAAATATCCTAGAAATTCTCGTAGAAAAACAAAAAATCTAGCACATGTAACATCCCGAAAAATTTAAAAATAGACAAAATAAAAATTTACAATTTAAAAATTCATAAAATAAAAAATTTTAATTGAAACTAAGATTTTAATTTTAATTACTATCTTTTTCCTTATTTCGTTGAATTTTGGTCTTTAGGAACAGAATATTTTGCATTATTGAAATTCTTTTATCCAAAGTAAACAAAATATGAAATTAAGTTTGGAATGTGATTTTTGTATTGAATTTCCATATTTTATGAATTTATGATGATCTTTTTGGTTTTTAAGAAAACCATTTTTATTGTTGGATTTCTATTTTCCAAATATGAAAACCCAAAATCATATGAAGAGAAAATCTCAAGAAAATTTATTTAAATCCTAATCCTTCTCCAGAATTACCACAAAAAGTCTCAAAATAATTTGAATATATTTAATAAATCAAGAAAAACAAAAACAGCATTTAAACTAAGAAAGTTAACCTTGTCAGATTTGTTCAAAAATATATATACTTGATTACTCTATAATATGTTTATGGACCCATTTACAGCCTCTAATAAACTGGAATAAAAAGTTTCAAAGGGATTTGAACAAAATTATTATAGATGTAAAATAAAAAACAGTGATAGGTGGCTGAGAACAGTACAGATGTCATAATTTATTAAAACTTTAAAAATTAGATGACCTGCTAAAAATTTTATGACACCATCCACATTACATAGGAAACCTACATAGAAATTTTCAGAAAAATAAAAGCTAATTTGTTGCATTTATAAAATCGAAAATAGAAGGTGAAATTAATCATTGTAAACAATGTCAACATTTTGTAAAAATAAATAGATGTGATCATCATCTGAAATTTTTATGGAAACCTCTAAATACCCATGGAATCAGACATAAAAATTTACAAATAAAATGGACCCAATTTATACCCCCAAAAAAATCTAAACTAGAGAACTTAAAACTGTAATAGCGGTCTTGACAGAATGTAATAGAATTCTACAAATAAGATCTACATCTGAGTTTTCTCCAGTAGGATAGAAATTGCTCCAGATCATGCACAAAATTTTTCAAGAACTGTAGACCACTTTGGTGGCCCAATTAAATGCGAGACCTTATCCTGTCCTGAGTATTGAAGTCTAGTGTCTCCACTTTAAGTATAACTGCCATGTGGGGCCTTTCCCTTTGTTGACCCTACCTTGCAGCCACCCTGCCCCTGTCTTCTTCCTTGGCTGGCCACCGCCTGTGCTCATTTCTCTGCTGTTTATTGTCGTGACAACCAAAATCCTTGCCATAGCAAACGCCGCACGTGCCCTACTCCGAGAATCCCTCACCGCCGCCCGACATGACTTGCTCTCACCGCCCTGCCATGCCATGCTCTGTCCTCGCTCCGGAAGGCCTGCCTCGTCACACGCAGTTCAACCACTCCTAGCCCTCCGCACCCACACCACATGGCACCGACCATATTGTCTATTTAAGCGGCCAATGCACAACAATAGCGCCACACACACACATTGATGCTCCCCACACCTCCTTACTACTCCACTGCCTGAGTCCCAGCTCAAATTCCATCTCTGGTTACCATTTCTGGCAAGCTTCGTACAATAGGGCTGAAACCCAATCAACCAATACAATGAGCCCTTTTCCAATTCAATTGGCACGGAGCATCTCTGAGGCCACCTGAACTCAATTCCTTCTCCGCTTGCCACTAGAATTCTCAAATCACCACCACGCCATTGTTCTTCTTCCCCAAAGCCGACGCAAGATGGTAGCCCTCCCCAGCCATCCACCGACCAAACAAAGCAGTAAAATGGGCTTCTTCTGTCCCATTGAAGCTTTCGTCCTTGTTAGCTGAGCTTAATTCGTCCTAATTTTATTATTCTCCATTCAGCTAAGCTCGCCGCTGCCCCTCACCGATGGCGTCTCGCCTCGGCCCACTCCGTTGCTGCTGGTCGGTGTCTCGGGTACGCAACGTCTCCCTGGTGCTTCCTGAGCCGACGGTCGACCGGCACCGCCCTCTCTCACCGTCGGCGGGCATGCCCTATAACATGCTCTACTCTGTAAGGCTGGGTAGCGGGACCGGTTTGTCAGCATCTCGGCTGGACATTAAATAAACCCGGAAAGCACCAAAAATGAGAAATCCGTCTTCCCTGTACCGAAGGTGTATTTTCCATTTTCTAAAGCATTTTTCAGAACCTACAAGATGTAAATGGCTATATCTTTTGCATTTCAAGTCCAAATAAAGTCAAATAAATTTATAAAATCATAATATTTCAGAATATGCAAAAAATATTTAATTTTGAATCTCAGTTTGAATTATTTGAATTAAAATTTGAGGAAACCCTAAATATGGACACTATTGGAAGTATGTAAACTATAGCTCCTAAAATAATGAAACAAATTTTAATATTTTCCTGAGAACATAAGCAACACATTTCTGTAAAAATATTTAGATTTGAACTTAGCTTAAAATTAATTTGTAAATAGGCTATTATTCAATACAGAGAAAATCAAAATAGTTATAACTTGTGCATGAAAATTCAAAATTTGATAAAACCAATTCCTAGGCCCAGATAAGACCATAGCATCCTGAGATATGCAAATATATTTTATATGTAGTTAAGTTTGAACTATGTTTGCATATAACATTTGCTTATAATACACATACAAATAGAATATACATGAAACCCACAAATAAATAATAGAATATGTAAAACCTATTTTTAAATATTCCACAGGACAAGATTATTCAATCCTGTAAAAATAACAGTATTTAACTTTAATTTGCATTAGCTTCCCATTTAAGTTAGATTCTAGACATAGAAATACAAATAATAGCAACTATAACATATGATCTCCAAAAATCATGAGAAACAGTTTCTAAAAATCATTAAGACCATAATATACCTGGTTATGCAAGAATATTTCATATTTGATTTAGTTTGCACTAAGTTTATAAAAGACTTTAGGCACGAAGGGCATATAGTTAGTATATGGCCATGTAGCACAAATAGGTGTTTTATGTAAACCAGTCTGCGAACATTCTATAGGTCTAGATTAGCTAACCTTGCAAATATAAACAATGTTTACCTTATTACCTTTATAGCTTTGCCTCCTATGTACAAAACACCGACATGTGTATACCTTTCACAAATAAATAATAATAGGTGTAAAACCGGTTCTTAAAAGACCCCTAAGACCATGCCACCATATAATGCAAAAATAATCGTACTATAACATGCTTTGCATCTGAATCCTATTAAAGAAATCGAACCTTGTATAATATGGACCCTAAAATCCATAACACAAACCAATGAACTTAAATAATAAGAAATCAATATACAAATTTTTTATCACTAGAACCTTCTATTTTAGTTATTTTTTAATTTGGTATTATTTGATTTCTTTTTGCCTCTTATTGGTATTGCTAAACGTAATCACGTGTAGACACCGATGTATCCGAAGCTGCGACTATCTACCTCAACCCCGAGTCGATTCATGAACCAACAAAGCAAGGAATGTATTTTCTTTAAATT
Organism: Otatea glauca; assembly: GCA_036346275.1. Taxonomy (NCBI): domain Eukaryota; kingdom Viridiplantae; phylum Streptophyta; class Magnoliopsida; order Poales; family Poaceae; genus Otatea; species Otatea glauca. Next base: position 6,813,913 of record CM070722.1, on the reverse strand, counting down.
CGCTATATTGTGGTACTGGTAGCTATAAACCTATCTCATGGATCTTCCTTAATAAATATTGAACTGTGAACCTTGATAACCCTAGAAAAAGGTTAGACAATACATAATGTCAATATGGGTATATGCGATTATTTAATAACTATGCTTATCTGTGATTTAGTAATGGAAACTGAATTAATCAAATTATACTATTTCTTGAGAATTTAAAATGGTTGGATATGACATTAAAGGTTGCTGGTATTTTGGTATAAAAACTCAAAATAAAACTATGGTTTTGATGCGGGCGATTATTGGTAATAGCTGTATGTGCATGGAACTTGCATGTAGATAGAGGGAGATTATCGTCTGGGTCGGGATTAAGGACTGAACGTAGAGTTGTGTGATCCAAGGGATATCCATACAACCATAAGTACCGGTATGGGACAACCTTAAACCAATTAAGTTATCTAGTTTAACTTTGCGCATTGGGAGGCTAGAGTAGTACGGGCTTTCTGAGACGGATTGCTCGTAGGGTCTTCCACACAGAGGTGTGGTTAAATGCATACCAATACAACGATGCACGCCTTGCTATGATGGGGAAGTGGGAATCAACAAGAGTGAATTGTTGAGAGTACAACATTGTACAAATATCTTCCGCCGCTGTACAACATGGGAAAGTAGGGACTCAACAGGAATAGCCTGTTGATAGTACAATGGGTGTACAAATATCTTCTACCACCATTGAGGCGCCTCCTGATTCTATCTTTGCACCTCATGGAGATCTACCCTTACCTTCAAAAACTTCTGCAGCTAGTGTCTCTGCTCTTACCTCTTCTGTCTATGAGGTAGAGATCACTTCTACTTCTCGACCTCCCCATCACATTCAGTGTAGTCATCCGCTTGACCAGATGATTTGTGATCTGTTTGAGCTTGTCACACATTCAAAGTCAGTCCTTCGTTGCTACCTTTGAGCTGAATGATGTTTCTCATGCATTGACATATGAGTCTTGCATTATTACCATGCATGAGAAACTTGAGAATTTTAAGAGGAACAAGGTTTGGCAGCTTGTTGAGTCCCCTTCTGATCATAATGTCATTGGGACCAAGTGGGTGTTCAAGAATAAGCAAAGTGAGGATAGGGTAGTCATTAGGAACAAGGCTAGGCTAGTTGTTCAGATGGTCTTGACTTTAAGAAGACCTTTGCCCCTATAGCTAGACTAGATGTCATTAGAATCTTGTTAGCATTTTCGGCATTCAAGGGCTTTAAGCTGTATCAGATGGATGTCAAGAGTGCATTCTTCAATAGGTATATTGAGGAAGAGGTTTATGTGAGGTAGTCTATAGGATTCGATAACCCAAATTTGCAAACCATATCTATAAGCTTTTCATGACTTTGTATGGACTTAAGTAAGCCCTGAGAGCTTGGTATGAGAGGCTTAAGTCTTATCTTCTTAGTCATGGTTTTGAGATGGGTAAAGTAGGAAAGACCCTGTTCATTAGACATCAAGACTCTGACTTTCTGCTTGTTCAAATTTATGTGGATGATATTATCTTTGGTGGCTCTTCCCATGCTCTTGTCTCCCAGTTTTCAGATGTGATGAGCACAAAGTTCGAGATGAGCATGATAGGTGAGTTGAGCTACTTTCTTGGCTTCCAGATCAAGCAGACTCGGATGGCATTTTATTGCATCAAGGCGAGTACACTCAAGACCACCTGAGATGCTTTGACTTGTCTAATTGGAAACTAGTGATGACTCCTATGGCCACCACGATTATCCTTGAACCTGATGAGGATGGTGAGGTGGTTGATTAGAGAAGTTTAGAAGCATGATCGGCTCTCTCTTGTACCTCACTGCTCTGTGTGTTTGTTCACTCAATTTCGGGCCTCTCCTCGTGTAACATCCCAAAATTTGGCCTAATTATGTTTTATTGCTTAAATGTGCATTTATGATTTTCTAGAATTTATTTCGATTTTTCTGGATTTATTTGGATTAATTTTAAATTATGAATATTGACCTTTTGTTCAAATCTATTTAAATTTATGCAAAGTTAAAATAAAGTTTTGCCAAAAAATATTTTATTTGAGTCCAGAATGTCTCAAAGTATTTTTGAGAATTTTTCTTAGATTTTTCCTAATAGTTTTATCGCTTAAAATAAATAAAATGAATTTCTATAATTATTTTAAATGAGAAATCTTTTAAAATCAGCGTGAATAGTAGCGGACCATAGCCCATCTCTGTGCAGGCCAGCCCACGCTCGCAACCCGTTAGGCCCAGGTTCTAGAAGAGTGCGTCGTGATCGTTGATCTGTGGAATCGGACGGCCGAGGCGCAGCGTCGGGTGAAAACCCTAGCGAGCGGGCGCCGTCGGATGCGGCCACGTGGACGGTTGCGATGGAGCGACATGCGCCGCCGTGTCCGATTCGAATCCGGCGGCGATTTCCATTGCGGCTTCGCCGTTCGTGCCCAGCGCGGACTCCTAGGTCCTTAAAAGATGCCCCCGACCCCGTCTCGAGGATCACCTGCCCTCGCCGCCCTTTTTCCCCTAACTTTTGGCTGCTAGAACGCTGCGTGGAACCCGTACGAGCCCGCCGGACCTCGTGGACGACTGTCGCCGTTACAACCGTCAAAATCGTCGCCGTCGTTGTGCTTCCGCCAGAATCGAGGTAGTGCCAAGTTCGCCGAAGCTTCCTCTTTCAGATCCGACGAAGTCCCGGTGGTCTCCGTCAAGTTTTCGCCGCGTGAGGGTCGTCTTCTCCGAGTCCGTCAATGGCGCCGCCGTGTGAAGCACGCCGACGGTATCCGCATTCGTGGACCGTGAGATCTGAATCCGACGCTTGACGCGCTGCCACGTCGCGTGCGATTGCTGATCATCCGATCGGTCTTCTGCGGATCAGATCGAACCGTGCGGGCGACCACCCAGATCATGCCGTGTGGCGGGCACAGGCACCGAGGCGTCATACGCCGGGTTCACTGTAGACCAGAGGAGGTCCCGTGGACCAGGTCTATGCACCGGGGCCACGTGTCGTGCTCTGATTGGTCCAGGCCAGGCTGACGCCAGCATGACATCATGGTGACGCAATAAATCTGTTTTCAGTTTAAAAATAAATCTGTTAATTCCGATTTTCTGATTTTAGCAATTTCAGTATTTATTTCAAACTTCAAAAGGCTATATCTTTTGCAATTTAACTCGGATTTGAGTGATTCAAATTTATAAAAATTTGTAAAATTGAGATCTATTTAATGGTGAATTTTATTTGATTTTTGGAGTTCAATTGCTCTCTGTTTTGGTATTTATTTGCTTTTATTCTTGATGCAGCGTGAGCGTTGAATTGTGCGACGCTTCGGAGGAAGATCCAGCAACTCAAGAGCAAGTTCCAGAACCAGATCAGGACCTATTCCAAGGCAAGTTGTGCTTTGATCATGTTGAACCCATGTTTATAAAATTGCTATATTTGTTTTACCCTATTGCATATATTTCAAGTATACAATTGTTTCAAATTAGATTGGGCTTAGCTAATATACCAAATTGATCTATACCCTACCTTGTCATTGTATGCCATGATCCATTGTCACCCTAGATTGGTTCAATATAGTTGGTTAGTAATTATAATCAACATTGGAGGGTTAGTTCGTATTAGTTGCTTAGCCATGCCACGTCATCACATGTGTCAGAATCATTGATAATTAATCTTGATTAACGGAATATGGAACAATGCTATGAACTTGTGTGTCATGTGGGATCACACGATGAGATTGAGTTGTTGTGGCGAGTCATGTCACGCAACGATGTTGAATTGTTGATAGTACGTGGTGCTTGGTAATCAACGGGGTGATAATCACTTAGATTGGGGCAAGTGACAAGGGGCGAGTATGCCAGGGTGGGCCCGATGGGCAGAGGGTATGTGGATGTCTTGCCTTGATCACATTAAGGACTTAACCTTGCAAGCCTTTGACCTGAGTCAATCATGCAACCACATGTCTGGTATGGGCCAGCCTAGCTGAGTAATTTGCAATGTCTTAATTTTGGTACTATCGTGGTCGGTGTGAGTTCCCGAGTTATGGAGTAATTCACATTGCGCAAGAGGGGGGCCCTGGATGTGGTAACCAGTCCCACCAGTGTTGAAACCTTAGCGGGTAGTATCGGGTTAAGCCAGCGCATTGTAAAGGCTTTGTTATAATCACTCGCCTTGGTGGTGTTTTGTTGTATCGCGTGGGTAAAGTGCATAACCTCTGCAGAGTGTGAAACTATTCGGATAGCCTTGCTCGCGGTATTGAGCAATGCTCGGGAATTACAGTTAAGGGTTAGTTTAATTAATCGGACAATCGTTGGGATGGCGGAATGCCATATGGAAGATGGAATTTGACTTAGGATTGGAAACTTGGTTTACTTGAGGAATACTGAATTTATTTACTATTGTTATTTGTTTTACAGTCTTTACAATCTATTTATTGTATTTATTCATAAATGCTGCTTATTGCAAAATAGCCATGACAGCCTATCCATTGGAATAAGCCTTACATATAGATACATAGAATTGCATTCTGTGCACAACTTGTTGAGTGCTTAAGTACTCACCCTTGCCAACAACAATAATCAAAAGTTGAAGAATCTACACCTGTGTTGGAAGAGGAAGTCCAAGAGAACGCAAGTCATTAGGGTCCGAGCCTTGTCGGTTGCCTATGGTGAACTGATGAGCTATCTACGTTTTCTACTTTCCGCTGCATAATTATTAGTTTATCTTTTCAGTTTTGCCCTGCGTGGCTTAATAATGTAAGTTGGTCATATGATCATACATTTAGGTATAACAATGAATGAACTATTATTCTATTATCGTTGAGTATGATGTGATATGTACCAATGTTGAGCTGTGTGCACTAGCGTTGATCCTGGGACTAGTGCGGTAAACACAGTTGGTTCGAATCAGTGGATTCGGGTCCTTACAGAGGTGGTATCGAGCATACTTTTGTAGGTCTTGGCCTAGATAGTATGAAGGTGTCCAAGTGAGTCCAAAACTATTTTCTAAAGAAAATTTAAATTTGACTAATAAAACACTCTTGACTCATCTCATTCTCTACTTCTCACCTTTGCTGAATTTACCCGTTTTACTTGCCGTTTCGGGAGGAGAACTTATTCAAAGTTCTTGTGAAGCGGATCCGATCGTTCCGACCTCGAGTCGTCACCGGCTACGCCATGGAGTGTGGAGAGTTCTTGACGCTTGAGGCTTCTATCGTCCGCTTTACCGTGGAGGCAGTTGGACCGTCAATGGTGTACACCGAGGATTTATTTGCAAGCTGATTATCTACGCCCGGGAGAATGATGAAGCCAGCAGACCAATCAACATCTCCGCTAGAAGATTCTCGTACGAGGTTGCAATTCAGGAGGTTGCCCGACTTGCTCTTCACCGTGTCTGCCGCGACTACGCCGACGAGCTTCACGACTCAGTGTTCCGACTTCACCCGACGTTCAAGCGTGCGGCCGACGGATCGGGAGGGCGAGTGTGCCATCGCAACGCACCTTGCGGAGTTCGCCCTTGCCGGGGATCATATAAGAGATACTACTCGGGGCCGGAGGCGTATGCGAGGCACTCAGTGGCGAGCGGGAGCTTGAGGTGACCCATGCTTCAGCCATCGGGATGATCACCGGTGGGAGAGGCCCTAGAGGCGGTCGAGGACGAGTTGGGCGTGTGACCGAGGAGCTCGGGAGCCACCGAGGAGGAGTCGAGGAGGATCCCGAGGAGGAGAGTGGGAGCAGGAGGATCGATCTTAGAGTTGTGTTGAGACTTGAGTGTGGAGTCGCGTCTTTAAGTTAGTCTTTACCTCTTTAGTGGACGTTAAGGTTTCGTGTTTAGTTTGCTTCTTTGTAATGCTGAGTGTGCAGTATGTGTTGCAAAGCTTGTAGGCTTGAATAAGTAGCCATACCAAGAATAAATAAAGAATTATTTTAGTTGGGTATAACCTATCTTCCCCGCTTTAGAAATTCTTACTTCCTCTCTATGCTACATCTACCTTTCCTAACCCAAGAGGCAATCATCAGATGGCGAATACTCGAGGGAACAACAGTGCTTCAGGAAGTGGACTGCGCCAGAATGACAACCCCAATGACGAAGGCAGCCCTCAATCACCGCCAGTGGATATGCAGAATCTGGGAGCGTTTCTTGCCACGCAGACTCAACTAATGCAGACTATGTTGCAGCAGATGCAGCAGATGACCAACGTAGCAGCAACCAACAACAACCCTGCAGCCTAGAACAACCATGGTGGACCTCGATCTCATTCCAAGCTGTCAGATTTTATGAGGACTCGACCACCAACTTTCTCAGGAAATGTGAACCCTTTGAAAGCCGATGACTGGCTTAGGACTATTGAGAAGAAGCTGCACATCACCCAGTGTGAGGGCAATGAGAAGGTGCTCTACGCCTCTCATCAACTTGAAGGAATCGCCGCAGAATGGTGGGAAAATTACTGTGCCGCTCATGGAGCCCCACAAGAGATCACCTGGGAGGAGTTTACTAATGCTTTCCGCCAATACCATGTCCCGGAGGGAATGATGGACCTTAAGAAGGAAGAGTTCAGGGCTCTGAAGCAAGGAGGCCAATCAGTGGCTGAGTACCTAAACAAATTTATCCAGTTAGCTCGCTATGCCCCTGAAGACGTAGTGACGGACAAGGCTAGGCAGTCTCGTTTCATGAAGGGACTAAATTCAGGACTACAGGTGGGACTGATTACCCACAATTTTCCAGATTTTCAGGAGCTAGTCAATAAGGCTTTGATCCTAGAGGATAAGCGCAAAGAGCTGGGTGAGAATCGTAAGCGCTTAATGACTAATCAGGATGGATGTCCAAACCATCTACGTTTGAGGATGTCACCACAGCAATTTGCTAGATTCCAACCACCAGCCGTGAACAAGACATCAACCCTGCACTCGCCACGCCAATCGAACTTCCGGACACCAAAGACAGGCAACAATGCGCCAGAGAGTCGATCTGCAGTGAAAAGATGCTAAACATGCAATGAGCCAGGGCACTTTTCCAATAGGTGTCCACAGAAGGGAGGCATCACACCAGTTCATTTCAACCTGGGAACAACACCTGCCAAAGCACCAGCCTCAGGAGGAAATCGTGCGCCAGGTCAAGCTGGAGCAACACCGCAATCAATAGTGCGTGGGAGGATAAACCACATCACCGCAGATGGAGCTCAGGAAGCTACAAACATCGTACTGGGTAAGTTCCTGGTTAACTCGATGCTGCCTTTCTGATTTGTTTGATTACGAGCTTCGCATTCGCTTGTTTCTCAAAGTTTTGCAACCAAGAATGGATTTAAAGCGGTGAATCTTAAGTGTGTACTCTTAGTCCAAGCCCCAGGATCTGAGCTTAGATCTAGCCTTGGGTGTTTGGGAGCTAAGTTGCTTATGGATGAGATAGAATTTCTAGCGAATCTTATCTTGATAGATGCGCAATCCCTAGACGTCATCCTTGGAATGGATTGGCTGTCTAAGCATAAGGCTGTTTTGGATTGTGGCCGAAGGATCGTAATTTTGGAAGGCCCTAGTGGCAAAAAGGTAGAATTTCAAGTGACCACAGTTCGAGATAGGCAGTTAGTGGTCAACAGTGTGAAAGCCATCAGCATGGAAGATGTGCCAGTAGTTAGAGAATACCCGGACGTGTTTCCAGAAGATTTACGGGATCGCCGCGGATCGCGATATCGAGTTCGTTATCGAGTTAGCACCAGGGACAGCACCGATATCAAAGAGACCATATCGGATGCCTACGGACGAGTTAGTGGAAATGAAAAAGCAGATTGAGAAACTGCAAGAGAAAGGTTTCATTAGACCTAGTTCATCACCATGGGGAGCACCGGTTTTGTTTGTTCGTAAGAAGGATGGAAGCCTTAGGATGTGCATTGATTATCGTGCACTTAATGAAGTAACGATCAAGAATAAGTATCCGTTGCCCAGGATCGACGAATTATTAGATCAGTTAAGAGGAGCTGGAGTTTTCTCCAAGATAGACCTTCGTTCGGGATACTATCAGTTGAAGATCCGAGCAGAGGATGTGCCTAAAACTGCATTTTCTACGCGATATGGACATTATGAGTTTACAGTCATGTCATTTGGATTGACTAATGCCCCTGCATATTTCATGAACATGATGAATAAGGTTTTCATGGAATATTTGGATAAGTTTGTTGTAGTCTTCATAGACGATATCTTGGTTTACTCGAAGACAGAGGAAGAACATGCAGAACATCTGAGGATGGTTTTGGAGAGGCCGCGAGAACATCAGCTGTACGCTAAGTTTAGCAGGTGTGAATTTTGGAAGGAAAAAGTTGAATTTCTTGGTCATGTAATGACTACTAAAGGAGTTGCAGTCGACCCAAGCAAAGTGGGCGCAGATGTTGCACTTAGAGCAACCAAGTCATTACCCGATCCGTAGTTTTACGGGAATGGCGGGATATTACCGTCGGTTCATAGAAGGATTCTCGACAATTGCTAAACCCCTTACGCAGTTGTTGAAGAAAGAAAAGAAGTTTGCATGGACGCCAGAGTGCGAGAAAAGTTTCATGGAATTAAAGAAGCGTTTAACAACAGCCCCGGTATTAGTGTTGCCAGATGTGCAGCATGGATTTGATATTTATTGCGATGCTTCAAAGCAAGGCTTAGGGTGCGTGTTAATGCAAGAAGGCAAAGTCGTAGCTTATGCGTCGAGACAGTTGAGACCGCATGAAGTGAATTACCCAACGCATGATTTGGAGTTAGCTGCCGTAGTGCATGCTTTAAAGATATGGCGTCATTATCTCATAGGAAATAGATGTGAGATATATACAGACCATAAGAGCCTGAAATACATATTCACTCAAGCAGATCTGAATATGAGACAGCGAAGATGGCTAGAACTAATTAAGGATTATAATGTGGGAATTCATTATCATCCCGGGAAAGCCAATGTGGTAGCAGATGATCTGAGTCAAAAGAGCCATAGCGCAAATACGCTAACAATGGAGGATCAACCAGAACTATGCAAGGAATTTCAGAAACTAAGGTTGGAAGTCGTATCAAAGGAATGGTAGTGCACTAGAAGTGAGGCCAACACCGGAGGATCAGTTAGTGAAGGCGGAAGGATGACGATAAAATTTCTAAGATTAAGGCTAAAAAGGAAGAAGGCCTAGCCGTAGATTTCACTCTAGACGAGCAAGGAACCATGTTCTTCAAAGGCCGAATTTGTGTGCCGGATAAAAAGGAACTGAAACAGTTGATTCTTGAGGAAGCTCACGATTCTAAGTACTCGATTCATCTAGGAATTGCTAAGATGTATCAAGATTTGAAAGAGAGATTTTGGTGGCCTAATATGAAGCGTGAAGTAGCTGAGCATGTTGCTTTATGTGACGTATGTCAGAGAGTGAAAGCCATGCATCAGAGACCAGCTGGTTTGTTACAGCCGTTGAAAATTTCGGAATGGAAGTGGGAGGAAATCGGAATGGATTTTATCACCGGTTTACCTAAGACTCAGAGAGGTTACGATTCCATTTGGGTCATTGTGGATCGCTTGACCAAAGTGGCTCATTTTATCCCAGTAAAGACCACTTACTCGGGAGATCATTTAGCAGAGTTGTATATGTTAAGGATTGTATGCTTGCATGGAGTGCCCAAGAAGATTGTGTCGGACAGAGGTACCCAATTCACCTCATGGTTTTGGAACAAGTTGCACGAAGCCATGGGAACTCGTCTGAATTTCAGTACAGCATATCACCCGCAGACAGATAATCAGACTGAAAGAGTAAATCAGATTTTAGAGGATATGTTGAGAACTTCTGCTTTAGCTTATACTACGTCGTGGGATAAGTGTTTTCCATATGCGGAATTCAGTTACAATAATAGTTACCAACCTAGCTTGCAAATGTCACCATTTGAGGCGTTGTATGGACGTGCCTGTCGTACTCCATTGAATTGGAACGAAACAGGAGAACGTTTGGTTTTTGGGCCAGACATTCTCGAGGAAGCCGAAAGTCAAGTCGCAATGATCAGAGAAAGGTTGAAGATAGCACAGTCAAGACAGAAAAGCTACGCAGATAACCGTCGTCGAGATTTGAGTTTTGAACCAGAAGATCATGTGTATCTCAGGGTTACCCCTCTTAAGGGCGTTAAAAGATTTCACGTTAAAGGGAAGGTTGCACCAAGATATATTGGTTCGTTCAAGATTCTGAGCCGTCGAGGAGAGGTAGCGTATCAGTTAGAGTTGCCTCAGTCTTTGGCAGGGGTGCATGATGTATTCCATGTGTCGCAGCTTAAGAAATATCTCAGAGTGCCAGCAGAACAAACCCCGTTGGAGGCAATAGAGTTGCAAGAAGATTTGACTTACAAAGAGCAACCGATCAGAATTTTGGATGTTATGGAGCGCAAGACCAGAAACAAGTCTATTCGCTTTTGCAGAGTTCAGTGGAGCAATCATTACGAAAGTGAAGCCACTTGGGAGCGAGAAGAAGATTTGAAGTCAGAATTTCTGAACCTATTCTATAGTTAGCCCTAAATCTCGGGGTCGAGATTCTGTTAAGGGGGGAGGTTTGTAACATCCCAAAATTTGGCCTAATTATGTTTTATTGCTTAAATGTGCATTTATGATTTTCTGGAATTTATTTGGATTTATTTGGATTAATTTTAAATTATGAATATTGACCTTTTGTTCAAATCTATTTAAATTTATGCAAAGTTAAAATAAAGTTTTGCCAAAAAATATTTTATTTGAGTCTAGAATGTCTCAAAGTATTTTTGAGAATTTTTCTTAGATTTTTTCTAATAGTTTTATCGCTTAAAATAAATAAAATGAATTTCTATAATTATTTTAAATGAGAAATCTTTTAAAATCAGCGTGAATAGTAGCGAACCGTAGCCCATCTCTGTGCAGGCCGGCCCATGCTCGCAACCCGTTAAGCCCAGGTTCTAGAAGAGTGCGTCGTGATCGTTGATCTGTGGAATCGGACGGCCGAGGCGCAGCGTCGGGTGAAAACCCTAGCGAGCGGGCGCCGTCGGATGCGGCCACGTGGACGGTTGCGATGGAGCGACATGCGCCGCCGTGTCCGATTCGAATCCGGCGGCGATTTCCGTTGCGGCTTCGCCGTTCGTGCCCAGCGCGGACTCCTAGGTCCTTAAAAGATGGCCCCGACCCTGTCTCGAGGATCACCTGCCCTCGCCGCCCTTTTTCCCCTAACTTTTGGCTGCTAGAACGCTGCGTGGAACCCGTACGAGCCCGCCGGACCTCGTGGACGACCGTCGCCGTTACAACCGTCAAAATCGTCGCCGTCGTTGTGCTTCCGCCAGAATCGAGGTAGTGCCAAGTTCGCCGAAGCTTCCTCTTTCAGATCCGACGAAGTCCCGGTGGTCTCCGTCAAGTTTTCGCCGCGTGAGGGTCGTCTTCTCCGAGTCCGTCAATGGCGCCGCCGTGTGAAGCACGCCGACGGTATCCGCATTCGTGGACCGTGAGATCTGAATCCGGCGCTGCAGCGCCGCGTCGCGTCGCGTGCGATTGCTGATCATCCGATCGGTCTTCTGCGGATCAGATCGAACCGTGCGGGCGACCACCCAGATCATGCCGTGTGGCGGGCACAGGCACCGAGGCGTCATACGCCAGGTTCACGGTAGACCAGAGGAGGTCCCGTGGACCAGGTCTATGCACCGGGGCCACGTGTCGTGCTCTGATTGGTCCAGGCCAGGCTGACGCCAGCATGACATCATGGTGACGCAATAAATCTATTTTCAGTTTAAAAATAAATCTGTTAATTCCGATTTTCTGATTTTAGCAATTTCAGTATTTATTTCAAACTTCAAAAGGCTATATCTTTTGCAATTTAACTCGGATTTGAGTGATTCAAATTTATAAAAATTTGTAAAATTGAGATCTATTTAATGGTGAATTTTATTTGATTTTTGCAGTTCAATTGCTCTCTGTTTTGGTATTTATTTGCTTTTATTCTTCGGTACGCGTAGACGTTGAATTGTGCGACGCTTCGGAGGAAGACCCAGCAACTCAAGAGCAAGTTCCAGAACCAGATCAGGACCTATTCCAAGGCAAGTTGTGCTTTGATCATGTTGAACCCATGTTTATAAAATTGCTATATTTGTTTTACCCTATTGCATATATTTCAAGTATACAATTGTTTCAAATTAGATTGGGCTTAGCTAATATACCAAATTGATCTATACCCTACCTTGTCATTGTATGCCATGATCCATTGTCACCCTAGATTGGTTCAATATAGTTGGTTAGTAATTATAATCAACATTGGAGGGTTAGTTCGTATTAGTTGCTTAGCCATGCCACGTCATCACATGTGTCAGAATCATTGATAATTAATCTTGATTAATGGAATATGGAACAATGCTATGAACTTGTGTGTCATGTGGGATCACACGATGAGATTGAGTTGTTGTGGCGAGTCATGTCACGCAACGATGTTGAATTGTTGATAGTACGTGGTGCTTGGTAATCAACGGGGTGATAATCACTTAGATTGGGGCAAGTGACAAGGGGCGAGTATGCCAGGGTGGGCCCGATGGGCAGAGGGTATGTGGATGTCTTGCCTTTGACCTGAGTCAATCATGCAACCACATGTCTGGTATGGGCCAACCTAGCTGAGTAATTTGCAATGTCTTAATTTTGGTACTATCGTGGTCGGTGTGAGTTCCCGAGTTATGGAGTAATTCACATTGCGCAAGAGGGGGGCCCTGGATGTGGTAACCAGTCCCACCAGTGTTGAAACCTTAGCGGGTAGTATCGGGTTAAGTCAGCGCATTGTAAAGGCTTTGTTATAATCACTCGCCTTGGTGGTGTTTTGTTGTATCGCGTGGGTAAAGTGCATAACCTCTGCAGAGTGTGAAACTATTCGGATAGCCTTGCTCGCGGTATTGAGCAATGCTCGGGAATTACAGTTAAGGGTTAGTTTAATTAACTGGACAACAGGTTGGGATGGCGGAATGCCATATGGAAGATGGAATTTGACTTAGGATTGAAAACTTGGTTTACTTGAGGAATACTGAATTTATTTACTATTGTTATTTGTTTTACAGTCTTTACAATCTATTTATTGTATTTATTCATAAATGCTGCTTATTGCAAAATAGCCAAGACAGCCTATCCATTGGAATAAGCCTTACATATAGATACATAGAATTGCATTCATGCACAACTTGTTGAGTGCTTAAGTACTCACCCTTGCCAACAACAATAATCAACAGTTGAAGAATCTACACTGTGTTGGAAGAGGAAGTCAAGAGAACGCATAAGTCATTAGGGTCCGAGCCTTGTCGGTTGCTGTGGTGAACTGATGAGCTATCTACGTTTTCTACTTTCCGCTGCATAATTATTAGTTTATCTTTTCAGTCTTGCCCTGCGTGGCTTAATAATGTAAGTTGGTCATATGATCATACATTTAGGTATAACAATGAATGAACTGTTATTCTATTATCGTTGAGTATGATGTGATATGTAGCAATGTTGAGCTGTGTGCACTAGCGTTGATCCTGGGACTAGTGCGGTAAACACAGTTGGTTCGAATCAGTGGATTCGGGTCCTTACACCTCGTGCCTCTCACCACCAGGAAGTGAAGTGCATCATCATGTACCTTCGAGCTACCAGTGACTATAGTATTTAGTACTCTTTCTCTCCTTGTATGTCCCTTAGATCCTTTTTAGACACAAACTTTGTTGACTCTAGGATAGATAGGAAGAGAACCTCTGGTACTTACCAATTTACCGGCACTTCTCTTATTTCTTGGTCTTCTAGGAAGCCGTCTAAAGTTGCACAACCTACCGTTGAGGCCAAGTACGTTGCAGCCGCTAGTTGTTGTAGTCAGGTGCTTTGAATGAGGTCGACCTTGCAGGACTTTGGGTTATATATATAGTGTTCCACTCTTTTGTGACAACAATTCTGGCATTCACATTGCCAAGAACCAAGTGCAGTATTCCAGGACTAAGCATATAGATATCTTGTAACATTCCAGATTTTCTGTTGTTCCAAAAATTATTTTAAAATTAATTAAATTCAAATTTTGGATTTTCCTTGGTGTTCTAATTAACCTGGTATCCATATCCTTCCAAAATTGGAGTTCAATTGTTTATCATCCGCAAAGTCAAAATTCCAAATTCCGATCCTTATTCGAAATTTCACCTGAGTTCCAAAATGCTCCAAAAATCTCAAAATCCATTGAATTAGGTTCAAAATATTCTATAATGATTTTGGGAATTTTTCCAAGATTTATAGAATCTCTTTGCTATTTTATCTCTCGTGCTTTCATCAAATCCAATATATTCGTCCCGAAATTATCTAAATTTAAAAATTCATCCAAAATAAGTGAAACCAATTTTATTGGGTTCCATTTTACTCATTAGGATTTTTAGGATCTTTTTTGGTATTTTTTAGATCTTGTTATCTATTTTATCTCACGTGCTTTAAAATCCGCACTGTTCATCTTCCCCAAAATTTCAGCATCATGTTCATGTTCTAGCTCTTTGCAAGCAATAACTTCAATCTCTCATATCTTTCTCCATGAATGTCCAAATCAAGTGAGATCTGAAGCATCGTGACGGTGTCGTAATGGAGATTAAATGCCCTCCCATTATCCATCTTTAATCCGAGTGAAACGGCCGCAATTAAGCGTTAATAACAATTTATTGCTCGGTCATTATCTCGGGCGTTTCTTCACCTCACCGGATGTACGAGTACTCAAAAGTTTCGTCTTGCTGTCCTCTACCCTGTACTCACCTTGCCACATTGATTCAATGCCGTTTCCCTTTCCAAAACTCGAGAAAAACCGACGCCCGGCGTTCTCCAAAGACACCGGCGAGCCATCTTTTGCTCCGGTGAGTTTTCGGGTAAACTAACTGCGTCACTTTGTGCCTTTTGTTTCCGTGATCACAACCATTCAATCGGATTTGATTTTCGTCGCAGATTGACCCCGTACTTCGAGTTTGTTCATCGTCGGTCATCGCTCCGTTCGTCGTCGATTTCTCCCGTTTGGGTACGATTCAATTCAATTCCTTGCACCCTTAGACTCCCCTTGATGCTAGCTATCCCGTGCTCACCTTAGTTTCGAGAAATTTCGTGTTTTGACATGTTTTTGGCCGCCATGCCACCGACCCGTTCATGGTCGTCGCTGAGTGTCGCTCCGGCCACCATTCTTCGTGCCGTCACTTGCCCCGGCACCGCGATGTCGTCCTCGTTCCAATTTGCCGCTTGCTGCTCGCCGCCGTGCCCTCTAGCTCCGGCAATCATTTGCGCAAGAAGCTTTAATATGTCTCTATAACACATGCGCATAGGAGAACGAAGCACAATTTCGCAATTTCGTGATTTTAGTTTTTGTCAAACTTTTTTTGACCCGTTCTCCTCCATCCGAACTCGGAATCGAGTGGTTAAAATTTCTAAATTCGTCCTCTATCTTCCAGTATTTTTATTATAATTTTTAGTTTCTGTTTGTTTTATTTTATTCATCTTGTGCACCGTTTTGCGTGTAGTCGAAGAAGCGGTCGTCGTCGCCGACGAAGGAGAAGACCTCCAAAACAGCGCAGCGCACTTCTTCGACGAAGGCAAGTCTCCTTGAAGCATGTTGATCCATGTTTTGAAATGCTTTGTAGATTTACAAACTTGCATGCTATGTTGATTAAAACAATATATTATATTATAATAGATTGTAGTTAAATACCTTGTTAATATGTATGTTTGCTACATATTAATCCATCTATTCTTTGGCTGTCCTAGAATGATTAATTATATTATAAATGGCTTGACACCTTGTTTAGTATAATAGTAGTGCTTAGTTATGCTAAATACTATTTGTATGTTTAATTAAAGGCTTGTTACTTGAAATTCTAAATGATTGAGTGAAAATATTATTTAAAAAGGGCAGTTGGTGCTGCCAGTTTGGTAAATAAAAGAAAAGATTTGGTATTTTAAAAATTGAATAGTGTGGAAGGTTGCAAGGCGGGTGCAGAATGCACGAGACTCGGTTTGAGTATGTACCACCCTAGTCACCCTAAGAACCGATCCCTTGTGATTGTCAAACAATGTATAACAGTGCGGCCGCGGGTTCCGGTATGGGATGGGCCTGGCCGAGTAACTAGTAAAAACTTAATTAAGGCATGCCAGACGGTGGAGTAGGCGTGGTTGGAGCCACAGGAGCCCTACAGGCGCAAGAGGGGGCTTCCATTATGGTTGTAGCCATTTGGCGGTGAAACCTCAGCGGGCGTGACTTAGTGAAGATGTAGCTAGAGAAATGGCCTTGTGATTTTCACTTGGGGTTATATGCCAAAGGAAGTGTATGACCAAATATAGTGAAATATCTCTCGCGGGTAAAGTGTGCAAACTCTGCAGAGTAAATAAACTATTCGAATAGCCGTACCCACGGTCAAGGGTAGATAGAGGGCGTTGTCACATGGTAGATTTTCCCTATTTGATTTCAAAATCAGATTTTTATAAAATGAAGCACGGTTGGAGCCGCGAATGTTTTGATTTGATAAAAGTCCGTGGTTGGAGCCACGAGGAAAACATTTCAAAAGAAAACCACGGTTGGTGCTATGGAAAAGTATTCTTAAAATAAAACCATGGCCAATGCTGTGAGTTGGTTTATGTTTTGTTTTTCCCATGGTTGGAGCCGTGTCCTGAAAAGTTTGAAGCTCTTATTTCTTAAAAGAAAATAGCTTTGAAAACTGCTCTTCAAAATTCTAGGATAAAATCTTAAAAATTGGCTTTTGGCAAATTAACCAATTCCCTCCCTTGAATTAAACTACATACTGCATTTCTTTCCGGACTTGTTGAGTATGTTGCATACTCACCCTCACTTTTCATTGCGGAGCTTCTTATTCTTTAAAGCAGATCAGGAGAACAGAGATAGCTATCCAAGAGCTTGCATCCCACCGTTCAACATCTGCGATGAAGGCTTTGAAGAGGAGGATTATCCAGACGTCTAGGATCGCGTTTTCTCCAGTCTTTGCCTGTGGTGTTTTGGACTTCGCTTCGTCAAGTTTATTTGCCAGTTTAATGTTTCCGCTGCGATATGACCCACGGGTCCAACTTTTGTAAATGGGCCATGTCAACCAGTACTCTGAATTCAATTTTTGTTTATCGCATGGTTATGGTCCATACTGTTATGCTCTGTGTGTACTAGCTATTGATGCAGGGACTGGTACAGGTAAACACAGCTAGGGCCCGTATCCTTTTTGCGGGTTCTGACATATCTCATACTACTTCCTTAGAGACCATGTGGAGAAGGGTGATATAGTACTCTAATTTGTGAAGAGTGACTATTAAATTACCGATATCTTTACCAAACCTTTAGACAGCTCTAGGTTTGTGGCCTTGAGGGGAGAGATTGGAGTCGTGTGCCTTTATGGCATTTGTTGAGGGGGAGCTAGGTCTTGTATATTACGTGTTATATATATTACTTCTGGTATCTCCTTTTCTTTGCATCTTTTGGGTGCATTTTTTTATCCTAGAGGGCTGAATTCACTTCACTTAGACTTCTAGCATGCATTGCATGGACCTCTCATCTTATACTATATGTTGCTATCATGCTTAATTAGATGTTTTCTCTTCTCTCTAGGTTGAGCTCTCTCACAGTCTTGTAGGTCTAGCAGGTGTTAGACCTCCTAGGTAGCAGGGTCTGTGTGTACTCCCTAGCTTGAGTTTGTTAGGTTAACTTTCCTATGTTAGTCATATGGGGAAGATGAGAGCGAGTCTGAGCCATAGTGTTCTGTTCATCCTTTCTATTCTCTATAGACTATCCAATTTTCAATTTCTCGGCCTCCTCTTCTTATTCTATGTTTATGATTTTAGTGGAGTTCATTTGGAGATTTTTTGCACTTAATTTTGCATTAACTGAACTTGAACTAGAATTGTGCTTCAAATTGATTCACTTGTTACGTGGGAATTTCAAGAAGTTTTTCTTTCTTCATGCATTGCATCTAAACTTCATTTTATGTTATAAATGAGCTTTGTTTATTATGCAAATGAATTCTCATTCGTGTTATGCACCTTGCTATTTTTATGAGGATCATTGCTAGCTTAGCCATGTCTAAGTCCATATTACTCCATCATGCTAAGCTTGCTGAAAATTAAAATTTGATCTTTAATTAAACCTATATGACACTTGTATCTTTTACTTGCTATATTTCCTCACTAGGTACAAATGCCATGGTTTGTGAAATCTTGGATTTATACTAGAGTCCCTAGAGTAACTTGGGTGAAGCTACATTGTTTCATACTAGAATTCTTCATTTGCTCATGAATCTAAGTGCTGAAAATGATCAAATATTGACTTGTGTGTGCTAAGATTAATCTCAACATTATACATTCATGAGACTACTTTCCATTGCACATTGTGGATGAGCAAGACCATTTTTATGTGTTATGCTTGAGATGGTCGACTATGGCATAAGTTAATCAAGAATTGAGAAATACAAATGAAAGCAAAAATAAGCAAGAGAGTAAAACCTAGGAGGCCTTTGTTGATGGCTCCTAGTCAAGAATGTGCTTTGCTATGGTAAGCTCTTCCGACCTCACTGTGCGCGTGAAAACAAAAATTAGAAAGAGAGTGAAGCCTAGGAGGCCTTTGTTGATGGCTCCTAGTCGAGGATATACTTTGCTTGTAGCTAATATAGCAGAACATTGGCACGTATCTTCGCATTTGAGATCCAAAAAAGCTATAGCTCCGCTATAGCTAGCTATTTAGAACATTAACTGTACTATATGTTTAAAATGCAACTCATTAGGAATGCAACATGCAAATTTGACTGCAACAATTAAACTAAAAATTATTTTAAAAAAAAAGTTTGTTATGTTCAAATGTATTTTTCTAAATTGGTTGAAGTTATTCTGAGTTTATTTCCTTTTTTTTATTTGGATTTCTTGTATTTTCTAAAAATAGAAAACTAATTTTAATATTAAAAAAAAGCCTCGTAGGACGATTTCTCTCTCTTGCTCACTGTGGACAAGTGAGAGGGTCATGTACTTATGGGCCCATGCTTCATGGGCTTCACAATTGAGCTTATATTCAGATATCCAAAAATCCGAAATAAGTTTACCATATGCTGTCCGATTAAAATTCTGGATAATTCTGAATCCGACGAATACCTTTATACTTAGTGTGTTTTCATATTCGACAAAAACTGTTTGGATTCGACTTCGATATCCAAAAAAGAATACAAATATTTGATTTCATACTTCGAGAAAGATCTGAATTTATTTCGATGGACAGACGATTGGAACTATCTGTTCCGTTTGTACCCTGCACACCAGTACAATGAAGGGCCTGATTATTTTTGCTTTTGACTCATTTAAGTCCTCAAGCATGTCCATGAGCTCATCATAAGAGGGTTCATCATCATCATTTGTTTTTACCTTAAGATCTCCTTTTGCCATGAGACACAAAGGAGTGACGAATGATGAAGAACCCTCCTTGATAGCGATGCCGGCGAGACCCTTCTTCTTTGAAGGTGTACCATCTTCAGAAGAGTCGGAGTCCGAATATTTTTCTTCAGAATTCCACTCTCCAATGTGAGCCTCACATTTTCCATCCTTATTAAGCTTCTTGAAGAGCTTCTTCTTTACATGAAAGAACTTCTTCTTAGGCGACTTGTTCTTGTCGTCCTTCTTCTTGGGACAATGAGAAGGAATGTGTCCCTTTTCATCACACTCATAGCACCGGATATTTGCATATCGATTGGTGCTTGAGTATTATCCCTTCTTGATTTTTGAGGAGCGCTTGTACTTGAGTGCCTCTTCATGAATCTCCTCATTCATCTTACAAGGAGGACCATTTCCTCCTCGGTGTCTTCATCATCATCGGAGTCATCAAGCGCCTCATCGCTTGACTCCGCTTTCGCCTTGAAGGCGATATTCTTCTTCTTCGAAGAGCTTTACTGCAAGAGCTTTTCCTTGTCCTTCTTGTAGAGCTCATTGGTTATGAGCTTTCCAAGAAGTCCCATTGGCGTCATCCTTGGCAACTCCAGTGAGTTGAGAAACAATGTCACCAAAGTCTCATATTTGTCCGAAAGAGCCCTAAGCATCTTACGAACAACATCGAAATCGGTTAGTGACGCCTCAAGACCCTTGAGCTCATTTACTATGTTGTTCAACCGTAAATACATTTCATTTATGTTTTCATGGGGTAACATAATAATACTCTCATATTTGATCCGAAGCATGTGCAATTTGGCTTCTTTGACCGAGGATGTCCCCTCATGAATTTTTGAGAGGGTTGTACAAATCTCATGAGCGATTTCAAGTTTGCTCACTCAATTGAACTCATCCGCGTTCAAAGCACCAAAGAGAGCGTTCATAGCTTGATCATTGAGATGAGTGTTTCGCTCTTCTTGTTCCATTGTGAGTGTGGGATTAACTCCCGAAGCGAAACCCTCAACTAAAATTCTCCATATGCTTGGGCTCATGGCCTTTAAATAAATGGTCATGCGAATTTTTCAATAAGCATAATTTATGCCATCGAAAAATGGCGCCTTGCCTATTAACACCCCATATGCTTGGTTCTTTATTGTAACTTGAGCTTTGCTTCCCCTCCTTTTACTTGTTATAGTTCTTTTGGATCTATGACATGTAAGAGGTCGAGGAACTCATCTAAATTATGTCCCAACCTAGCAAGATCTATTAGGACTCATTCTTGCTCAAATTTTGCTTGCAGCACTGTGCACTTGATCTGAAATCGCTGTTTTTGGTGCAGCTTGAACCATTTTCATAAAAAGGTTGATACCTTAGGATTATTCTTGAAATTCATTCTGGAATCATAGTCCAGAGGTTATTTCCTAGATATGGTTCAAGTTTTATCAAGTTTGGTTGAATAAATCAAAAGTTATTAAGGTTTCTTTGTGGTCATAGTTTCTGAAATCTCTGCTTTTGTGTAGCAGGTTTCTTAAGCACCAAAGGTCACTCTTTCGGGATTTATTTTGAAATTCCTTTTGGAATCATGACCCTGAGGCCTTTACGTTGCTTTATTTCTAATTTCATTGAGCAACGTGGTTGTTAAGCTAGAAAGTTATCTCTTTTGGGCTTTATTTCAAAATTCCATTTGGAATCACGACCCTGAGGACCACATCTTGCTATTATTCAAATTTCATCAATTTTGGATGAGTAGATTTAAGGTTATTCACATTTCTTGACAGTTAAGTTTAAATTTCTGCTCATCTAGGTTGCTGAAATTTTTGCTCTATTCACTGTTGTGCGTATTCTTGAACCTAGTGTTTGTTCCATAGCACTAGTGTTCTAAAAGAGATTTTTGAGGGGGGAATTTTTAGTTTGCTCCTATTCACTCCATTCTAGTCGCCGATTTCGATTCTTCAAAAACATTCAATAATCTAAACTGGTCATTCTAGATCATCCTATGAGGACCGAGATGGCGACCAGAGGGGGTGAATGATCCCAAAATAAAAATATCCCCCACTAAAAATGATCCAACCAAGAACCACACTTCATCAAAACAAAGTGGAGAAAACAAAATTTCCGAAATCTTCAACAAAGGGCGCACTACTGTAGATCAGCCCCGATACTGTTGGATGAATAGTAACCAGGCACTACCGGGTTACTGTAGTGGTAGTGCCACACTACAGTCAATCAGCCCAGTGAATAGTAAAAATTAGCACGACTCAAAAATGAAAATCGATGAATCTTTTGATCAGCTAATCCAAACTCTGTGAAACTTTATGGACACCTTCCTATGGATGTCAGGAACCGATTCCAACCTTCAATCACAAGGATTGACATCAAAATTTTGACCATTTCCAATTAAAGCAAGAGTGGACAAGAACAGGTTCAAAAGTAAAAACTTGGCCCTCAGCTAGCTAATGGGTTCTTGATGATTAAGATGATCCTAGATGGTTTTCCACTTGTCATAGCAAGCTAGAACACAAGACAAGAACACCAAAAATATCTTCCAAGAATGATCCTCTAAAGAGCAAAAGATTAGTTTCTTACGAAAAGAACACAAGATTTGCCTAGATGATTGGGTTATGATCTGAAGAAGGTTCATCCATCAATCATATATCCTCGGCATAAGAAGCAAAAGCAAGTAGAAGGAGGGGAGGCAACTCCAAATGTGAGGAAAGTAAATTACAAGAAAGTAAGTGCGGAATTTAAATGCTAAATTTAAAGCATAATATAAATACATAAAATAAATTCAGACTTGAGGAATTTAAATTTTCATTTCCGGAAGAGAGGTTTACAAAGCCACATAACAAAGTGTGCAAATCTCAAATGAGCACAAGAACCTCTAAAACCATCCCCAAGAGGGGAGAGCTACCCCTACCCCTATATTTATATTACTCTTGAGCCATCCTCCACCATTAGATGAGTTACTTCAAACCTAAGGAACATATCAAGGGCTAGAATTGACTCACTCATATAGCCATACATGGGCTAACCCGAAACCCAACAACCATTCTTGGTTTTTGCAAGCTTTTCAAAGCATACTAACTAGACCCGCTACTCTATCACCTAGACCGCGATCCAACGGCCCTCCTTGATCTAAGTAGCTCCAAGTTAGCATCTCATTCATTCCTTGTCTTATAGGTTTGCAACGACTCCATCTTCGATCATTATCCGACGTTACTCAACCGTTTGGACCTCCAGCGCACCTCGCCTAGTCGCGATCATCCTCCACCTCATGGTGACCTACCACCGTCGTCCTGCAACCATCAAAAACAAGGAAACACATCACATAGAAATGTCCAAAATGATATGCAATAAACCCCACGCAAATTCAAAATTCAAATCTCAAAATCGCTCATTATGTCGGCACTACTGCCCCATGGGGCCGGTATTACCGCTCGACCGGTACTATCTCTCCAGCATGGCCGGTAGTACTGCCAGCATGAAATCCCAGCGAAGGACCTCTCTGTAAGAGGACTACCGCTCCCTAGCAGGTAGTACCACAAGGCTAGCACTACCGCCAACCCATGCTGGTAGTGCCGTCTCCTGGCCGACAGTACCGCCACTACAAGGTCGGTAGTGCCGTCCTGACCTGACAGCCCTCAAATTGCTTCACATTCAGAATTAAATCCAAAACAAACTCAAACTTGAGCACCACATGCTCAAATACTGTCAATAACTAATCACTAACAAGGATAGACATCCACATGGTCTTTCATCCTAGTAGTCAATTACTCTGAATTCTAGAAATCTTATTCATTAGCATAGAAAGATGTGACTATCCTAGATTACCTAGACATTAGGGATGTTAGAATTTTAAACTTCTGTAATTTAACATTAAAATTTTAAATTTTGAAATTAAAACAGGAGCATGCTGCTAGCCCTAGCAGAAGATCCGTCGTGCAAAGGCCGGACCATCCTAGTGATGTAGGATCAAGGATAACCGACTAGAGGGGGTGAATAGGAGGTTTCTAAATTTTTTTATTCTGATTTGCAATTAATTAAAATACTGAGCTATAGAAGCAATAATTGCAAATTTTCAATTATAATCTCTAGGGATTACTAAAATACTTTAGCAATACAAGTAGAGCAATAAATAATTCTAAGCACAAGTAATTTACTCAATTTTGCTAGCAATGTAATTTGGCACAAGAATAACAAAAGCAAATCACAAGCGAAAGAGAGGCGAGAATTTTATCCCGTGGTCTTGGAGACTTGCTCCACCCGCTTGAGCCTTCCTCGATCACTCGTGGTAGCTCTTCACCGCTCCGGTTAGGCAAGCTCCTTGCCTTCACAAACGATCGGACCTTCTCACAAGCTTCTTTGATAAGATCACTGATGCCACACGCCTCCAAGCTATCTAGGAGACGGCAACCTCCAAGAGTAAAAGGTGATGACGCTTGCTCGAGGCGAAATTAAGTGCTAAAGGATCAACACTAAATGCATCACTCAATTTTGCTCCTAACTATCTCAAAATATGAATTGAATGCACACAAGAGTTTTGGAGACTAGCTAGAGCTCAAATATCATCAATGAGGGTCAAGACAAGCTCTAGAATGCAGGTGGGGGGTATTTATAACCCCCACCAACCAAATATGGTCGTTGGCCAAAAGTTGGCCAAAAACCTCCTGAGGGCAGTCATACCGCCTTTGGGCTAGTATGACTGCCCCTCAGTAGCAACGGTCGCTACAGTGCCATAAATGAGCTGTGAGTGACCATTACCCGCATGGCTGGTATGACCGGAGAGGGCCTGGTAATACCGCTCTCCTCCGGTGCCAAATGCACCTCTTTTGGAAAAAACGCACCTGCCTGGGGCCCGGTCATACCGATGGCCGGTATGACCAGAGGGGCCCTAGTCATACTAGCCCCACAGATCCTAAAATGCATTCTTTGAAGTTTTAATTTCTAATTCAAATGCAATTCCATGAGGGTTTTTAATTGCTATTTCTTTTCCTCACAAAAGATAATGCAATCCATATGAATGTCTAAATGCGTAAGAATTGAGCCTTATCACTCTTTGTCGACCTAAAACATGCGACAAGAAATCCCTCTTAATAATACGGTGTTTATTCTATTAATCTGATCTTTTACACCAAACTCCGAGATCGGTAAAAGACTATGAAAGTCCTTAAATTATACTGTAGCCATCTTGTCTTGGACGATTGCTTTCCTTTTTCACCAAGTTCGTGCTTCCATGTTTGTCGAACATCAGACCAATCTAATCTCAAAAAGCTCAATTTAAAATGTTAGTCCTTTTAACCGTAATTGTCATTAATTTCCAAAACCAAATTAAATTAGGGGCCTAGATGCTTTCAAGTGAGGCTGCCCAAATCTTTTACCAGGAAACACCTCACACAGCTGATATCTACCTCGAGGAAAAACATGAGGAATATCAAAAGAATAGTGGAAAGACTGACCAAAAGCAGATCTAGGATGAAAACTTGAATGAACAACTTGAAATCCATGTCCTGAATGCTCTCCAAAAATAGGTGACACTCTATCATGATTAGTAAAAGAAATGTGAATTGAAATATAATGTATGTTCGTACCGCGTCATCTTGGCGTGTTGCGCGGTATACAGGGTTGCTGAGGGCTAGCCGCTCGACGTCAGTGACCTCCTCAGTCCTTGAGGGAGGTGTTGCAGTAAGACGTGCTTGGGTACGAGGCACGTACTACTCTAAGTACACGACGTATGACTCGAGGTCGTATGGTTGACCCTCTGCTACTACCTGCTCTGTGGCGGACTCCTCCCAGGCCATCGTCCATGGTAGCTACATGTCGTCCGAGTTTGCTTGCGGGAATGAAAGTTGTAAGTTAAAAATTATAATTACAAATTACAATTCATATTTATGAATTAGACGTACATATGCACTTTTCATGGCAAAGGCCGGCCAACTGGAGGAGGGATTTGCTAATACAGTCCAAATTGGCGCATCACTCGAGCTGGGCTGTACGCCTCCACCATATGATAGAACACGAGGTGGCACGTCGTCAACCAGTAAGCACCATCCTGTCCACACTACTGCGACAATCCATGCGGCGTCGTAATGACCAACAAATTAGGAGTCCAGGGTTGCTATATTATTTCATCCTCATGGAGGGTCTCAAAGTAGTTATGAAACTCGGAGTAGACTCTTCGAGGTCTATCCCTTGCCCATCCTAAGTAGGAAGCCGTCCACCGAAACCTCATTGTGGGAGCATCATTCGGGTGTCCACCGTAGAAGTCAGCGTCCAATGGATACGGGTGAACGGGCTCCCGGAAGTACGGGCGCCCAATAGGAAAGTGCTCCCAAGACCAGATCTACAGCAACAAGTAGCACACTGCAAGAATGGGCTCCTCCCTCGTTGTCTTCACGCACGTCGCACACAATCCCCTGTACGTGGAGCAAAGCACCGCCGATCCAAAACTGAACTGAGGGACTTCATCATCGTGAGCGTCAACCAAAGCCTCCGCGATGTGGATGTAGCTCGGGTAGACAACATCTCCCTACGCTGTAAGGACCAACACCCAGCCAAACAAGAAGAGCAGGTATGCAACAAAGTGAGTCCTCACCATGTCCTGAAAAGCATCAGCGTGCATTGGATGTAGCAACAAAGCCATGACAGTGGAACCCCTGGACTCTGCTTAGGGACTACATGGCCAAATATATCCTGTAACGTTATCTTCCAGTCTGACCTCCTCAGTGGCGAAACTATCGGTCTACCCCTGATAGGCAAGCCGGTAATGTATGCAATGTCCTCGAGAGTGACGGTCATCTCCCCCCAGCGGAAGTGGAAAGTGTGGGTCTTCGGCCTCCAACGATCCACTAGCGCGGAGAAGAGAGCCCCGTCGAAAGTGAATGATTGCCCGATGTCCATCATCCAGGCTAGCGGCAGCAGCCCTGACTCCCATAGAGTGGGCACGTACCGCTCGTCCAAGGGTTAGTGCTCCTTAGGGCCCCTAAGAACGAAAGACGGCGGTCCAACACCTGTAAGCCAGACCATGCTATGATGCTTGGCATCGTAGTATGGGCCAAGCAAAGTCTCCGGGTGTCCAGCCATATCCTACGAGAAGAAAAAAGAAACAAAATTTAATATGGGTAAGATAACATGACGTGACATTACGAAAAATATAATGTGACGACATGACAGTACGTAATATGATATAGATAGCACAGTACATGATATTACATAGCAAAATAATAAAATTACAGAAAGGTACTAACCGCACACAAAAATAAAATTATAGGTAGCATGGTACATGATACTACATAACAAAAAAGAAAATTACATGAAGGTACTACTCGCACAGCATATAATTATACAACGGTGCATTGACATGGTTGCTACGGATGGGTCGACGAGCCGGCCCTATTGGGGCAGTTCTTCATTGTATGCTCCACTGTCTTGTATATACGGCACTTCCGTACGGCTCGTCCTTCTCCCCACTGACTTGCATCCATATCGTTACGAATTCGCCGTGACTGCCACCGTCCACGGCCGCTCCGCTTCAAAGCATTATTCTGAGACCAAGTCACTTGCCCCGGCCACAGCTCCCTGTAATGCATGTCCAAGCCGTAGGAGTTGAACTCCGAACTCCATGTCCCGAACAGATGGTCCGCGCTGAAGTACTCAGAGATGTACGCCATGGAAGACTGATGGAAAACCGTGCACGCCGCATATACATGCAAGCATGGTTTGTGCAACAGTTGTGGCTTATTGCATGTGCATATCGCCACATCACGTACTGTGCATACTTGCTTACGGTAGCCTCTGCAATGGCCATCGACGAACTTCTCCCGTAGGCGCACTTCAAACTTCTGCCTAACTCCATCCATGGTGTGGACGTCTGTAACATCCCAAAATTTGGCTTAATTAAGTTTTTATTGCTTAAATGTGCATTTATGATTTTCTGGAATTTATTTGGATTTTTCTGGATTTATTTGAAATCAAGTTTATTGCCTTGTATTCAAATCTATTTAAATATGTGCAAAGTTAAAATAAAGTTTTGCCAAAAATATTTTATTTGAGTCCAGAATGTCTCAAAGTATTTTTGAGATTTTTCTTGGATTTTTCCTAATAGTTCTATTGCCTAAAATAAATAAAACGAATTTCTGGAATTAATTTAATTGAGAAAACCTTTTGAAAAGCGTGTGAACAGTAACGGGCCGGCCCATGCACTGTGCGGCCCAGATAGCCCGTGCGGCCTGCTTCGGCCAAAACCCTAGGCCTAAGAAATCCCGACCGTTGGATCGAGACCCAACGGCCGAGATCTCGCCGCGTCGTTGGCGCTTCGGGACCGTTGATTGAGCGACGCGTGGGCGTCCGGATGAAGCCGCGTCGTCTTCCGAAGTCGTCGCCGAGTCCGCCGCCGCCACGAGCCGTCTTCGGAGTCCGGGCCGGACACGCCTTCCCGTGCAGCTATTTAAGGCGCCGACGCGGGCACGGAACCCCTTACCTCGCGCCGCGCATCTTTTCCAAAGCCCGAGGCTCTGTGTCGCCGTCGTTCGCTCGAGGGAGCTCGCCGGAGTGGAGGTCCTTGCCGCGGTGGTTTTCGCTCGGTTTAAATCGCGCCGTTGATCTTTCGCCGTCACCAGTGCCACCATCGAGATCGCCAAACCGCGCCGCGTCGGATCCGTGAAGAGTCATCGCCGTTTCGTCGCCGGAACGCCGTAGCCGAGGTTGTCGTTCTCACGTCCGGTGGAGTTGCGCCGCCGCGTTGCCATCGTCACGTTGAAGCTTCGGAAGCCGTCGGATCTCCAGTGAAGGGTCTAGATCGTGCCACGACGCCGCATGAGCGATGAACGTCTCGTAGCGCCGACCGTTAGATCTAGATTCGCGGCGGGTGTCTTGCCACGCCGCGTGAGATCGGTAGCCGTCCGATCAAACCCGTGCGCTCTAGATCGCACCGTCGTTGCAACCAATCGTGACTCGCCGCGTGTCGGGCGCAAGCATCGAGGCGTCACGGACCGCGTCTGCGGTGAACCAACCCAACGCCGTGGACCGGGTCTATACGCCGGGACACATGGCAGCGTTCGATTGGTTTGAATCAGGGCTGATGTCACGCTGACGTCATAAACCAGTTTTTCAAATATAAAATAAATCGATAATTTCGTATTTTCGATTTTCGATTTGATATTTATTTCAAACTTCAAAAGGCTATATCTTTTGCATCGTAACTCGGATTTGAGTGATTCCAGTTTCTAAAAATTTGTAAAATTGAGATCTATTTAATGGTGAATTTTAATTGATTTTTGGAGTTTAATTGCTCTCTGTTTTGCTATTTATTTTCTTTTCTCTTTCGGTACGCGTAGACATTGAATTGTGCGACGCTTCGGAGGAAGACCCAGCAACCCAAGAGCAAACTCCAGATCAAGATCAGGACCTATTCCAAGGCAAGTTGTGCTTTGATCATGTTGAACCCATGTTTGTAAAATTGCTATGTTTGATTTACACTATTGCATATATTTCAATTATACAACTGTTTCAAATTAGTTTGGGCTTAGCTAGAATACCAGATTGATTTATACCCTACCTTGTCATCATATGCCATGATCCATTGTCACCCTAGATTGGTTTAATATAGTTGGTTAATAATTATAATCAACATTGGAGGATTAGTTCGTATTAGTTGCTTAACCATGCCACGTCATCACATGTGTCATCACCATTGATAATTAATCTTGATTAATGGAATATGGAACAATGTTATGAACTTGTGTGTCATGTGGGATCACACGATGAGATTGAGTTGTTGTGGCGAGTCATGTCACGCAACGATGTTGAATTGTTGATGGCACGTGGTGCTTGGTAATCAACGGGTGATAATAACTTAGATTGGGGCAAGTGGCAAGGCGAGGAGGCCAAGGTGGGCCCGATGGGCGATGGTATGTGGATGTCTTGCCTTGATCACACTAAGGACTTAACCTTGCAAGCCTTTGACCTGAGTCAATCATGCAACCACATGTCTGGTATGGGCCAGCCTAGCTGAGTAATTTGCAAAGTCTTAATGTTGATACTATCGTGGTCGGTGTGAGTTCCCGGTCGGTGTAATTCACATGGCGCAAGAGGGGGCCCGGATGTGGTTTACAGACCGCCATGTTGAAACCTTAGCGGGTAGTATCGGATTAAGATAGAGCATTGTAAAGGCTTTGTTATAATCTCTCGCCTTTGTGGTGTTTGGTTGTATCACGTGGGTAAAGTGCATAACCTCTGCAGAGTGTGAAACTATTCGGATAGCCGTGCTCATGGTATTGAGCAATGCTCGGAATTACAGCTAAGGGTTAGTGTAATAAATTGGACAACTTGGTTGGGATGGCGGGATTGCCATATGGAAGATTGGAACTTGATTTAGGATTGGAAACTTGGTTTACTTGAGAAATCTGAATTTATTTATTATTGCTATTCGTTTTACATTCTTTACAATCTATTATTGTATTTGTTCATAAATCTTGCTTATTGCAAAATAGCCATGATAGCCTATCCTTTGGGATAAGCCTTACATATAGATAAATAGAAGCGCATTACATGCACAACTTGTTGAGTGCTTTAAGTACTCACCCTTGCCAAACATCAATAATCAACAGTTGAAGAATCTACACATGTTGGAAGATGAGGTCCAAGAAGACCACGAGTCATTAGGGTCCGAGCCTTGTTGGTTGCTGTGGTGAACTGATGAGCTATCTACGTTTCTACTTTCATTTGCTTACTTATTAGTTTATATTCTCGGTCTTGCCTGCGTGGCATAATAATGTAAGTTGGTCATAAGATCATACATTTAGCTATATCAATAAATGAACTATTATTCTATTGTCGTTGTGTATGATGTGATATATACCAATGTTAAGTCGTGTGCACTAGCGTTGATCACGGGAATAGTGCAAGAAACACAAGGTGGGTTCAATCGATGGATTCGGGTCCTTCAGAGGTGGTATCGAGCATCTTGACCGTAGGTCTTGGCCCTAGATAGTGTGGAGGTGTCTTGTGAGAGTCCAAAACTATTTTCTAAAGGAAGATCTAGACTTGATTAATAAAACACTCTCGACTCATCTCATTCCCTACTTCGCCTTTGCTGAATTTACCGTCTTACTTGCCGTTTGGTGGAGAACTTATTCAAAGTTCTTGTGGAGCGGATGCCGATCGTTCCGACCTTTGAGGAGTCGGTGGCGGCTCGCCATGGAGCTGTGGAGAGTACTTGAGACGCTTGAGGCTTCTACCGCCCACTTTACCGAGGAGGCACCGGGCGATGAGCGGTGTACACCGAGGTTTCATTTGCAAGGTAATCATCTACGCTCGGGAGAACGAGGAAACCAAAGAGCCAATCAACGTCTCCGCGAAGGTTCTCATATGAAGTTGCAATTCAGAGGTTGCTCGACTTGCTCTTCGCCGTGTCTCGCGCGACTACGCCGACGAGCTTCACGACTCGATGTTCCGCCTTCACCCGGGCGTTCAAGCATGCCGACGCCGACGGATCGTGGAGGACGAGGTGCCATCGCGATACACCTTGCGGAGTTCGCCTTGCCGGGAGGATCACATGAGAGATACTACTCGGAGCCGGAGATCGTATGCGAGGCACTTGGAGTGGCGGCGGGAGCTCGAGGTGACCGTGCTTGACCATCGGGATGATCACCGAGCCGGGAGAGGCCACGGAGGCGATTGAGGACGAGCTGGAGCGCGTGACTCGGGGAGTTCGAGAGCCACCGAGGAGTCCGAGGAGGATCCAGAGGAGCGAGAGTGGGAGCGGAGAATCTGAGACCCGTTGTTGCGGAGGACCGTGAGTAGGTCACGGGATAGGTTCGCTTCCTATGCCGCTCACCCACCGGTGTATGCGCGGATCGGCCTCGGCCGGTGGTGGATGAGTGAGTGTCGACCTTGGGCTGTGTTGAGACTCGAGTGTGAGTCGCGTCTTTAAGTTAGTCTTTACCTTTCTAGTGGGCGTTAAGGTTGCGTGTTTAGTTTGCTTCTTTGTATTCTTGAGTGTGCGTTATGTGTTGCAAAGCTTGTAGGCTTAAATAAGCACCATACCAAGTTAAATAAAGAATTGTTTAGTTTGGGTATAACCTATCTCTCCGCTTTAGAAATTCTTACTTCTTATCTATGCTACATCTACCTTTCCTAACCTAAGAGGCAATCATCGGATGGTGAATACTGGGAAACAACGGTGCTTGAGAAGTGGATCACGTCGAATGACAATCCCAATGATGGAGGCACCCTCAACCACCGACAGATGAGACATGCGAGAATCTAGGAGCATTTACGCAATACAGACTCAACCGATCACGATAATGATGCAAAGGATGCAAAGAGATGACCAATGCAACGAGAAATCACAACAACCCCGCAACTCGTAACAATCATGGTGGACCTCGACCTATGTCAAAGCTATCGATTTTATGAGGACTAGGCCACCAACTTTTTCGGAAATGTGAATCCTTTGGAAGCCGATGGTAGGCTTAGGACCATTGAGAAGAAATCGCACATCACTCGGTGTGAGAGCAATGAGAAGGTGCTCTCGCCTCATCAATTGGAAGGAACCGCCGCAGAATGGTGGGAGAATTATCGTGCGCTCATGGAGCCCCACAAGAGATCACACAGGAAGAGTTTACTAATGCTTTCCGCGATATCATGTTCCGGAGGGAATGATGGACCTTAAGAAGGAAGAGTTCGTGGCTTTGAAACAAGGAGGCCAACCAAAGGCGAGTACCGAATAAATTTACTCGCTTAGCTCGCTATGCCCTGAAGACGTAGCGGCGATAAAGCGAGCAGTCTCGTTTCATGAAGGGATGAACTCGGGACTCTGGTGGGGTGAACTCGGGACTACAGTGGGGTGATTACCCACAATTTCCCAGTTTTGGGAGCGGTAAATAAGGCTTTGATCCTAGAAGATAAGCGCAAAGAGCTAGGTGAAAACCGTAGCGCTTGATGAATAATCGGTGGGCGTCCAAACCATCTACGTTTGAGGATGTCACCACAAAGAATTTGCTAGATTCCAACCACTAGCCGAAACAAGACATCAACCCTCGCACCTCGCCACGCCAATCGAGCTTTGAGACACCAAAGACAGGCAACAATGCACCAGAGGAAATCGGCAATCCGCGGTGAAGAGATGCTATACTTGCAATGAGCCAGGCACTTTTCAAATAGGTGTCCACGTAAGGAGGCATCACGCCGATTCGTTTCAACCAGGAACAACACCCGCTAAGGCACCAACCTCAGGAGGAAATCGTGCGCCAGGTCAAGCTGGAGCAACCCCGCAATCAACAGTGCGTGGAAGGATCAACCACATCACTGCAGATGGAGCTCAGGAAGCTACGGACGTCGTACTGGGTAAGTTTCTGGTCAACTCGATTGCACGCTTGATTTGTTTGATTCTGGAGCTTCGCATTCGTTTGTGTCTCAAAGTTTTGCAACCAAGAATGGATTTAAAGTGGTGAATCTTAAGTGTGTGCTCTTAGTCCAAGCCCCAGGATCTGAGCTTAGATCTAGCCTTGGGTGTTTGGGAGCTAAGTTGCTTATGGATGGGATAGAATTTCTCGCGAATCTTATCTTAATAGACGCGCAATCCCTAGACGTCATCCTTGGAATGGATTGGCTGTCTAAGCATAAGGCTGTTTTGGATTGTGGCCGAAGGATCGTAACTTTGGAAGGCCCTAGTGGCAAAAAGGTAGAGGTTCAAGCAACCGCAGTTCGGGATGGGCAGTTAATGGTCAACAGTGTGAAAGCCATCAGCATGGAAGATGTGCCAGTAGCCAGAGAATACCCAGATGTGTTTCCAGAAGATTTGCCAGGATTGCCACCAGACCGTGATATCGAGTTCGTGATCGAGTTAGCACCGAGGACAAAGACCGATATCAAAGAGACCATATCGGATGCCTACCGACGAGTTAGTGGAAATGAAGAAGCAGATTGAGGAACTGCAAGAGAAAGGTTTCATTAGACCTAGTTCATCACCGTGGGGAGCCCCGGTTTTGTTTGTCCGCAAGAAGGATGGAAGTCTTAGAATGTGCATTGATTATCGTGCACTTAATGAAGTAACGATCAAGAATAAGTATCCGTTGCCCAGGATCGATGACTTATTTGATCAGTTAAGAGGAGCTGGAGTTTTCTCCAAGATAGATCTTCGTTTAGGATACCATCAGTTGAAGATCCGAGCGGAGGATGTACCTAAGACCTCGTTTTCTACGCGATATGGACATTATGAGTTCACAGTCATGTCATTCGGATTGACTAATGCCCAGCATATTTCATGAACATGATGAATAAAGTTTTCATGGATTACTTGGATAAGTTCGTTGTGGTCTTCATAGACGATATTTTGGTTTACTCAAAGACCGAAGAAGAGCATGCAGAACATCTAAGGATGGTTTTAGACAGCAGTGCGAGCATCGACTATATGCAAAGTTTAGCAAGTGTGAATTTTGGAAGGAGAAAGTAGAATTTCTTGGTCATGTAATGACTACTAAAGGAGTGATTGACCCAAGCAAAGTGGACGCAGTGTTGCATTGGGAGCAACCGAAGTCTGTTACCCAGATCCGTAGTTTTCTGGGAATGGCGGGATATTACCGTCGGTTCATAGAAGGATTCTCGACAATTGCTCAACCTCTTACGCAGTTGTTGAAGAAAGAAAAGAAGTTTGCATGGACGCCAGAGTGCGAGACAAGTTTCATGGAATTAAAGAAGCGTTTAACAACAGCCCCCGTATTAGTTTTGCCAGATGTGCAGAATGGATTTGACATTTACTGTGATGCTTCGAAGCAAGGCTTGGGATGCGTGTTAATGCAAGAAGGCAAAGTCGTTGCTTATGCGTCGAGACAATTAAGACCACATGAAGTGAATTACCCAACGCATGATCTGGAGTTAGCTGCCGTGGTGCATGCTTTAAAGATATGGCGTCATTATCTCATAGGAAATAGATGTGAGATATATACGGACCATAAGAGTCTAAAATACATATTCACTCAAGCTGACCTGAATATGAGACAAATAAGATGGTGGAGCTAATTAAGGATTATAATGTGGAATCCATTATCACCTGGAAAAGCCAATGTGGTGGCAGATGCTCTGAGTCGAAAGAGCCATAGCGCGAATACCTTGTCAATTGAGGATCAACCGGAATTATGCAAGGAGTTTCAGAAGTTAAGATTGGAAGTCGTTCCGCAAGGAATGATAGCTGCGCTAGAAGTGAAGCCAACACTAGAGGATCAGATTAGAGAAGGTCAACAAGATGACGATAAAATTTTAAAAATCAAGGCTAAAAAGGAAGAAGGCCTAGCCTTAGATTTTACTCTGGATGAACAAGGGACCATGTTCTTCAAAAGTCGAATTTGTGTACCGGATAAAAAGGAGCTGAAACAATTGATTCTTGAGGAAGCTCATGATTCAAAGTACTCAATTCATCCAGGGAGTGCTAAGATGTACCAAGATTTGAAAGAGAGATTCTGGTGGCCAAATATGAAGCGTGAAGTGGCTGAGCATGTTGCATTATGCGACGTATGTCAGAGAGTAAAGGCTATGCATCAAAGACCCGCTGGTTTGTTGCAGCCGTTAAAAATTTCGGAATGGAAGTGGGAGGAAATCGGAATGGATTTTATCACCGGTTTACCTAAGACTCAGAAAGGTTACGATTCCATTTGGGTTATCGTGGATCGTCTAACCAAGGTCGCTCACTTCATCCCAGTAAAGACCACTTACTCCGGAGATCGTTTAGCAGAATTGTACATGTTAAGGATTGTATGCTTGCATGGAGTGCCCAAGAAGATTGTGTCAGACAGAGGTACCCAATTTACCTCGAGATTTTGGAATAAGTTGCACGAAGCCATGGGAACTCGTTTGAATTTCAGTACCGCATATCACCCGCAGGCAGATGGTCAGACCGAAAGAGTGAATCAGATTTTAGAGGATATGTTGAGAGCTTGTGCTTTAGCTTATGCTACGTCATGGGATAAATGTTTGCCATACGCAGAATTCAGTTACAATAATAGTTATCAAGCTAGCCTACAGATGTCACCATTCGAGGCATTGTATGGACGTGCTTGTCGTACTCCGTTGAATTGGAATGAAACGGGAGAGCGTTTGGTGTTTGGACCAGATATCCTCGAAGAGGCAGAAAGTCAAGTTGCAATGATCAGAGAGAGGTTGAAGATAGCACAGTCAAGACAGAAAAGCTACGCAGATAATCGTCGTCGAGATTTGAGTTTTGAACCAGAAGATCATGTGTATCTCAGGGTTACCCCTCTTAAGGGCGTTAAAAGATTTCATGTTAAAGGGAAACTTGCACCAAGATATGTTGGTCCGTTCAAGATTTTGAGCCGTCGAGGAGAGGTAGCTTATCAGTTAGAATTGCCTCAGTCCTTGGCAGGAGTGCATGATGTATTCCATGTGTCGCAGCTTAAGAAGTGTCTCAGAGTGCCAACCGAGCAAACCCCGCTGGATGCAATAGAGCTGCAAGAAGATTTGACTTACAAAGAGCAACCGGTCAGAATTTTGGATGTTATGGAACGCAAGACCAGAAACAAGTCTATTCGCTTTGCGAGTTCAAGGAGCAATCATTCGAAAGTGAAGCCACTTGGGAGCGAGAAGAAGATTTGAAGTCGAATTCCCGAACCTATTCTCTAGTTAGCCCCAATCTCGGTCGAGATTACATTAAGGGGAGGTTTGTAACATCCCAAAATTTGGCTTAATTAAGTTTTTATTGCTTAAATGTGCATTTATGATTTTCTGAATTTATTTGGATTTTTCTTGGATTTATTTGAAATCAAGTTTATTGCCTTGTATTCAAATCTATTTAAATATGTGCAAAGTTAAAATAAAGTTTTGCCAAAAATATTTTATTTGAGTCCAGAATGTCTCAAAGTATTTTTGAGATTTTTCTTGGATATTTCCTAATAGTTTTATTGCCTAAAATAAATAAAATGAATTTCTGGAATTAATTTAATTGAGAAAACCTTTTGAAAAGCGTGTGAACAGTAACGGGCCGGCCCATGCACTGTGCGGCCCAGATAGCCCGTGCGGCCTACTTCGGCCAAAACCCTAGGCCTAAGAAATCCCGACCGTTGGATCGAGACCCAACGGCCGAGATCTCGCCGCGTCGTTGAGCGCTCAGGGCCGTTGATTGAGCGACGCGTGGACGTCCCGGATGAAGCCGCGTCGTCTTTCCGAGTCGTCGCCGGAGTCCGCCGCCGCCACGAGCCGTCTTCGGAGTCCGGGCCGGACACGCCTTCCCGTGCAGCTATTTAAGGCGCCGACGCGGGCACGGAACCCCTTACCTCGCGCCGCGCATCTTTTCCAAAGCCCGAGGCTCGTATCGCCGCCGCTCGCCGAGGGAGCTCGCCGGAGTGGAGGTCCTTGCCGCGGTGGTTTTCGCTCGGTTTCGTCGCCGCCGTTGATCTTTCGCCGTCACCAGTGCCACCATCGAGATCGCCAAACTGCGCCGCGTCGGATCCGTGAAGAGTCATCGCCGTTTCGTCGCCGGAACGCCGTAGCCGAGGTCGTCGTTCTCACGTCCGGTGGAGTTGCGCCGCCGCGTTGCCATCGTCACGTTGAAGCTTCGGAAGCCGTCGGATCTCCAGTGAAGGGTCTAGATCGTGCCACGACGCCGCATGAACGATGAACGCGTCTAAGCTAGCGGCCGTTAGATCTAGATCCCGCGCGGTGTGTCTTTGCCACGTCGCGTGAGATCGGTAGCCGTCCGATCAAACCCGTGCGCTCTAGATCGCACCGTCGTTGCAACCAATCGTGACTCGCCGCGTGTCGGCGCAAGCATCGAGCGTCACGACCGCGTCTCAGGTGAACCAACCCAACGCCGTGGACCGGGTCTATACGCCGGGACACATGGCAGCGTCCGATTGGTTTGAATCAGGGCTGATGTCACGCTGACGTCATAAACCAGTTTTTCAGTATAAAAATAAATCTGATAATTTCGTATTTTCTGATTTTCTGATTTCAGTATTTATTTCAAACTTCAAAAGGCTATATCTTTTGCATCGTAACTCGGATTTGAGTGATTCCAGTTTCTAAAAATTTTTAAAATTGAGATCTATTTAATGGTGAATTTTAATTGATTTTTGGAGTTTAATTGCTCTCTGTTTTGCTATTTATTTGCTTTCCTCTTTCGGTACGCGTAGACATTGAATTGTGCGACGCTTCGGAGGAAGACCCAGCAACCCAAGAGCAAACTCCAGATCAAGATCAGGACCTATTCCAAGGCAAGTTGTGCTTTGATCATGTTGAACCCATGTTTGTAAAATTGCTATGTTTGATTTACACTATTGCATATATTTCAATTATACAACTGTTTCAAATTAGTTTGGGCTTAGCTAGAATACCAGATTGATTTATACCCTACCTTGTCATCGTATGCCATGATCCATTGTCACCCTAGATTGGTTTAATATAGTTGGTTAATAATTATAATCAACATTGGAGGATTAGTTCGTATTAGTTGCTTAACCATGCCACGTCATCACATGTGTCATCACCATTGATAATTAATCTTGATTAATGGAATATGGAACAATGTTATGAACTTGTGTGTCATGTGGGATCACACGATGAGATTGAGTTGTTGTGGCGAGTCATGTCACGCAACGATGTTGAATTGTTGATGGCACGTGGTGCTTGGTAATCAACGGGGTGACAATAACTTAGATTGGGGCAAGTGGCAAGGGGCGAGGAGGCCAAGGTGGGCCCGATGGGCAGATGGTATGTGGATGTCTTGCCTTGATCACACTAAGGACTTAACCTTGCAAGCCTTTGACCTGAGTCAATCATGCAACCACATGTCCGTATGGGCCACCTAGCTGAGTAATTTGCAAAGTCTTAATGTTGATACTATCGTGGTCGGTGTGAGTTCCCGGGTCAAGGTGTAATTCACATGGCGCAAGAGGGGCCCCTGGATGTGGTTTACAGACCTGCCAGTGTTGAAACCTTAGCGGGTAGTATCGGATTAAGATAGAGCATTGTAAAGTCTTTGTTATAATCTCTCGCCTTTGTGGTGTTTGGTTCTATCACGTGGGTAAAGTGCATAACCTCTGCAGAGTGTGAAACTATTCGGATAGCCGTGCTCGCGGTATTGAGCAATGCTCGAAATTACGATTAAGGGTTAGTGTAATAAATTGGACAACTTGGTTGGGATGGCAGGATTGCCATATGGAAGATTGGAACTTGATTTAGGATTGGAAACTTGGTTTACTTGAGAAATACTGAATTTATTTATTATTGCTATTCGTTTTACATTCTTTACAATCTATTATTGTATTTGTTCATAAATGCTGCTTATTGCAAAATAGCCTATCCTTTGGGATAAGCCTTACATATAGATAAATAGAACTGCATTCTGTGCACAACTTGTTGAGTGCTTTAAGTACTCACCCTTGCCAAACATCAATAATCAACAGTTGAAGAATCTACACCTGTGTTGGAAGATGAGGTCCAAGAAGACACGAGTCATTAGGGTCCGAGCCTTGTTGGTTGCCTGTGGTGAACTGATGAGCTATCTACGTTTCTACTTTCCGCTGCTTACTTATTAGTTTATATTCTCAGTCTTGCCCTGCGTGGCATAATAATGTAAGTTGGTCATAAGATCATACATTTAGCTATATCAATAAATGAACTATTATTCTATTGTCGTTGTGTATGATGTGATATATACCAATGTTAAGCTGTGTGCACTAGCGTTGATCCTGGGAATAGTGCAGTAAACACAGTGGGTTCGAATCAGTGGATTCGGGTCCTTACAACGTCGTGGGAGCGAGCCTTCTCTATTTTCTTCTCTACGTATGCGTGCATACGTTCGGAGAACTATTTTCCCTCGTCTAGATGCCTCCTTACATTCATTCCCCTGTTCACGAAGTATCCCACGGTCCTGTTTCAGGTCTCCTCCACGATGGCACTGATTGGGAGGGACCGAACACCCTTCAGAACACCGTTGTAAACCTCGGACATGTTAGTTGTCATTATACCGTACCTTGCGCCATCAGTGTCATACAACAGGGACCACTTCTCTAATTCTGGAGCATGCAACTGCACCCACTGAGAGAAGTTGTTCACCTATCCCTCTGCGGATTGCGGCTTATGTTTCGCCGTCTCCTTATCGAGCACTCTCCATATGGCCTCGAACTTCCACCTCTGGTTTTGCATGCAGAGCCTCTTGAATGTCTTCATCACTTCCTTGTTACGGAACCTTCTATGCAGGTTCGCTGCAAGATGCCTCATGCACCAACGATTGACGATGTCATTCCATTGTATAGTGGTTGTGTCCCTCCTTATATGGTTCTGATGGCGGATATTTACCCAGCATGCTTGTCGGTGATGAGGCATACGTTTGGGCGGTCTTGGACAACAGCTTGCTTCACATTTGCTAGGAACCACGACTAGCTCTCCGTGTTCTTGCTTTCCACAAGTGCATAGGCCACCAGGAGTAGCTGGTCGTTGGCGTCCGCCACGATCGCCATCAATATAGTGCCCCTGTACTTGCCGGATAGGAAAGTGCCATCCATGCTCAGCACAGGCTGGCAGTACTTGAAGCCCTGAATGGCTGGTTCGAATGCCCAAAACACACGGTCGAGGATGAAACAGTTGGGACCCTTCGTGGGGTGCGGCCTATCCATCTTATTGATGTAGGTCCCAGGATTGGCTTCAGCAATCTGGTGAAGTATGCGAGGAACAAGGTTGTACCCCTCTTCGTACGTGACGTACATCATCGCTATAACTTTCTTCTTCGCTCGCCACACCTTGCCATAGCTAACAGAATATCCCACCATGTTAACTACGTCGACCATCAATATCTTCGGTGAAACAGTCACGTCCGCTATGACCAAGTGAGAAATCAGGCTGGCCACATATGAGGACGTGACATTTCTGTGCTTCTGCAGTGGCTCAGCAAGCACACATGTGTGGTCCGTCAGGACTGTTATCCTGAAGCCCGAACTCCCGCCCTTGAATTTGTGGGCACGGATCTTGCCGGGACACTTAGCATCCATGCACTTCACAATGTAGGTCTCCTGGTTCAACCTGTACACCCGGTATGTGCGGCTGATGTTTACCGCATATCTAGCAATTGCTTGCTGAGCAGCAGTCTTCGTAGGGAAGCGTTGCCCTACCAGTAGAGTGTCCTGATTGAAGGCCCACTCAGTGCCGGCTTCGTCTGGAAGCACGAGAGACGTCATCGCCAGATCGTCCAATCGTGAAGACACGTACTCCACATTAGTGGACACAATGCCACCAACTGGAGCTGCATCGTCGTCTCCGCTGCTATCCGTGTCGACATCATCGTCTTCATTGGATGTTGCTTCGTCCAACATGCCTTCCAGGTGCTCGTGGCAGTCAATGCGAGCAGACCACCACCGCCAGATGTCTTCATTCGCCTGAAAGTCATCAGCACCAACGTCCTCACCGATGGCCCCAGAGGATGCTTCAACGCCGCCGCCACCGCCACCGAGGGGACTAGAGGTTTGGCCTCTGTCTCCCGATCGAATGCGCTTCTCACGCACGTACGGAGGTCGACCAGACTCATCTCTGTAAGACCCGGAGCCCGGATCACCTTCCTTTCGCAGTTTAAAAGGTTCACCCCATATGGACCCTCTCGAACAACGCTGTCACCATAAAACACGGAAAAATCTAGAATTTCTGCTATTTAGTACCTAGCATAGCGAAAGACACAAGCACGTGCATTAAGTACCAACGTACGGTTCGCCACATCCGTAAACAGTAATAATATAGCAAATACGTAAACATCATTTCCATATGATACTGTCAAGGTAATCATACACCGTTATTTATTCCATTAATGGTACTAACTTTTTTACTATTAACAGTGCTGTTATTGTGCTATTTGTTCGGATACTACAGAAATTTCGTTACAACGAACTAATATATTCCATTAATATCATACAAATGCTACACTAAATATCTAACTGTTAATACCGAAATGTTATTAATTGACCAATAAACTTTACGTCTAACACCATAATTTTACGTAGTACTGATGTTACTCGTACCAACATATTTCGTACTGCTAATGGTACAAACTTTTTTACTATTAACAGTGGTGTCATTGTTACTACCAACTAATATTCCATTAATATCATACAAATACTACACTAAATATACTCATACTATTCTAACACCGTACTAGTTAGATTCATATTGTAGTAACATTATACTGAAAGAGCGCTAACATTACGTTGCCATTTACAAACTGTTATTTACGCCTTGCATTATCGATTTATGTACTACCCATCTAACAAAAACCAATTATTAGTATTTTTTAGCAGTCATTTTTGTTATTTTATCGGATCAACGACTAATTGCAAAAAAAATAAAAAAAAACTAGGCTATATCAGTACTACTCAACTACTGGTGTCATTTCATGTACAGCTTGTTGCACTGAATTTATCATTTCTTCTGCTACTCCAACTAGTAATGCCGTTATTTCGTGTACTACTAGTTATTCTAATATTGTACTAATCCCACAAATGTTGTCATTATATTATACTGACATTGCCCAAGTTATACACACATCGCAATAACATTACAGTAATATTGAAATAATTGTATTAATCCCACAAATGCTGTCGTAATATTACACTAACATTAATAAATTTATACATATATCGCAATAATATAAAACCAATTTTAAACTAATAAAAGAACTACATTACTGTCATTCTAATTAATTCATAATTGTATGACGCTAATATGGCTATAGCGTTATTTTACGGGCCAATGTATTGTTACCGTTATACTACCAATACGTTATTATACTATCAATTCCTTCGACTAAACCCGTCCATCTGATTATACTAATAATATCATTTCGTATACTGCAAATGATACTAATGTTGTACTAATTATACTACTACTATAATAACAAAATACTAATATTCATAAAGATTCCGAACTAACCTTCCTGAAGCTCTCCTGAAGATTAAATATCTCGACGGATGTACGAACCAACCGTTCCGGACAATACCTGCAAAATACAGATCTCTCGTCAAATGATCAAAAATATAAACTCTAACCAAACTTCTACAAAATATGAATATCATGAAAAATCCTCCGGAAATACACTTCCAAATTTCCTTTTCCACCTCGTTTTCCTCTCTGTTTTCCTCTCCTCTCGTCTCTTCTGCCTCTCGGTTACCAGCGCTCGAACTGCCTCACTCTTCTCTACTTTCTTCCTCACGTCGAATGCTCAACGCAAATCACTGCAACAGAGCTGCGATTTATAGCACTTCCGTGCGCAAATGCACCGAAGAAGCGATCGTTTGTCATTGCTTTCGGCACACAAAAAAGACAGAACGATTAAAGTTTTCCTCGCGCGTCGATCGCATACGGATCCGACCCCCCTTCAGATTCCAATACTGCACCCTTTTGCGTGAAGCTTAGCAAATTTTCCAGTCAACTGCGCCCTGCCCTGCCTGTTTCCTCCACTTGCTAGCCGCCCCGCCCCCCCGCTTTTTTTCTCTACAATAGACAGCGTTCGTAAATCGATCAATTGTTCAATAGATATAGCCACCTGCATATATCTTCGTGGTACAACTCGCAAGAACTTCCTGACCACCTTCTCATCTTCCAGCGTGTACCCCAGTGCACGGATGTTGTTGACGAGACCATGCAATTGCATAGCAAAGTCATTCACGAACTCGCTGTCCTTCATACGAATTGACTCAAATTCATTGAGTAGTGTTTGCGCTTTCGCCTCGCGAACTCGCTCAACACCCATCCACATGATCTTCACGGTCTCCCACGCTTCCTTGGCGGAGTCCTTCACCGCCAGCGTGGACAGCATCTCCTGTGGAACGGCTTGTAGGATGGCTGCTAATGCTATCCTATCATCCCTGAACGACGCATCGACAGGCTCGATTGCACTCCAGACTCCTTGAGCCTGTAGATTGACTCTCATCAGGAGAGCCCAATCTGTGTAGTTCGTCCACGTGAGCACCGAATAGCGCAAAGTCACCCCATCTCCTTTGACACCCTTTGCGCCAATGCTT
This sequence comes from Otatea glauca, assembly GCA_036346275.1. Lineage (NCBI taxonomy): Eukaryota > Viridiplantae > Streptophyta > Magnoliopsida > Poales > Poaceae > Otatea > Otatea glauca. The sequence goes on along the minus strand of CM070722.1, from coordinate 6,770,547 downwards.
CATGGCCGCCGCTGCTGCCAGAAGGATCCCAGCGATCGCCATTGTCGCCGAGATTGATCTCACGACGGCCGCTGCCATCGGAGTTCCTTCGTGAGGTGGGTGATGCCGACCTTGCTCCTCGCGACATCGTTGCAGGATTCGACGAAGCTCTGATACCAAATGTTGGAACACAGCCCAGAAACTTGATGGCTAACAAGTCTTGATGGTCGGCTCTGTTCTGAGATTCAGAACTCGCATGCAAACTTCAGATAACAGCACGCAAACAAAAAACAGAGAAGACAGCTTTTTCGTTTTGCGAGGTGGAACTGCTCACCTCTTTTCTTATTTCTTTGCCTCAAAAGAGTACACAGACCTGCTTATATAGCAATACAAACTAACCGACTCTGACTTGGATACTAGAAGAAAAACTTGCCATGCATGACGTGCAAGGACTCGGATACAGACTCAATAATCTTGCATGCATGCGGACGACTAGAAATCTTTGCCATGCAGGAAACGGCAACCGACTCAAAACCAGAAACTAAAACAAAACCAGACTTCAATAACATGCACAAGATTATTTTCAACAGGCATGGCCAATGTGGCACGTCAGAACAACTCTTGTGTCGCTACCGTCAGGACACGGCCTTGGAAGCGCGTTGGTAAGGCCGCAGTCACCATGCCACGCCGGAGCGCAATCCGCGACTGTTGGCGCTACGGCTTCGCCATCCCATTGTTCCCTGCGTCCCGTGCCTTGCCACGTTAGCGGCCTCCACCACATCGTGTTCACGAAGCTATGGTAGGATGGTGTCTACTCTCTATCGAAAAAGAGCTACATAGTTATGGAACAAAATTCAGACAACAAAATGACAAACATGGGTTAGAATTCGGATGATGATGTGCAATGGTGTAACATCCCAAAAATTTGCCCAAATATTATTTTATTGCTTAAAAGTGCATTTATGATTTTCTGGAATTTATTTGGATTTTTCTGGATTTATTTGAATTAACTTTAAATTAAGAATATTGACCTTTTGTTCAAATCTATTTAAATTTGTGCAAATTTAAAATAAAGTTTTGCCAAAAATATTTTATTTGTATCCAGAATGTCTCAAAGTATTTTTGAGATTTTTCTTGGAATTTTTCTGATTATGTTATTGCCTAAAACAAATAAAATGAATTTCTGTATTTATTTTAAATCGGAAATCTTTTAAAAAAAATCTGTGAATAGTGTCGGGCCGGCCCACTCATCAGTGCGGCTCGAGATAGCCGCGCGCCCGCTTCAGCCAAAACCCTAAACCTAAGGAAGCCGACCGTTGGATCGAGATCCAACGGCCGAGATTTCGCCGCGTCGCCGAGCGCTCAGGGCCGTTGGTTGAGCCACGCGTGGACGCCCCAGATGAAGCCGCATCACCTTTCCGAGTCGCCGCCGGAGTCCGCCGCCGCCACGGAGCCGTCTTCGGAGTCCGTGCCTTGCACGCCTTCCTGTGCGGCTATTTAAGTCACCGACGCGGGCGCTGAGATCCTCACCTCGTGCCGCGTATTCTGCGCAAATCCCGAGCCCGGTGTCGTCGCCGTTTCCGCGAAGAAGCTCGTCGGAGTTGTGTAAGAAGCCGTCGCGGATTTGGCCGTTTTTCGCCGTCGCTAAGTCGTCTTCCGTCGCGTGTGTTCGGATCGAGCTCTTGGGTTGCGCCGCGCCGGTTCGGGTATTTTAAATGCCGTTTAATCGCCGAACGCCGTCTCGAGGTCGTCATTCTCAATCCCGGTGGAGTTGCGCGCCGCTGCCGCCATCGTCGCGTTGAAGCCGGAGCCGTTGGATCTGATGAAGAGTTCAGATCGTGACACGTCGGTAAGCAACTCGGAAGGTGTGAGCCGTCGGATTTAGATCGGGCGATCGAGGCGTAGCCGCGTGTCTCCTAGACCCTGGCCGTTTGATCGGATCTGGGCGCACCAGATTGCGCCGTCGCCGCAGCCAATCGGATCGTGCCACGTGGTGGTACGGGCGCCGAGGCGTCGTGAACCGGGTCTGCGGTAGACCAGAGGAGGTTCCGTGGACCAGGTCTATGCACCGGAACCACGTGTCGTGCTCTGGTTGGCTCGGGTCAGAGATGACGTCAGCATGACGTCACGCTTGCGTAATAAATCTGTTTTCGATTTAAAAATAAATCTGTTAATTCTAATTTTCTGATTTTTACAATTTCAGTATTTATTTCAAACTTCAAAAGGCTATATCTTTTGCATCGTAACTTGGATTTGAGTGATTCAAATTTTTAAAAATTTGTAAAATTGAGATCTATTTAATGGTGAATTTTATTTGATTTTTGGAGTTCATTTGCTCTCAGTTTTGGTATTTATTTGCTTTTCTTCTTCGGTACGCGTAGACGTTGAATTGTGCGACGCTTCGGAGGAAGATTCAACAACTCAAGAGCAATTTCCAGAACCAGACCAGGACCTATTCCAAGACAAGTTGTGCTTTGATCATGTTGAACCCATGTTTATAAAACTGCTATATTTGTTTTACCCTATTGCATATATTTCAAGTATACAATTGTTTCAAATTAGATTGGGTTTAGCTAATATACCAGATTGATCTATACCCTACCTTGTCATTGTATGCCATGATCCATTGTCACCCTAGATTGGTTCAATATAGTTGGTTAGTAATTATAATCAACATTGGAGGGTTAGTTCGTATTAGTTGCTTAGCCATGCCACGTCATCACATGTGTCAGAATCATTGATAATTAATCTTGATTAATGGAATATGGAACAATGTTATGAACTTGTGTGTCATGTGGATCACACGATGAGATTGAGTTGTTGTGGCGAGTCATGTCACGCAACGATGTTGAATTGTTGATAGCACGTGGTGCTTGGTAATCAACTGGATGATAATCATTTAGATTGGGGCAAGTGACAAGGGGCGAGGAGGCCAAGGTGGGCCCGATGGGCAGAGGATATGTGGATGTCTTGCCCTGATCACTCTAAGGACTTAACCTTGCAAGCCTTTGACCTGAGTGTGGTATGGGCCAGCCTAGCTGATTAATTTGCAATGTCTTAACTTTGGTACTATCGTGGTCGGTGTGAGTTCCCGAGTTATGGAGTAATTCACATGGCGCAAGAGGGGGGCCCTGGATGTAGTAACCAGTCCCTCCAGTGTTGAAACCTTAGCGGGTAGTATCGGGTTAAGCCAGCGCATTGTAAAGGCTTTGTTATAATCACTCGCCTTGGTGGTGTTTGGTTGTATCGCGTGGGTAAAGTGCATAACCTCTGCAGAGTGTGAAACTATTCGGATAGCCGTGCTCGCGGTATTGAGCAATGCTCGGGAATTACAGTTAAGGGTTAGCTTAATTAAATGGACAATTTGGTTGGGATGGCGGAATGCCATGTGGAAGATGGAATTTGACTTAGGATTGGAAACTTGGTTTACTTGAGAAATACTGAATTTATTTATTATTGCTATTTGTTTTACAGTCTTTACAATCTATTTATTATACTTGTTCATAAATGCTGCTTATTGCAAAATAGCCATGATAGCCTATCCATTGGAATAACCCTTACATATAGATACATAGAATTGCATTCTGTGCACAACTTGTTGAGTGCTTAAGTACTCACCCTTGCCAAACAACAATAATCAACAGTTGAAGAATCTACACCTGTGTTGGAAGAGGAAGTCCAGGAAGACACGAGTCATTAGGGTCCGAGCCTTGTCGGTTGCCTGTGGTGAACTGATGCGCTATCTACGTTTCCTACTTTCCGCTGCTTATTTACTAGTTTATATTTTCAGTCTTGCCCTGCGTGGCTTAATAATGTAAGTTGGTCATAAGATCATACATTTAGCTATATCAATAAATGAACTATTATTCTATTATCGTTGTGTATGATGTGATATGTACCAATGTTAAGCTGTGTGCACTAGCGTTGATCCTGGGACTAGTGCGGTAAACACAGTGGGTTCGAATCAGTGGATTCAGGTCCTTACAGAGGTGGTATCAGAGCATACTGACTGTAGGTCTTAGCCCTAGATAGTATGAAGGTGTCCTGTTTGAGTCCAAAACTATTTTCTAAAGAAAAATTTAAATTTGACTAATAAAACACTCTTGACTTATCTCATTCTCTACTTCTCGCCTTTGCTGAATTTACCGATTTACTTGCCGTTTCGGGTGGAGAACTTATTCAAAGTTCTTGTGGAGCAGATGCCGATCGTTCCGACCTTCGAGGAGTCACCGGCGGCTACGCCATGGAGTCGTGGAGAGTTCTTCGACGCTGGAGGCTTCTATCGTCCGCTTTACCGAGGAGGCACTGGTCGATTAATGGTGTACACCGAGGATTTATTTGCATGCGATTATCTACGCCGAGAACGAGGAAGCTAGCGAGCCAATCAACATCTCCGCCGAAAGATTCTCGCACGAGGTTGCAATTCGTGAGGTCGCCGACTTGCTCTTCGCCGTGTCTGCCGCGACTACGCCGACGAGCTTCACGACTCAGTGTTCCGACTTCACCCAGACGTTCAAGCATGCCGATGCCGACGGATCGTGGAGGACGAATGTGCTACTGCAACGCACCTTGCGGAGTTCGCCCTTGCCCAGGAGGATCATATGAGAGATACTACTCAGGAGCTGGAGGCTGTGTACGAGGCACTCAGAGTGGCAGAGCAGGAGCTTGAGGTGACCCGTACTTCAGCCATCGGGATGATCACTGAGCTGGGAGAGGCCCTAGAGGCGGTCGAGGACGAGTTGGAGCACGTGACTCGAGGAGTTCAGGAGCCAGCTGAGGAGTCTGAGGAGGATCCAGAGGAGCGAGAGTGGGAGCCAGAGGGGAGTGCAGACCCTGTTGTCGCAGAGGACCCAGCAGGAGGTCATCAGGATAGGTTTGCTCCTATGCCAGCTCACCCGCCGGTGTATGCGCCGGATCAGTCTCAGCCAGGGTGGCTGGATGAGTGAGTGTCAGCCTTGGAGCTGTGTTGAGACTCGAGTGTGAGTCGCGTCTTTAAGTTAGTCTTTACCTCTTTAGTTGACGTTAAGGTTTCGTGTTTAGTTTGTTTCTTTGTGTGCTGAGTGTGCAGTATGTGTTGCAAAGCTTGTGGGCTTAAATAAGCAGCCATACCAAGAATAAATAAAGAATTTATTCAGTTTGGGTATAATCTATCTCCCCGCTTTAGAAATTTCTACTTCTTATCTCTGCTACATCTACCTTTCCTAACCCAAGAGGCAATCATCAGATGGTGAATACTCGAGGAAACAACGATGCTTCAGGAAGTGGACTGCGCCAGAATGACAACCCCAATGACGGAGGCAGTCCTCAACCACCGCCAGTGGACATGCAGAACCTGAGCGTTTCTTGCCGCGCAGACTCAACTAATGCAGACTATGATGCGGCGGATGCAAAGAGATGACCAACGCAGCAGAAGAACCAACAACAACCTCAGTAGCTCGAACAACCATGGTGGACCTCGACCTCACTCAAAGTCGCCGATTTTATGAGGACTAGGCCACCAACTTTTTCGAAATGTGAACCCTTTGGAAGCCGATGACTGGCTTAGGACTATTGAGAAGAAGCTGCACATCACGCAATGTGAAGGAAATGAGAAGGTGCTCTACGCCTCTCATCAACTTGAAGGAACCGCCGCAGAATGGTGGGAGAATTACTGTGCCGCTCATGGAGCCCCGCAAGAGATCACCTGGGAGGAGTTTACTACTGCTTTCCGCCAGTATCATGTCCCGGAGGGAATGATGGACCTTAATAAGGAAGAGTTTAGAGCTTTGAAACAAGGAGGCCAACCAGTGGCCGAGTACCTGAACAAGTTTACCCAGTTAGCTCGCTATGCCCCTGAAGACGTAGCGACAGATAAAGCTAGGCAGTCTCGTTTCATGAAGGGACTGAATTCAGGACTGCAAATGGGACTGATCACCCACAATTTTCCATATTTTCAAGAGCTAGTTAATAAGGCTTTGATCCTAGAGGATAAGCGCAAGGAGTTGGGTGAAAACCGTAAGCGCTTGATGACTAATCAGGGTGTACGTCCAAACCATCTACGTTTGAGGATGTCGCCACAACAATTTGCTAGATTCCAACCACCAGCCGTGAACAAGACATCAACCCCTGCACCTCGCCCTGCCAATCAGAATTTTCAGACTCCAGCACAGGGCAACAATGCACCAGGAGGGAGTCAGCAGTCTGCAGTGAAAAGATGCTATACATGCAATGAGCCAGGGCAATTTTCAAATAGGTGTCCACAGAAGGGAGGCATTACGCCAGTTCGTTTCAACTTGGGAACAACACCTGCCAAGGCACCAGCCTCAGGAGCAAATCATGCGCCAGGTCAAGCTGGAGCAACCCCGCAATCAACAGTGCGTGGGAGGATCAACCACATCACTGCAGATGGAGCTCAGGAGGCTACAGACGTCGTACTGGGTAAGTTTCTGGTCAACTCAGTACCGGCTACAGTTTTGTTTGATTCCGGAGCTTTGCATTCGTTTGTGTCTCAAAGTTTTGCAACCAATAATGGATTTAAAGTGGTGAATCTTAAGTGTGTGCTCTTAGTCCAAGCCCCAGGATCTGAGCTTAGATCTAGCCTTGGATGTTTGGGAGCTAAGTTGCTTATGGATGGGATAGAATTTCTAGCGAATCTTATCTTGATAGATGCACAATCCCTAGACGTCATCCTTAGAATGGATTGGCTGTCCAAACAAAAGGCTGTTTTGGATTGTGGCCGAAGGATCGTAACCTTGGAAGGCCCTAGTGGCAAAAAGGTAGAATTTCAAGCGACCGCAGTTCATGATGGGCAGTTAGTGGTCAACAGCGTGAAAGCCATCAGCATGAAAGATGTGCCAGTAGCCAGGGAGTACCCGGACGTGTTTCCAGAAGATTTGCCAGGACTACCGCCAGACCGCGATATCGAGTTTGTTATCGAGTTAGCACCAGGGACAGCACCGATATCAAAGAGACCATATCGGATGCCTACCGACGAGTTAGCGGAAATGAAAAAGCAAATTGAGGAACTACGAGAAAAAGGTTTCATTAGACCTAGTTCATCACCATGGGGAGCACCGGTTTTGTTTGTTCGTAAGAAGGACGGAAGTCTTAGGATGTGCATCGATTATCGTGCACTGAATGAAGTAACGATCAAGAATAAGTATCCGTTGCCCGGGATCGACGACTTATTTGATCGCTTAAGAGGAGCCGAGTTTTCTCAAGATAGATCTTCGTTCGTGATACCATCGCTTGAAGATCCGAGAGGAGGATGTGCCTAAGACTGCGTTTTCTACGCGATATGGACATTATAAGTTCACAGTCATGTCATTTGGATTGACAAATGCCCCGGCATATTTCATGAACATGATGAATAAGGTTTTCATGGAATATTTGGATAAGTTTGTTGTAGTCTTCATAGACGATATCTTGGTTTACTCGAAATGGAAGAAGAGCACGCAGAACATCTGAGGATGGTTTTGGAGAGGCTACGAGAACATCAGCTGTATGCTAAGTTTAGCAAGTGTGAATTTTGGAAGGAAAAGGTCGAATTTCTTGGTCATGTAATGACTACTAAAGGAGTTGCAGTCGACCCAAGCAAAGTGGACGCTTGATGTTGCATTGGGAGCAACAAAGTCATTACCCGATCCGTAGTTTTCTGGGAATGGCGGGATATTACCGTCGGTTCATAGAGGGATTCTCAACGATTGCTAAACCCCTTACGCAGTTGTTGAAGAAAGAAAAGAAGTTTGCATGGACGCCAGAGTGCGAGAAAAGTTTTATGGAGTTAAAGAAGCGTTTAACAACAGCCCCCGTGTTAGTGTTGCCAGATGTGCAAAATGGATTTGATATTTACTTGCGATGCTTGAAGCAAGGCTTGGGGTGCGTGTTAATGCAAGAAGGCAAAGTCGTTGCTTATGCGTCGAGACAGTTAAGACCGCATGAAGTGAATTATCCAACACATGATTTGGAGTTAGCTGTCGTAGTGCATGCTTTAAAGATATGGCGTCATTATCTCATAGGAAATAGATGTGAGATATATACGGACCATAAGAGCCTGAAATACATATTCACTCAAGCAGATCTGAATATGAGACAGCGAAGGTGGCTAGAGCTAATTAAGGATTATAACGTTGGAATTCATTATCTTCCCGGAAAAGCCAATGTGGTAGCAGATGCTCTGAGTTGAAAGAGCCATAGCGCAAATACGCTGACAATGGAAGATCAACCAGAACTATGCAAAGAATTTCAGAAACTAAGGTTGGAAGTCGTTCATAAGGAATGGTAGCTGACCGAAGTGAAGCCAACATTAGAGGATCAGATTAGAGAAGGCCAGAAAGATGACGATAAAATTTCTAAGATCAAGGCTAAAAAGGAAGAAGGCCTAGCCGTAGATTTCACTCTGGATGAGCAAGGAACCATGTTCTTCAAAGGCCGAATTTGTGTGCCGGATAAAAAGGAACTAAAGCAATTGATTTTTGAGGAAGCTCACGATTCTAAGTACTCGATTCATCCAGGAAGTGCTAAGATGTATCAAGATTTGAAAGAGAGATTTTGGTGGCCTAATATGAAGCGCTTGAAGTAGCCGAGCATGTTGCTCTATGTGACGATGTCGAGAGTAAAGGCCATGCATCAAAGACCCATTGGTTTGTTGCGACCATTGAAAATTCGGAATGGAAGTGGGAGGAAATCGGAATGGACTTTATCACCGGTTTACCTAAAACTCAGAGAGGTTACGATTCCATTTGGGTTATTGTGGATCGTCTAACCAAGGTCGCTCATTTTATCCCAGTAAAGACCACTTACTCGGAGATCGTTTAGCAGAGTTGTACATGTCAAGGATTGTATGTTTGCATGGAGTGCCCAAGAAGATTGTGTCGATAGAGGTACCCAATTTACCTCGAGATTTTGGAATAAGTTGCACGAAGCCATGGGAACTCGTCTCAATTTTAGTCTGACATATCACCCGCAGCATGATGGTCGACCGAAAGAGTAAATCAGATTTTAGAGGATATGTTGAGAGCTTGTGCTTTAGCTTATACTACATCGTGGGATAAGTGTTTGCCATATCCGGAATTCAGTTACAATAATAGTTATCAAGCTAGCCTACAGATGTCCCCGTTTGAGGCGTTGTATGGGCGTGCTTGCCGTACTCGTTGAATTGGAACAAGCAGAGAACGTTTGGTGTTTGGGCGGATATTCTCGAAAAGCCGAAAGACAAGTTGCAATGATCGAGAAAGGTTGAAGATAGCACGATCAAGACAGAAAAGCTACGCAGATAACCGTCGTCGAGAATTGAGTTTTGAACCGAAGATCATGTGTATCTTAGAGTTACCCTCTTAAGGGCGTTAAAGATTTCACGTTAAAGGAAGCTTGCACCAAGATATGTTGGTCCGCTCAAGATTCGAGCCGTCGAGAAGTAGCTTATCGCTTAGAGTTGCCTCAGTCCTTGGCAGGAGTGCATGATGTATTCCATGTGTCGCAGCTTAAGAAGTGTCTCAGAGTGTCAACAGAGCAAACCCCGTTGGATGCAATAGAGCTGCAAGAAGATTTGACTTACAAAGAGCAACCAGTCAGAATTTTGGATGTTATGGAGCGCAAGACCAGAAACAAGTCTATTCACTTTTGCAGAGTTCAGTGGAGCAATCATTCCGAAAGTGAAGCCACTTGGGAGCAAGAAGAAGATTTGAAGTCAGAATTTCCGAACATATTCTCTAGTTAGCCCTAAATCTCGGGGTCGAGATCCTGTTAAGGGGGGGAGGTTTGTAACATCCCAAAAATTTGCCCAAATATTATTTTATTGCTTAAAAGTGCATTTATGATTTTCTGGAATTTATTTGGATTTTTCTGGATTTATTTGAATTAACTTTAAATTAAGAATATTGACCTTTTCTTCAAATCTATTTAAATTTGTGCAAAGTTAAAATAAAGTTTTGCCAAAAATATTTTATTTGTATCCAGAATGTCTCAAAGTATTTTTGAGATTTTTCTTGGAATTTTTCTGATTATGTTATTGCCTAAAACAAATAAAATGAATTTCTGTATTTATTTTAAATCGGAAATCTTTAAAAAAAAATCTGTGAATAGTGTCGGGCCGGCCCACTACTATGCGGCCCAGATAGCCCGCGCGGCCCGCTTCAGCCAAAACCCTAAACCTAAGGAAGCCGACCGTTGGATCGAGATCCAACGGCCGAGATTTCGCCGCGTCGCCGAGCGCTCAGGGCCGTTGGTTGAGCCACGCGTGGACGCCCCAGATGAAGCCGCATCACCTTTCCGAGTCGCCACCGGAGTCCGCCGCCGCCACGGAGCCGTCTTCGGAGTCCGTGCCTTGCACGCCTTCCCGTGCGGCTATTTAAGTCACCGACGCGGGCGCTGAGATCCTCACCTCGTGCCGCGTATTCTGCGCAAATCCCGAGCGCTGTGTCGCCGCCGTTTCCGCGAAGAAGCTCGTCGGAGTTGTGTAAGAAGCCGTCGCGGATTTGGCCGTTTTTCGCCGTCGCCGAGTCGTCTTCCGTCGCGTGTGTTCCAGATCAGAGCTCTTCGGGTTGCGCCGCATCGGTTCCGGGTATTTTCGTCGTCGTTTCGTCGCCGAACGCCGTCTCTGAGGTCGTCGTTCTCAATCTCGGTGGAGTTGCACCGCCGCGTTGCCATCGTCGCGTTGAAGCTTCGGGAGCCGTTGGATCTACAGTGAAGAGTTCAGATCGTGACACGTCGGTAAGCAACTCGGAAGGTGTGAGCCGTCGGATTTAGATCGGGCGATCGAGGCGTAGCCGCGTGTCTCCTAGACCCTGGCCGTTTGATCGGATCTGGGCGCACCAGATTGCGCCGTCGCCGCAGCCAATCGGATCGTGCCACGTGGTGGTACGGGCGCCGAGGCGTCGTGGACCGGGTCTGCGGTAGACCAGAGGAGGTTCCGTGGACCAGGTCTATGCACCGGAGCCACGTGTCATGCTCTGGTTGGCTCGGGTCAGAGATGACGTCAGCATGACGTCACGCTTGCGTAATAAATCTGTTTTCGATTTAAAAATAAATCTGTTAATTCTAATTTTCTGATTTTTACAATTTCAGTATTTATTTCAAACTTCAAAAGGCTATATCTTTTGCATCGTAACTCGGATTTGAGTGATTCAAATTTCTAAAAATTTGTAAAATTGAGATCTATTTAATGGTGAATTTTATTTGATTTTTGGAGTTCATTTGCTCTCAGTTTTGGTATTTATTTGCTTTTCTTCTTGATGCACGCGTGAGCGTTGAATTGTGCGACGCTTCGGAGGAAGATTCAACAACTCAAGAGCAATTTCCAGAACCAGACCAGGACCTATTCCAAGGCAAGTTGTGCTTTGATCATGTTGAACCCATGTTTATAAAACTGCTATATTTGTTTTACCCTATTGCATATATTTCAAGTATACAATTGTTTCAAATTAGATTGGGTTTAGCTAATATACCGATTGATCTATACCCTACCTTGTCATTGTATGCCATGATCCATTGTCACCCTAGATTGGTTCAATATAGTTGGTTAGTAATTATAATCAACATTGGAGGGTTAGTTCGTATTAGTTGCTTAGCCATGCCACGTCATCACATGTGTCAGAATCATTGATAATTAATCTTGATTAATGGAATATGGAACAATGTTATGAACTTGTGTGTCATGTGGATCACACGATGAGATTGAGTTGTTGTGGCGAGTCATGTCACGCAACGATGTTGAATTGTTGATAGCACGTGGTGCTTGGTAATCAACTGGATGATAATCATTTAGATTGGGGCAAGTGACAAGGGGCGAGGAGGCCAAGGTGGGCCCGATGGGCAGAGGATATGTGGATGTCTTGCCCTGATCACTCTAAGGACTTAACCTTGCAAGCCTTTGACCTGAGTCAATCATGCAACCACATGTCTGGTATGGGCCAGCCTAGCTGATTAATTTGCAATGTCTTAACTTTGGTACTATCGTGGTCGGTGTGAGTTCCCGAGTTATGGAGTAATTCACATGGCACAAGAGGGGGGCCCTGGATGTGGTAACCAGTCCCACTAGTGTTGAAACCTTAGCGGGTAGTATCGGGTTAAGCCAGCTCATTGTAAAGGCTTTGTTATAATCACTCGCCTTGGTGGTGTTTGGTTGTATCGCGTCGGTAAAGTGCATAACCTCTGCAGAGTGTGAAACTATTCGGATAGCCGTGCTCGCGGTATTGAGCAATGCTCGGGAATTACAGTTAAGGGTTAGCTTAATTAAATGGACAATTTGGTTGAGATGGCGGAATGCCATGTGGAAGATGGAATTTGACTTAGGATTGGAAACTTGGTTTACTTGAGAAATACTGAATTTATTTATTATTGCTATTTGTTTTACAGTCTTTACAATCTATTTATTATACTTGTTCATAAATGCTGCTTATTGCAAAATAGCCATGATAGCCTATCCATTGGAATAAGTCTTACATATAGATACATAGAATTGCATTCTGTGCACAACTTGTTGAGTGCTTAAGTACTCACCCTTGCCAAACAACAATAATCAACAGTTGAAGAATCTACACCTGTGTTGGAAGAGGAAGTCCAGGAAGACACGAGTCATTAGGGTCCAAGCTTTGTCGGTTGCCTGTGGTGAACTGATGAGCTATCTACGTTTCCTACTTTCCGCTGCTTATTTACTAGTTTATATTTTCAGTCTTGCCCTGCGTGGCTTAATAATGTAAGTTGGTCGTAAGATCATACATTTAGCTATATCAATAAATGAACTATTATTCTATTATCGTTGTGTATGATGTGATATGTACCAATGTTAAGCTGTGTGCACTAGCGTTGATCCTGGGACTAGTGCGGTAAACACAGTGGGTTCGAATCAGTGGATTCGGGTCCTTACAAATGGCGATGGCCGGAGTTAGGGTTAACGTACACTCACCAATCCCCCCAACCATAGGTCCCAGCAGAAGGTAGGACTAGTGGTGGGTAGCGGGGCGGCGAGGCGGAGAGGGTTCCGTCGATCGTTGATTTGCCGACAGGCGGTGGACAGGGTTGGGGGCGGCGAAGCTCGACGATCTGTTAGGGTGGACGGGTGGGGTGGTGGAGGCGGGAAAAAGGTGGGGCAATGAGGAGACGAGGATGCCACTGGCCATGGATGGTAGGCGGTGAGGGCGGGAGCGGTGGTAGAGATGCGCAGAGGTCGTTGGAGAGGAAGAAGAAGATGTGCGAGGTGGGGAGGAGTGCAGAGTGGTAGAGGAGAGACGTCACAAGTGTAATCGGTGGAGGAGAGGTCGTGGAGAAGTGGGGCAGAGGAAGACAACGTGTCGGTGCAAGAGAGGAAGACGATCGTCGGGTCGGGAGGAAGACCGGCGTGGGTGAATGGATAAGTGCACAGAGTTGGCCCTTTCGGTCAATAACTGTGGACCGAACGTTAGGTCCATAGCTGCGTACTTGCAGAATTAGAGGGCGGCCGCAAGCACCATCAAACTTACATCCTTTGAAACTAACAGCAAGAAATAGGCCTACACTTAGGCTCTTTTGCCTCCTTCGTCTTGGAAGTCTAGTCAGTGGTCCTCAAGTTGGTGGACTGCACCATTCTGCAGTAAGTATATTCATTGGATTACAACGACGTTTTAGATTGGTGGCAGTAAGCATCAAAGGTAGAGGTGGGCACTGGGCCGGGCTATTTTGGGCCGGCCCGAGGCACGTCCGGCCCAGCACGACCCACGGCCCGGCATGACACTGTTTCAAAAGGAACGGGCCGATCCGGCACGGTTGTCTGGGCCGTGCAGGGCCTCCCAATCGAGCACGATGGGCTGCCCGGCCCGGCACGACAGTACGGGCCGTGCTCGGGCCGGCACGGCCCGAACGATCCCGTTCGTCGCGCCGGGCACGGCACGTCCGACGGCGGCACGTCGGCCCGTGCAACACGCAGCAGGGCCCGTGGCAACGCGGCGGCACGCGGCCGAACCCGCGACAACGTGCCGAGCTTCTCACCTCCCATGCCGCATCGCGTCCGCCTCGATAGGTGAGTAGAGGAGGGGAGCTCGAGTGCTCGACCCGTGCCGGTGGGAGAGGAGAGGGGAGGCGCTGGAGAGGCGGTAGGGAGGTGAGACGGGAGCAGAGAAGACAAGGCGGAGGGGAGGTGGAAGCTGGGCAGAGGGACTGAGGGAGGTGGGCCGTGGGCGTGGCTGGCTCGAGAGAAAAGGGGAGAGAGAGTATGCAGGGAGCCAAGGACAATACATGTGATGATGTAATGTACTTATGCATACGAATGTGCATGTATTGCCATTTAGTATGCACTAATCGATTGTTTATTTTTTGACTATATATATGTTCGTAACGTGCAATGGTCGATGTCTTCCATAATCTCCTACATCAATGCCAACTAGGCTATACATTCATTGCATACCGTAGCACTGTATACACACACTACTACAAGCAACTTCGGGTCCTTTTCTCTCATCGCAATAGTATAAATGGGCTGGGCCTGGGCCGGCACGGCACGAAACGCAAATAGACCGTGCCTGGGCTCACCGAAGACGAGCCGGGCCAGCCCGGCACTGCACGACGGGCCGTCGCGGCCCGGCACGGTTTAGGCCCGAAGCACGATGGGTCCGTACCGAGCCGGCCCGGCACGGCACGACGCCCACCTCTAATCAAAGGTGATGCATAAGGACCGTATAAGAGACTTCAACATCATGTTGATTTACATTGTGCGGAACATTTTGAAAGAAAGAAAGAAAGAAATAGGAGGATATTCCAAAATAGGTGACGGTACGAGAGATGGCTTCTTGGTGGAAGTGTCTTCTAGATGTTGGGCAAGAATATTCGGTTGAAGATAACTACAAATCCTTGCACCATTAGCAAAAGTAACTCAGCTCTTCACCGATATAACTTTTTTGTTGATTCAAACACGGCATCGATACAAGGTAGGAACCTCAAGAAATTATTCTGCTGCCAGGATCACTATGTATATCAGTGCATGTATGATTGTTTTTGCGAGGTATACGAGTATATGATTGACTGTCTACACAAAGAACCTGGGCTTTGGCCAACATGAGATGACTTTTACTCCTTAGGTGACCTGTAATTTAGCTCATATAAATTCGGGGAAAACAGATTAGGAAAAAAGTTGTACTGGAAAGGAGGAACCGATCAAAAATATATTTGGCTTAAAATCAAGATCTGGCCGTTATCAATTACAAGATGGAGTGGAAGAATAATAAATTTATACGATTTACAGTCTAGAAAAAAAAACTATAGGGCTAACTGTAGATCCCGCTACTCACCGGAAAACCTGTGTTCAAGGTGATGAGCAGAATAGTACGTTGTAGCTGCCGCGAAACATCAGGTAAAAAAAAAGGATGCTGTATAGGCTACCCTAGCTGCGCATTCTTTCATTTTCTTCCTCATCACAAATTCCTCCACGCCAAAAGGTTTTCAGTGAGTCATTCAGGGAAATTATAGCATCAATACTAGCGTTAGATTACAACATTTCTCTTACATGAACCGATGACACTGTTACATGGAAGATGGGAGATATTAGAAAAGGATAGCTCAAACACGTGCAAAGAAAGTCAAGTTGTGCTCAGGCCCCTTCAAACTTTGTTTTATAGTTCGTCCATAACATTAGTAGTAACTAGGGGTGAAAAACGGACCGGATACAGACAGATAGTGGTTTACTATATTTGTTTTCATGTTTTTCTCAAGTGCGGATACGGATAGTCCAGATACGAATATAAATACGAATAATATCGGATACAGGTACGGAGTGAATACCAATCGAATCGGATATTTATCGGAACACGATAACCCCTTAGATTGTACATAACAAATAAATGAAAATACAAAACTAGTTGATTCAATCAAAATATTATTAAAAATTGAACATATATAAGCAAGAACTCCATTATTTTTTTGAAATTATCCAATCTGTTTTCACCCCTTGCCATAGAGGCATAGACAACCGTTTTAGTGATTATGTTAACCAACATAAGTACTAGTATTTGCCATTAACTACCTCTGTTTCGAATATCTGTCATAGGTTGACTTTTCGCTATCAAACTCTTTAGATACAACATTATCCAGAACAACCACGAAAGGAAATAAGGCATTACAAAAATACTTGACAACAAATATAACAGTACCATTTTCATGCAGTCATTCATACTTTTCAGTATATTAATCATCAAAGTTGAAAATAATTGATGGCGAATAGTCAAAACAGTGCCACTAACGACTGAGATAGTAATATTCTCAGTACACTATGTAAAACAAGGTGTAGCCCACCGTGTTGAAGTCAACTCTTTTAAGGATTTCAATAATGGTCTTCCTCAGCTCATCCTTGCTGGGCAGACCTGCTTCTGATGATTCACCTTTACCCTTTGTGACCTTTTTACCTAGATGAAAACAGAATGTTTAGATTTATCACACAATTTGACATCATATATGTCCTAAAGATTATCTTAAAAAGGAAGAAATTTGCGTGATTATACCATAAGCACAACTGAATCGTCACAGAAAGTACATTGTATTGACAAAGCAAAAGAAATCCTATATGGGAGCACTTGTCTAGGAAATACGCTTTAGTACACAGAATTTTATCAAGCTCCTATATGTAATAATGTAATTCAAAACTTATCCAGGATACTATGCATTTTGAAGGTGCATAGATGCTATCAGACCCAGGGTTCACATTTTCGTTTTGCATTCGAAAACCGGTATCTGGTCGGCACCGGTTTTTCGCAAAAACCGAATGGTTTGCGAAAGTCAAACAGGTGGTCAAACCGATTCAAAAAACCAAAACGGTCGGTTTTCGTCGGTTAAAACCGACGACAGAAGGAAAAGTGGTGAAAATGCAAGGAACAATTGCAAAAAAAATTGAACAAATTACAAAAAATCCCAATTAATCTAACAAACACCTCAGAGAAATTTAAACAATTTTTGAAATCATTTATTACTTCTAAAAAATCGAAAACAATAATTAATGAAAAGGAACAAAGACACTGTCAGATTTTTATAAATATTTAAAAGATTTATTATATTCTAAAATTTTAATGTAACCATAAATAGTGCCAAAGAATTATGTAATAAAATTTTCATAAATATTAGACTTCATTTAGTACCTATATAAAATAAAAAACAGAAGAGCATATACAATGATAATAGCACTTTCAGAATTTTTAAAAAATACACATATTTGATAATCATCTGAAAATTTTACAACATAATTGTAATTGCGTTAACATCACACAAAAAGTTTAAGAAATATTAGACTTCATTTTGTGCCCATAGAAAATAAAAAAGCTGAAGAGCATATATTGTAACAGTATCACTGTCAGAATTTTAAAAAAATACACATGTCTGATAATCATCTCAAAATTTTATAGCATTATTAGCATTGCCTCAGGACCTCACACAAAAATTTGCAAAAAAATTTAACACTTTTACTAAATTTCTTCAAATTTTTTAAATTTACATTTGAACTTCACGGTTTACCGATCGGTTTTTGTTGCCGAACCGGCTCAGTAAGGTCGGTTTTCACGAAAACCGACCTGTTTTTGTTGGCTTTTTGAACCATGATTAGACCCCTAAACTCCACTGAATTCATTCACGCTGCACACACACACACAAAATGCATTTCCTTATCGACAAAGATCAATCATCAATTCAACATCAGGGGGAACTCAAATTCTACCCAGTTAGGCCAACCACGGGATGAACCAGATCGTGACGGCATACATTATCAAGTATGGATGTGAAATGGAAAGCATGACCACACCATCAGTAAATACTATTTTGGAACTGTAAAAATGTTAGGACAGGACCACATAGAATAACCAGGGATAAATATTTAGCTTCATGTGACGTTAATTTAGTAACAAATATCTAAGACAATATGTATAGATACTTCTAGCAAAAAATCAACAGATCAACCTAAAAATATATTGGGTAATGCACAATGAGCTCACATCAAAACCTGTTCTTTGGTGTGCATAAACAAGTGAACTAATGCCTCCTTCCAACTCCATGTCTCCATTGTCGTTCAGACAGAGGTGTAAGGCACTGTAGAACAGATAGACGCCAATCCAAGTCTTCAATGGAATGTTTTGACATGTTTGAGTCTCCATTCTAATGCTTGTCTACCAGCAGGTGACAGACCAGTACTTGACTGAGGATCTATATTAGGGCCTTTTAATAGGACATTATGGGCCTGTTTGGGGGAGCTGTGGCTGGACTGAAAAACTGCTTTTGGTTTCTTTGTCAGAAAGCAATCAGAGTGGCGGTGTGGCTTTTCTTGTTATTTCTTGGCAAGCCGCTTGCTGCATTGTAGCTTTTGAGGGCTAATCAAAATGGAAGGTAGCAACATAGTGAAATCTGTGCATCCAAGTGGGAGGTGGCGTGGAGGCGGCGGCGGGTGGCAAAGGTTGGGAAGGCGGAGTGAGCGAGTTAGGAGGAGTTCAAGTGAAGCCACACCAAAAGCTCCTCCTCGGCATTGCAGTTTTGAGGGTGCTTATGCGTGGCTTAGCTTCCTAGTGCTGGCACCATCTTTGTTTGGGGAAACTTTTAGCCCAAAGCTGAAGCAAAGCTCCCCCAAACAGGCCCTATGAGTTATGACAAAGTATGTCAAGCAGAAGCCCAAGGAAAGATATCAGTATATCACCATGTTCTTCCCTAAACAAACCCACCACTAGATCGCGCAAACACCCAAATCCTAGACGCACCTGTACAGATATGAGATCGGGAAGACGGGAGGACGACCTCAGACTTGTAGGGGAGGACGAAGTTGACGGTGAGCTTGGTGGGGATGGTGGCCTGTGTGGGCGGGCGCGGCGCCACGAACGCCGAGTCCTCGGCCACCTGCGCGGGCACCTTCGCCGTGGAAGAAGGCACAAACCTCTGCTGCTTGCACCGCTGCTTGCGACACTGGGGGGCCAACTGCAGAGGGCAACGCCACTACGCCGGGGGGAGGACGAGGGCGGTGCGGCGCGGGGGCCGTGAGGGGGCTAGATCTGGATCGGGAGCACTGGGGTCTGGCTGCTGGCTTGGAGCTTGGTAGACTGGACTCCGGAGAGAGTGGTGAGTGGACTTGAGTTAGACGCAGTAGACTTGTACTTGACCGATATCCAGATCGAGGATCCAAATTTCATCGAAAACCGGTGAAATTTCACCCAAATCTTGGATTTCTGGCCACCATGAAGTCCAAATTATCGGCCGAATTAAAAATTTTGAACTTTTTTAAATTGCTACAGTATTTCATTTTTTTTGGCGAAATTTTTCCCAAACGTGTCAAAAAATTGGGATTTGAATTCGGATTTTGCTGTTTTATGGCTGGATTTGGTCTAATAACCCTTAAGAAAGTCATCTTCTATGAAAATTTGTTGAAAAACTGAAGTTTTGAGACATTTTAAAATTGTAGCAGAAACACTGCCAGATTTTTATAAAATTGTACATGTTTGATAATGATCTAAAAATTTATGGTACTATCTTTATTAGTGTAGGATCATATATAAAAAATTTCAAAATAATTAAATTTCATTTGTTATCTTTAAAAAAAATCAAAAACAGAATGAACATAATTGGGACAGTAACCTTGTTAGAATTTTATAAATTTGCTCGAGTGTGATCTTGATCCACATTTTTTTTGAGAGCTTACGAATTGCCTCAGTACAATTCTATAAAATTTTCAAAATTTTTGTTTGGTCAATCAAATCTATAAGCATTGAACTTCATTTGTTATATTATATTTCAAAATTCAAAAAGAGAAAGAACATAAATGGTACTGTGCTCCAAATCTCGTCCATGGCCAAAAACAAAATCTCAGCTAGATTTAAAAATTTTGGAGAAATATCGGACGAAATAAAAAAAAAAATTCAAATCCAGATTTTTTTCTACCGAGAAAACCGAAATTTCTGCCGGTTTTGCCGAGATCTCGGTAAAATTGCACCGAGCGAAAAATGGTCAAACAATATCTAAAACTTTTAAAAAAAAAATTTGTACATTCCTGACACATTATTGATGTTTCCATTAAAATTTCAGATGATTATCAGATCTAAGGAATTTTTAAAAATTCAAATATTGATATTGTCCTGATAAAACGCTGACTAGCAAGTTTGAACTGCATGAAAAATGAAACAAAACACATTATAAAATTATTAAATTTTTGTGAATGATTTTTATGCATTAATAATGTTACCATAAAATTTTCAGATAATTATCAAGCATCATGAATTTTTACAAATTTGGGCTGTGCTACTGTGCTGATAAAAGTTTTACCGGCAAACTTCAACCAAATGAAAAATGGTACAAACCATGTTAGAAAAATTTTTTAAAAAAATTGGATGGTCTTGATTTATCATAAATGTTTATATAAAATTTTCATCTGATGATCAAGCTTCAAAAAGTTCAAAAATTTCTGAGAGTGCTACCTCCTCGTAAAAGCCTAATGATCAATACATAGATTTGCTTTAAAAACCAAAAAACGTTTAAAATTTTTGAAACTTTTTCATAAGAGTTATAAGGAAATTATTAAGATTGCATAAAAATTTTGAATCATTATCACACATCAGTGAATTTATAAAATTCTTCCATGTACAGTGTACCGTTTATGTTCTTTCTGTTTTTGATTTTTGAAATATAACAAATGAAGTTCGATATATACATAGATTTGATTGAGCAAAAAAAGTTTAAATTTTTTAAAAATTTATATAATGGTACTGATTCAATTATTAAGCTCTCATAAAAATTTTGGATCATGATCACACTCAAGAAAATTTATAAAAGTCTGACAATGTTACTCTCCCACTTATGTTCATTCTATTTTTGATTTTTTAAAGATAACAAATGAAGTTCAATTATTATGAAATTTTTTATGTATGATCCTACACTTCTTAGGATGGTACCATAGATTTTTCAAATCAATATAAATCACATCAAATTTTATGAAAATCTGTCAGTGTTTCTAAAGTTTTTAAAAAATTTCTCAAAAATTCGGTTTTTCAACAAATTTTCATAGAAGATAACTTTCTTAAGGGTTATTGATCAATTTCTGGTCAAATCCGGTGGACAAGCATCAAATTCTGGTAAAAAATGGCAAGATCTCGCCGAGATTTTCCGAGATTACTCTAGCAATTTAAATTTTTTGAATTTTTTCAGTCCGGTCGGCATTTCAAATCTCGTCTACGTCCAGAAACCGAGATGTCGACGAGATCTCGCGAAATTTCGGCGAGATTTTGAACCTTGTACGAGATGCAATAGACTTGAGTGCTTGACCGATATCTAGACCGAGGATCAAAATTTTGTCAAAATCTCTGATTTTTGGCCACCACGAAATCCAAATTATTGGCAATTTTTTTTAAATTGCTACAGTTTTTTTGTTTTGTTTTGCGAAATTTCACCCCAACTGGTCGGAAATTTGGGATTTGAATCCGGATTTCACTGTTTTATGGCTGTATTTGGTCCAATAACTCTTAAGAAAGTCATCTTCTAAGAAAATTTGTTGAAAAACTGAAGTTTTCAGACATTTTAAAATTTCATCAGAAAAACTTTTAGATTTTTATAAAATTTTACAAGCTTGATAATGATCTGAAAATTTTATGTTACTATCTTTATTAGCGTAGGATCATACAGAAAATTGTTAAAAATAATTAAATTTCATTTGTTATCTTTAAAAAAATCAAAAACAGAATGAACATAATTGGGATAGTAACATTGTTAGAATCTTATAAATTTGGTCAAGTGTGATCACGATCCAATTTTGTTTTGAGAGCTTACTAATTGTCTCAGTAAAATTCTATAAAATTTTCAAAAATTTTGAACTTTTTTGTTTGGTCAACCAAATTTATGTAAGCATTGAACTTCATTTGTTATACTATATTTCAAAATTCAAAAAGAGAAAGAACATAAATGGTATTGTGCCTTGTAAGAATTTTATAACTTCACTGGTGTGTGATCATGATTCAAAATGTTTACGAGATCTTAAGCATTTCTTTATCACCCTTATGTAAAATTTTCAAAAAATGTAAACCTTTTTTGATTGCTAAAGCAAATCTATGTATTGATTATCAGGCTTTTATCAGGACGTAACACTGTCGGAATTTTAAAACATTCTTTAAGCATGATCATCATCTTAAACTTTTATAGAAATATTAATATTACATCTGTACCATTCAAAACAAATTTCAAAATTTTCTAAGGTGGTTTGTACTATTTTTACTGTAGGAATTTTCAAACATTTATGAAGCTTGATCATCTTCTGAAAAATTTATGAGAATATTAGTTATGAATCATCACCATGCAAATTTGTTTCAAAATTTTCAAACGTGGTTTTAACCATTTTTCATTCTGTACAAACTTGCTCGGTCAGTATTTTATTACGACAGTAGCAATATTCGAATTTTCAAACATTCTTCAAACTTGATAATCATTTGAAAGTTTTATAGGAACATCCTTGATGTGTCAGGAACCTCCAAAAAAAGTTTCAAAATATTTTGACATAGTTTGAATCATTTTTTGTTCAGTTGAAATTTGACAAAATTTCGATAATTTCGCCAAAATTTCGGATATTTCACCTGAAATTCGGTCCAAAATTCCAGGTTTGAATTTTGTCCAGATTTGTCCAAAATAACAAGATTTTGCTAAAATTTCGGATTTCGGTTATTGGCGAAATTTTATCCAAAACGAAATTTGGATCCTAATCCTGACTCGTTCTTTACGAGATAACCTGGATTCGTATCTGTATCCGATAGATAGTGGGCTATCGAATCCGTATTTGTATTTGATAAAAAATATCCTTATTCGTATCCGATCCGAAATTATCTGTAAAATATCCGATCCGATAGAATCTGTATCTGAAAATTATCTGGATAAGTCGAAAACTATCCGATCCGTTTTCACCCCTAGTAGTAACATCCTAGTAGTGTCCCCTTAGGTGTTAGGTGCTAATTGGATGGCAGATTAGCGTCTAGCGCCTAATCACCGTTTAGATGGGCTAGGAGCCGTATAGGCGGGAAAAATTTGTCGAGGTGGGAGGGAGGGGCTGAGTGCGTAGTCACTGTAACATCTCAATTTTTGCATTTTATAGATTTACTGTGCATATTATATTTTTGTTGAATTTTCTGGAATTTATTTGAATTATTTAGAATTTATTTGAATTAAGCCATTTGCTAAAGTCTATTTAAAAATATGAAAACTTTAAATAAAATTTTGGTAAAATTTTTTTTTTGAGTTCCTAATGTCTCAAAAGATTTTTAGTAATTTGTTTAGTATTTCTACTATTGTATTTGAATTAATTTAATTTCTAGAATTATTTTACTTGGGAAGTGATTTAAAAACCTAGTGAATAGTTTTGGGCCGAAACCCTATTGAGCTCGACCCAAGCCAACCAGCTCGCGCAAACCCTACCTCGAGCTGCTTCGGAGCTGTCGGATCTTGATATCGTGGTTGAGATCGAGCCGCGTAGCCGCGCGCTGCCAGCCATTCGATCGTCGCCACATGGACGACCTAGATCTCGCCGCGTCGCGACCGCGTATCAGAGCCAGATCCCACCGTCACCGCAGATTCTCTGTGATTTTTTGTGCCCTACGCGGAAGCCGAGACCCCTATATATTGCGCCGCACCCCGCATCATGAAACCCACCTCGCACAGCACATCTTGCCCCAAAGCACGCAAGCCAAGATGCCTGGAGCCACCACTTTTGCTTGCCATAGTTGAAGCTTAGCTCCGCCGCCGGTTTTTGTCAAGTTTCGCCATCTTTGAGTCCCATCCGTCGCACTTCTGCCAGGACCGAAGACTTCTCGTCACGCTGCACCGGATTCATTAAGGCCTGAAGCCAAACTGTCGCAAGAACGCCATCCGAGTGGTCGTCTTCCCCATCTCTGGTGAGGACCTCGCCATCCCGCATGTTAGTCTAATAGATTTATTTTAATTCGTAATAGTATCGTTGACATTATAATTAGATATTAGTGTAGAAAAATAATTCGACTGAAACTCAAAAATATCGTGACCTCATAAATCCCATTTTTCAGTAGAAAAGTAATTCGGTTAATTAAGATTTATTCTTTTTTTATTTTAAATTTTAGAGAGTCCGTTCTCCCTCATACAAGCTCCGATTGAGGTGATTCTAGTTTCTAAATATTTGTAAAATTGAGCTCTATTTTAGTGATGAATTTTATTTAATTTTTAGAGTTGAGTTTGCTCTTTATTTTTGGTATTTATTACTTTATTTAATTATTTCGCATAGACATTGAAGTATCCGAAGTGTTCATGAGCGAGGAGCCAACGCAAGAGCAAGGTTTAGAACAGGAACAAGAGCTTTTTGAAGGCAAGTTATACTTTGATCATGTTGAGCTCATGTTTTAAAAGTAATGTTGTTTTAAACTATTAAACTATTACAAACTAATTCAATATATAACTTTTTCAATTAAATTGGGGTTAGTTATTCAACCTAATTGAACTTATGTCTACCTTGTCATTTATATGCCATGATTCATATGTCACCCTAATATGGTTCTTAATAGTTGGTAACTATTAATTGCCAATGTGGGATGGTTAGAACATGAATAGTTTGCTTAGCCATGCAACGAGTTATTGATATCATTTTGAGAATACAAAGTTAATCTTGACTAATGGAATACGGAACATGTTTATGAAAAGGTGTGTCAGGTGTTGTCACACAATGTTGTTGATGACACATGATGCATGGTAATCACCTAGGATGGTAAAGTGATTTAGAATGGGGTAAGTAGCAAAGTTGTGAATTATGGTGGGCCAGTGTGGCATTTGGGCGGTCGCATTGTCATTTTGATGAATGAAAGTTGAGGATATGGATAATAGTTTTTGTGAGTTTTTGAGAAGTCTTGCCTTAGTCAATTAAGAACATAACCTTACAAGCATTTGAACTGAGCTAAACATACAACCACATGTCTGATATGGGACAAACCTAGCTGATTAATTTATGATGTTTATATTTTGGTACTGTCGTGGTGGTGTGGGTTCTGGGAGCACGGGTAGACTCACATGGCACAAGAAGGGGCCTGAGAATGGTAACTAGTCTATTCAATGTTGAAACTTCAGCGGGCAGTACTGGGTTTATATAGTGCATTGTAAAGGCTTTGTTATGATCGCTCATTCGCATACTCTTGTATAGTGAGTCATGGCAGACGTGGTGAGTTGATTATATCTTGTGTGTAAAGTGTATGACCTCTGCAGAGCGTCAAACCTATTCGAATAGCCGTTCCACGGTATTGAGCAATGCTTGAGAATTATAGTCAATGGTTAGATTTTGTTAAAATGAACTTAGGAATGGAGGTAGTGTGCCTATAGAAGTATGAAAATTGATTTAAGGTTGTAAGTTAGTTTATTTAGAAAATAACTGAGAAATTTATTATTGTTATTATTTGATTTACTGTTTTTTCAATCTATTTATGTCATTCATTTGCAAATGCTACTTTAATGCAAAAATAACCAATTCAGCCATTCATTTAGAATAAACCATGCATGTAGTATAATAGACTTTTATTCTATGCACACCTTGTTGAGTGCTTTATATACTCACCCTTGTAACAACCAATCACCAGTTGGAAAAGAGTCTGTACCAGCTTACGAGGAGTACTTGGAGTAGACGATCAACTAGGGTGCGAACCTTGTCAGTTGCCTGTGATAAATTGAAGGGTTACTATGAATAATTTATTTCCACTACAGTTTTATTTATTTGTTATTCTAAGCCATGTATGGTATATTTACGTAAGGTTGAACTTAAGGTCGTTCAACAGGTTATATTTAATTAGATGAAGTCTTTATTTATATTTCTGCTGTGTATAATTGTGATATTCATCTATGTTGAGACTGTGTGCACTAGCATGATTATAGATTAGTGCAGAATACATAGAGTCCAAATTTGCATATTCGAGTTTCAACAGACGGCTAGGGGAGTAATGCATCCTAGAAACTACCCATCCGGTTAAGAAAAGATCTTCATCATCTGCCTTCTTTCCGAGAAAAAAAGGAAGATTAAGAGCATGTTCGGTTTAATTGAGGCTAAAAATGCTTTTGCCAAAGTGCACAGCTCACTCGTGAGTTGTGACGAACAAGTTTGAGGCATTTTGGCTAGAATAGACGGAAATCACGGGTTAGGCAGTCACCACTGTAAGAGAGTTTTTACTATTTTTTTTGAGAGATATCATATGGTAGGATGTTAGAATCATTCTACCAAATTACTCCTAAACTCATGATACCTCCATTGTCTAAAGTTTTGTATTTTCTGTATTTTATGCTAGCTACAGATATTTTTTTTAACTCACACTATAAAATAATCCTTCCGACCATAAATAGTTGTCGTTTTAAACATCACTATAGTCTCTAAAACTCAATTTTGACTACTAATTTTTATTATAATATATTTAAAATATCTAATAAAATTATAATATTATGAAAGTTCGTTTTGAGACGAATCTACAAATATATTTTTTATACATCCAAGGTAAATATTTGAAAACGATATTAATTACTAAAATTTTAAAAATTTATTCCAAACCGACAGTACTAGTCAAAACTCTCCGAAAGGCTTCTTTACTCTTAACAATCTGACACCACAGCCCAACCGCACGAAACGATCCCCATCCTCGCATCCAAGAAAATGGCGGACCCGGCCCCCGCTGCCGCCGCCGTCCCCGGCGAGGCCTCCTCCACCACCACCGTGCTCGACTCCCTCGGGAAGGACATCACCCGCATCGTCTCCCCCGTCTCCGTCTGCATGCTCCTCGTCGTCCTCCTCGTCTCCCTCCTATCATCCTCTGACTCCCCATCCCCTCCTCCTTCACCGGCAGCAGCGCTGGCGGAGGAGACCTGACCACCGCCCTTATTACTGCCGTCTCCTTCGTCGTCGCCGTCACAGCTGCCACCTTCCTCCTGGTGCTCCTCTTCTACCTCCGCTGCACGCCCTGCCTCCGCGCCTACCTCGGCTTCTCCGCGCTCGCCGTCCTCCTCCTCCTCGGCGGTCAGGTCTCCCTCCTCCTCCTCTCCCGCCTCCGCTTCCCGCTCGACGCCGTCTCCTTCGCGCTGCTCCTTCCCAACGCCGCCGCGGCGCTCGCCCTGGCGGCGATGTCCCCGGCATCCGTCCCCATCACGCTCCACCAGGCGGCGCTCGTCGCTGTCGCTGTTCTCACCGCGTTCTGGTTCACGCTGCTCCCCGAGTGGACCACCTGGGCGCTGCTCGTGGCCATGGCCGTCTACGACCTCGCGGCCGTGCTGCTCCCGGGTGGCCCTTTAAGAGTGCTTCTTGAACTGGCCGTAGAGAGGAATGAGGAGATACCGGCGTTGGTCTATGAGGCAAGGCCGGTGGATCCCCGGCACGGCCAGAATTGGCGGCAGTGGAGGGAACGCCGGCATCCTGATGGTGATTTGGATCCCAATTCCACAGTTGAGGTGATTAGTGAGGTGTGGGGGAGTAATATTGATGTCAATTCAGGTGGCAATTGGGCCAACTCGACAACCCAAGCTGGTGAGCAGGCCAATTTGACTGGAGCTGTTAGTAATTCAAGGCTCAGGGAGACATCAGTGCCAGATTTGAGGTCTGATTCTCCTGACACACAAGTAGGGGAGGTGTTGGCATTGCCAGAG
Organism: Otatea glauca; assembly: GCA_036346275.1. Classification (NCBI taxonomy): domain Eukaryota; kingdom Viridiplantae; phylum Streptophyta; class Magnoliopsida; order Poales; family Poaceae; genus Otatea; species Otatea glauca. Next base: position 6,743,004 of record CM070722.1, on the reverse strand, counting down.
ACTAGAGTGGCTATTGCTGAAATGGGGGTACCTTTGATCCGGCCACGACCACAGAGAACCAGGGAAGAGGACGAAGATGAAGATGGCATTGGGTTAAGCTCATCAGGGGCGATCAAGCTTGGATTAGGGGATTTCATATTCTACAGCGTGCTGGTTGGGAGGGCGGCTATGTATGACTACATGACGGTGTATGCGTGCTATCTTGCCATCATTGCAGGGCTCGGTATCACTCTGCTGCTGCTGGCATTCTACCGCAGGGCATTGCCTGCCCTACCGGTGTCCATCACACTCGGTGCCGTGTTTTATGTGCTGACAAGAACATTGCTCGAGACCTTTGTCATGCAATGCTCCACAAATCTTCTGATGTTTTAGCATCCATGGAACATTTCATATTGGTATGTTGTTGTAGTTTACAATTCAGACCTTTTCCATTTGGTTAGGTTTTTGTTTTTCTGAAACTGTTAATCTGGTGGTTCATGTAAAATGAAGCTATATGGATTGGCTATTTAGCATTTCTGTCAAACTTTCTACATTACTGATATTGTTGCTTATGTCTGGAAGAAGGCACTTTTGTCATGAATCTGTTGTTTCACAATCTATCATCTTGATATTATTATTATTACCTGTTATCTCTCCCCTTTATTATTGACTACAAACAGGACCCCTGATTGAGCAGTCGTCAACAAATCAACGGTCTTTGGATTAATGTTTTCTAAATTTTAAGCCCTCAGATTCATCTATTTCTTTTTTTAGCACACCCTCCTGCTTCCCTGAATGGATTATGAATTTTATGTGCTGCGACGATTCCAGTTCTAATCGCATGCTTTCAGTAACTATAAGCTACTTCTGCACGAACTGAAACAATCTTTCGCTCTCTCGCATACAACCCATCCTAATAGGATGCATATCCATCTCAAGAAAGAAGAAAGATGCGCAAAAACACTCACCTGGACACCAGGCGCTTGCTTCCAGTTGCCGGAGACGGTTGGATGCCCCAAGCGATTCATGTTCTGATAATAATGGTGCTGATTCTGCACTCGGTATTCCTCCGGTCATGAGATTATATCTCGGAAGAGAGCGCTACTTGAGATTACAACCTCTGCAGCCGTAACCTGCTCAAGCAACTTACAACGGATCAAAACAGACATGAGCATGATTCCAATGAGCACCCGTCCAGTCCGATCAAAGAAAGTTAGTGTTTAATTCCAGGTGATCCTTCAAGCCATGATGTTTACAGTAGAATATATCTGCTTTGCCCTTTCCACTTCTTGCTTGCTTAATTTTTGATCTTTTACTTGCGTATATGTTTTCTTCAAAAATAGCCATGAACTATTAGGTGAAAGCAAAATTATACATCGAGTTTTCAGTGGTCACTTCTAAAATCAATTAACTAAAATTTTCGGTTTCTGACATTTTGGTTATTTTTCTTGATTTTGGTGCAGTGGAACTATGGATAGAATTTGGCATCATACATATAAAATCTATCATTTACTGCAACAAATCAGATCTCTTGAAGTGTGTGAACAGCATAAGATGAAACATATGCGGCATGTCACGTGAAAGCATTGTTTGTTATTCATGTTTAGTGATTCAGGGCATGGTGTTGCTTTGTTGCGAAAACTTGTATGTTTGTTGCAAAATTTGCTGGAATGCAGGACTTATTAAGGTCAAGTGGCAAGTTTTCATATATGCCAACTACTAATGTTCTAAATAAAGGCCGTTATGGTCTTTTAAACGGCCGTTAAAATGGTAAAGGTCCTTTGTTTGTTATGTTTACGGACATTTCAAGGTTATTTCATTTTATTGGACCGTTTATTTAGTTTAACGGCCTAATGTTTAATAGGCCCGTTTTATCAGGCTGTTTATTTGGATAAAGTTACAAAATTGCTATATGACATAAACATTATAACATACACAAGATGAATGATAGCTTTGCTTTTTATTGCTACTGAACTATTCATTCATTCAATTATGATTCTTTAAGTACATCACATTATGTCATCTTTTCTCTTCATGTCACCGCTGTAAACAATTGTTGATAGCCTGGTTGTTCCATTCTATATGCATAAAAGAAGATCAATTCAGGCGGAAATCTGGCCAATTCACAACCTGAGCTTCTGAGGAGGCCAAATTGGGTGGTGGATTTCCAATTCACAACCTGAGCTTCTGAGCAGGCCAAATTGGGTGGTGATGTTAATAATTTGAGTTCAGTGGGACACCAGTGCCCTATTTGAGCTCTGATTCTACCAATCCGGAAACTATAGTTGCTATTGCTCAAATGAGGGTAACCTTGATCCAGCCACTACTAGAAAGATCTGGGGAAGAGAACGAAGATGAAGATGGCATTTGGTTGAGCTCATTAGGGGTGATCAGGCTTGGATTGGGACTTCATATTCTAAAGTGTCCTTGTTGGGACGGCGGCTATGTACGACTACATGACATTCTACGCATGATATCTTGCCATCAGTACAGGGCTTGGTATCACTCTGCTCCCACTGGCATTCGACCGCAGGGCAGTGCCTGCCCTATCGTTGTCCATCACGTTTGACGTTGTGTTTTACGTTCTCCCAAGTAGGATGAAAACGGAATGAAAACGGTCGGTAAATGGTCGTTTCGTTTCTGTTTCCACATTTTTTATCAGTAACGGAAACAAAATGAAAAACCTTGGAAACGGATACGGAAAACGGGTTGTGATGGAAACGAACGCGGAACGGAACGGAGCCGATATGGAAATGAAAGCGAAAAATTCCATCAAGTATGTTCCAAGTTGTAATACCTTAAAATTTTGCAAATTCTTTAATTAGCATTTAATTCAGATTTTATGAAATTTTTATGAATTTTCAGCATTTAATTATTGATTTTTGCTATTATAGTATTTAAATAAATAATTTATTTGAGAAAAAAAACCCTTGCTTGAAATAATTTTTCTAAGTTCAAAATATTTTTAAGAATTTTTGAACTCTATTTGATATTTTCTATAAAGCAATATTATTTCTGGTATTATTTAAATTAGAAAACGGAATTTTTGGTTTCATTTATACAGAATTTCTGTTTCTGTTTCTATCGGAACTAGCTCTCTCGTTTCTGTTTCCGACAAAAAAATTTCATTTTCATTTCCTTACCGTTATTTTCTGTTTCTGTTTCAAAAAAAAAGTCCTCCGTTTCTGCTTTTCTCCATGACAATCGGAAATTCCGTTTCCGTTTTCAACCACTCACAAGAACATTGCTCGAGACTTCTAATGTTTTAGCATCCATGGAGCACTGCATATTTGTATGTTAATGTAGTTCACAACTCTGACCTTTTCCTGCTGGTTAGGTTTTAGTTTTCGCGAAACTGTTAATCTGGTGGTCCACGTAAGATGTAATTATATGGATTGGCTAATTAGTATTTCAGTCTGTTTTTAGAGTACATTTATTGTTGCTTATGTCTGGACGAAGGCACTTTTGTCATTAAGTTGTTGCCTAATCTATCATCTTGATATGGTTATTACTTGTTATATGCATTATTCTTGGTTGAAGTTTGTATCTGGAATCATATTATGTACTTATATTTTGGTAATATGTTCATACGTAAATTATATCAGATCATGAATTGTATTTACTAAAATAAACAAAGTAGTTTCTGATAAACAATGATGTTTTCCTCCTAGAAATCACACATGATGAAAAATGAAGAAGAGATATCCTATAATACATAAAGTATTGATTCAAAACATTAAACCTGGCTGCAATTGAGAAGAAATATCTATATATTTTTTGGAATTATTGTTGAGATGTCATGCTGCAGGATACATTTGGAGTGTGACCGGCACTTTTTTTTGGTTGTTATACTTAGGCCCTTGAGGGACTTCATTACATGGGCAGGAAGACTCCTTTGAACTAAAAATATCACTTCATGTGGGATGATCTGCGGTTGTTTGGGTGCGTGCCGCAAATAATATTCTGATGGTATCTTTTGCTCGGTGGAGAGATGCTGCGAGTGATGATATGATCTCATTCTCTGTTTTGTTTTCTGTCTATGATCTCATACAAAAAAATTTCGGAATTTTTATGACCATTTGCTTCGTTTATTGAAGAGGATGCACCGAGATGTACCAAAACTTGTAATGCACTATATATGTCGTCGTGCATACATATCCCAAGGCATATACAAAGTTGATTTTACTAAGAATGTGGACTAAAGTGAGCAAAGGGAATGTGTGCCCTTTGCCAAATACTAATAATCCTCCCTCTATTACACTCCATAGAATCCCTAGCACCACAACAATTTGAGCCGGCTCGACTTGCGGCTCGAGTCGAGCCGTGAAAAAATAAATTATGCTTAGGTTAATTTTTTGAAAAAAATTACATTTAGGTCTTTTTTTGGGAAAAAATTACGATTGGGTCCTTTTTCAAAAAAATATATATTACGTTTAGGTCCTTTATGTGTTTTTAGGTATTACGCTCGGGTCCTTTTTCATAAAATCAAAATTACATTTAGGTCCTTTTTCGAAAAAAAATACGTTCGGGTCCTTTTTTTTAGAAAAAATACATTGCATTTAGGTCCTTTTTGCATTTTTTTAGCATTACGTTTCAGCCCTTTTTCGGAAAAACAAAATCACAGATTATATCCTTTCAACAATTTCGCGTGTTTCCTCGATTTGCTCGTGTGGGGAGTGGCATTCGCACGTTTTCTCGATTTGCTTGTGTGGGGAGTGACGATCGCGGTGTGACACGCCGTGCTCGATTGTCTAGTACCTCCATTATGCCTGGAAGAATTCAGCCGCATGCAGGCACTCGAAGTCATGTTTTTTGTGAAAAAACCCTCCAGAAAATCCAAAATCGCGGAAGGGTCCTTCCACTGGTTTTTTTGCAAAAAGGACCATGTGAATTTTAAAATCGCAAACAGGTCATTACGCCGGTTATTTTGCAAAAAAGTCACCGTAGTTCCGTAAATTCGACGTGTCCGCCGGTTCTTTCGACCCGAAATATTTAAAATTACATTTAGATCCGGTCCTGAAAGATTTGAAATTACGTTTATGTTTGGTTATTTTATAAAAAACCGTGCTTCCGTAGATTCGATAGGGCGCGGCATCACGCGCGGGTCTACCTAGTAAAAATGAACTTGGCGCTATTGCAAAAGTCACCAAAGAACGTTGCATACGTGGAACATGCCTTGCAACTAATAGAAGAGTACATTCCTGTTAGTTTTATGCTGCTATTTGGGTTTTCTGCTCCACTATTATCACTCGGGCTTTCTGAATTTGAGGGTCATACGTCACACGTCGGTAGAAAAAACACGTCAATAGGTTATATGCTTTATGGTGAGTCCTGGTTTCTTTTTTCCGGTTTGTTTTCACCAACGATCGTCACATGGAACCTTTTAACACAAAATATTGATGGCAATCCGTTGAATGATTGAAAACTGGGACATATTACCGAAAGTTTTGTTACACCGGTAGCTGTTTTTAGAGAAACCTCATGAGACCTAGGTACATTCATGGGAATAACATAAACACCATAAATTTTAGAGATAGTTTATTTTTACTATAGATTCTTTCGCAAGTATTATAAGCTTCCTCGGGTATGTTCAGTTCTATTTTATCCAACAAAATCTAATGGCGGGATTTTTTCCATTGCACACGCTACCACTTCTGTCCCTTAAAATACTTCTATGCTCGGTATAGACAATTAACTACCAGAATTACTAATTTGAGGACGACCTCACCAAATCTTTAATGACGACACCCTTGTTGACAAATGGTAGCACCTCCCTGTTTTCCACACTTCTTTTCCCTCTCAAATGCTTTCTCATCGTGACACTTGGCCTCATCTCCTTCATCCCCATCTCCTCCTAAGTTTTTGAATAAGAAGTACTTTTAACCAGTTTTGAAAGTTTTTTGAATCGAAAGTTTTAAAACGTAGAGTTCTTCAATTTAAAGTTTTCGGAGATGAAACTTTTCAATTTGAAATTTTTCGAGTTCAAACTTTCTAATTTGAATATTTTCGGTTTGAAATTTTTCGAGTTGAAAATTTCTAATTTGAATATTTTCGGTTTGAAATTTTTCGAGTTGAAAATTTCTAATTTGAAACTTTTTGATTTGAATTTTTTTGAGTTGAAACTTTCTAATTTGAAATTTTTCGATTTAATTTTTTTGAGTTGAAACTTTCCAATTTTAAAATTTTTGAGTTGAATTTTTTTCAAGTTTAAACTTCCTATTTAAAAATTTTAATTTTAATTTTTTTATGTAAGAGAGGAAGGAAGGGAGGTGGAGAAAATGAGTAGGGAAGAGGAAGGGAGAAAGGTGGAGGTGGATGGAGAAGCTGACACATAGCATCTTAGTAGAGTGTCCTTAAATTTTTGTTTGAGAGTAACCTCAAACTAGTCGTACCCATTAAATACTACTATACCCATGTCTTGGACATGGTATATTGGTGCGAACTTTGGGCCTACTTGGGGGAGTTATAGCTTTTCTGAAAAGCTGCTTTTTGGCTTTCTGTAGCTTTTTATAAGAGACCGTTTAATAAATAGCTAATTTCCCTTAGCAATGAGCTGCAAAAACAGGTTCAATCCAGCTTTCAGCTTTTGGATCTTGTTAGTTATATATGGCTTTTAGCTTATATCAAAAGCTGCTTAAAAGCTGAGCTGTTTGGGGGCTTACTAGCTTTTTAGAAGTTAAAGCAGACTTTAAGCCTTCAAACAGGGCTTGTCGGACAAATTTTGCAACAGTCTTAGGCCAACAAAAATATGGAATGGATTATCTTTAGAGGTATGATATGCTTGACTACAAAGCGTATATGTACTCCCATGAATCAATACCGACGTGAGGCTAAAAGAATAAGGAGTATTATTTATGTCACACACAGCCAACAGATATATACTATGTTGTTGGAGTGTCCATTACATACATGAATACGCTGAAGAAGCCTCATATACATATAGTCCGCATATTCTCAAATAATTTAAAGGCAAGATTTTTTTCTTGTATTTTATACAAGAAAGCAAAAAGATGTCAGGTGATTGGATATTGTGACATGTTGATCTATAAGTAGATTATATGTCTTCAGTTTTGGATAAGGAGAAACAAAAGGCACTAGCCATAAGAAATTACTGGAGGATCTTCAGTAGCTGATTGATTACCATATAAGCGTTCTGAGTGATAACCTAGGAACAACACTTTTAGCATATAAAGTCTTTTATGCAACCATAAAGAATATAAGTTCACTACCACCATAGATAAAATGTTCTTGAAAGAGAGATAGAGATGGTCCCAGCAAAATAGAAGAGCAACCGGCAAACATTCACTACTACAGAATGATACAACATTATCTATTCATCTGAGTCGGTTCCTAACTTATCAAGAAAAAACCGATAGTGATATATGATTCGGCGTGAGTAAGAAATATGGTGCAAAACATCACTATCGATAGTGATATTGTACTATCGGTTATGATATCAGAACCAATAGTGATGACTTGGTCATCACGATCGGTTTATGAGGTTAGAACCGAGAGTGATGGTACGTTTGACCTCTCAGCTTCTCCTCTTGCACTTGACCTCTCGGCTTCTCCTCCTGATCCATTCAAATAACAAAAGCCAAGACGCGGATACCAAAAGGTGAGGTATCCACTTTACGCTTGACCTCTCGGCTTCCCCTCCATTTTGTAAAAAAGGAGTTTACTCCTCTCCGCCCTCGCACCCCTCCGCTTCCCCTCGCCTGAGTCGCCCATTTGCCTGTTCGACGCCTGCATCACCCCTCCACTTCTATGATGCTTGCGTCGCCCCTTTGCCTCCCCTACGTCGCTCCTCGGCCTCCCCGGCTCCCGTGGCGCACCTGTAAGTTCAAGCTCTATTGGTTTTGGTGATTGGTTTAATATTAATGTTTAATCATTGTTTAATGACAAATCAAATCATTATGAGACTAACATATTCTATTGAGTCTTATTCTTATTAGTCTCATACTTGGATGGAAAATGGAAAACCTAAGGTATGCACTCGTATTCATTCTATTATATATATGCATACTTAGAATTCAAGTTAAAGTATGAACTCTTCCGTTGCTTTAGTCCAAATATGTGCATTATGTTCCTAATTCATATATACATGAATGCACACATCTAGGGGGAGTTGATAATTTAACTTGATGTTTCAATTGTATTGATCCATGTCCTCTTGTCATACAATATAAAGGATCAAGACCTTGAAACAATCTTTTGAGTATATATGACTTGTGTAGTTATATACTCATGTCAATTTAAATAAGTTTAAATTGAGTTCGATTGTCTCTCAATCAATCAAAGAACATTTCATCATGTGTTGATGGTGTTTCCTTGTTGATTAAAGACAAGCGAAAAGTTCTTGAGTATAATGAAGCATTAGTTGCATCAAAGTACTCAAGACACAATTAATCATTCAAATTGATTAGGGTTGTGCTCAATCGATCTTGGAGGCATCCATTATGTGTTAATGGAGTGCGGTGATGATTAAGACAACCGTGTTTGTTGGACTAACATCTTCCATGAGTTGTGAAGTAGGTTAAGTCCAAGATGATGAAGAATCAGGAAGAAGAAGTCATCATGTGTTGATGAGCTTCAAGAGGTGATCCCGAAGTGAAGAGAAGGGCTAGAGAAGGTTCATCATGCGTTGATGACCAAGAAGAAGAAGAAGAGGTGATCCTGGAGAGAAGATGATTGGAAATCATAAAAGCTCCAAGTGGATCAAGTGTGGCAAAGGTATAACTAGCTAGGGCTAAGGATGCGTTCCTAGTCTTTTACCGGTCTCCGTGTTTGGTTGTGAGACCGGGTTGCTTGTTAGGTGCCGTACTATTAAGAGGGGTTGAGTCTTTTAGCTTGAGCTTCATCATGTGTTGATGAACTCGATCCGGTTCACTCTAGCTCACTCTCTTGTTTGATGTTTGCATGAAGCTAACCATTTGGCATGTGTTGCAAATTGGTGAAGCTTGTGCATTGGATTTTGTATGAGCTAAGTATTTGCATGTGTTGCAAATAAGGGTGCTCATACTTGCATCTTATTTGAATCTTATTTGATTTGGTTTTTGCTTGGAGCTAAGTTTTGCATGTGTCGCAAAAGGAGAGAGCTCAAGCAATTTGGTTTAAATTGGTTGCATGGAGTTAGAGATTTGCATGTGTTGCAAATAGAGAACTCATGCACTTATATTTGTTATGGTTGCTTGCATGGTGCTAGAGATTTGCATGTGTTGCAAATAGAGAGCTCATGTTTTGTTATTGCTTGGAGCTAGGTTTTTGCATGTATTGCAAAGAACAATGCTCAAGCATAAAATTGTTTAATGTGTATTTGCAAGTTCGTTGTGCGAATAAACCGAGGTCTATGGGTCCGAATCCGAGAGCATGTGAGTAGGGCTTGCAACGGGTGTTTGCAAGTTGACTGGGTCTTGTGTTGACCTTCACATGGCTAGGGGGATTAATCTCATAGACTCGAGTTTGATTTGCTTAATACGTTTTGCAAATAGATCTTGAGTTGTTTACGAAATGTGTTTTCGTTAGTTGGTTTTGTTATTTGCAAATGTGTTTTGCAAATGAACTTGAGATTATGGGTTTCGATCCTAGAGCATGTGAATAGGGTTTGCAAATGTGTTTTGCAAATTGGCTTGATCATGTGTTGATCATCACATGGCTAAGAGGATTGATCTCATAAGTTCTTGGTTTATTGGCAAATGTGTTTTGCAAATAAGTTGTGCTTAATGAGATTCTTTGGAGTATGTGATTAACATATGCAAATGTGTTTTGCATAGTGTTGTGATCATGTGTTGATCCTCACATAGCTCAAAGAATTTATCTTGAATGGTTTGGAGAAAAGTTTTTGTGAAAAACAGTGTTTTCTCCCTGAGGCCGGTCGTACCGCCCTTGTAAGGCCGGTAGCACCGGGATCCGTGCTACTGCGATTTGGCCGGTAGCACCAAGGTCCGGTGCTACCGTCTCTCTGGCGGTGTGGAATTTCGAGAGGGGTGTTTTTGGCGATGCAGTGGGCGGTGCTACCGCCCATGGTAGGCGGTAGCACCGGAGGTCCGGTGCAACCGCTCCTCTGGCCGGTGTGAAAAATCCAGAGGAGGTGTTTTGAGTTCGGCCTGAGGCCGGTGCAACCGGGGTTGAAGGCCGGTGCTACCGCCCGAGCGGTAGCACCGCTCCCGATTGGCGGTGCTACAGGAAATCCTGTAACAGCTAGTTTTGTAGCCGTTGGCGAGGCGCCGTGCTACTGGTCCTAGTAGGCGGTAGCACCGAGAATTCTGGTTTTGTCCAAAATTTCCCCCAACGGCTAGTTTTGGCTTGGAGGCTATAAAGGAGGCCTTGGGGGCAAGAGCGATGGGTTGGTGTGTGCTAGAGCTTTTGGGTGTTTATAGGAGTTGTGTGCATGTGTTGCCTTCTCCCATTTGCTTCTTGAGCTAGTGTGAGCCTCTAATTGCATGTGTTGCAATTAGGAGAGGATTAAGAGCCTCTTGTGCATGTGTTGCACTTGAGGAGGATCCTTGTGCATGTGTTGCACTTGGTGATCACCGAAGCACATGTGTTGTGCTTGGTGAAGTTCAAGCGAGAGGATTGACTTGTTACTCTTGGAGGTTGCCGACTCCTAGGCGGCGTGAGCGTCGTCGTCGGGAGCTCTCAAGGTTGTGAGAAGCCCGGCGAAGTTTGTGAAGGTTCGGTTGAGCCTACGCGAAAGCGTGAAAAACCACATCTAGTGGATTCGAGGTGGGTGCTCAATTCGTGGAGCCGGTCCAATGTGTTTGGGCTAACCTCAACGTGGACTAGGGGAGACCGGCAAGTCTCCGATCACCACGGTAAAAAGTATTGTGTCTCTTGTGCTTGCCTTGTTCTCTTTATTTGTATTCAAGCAATTTACATTCATAGAATTAAATTGATTGATTGCTTGTCTTTAGAATTGCTTTTTGTTAGAGACATAATTAGTTAGTACACATAGTGAGCCTAGTTGATTTAGGCTTTAACTGTTAAAACCTTAGTTTATCGCTTCCGCATTATTTTTGATAAGGTTTTGGCATAGGGGTAATTAGGGGTGAATTGCTTTGTGGAAATTAGTAGAAAGAGAAAGTTTTTTTTAAAAGCCGCCTATTCACCCCCTCTAGTCGGCATCCTCGACCTTACAGCTCCCCATCTCGGTGACAAGGAAGGTGTCGGCGCACCCCATCCCATGGAGCACCAGATTTGGCCATCAATGTCTCCGTCGTCACATTCGGCCATTGTATCGCCCCTACCCACCGTCTGCCTCCACCATTGTTTTCGCCGGCTATAGTGTTAGGCCAAGGTCAGTCACATCGCTGCCGGTTGTATTGCTGCCTGTCGTATGCTCAATGATGCTATAGGTCTATTGATAAACTAAAACAATTAAAGTAGTGAATGTGGCATTGAACTATAAAGTTGCTTCTTATTAATGCTAGAAAGTATTGCTTTTATTTCACTATCTTTGAGCTTGATCAACATATTCAGTATCTAGTTTGATACTCGTTTGATTACGAAATCATGATTTCCTTGACCCTAGTCCATAGAATTGCTTCCTGTTAATAATCTACCTATATATATGCCATTAAATTTCTTCAAACTGATCACTATTAACCGCAATTGCAAGTTAGGTGAATCCAAATTGATGATATAAGTGACATACATTTGAAAAAATTTCAACATTGCTGGAAGAATCCTTTGAGAATATTAATACACAAACAAAAAATTGGCTGGCAATATATATGAGTTCAATGTATTCATATGCTTCAATTTTGATATCTTATATACACTAGTACTCCGACAAATTTAATTTTCATACCACGACAGATTAGTTTCTATTAGAGATCAAGAGGACAACTCTATCAGTTTTGAGCATGGAACCGATAAAGATTCATGTATTATGTCTATCGGTTCTATGTTCGGAACCGATAGAGATAATTGGTCCTCTAGGTCTATTCAGAGCTCAGAACCGACCCAAATGACGATATATCTCTATCGGGCGAAAACCAATCGTGATAGCCGCTCGTCATCACTGTCTAAGGACTTTGTATCGCTACTAAAACAGACCCAGATGATGAAAAGGATGACCATTTCTGTACTAGTGATTGTAACCAAGTTTCTAAACAAGAAAAGTTCAAGAAATTTTGAGAGGCACATGGATGGTCAACAAGTCAATTGTGGAATGAAGTTTGCATTGAGGGATATAGTATTAAAGAATACTGCACAACCTTCAATAGAATACTAGGAATTGCAAGATATTTTCAAGAGAAGTTAGAATTGCTAATTAATAAATCAAGAAATCATCTAGAGTCAGTATATTTCTTTTACATGTGTATAGGGATTAGGTACTGTAATTGAAGGTTTGTAAGCTTGATAGATGTTGAAGTTCAAGTGGCCATGAAAATCTATAAATAGAGGACCATCCTCATTTACCATGAACATACATGCATGTTTCCTATTTGGTTATCTTCTTTATCCATCTTTTCTAGTTACTAAAAAAGAAAATTATTAAGTGTGAGAAAAAACTTTGATATGAGTATTGTATTGTAGATGGAAAACTCATAAACACAATACACGGTGGATAAAGAAAGCACTAGAACTACCGATTAAATAAACCAGGAAATCATCTAGAGTTAGCATATTTCTTTAGTGTCTATGGAGCTTAGATATTGTAATTGAAGTTGTGTATATTTAATTCGCCTTACCAGAGGCAGAAGCTGTAGGACAGGTAACCTTCTTGTCATAGATCCTATGGACAACACCTACTGAGCGAAACACTATGGTGCTAGACCTAGGATCAACCACAATCTCTCCACTCTTAGAGTCACAAAGTATGTTGAGAGGATGTGTTCGAACATGCTCTAAGTAGTCAAATCCTAGACCCTGATTGAATCTACTAATCTTAAATTAGTCTATGACGAGATTGAGTTTCTTCTTGCCTCCAATAAACTTATCAAGAGTGCTCATGATGTACTCATACTCTTAGAAGAGAGAGGCATATAAAGAACAAGGAGAAAAAGATGATGAAGAACCAGAAGAGAAAGAACGAACAACACGTGCATATCTCTCCCTGTGCACAGTTGCCTCAATCTTGAGGGCTTCACAAGAAATGCACTCAGCATTCCTAATCCTACCACTTTGGGTCTCTTGCTTCTTCCTAAGCTTCTCATGGATCCTATCTATGTTCCCCTCAGCCTCAGCACATCGCAAACGAGCATCTTGTGACTTAGTTGGTAGGTCCTTAGTTAAATCAGCACACTTGACATTTAAAGCATCATTGTCAAGTTTTAGTTGTCTACAATCCTCACATGAGCTGTGAAAGGACAGGAGATGTCGCCTAGAGGGGGTGAATAGGCGAATTAAAAACTTTATAGCTAAATGCAGCGGAATAAAAATATTGCAGCTAAATAAAATCTCCCGAGGGTCTAAGTCCGGAGTGTCCGGGATTTTTATCCGGAAACTCCGAAAAGTCCGGACTGTCCGGGTTCTGGAGTCCGGATACTCCGGATTGGATCCGAGGGACTCAGGCCGGAGTGTCCGGGATTTTTATCCGGAGACTCCGAAATGTCCGGACTATCCGGGTTCAAAAGTCCGGATACTCCGGATTTAAGACCTCGAAATGAGATTTTAAATCCCTGCAATTTTTCAACAATCTACTTGAATACAAATGATCTAAATGCTATCAGGTACATGGGGATGATGAAGATCTAGAGCCAAACACAACAAAGGAGTAGATCGGGCAATTTCAAGATTCAAAATCAAATACCAAAACAAGAATAAGAAGCAAACTTGGAGACAATGATTTTTCACCCGAAGTTCGGATCCTTGAGGGGATCCTACGTCTCCGTTGAGGCGGCTCGGTCACACTTGAGCCGGGGTCTCTTTCAACCCTCTTCCTCCCGGTGTTGCACAAATGCACTCGCCGGTCTTCACTCCTTTGATTCCTTCCCTTACGGAGGCGGAACCGACCTTCACAAACTTCCCACGGCCAACCACACAAAGCTCCGGTGGCTCGTAGGCGACCTCCTAGCCGTCTAGGAGTCCTCAACCTCCAAGAGTAACAAATGCTCACGAAGAACAAACTTGGAGATGAAATCAAGTGCTCAACCAACTCAAAACTCACTCCCCAAACTCTTCCCAACCCTTCTCACAAGGGATCACTTAGATCTAAGGGTAAAAGCTCCTCAAAGCCCCCACACAGCCCTCAAAATCCACACCAAAAGCCTCTTCAAAAGAGGAGGAAGGGCTATAAATAGACCTCCCAAAAACTAGCCGTTAGAGGCGGCTGCAGACAACCCGGAGACTCGGACTTTAACCCGAGACTCGGATTGGAAGGATCACTCATCAAGAGAGGCCAACCCGAGACTCGGACAAACACCGGACACTCGGACTAATTCAACCCGAGTGTCCGGACCAAATCTCGATACTCGGACCAACCGAGAGCAACCACCGAGGGTGCCAACACGAGTGTCGGACCAAATGTCCGGATACTCCGGATCGTCCGGATTGAATATCCGGATACTCCGGATTGCACTGCCACCCGACCAAAACGAGCATAACTTCTCACTCCGGACTCGATATCAGCGATTTTGGACTCTACCAAAAGCTAAGACCGAGGCTGCACAACCAACAAGATCTCACTATCCAAAACTCAAAGGATAACCACAGATTTCACAAAGAAATCAAGAGAGACCTACAACCCTCACTTTAAGCACTACCAACACCACTCTCTTTCTAAGATTCACAAGGATGGATCACTTGAGCACTTGACACATCTAAAAGTCATTCAACATCGCATCCCTCTTAATAGTACGGCAATCCTTAGACTCAAATTAAATCATAGATAATATAAGTCTAGAACTAGTCACTTGCCGTCTTCTTTCTTGATGTCGATGCATGAAGACCTTCACCATATAATTGATGACATCTTCGCCTTGTCCAACTCGACTCGATTCACCTCATGAGACTCTCGTCCTATCAACCTTGACTTGATCATCCTCTCGACGATCTCCACGCCAAGTCGCTCTTGACTTAGTCCTCAACTCTTGGTGACACCGCCGTCTTGTTGACCTCGACAATGATCATCCTCCAAGATACCTTGGTCATCATACACAGACGGGACCTAATTCTTTCCAAACTACTCATGAAAGACATTAGTCCCAAAAGCTCAATAGATATGAACAAGTTGATATTTGTGAGCAATTGATTACAACAAGTGTTTCATATAAAGAAGCACAATATAAATGGAAACACTTGACATAAGAAATGTTCTCTACTAAGTACATCATGATGAATATGTAATTGATCTATATGCACTAGAGAGATAATTGCCAATATGATGAATCAATTAAATCATGGCAAGGATCACAGACTTTACTTAAATGAAGCACATGATAGAATATACACGAATTGTACATGTGCAAATAATATTTGGAGTAAGAGTAAATATGTGATCCAACACTAGATAAACTTCACTAAGAGAATTGCATGAGAAGATATACAAATAAAACATGCATGCACTAAGTCAATCTATAGCAATATGAAGTTTAACTCTAGTTAATACATGCATACCATAATGAACTCAAATGAATATATATGCACAAATAAATATGACATGAACCAATGTGCATATATAAAATCAACATGCTACTTGGAGTTCACTATGCATTTGCACGAAAGGAATGCAATAACAAATATAGAATAGATACCAAAATTGCATACCTTATCTTTGCTTAACCTTCCTATTTGATTTTCCTCTAAATAGATGAGACTGATACTCAACTAGGCAATAACAAGTTAGTCTCATAGCAATATAATCATATTAGAGGTTTGTCATTTGCTAAGCACTAAGTTAAGCATTTACTTAATTGCATAGATTGTCATTATGTGTGTTTGTCATTAATCACCAAAATAACATAAGTGCCTAGATGCACTTTCAATCTCCCCCTTTTTGGTGATTTATGACAAACCTATTATCAATTGCACCAAATGACAATATTAAGATATTTTAGCATTAAAACAAGCATAAAGATACAATAAGCGATCATACTTACAAAACATCCCTTTTTGTCAATCGATTAGGGGACAATTGATAAATCCATAAATTCTCCCCCTTTTGTCATTAATCCCAAAAAGGTGCTTAAAAGATTCTTATTGTTTATTCAATAAAATCTGTTCTCCCCCTTGATTGCACACTCAATAAAAAGATTAGGGAGAAATAAAATAAAAATAAGGAGCTAGTAATAGGACAATAATATTAAGCTCCCCCTAAATCTAGGCAAGATATGATACCAATTATTTCCAAGATTTAGGTAATAGATTTTTCTAGTTATACCAAATTAAAGAAGTCATGATTCTTAGGATATAAGTGATGCTTAAACATGACACACGAATATGATTTCACATATTCTTTAAACATCAAGATCATATAGCAAATTTATATAATTTAAGCACATGCTCATGATCAAATTAAATTCTAACCATCAAGATCATATAAAGAAGATTACACAAGTAGGAATTGCTTATATGATCACAAGATGTATACAAGATCATGAATCAAGGTTGTATAAGTAAGATGCACTTTCATGATCAAGAATTTCATAAACTTATCAAGGGCATACCTCTTTGCAATGTGTCACCCATATGTACCTTTTAATTCTTGATAACTCCAAATGCAAGTTAGATGACACTTCAAAACAATTTAGGATTAGAGGATACCTCTTGAAAGATACCAATTAATCATACCAATTGAAAGATACAACACCATTTAGAATAACACAATTTAGCATAATGGTGTGCACAGACATTATTGAATATGGTCAGAAAAGAAACACGTCCCTTTGTCGATTCTTGTCCACCGCATGTTCGAATTGGTCATGATCACCGCGCCCGGTCTTAGATCCCTCGTACTATGGAGCTCCTCTCCATTTCCTTCATCCCACCGTCGAAGATGACCCCTTTTCCAATACCTTGAACATCAATAGACAAGCACACGATTTCTGGGAACAAATATCTTTTAATTTGACCCAAGTTAGTTTGATAATGTCTAAGTACAACATGCATGATATAGATGATATACAAGATAATACTCTTTGCATGCAATTTAAGACAATTCAAGATATCAATTAAAGATTTTATTACATCACTTTATAATGAAAATATTTGAAACTCATTCAAATTTGATCTTGACATCCACTTGTAAGAGAGACAATGAGTAAAACACATTCAAACTCACTCTTGAGCTTACAAGGGAAATTTTCTCTTTTCCATAATAAACTCGAAGTTATGCAAGAGAGAAAACATTTTGAGGCTAAGATACAATTAAATCCAATTTCCAAAATAACTTAGCCAAAATATGCACTTTCATTGGAATGAAAACTTAAATAGATATGCTCCACTTAGAAGCTTGGGGCAATGAATAAGTTCACTTAGTTTTCATCTTGAAAGGCTTGCCAAGATTCCAATTTAAAACTCTCAAAGTCTCAACAGACGCAAATAGCAGCACAAAATCGATTATAACTTTTAAACCATTGCTCAAATACAAAAATCATCAACGCGGAACAGATCCGACTCGAAATCCTCTTCGAGGGCTATGAAGACTGAATATTGATTTGAGCAAAGGAGGAACCCCAAAAATAGTATGAACAAGATATTGCAAGAAAGTATAGATAGCAATTTAATAATTTGGGCCGAGCAGTACAACCCGGATACTCCGGTGTTTTTGATCCGGAGTGTCCGGATAATCCGGATACTCCGGATATATTACCCGGATACTCCGGGTTGTTCACTTCATCCTAAAATGAACATTTTGAATTTGGATCAAATCTTGATCAAATGAAGTCCAATAGCCATAAGATTTTGCAGAAATGATCCATGAACATCCAAGAGACTTCTCCAAAAAGAATTTCTCAAATATCACCCTCCAATCAAAAATTAGATCAAAATGGGCATTGGTGGTTTAGTTTTGACACTAAGTCAAATAAAGTCAACAATCTCGCAAATGAGTTCAAATAAATTTGAGAATTTTTCAGATATGAACTCCATATGTGAGATAAGGTTTTCCAACAAGGATTTTCAATAAATAAATTTCATTTCGAGAAATATGATGAAATATGCATATGAAACACATAAAACATTAAGATTTTCACCAAATCCTCAAAATGGAACCAAATGAGTTTTGAATGGTAATATGCACTTATATAGCTTCATATGATTTAGAGAGATGTTTATAAGCCTATTTGCATAATCAAATCCATTCAAATCGTAAATCCAACTTAATGCAAGAGTATGCCAAATAAGATCGAAAGAGAGAAAAAGGCATAACTATTTCAAATTAAGTTGAAATTATTTGAAATTAGGCATAAAAATTATTTAGACTCCCAAGAAACTTTTCCAAAAAGAATTTTCCAAAAAGGAGTCTCCAATCAAAAGATATGCCAAATTTTGCTTTGTAGGCATGATTTTTACTCAAAGAGAAGAAAAGTCAAAACTTTTTCAAATTGAGTCCAAATGGTTTGAAACTTTCCAGAAATAAACATTGGACTATTTAGAAGGTTTCCCAATAAGAATTTCATTAAAAGAAATTTTTGTTCAAAAGATATGACAAAATGCGCTTTGTAAGTTTGAAAGGAAATTGAATTTTCACCAAATGTTCAAAATGCATTCCGGATTGAAATTTATGGAGATTTGAACTTTCATAGCTTTGTATGAGTAAGAAATACTATTTCAATCCAAGATATGCAAATAAATCCAATTCAAATAGCGAAATCCACAAAATGCAACAACGGGTCATTTTGGGTCAATTGGATGATTTTGGCCAAATTCAAATGGCTATAACTTTTGAACGGTTGGTCGTTTGGAAAAACTTTGAACTAAAGAAATGCTTAAAATGACCAACCCTATGAGTTTTGTATTGACCACTTTTTCAAACTCCAAATAGATTTTGCTTTGGAAAAATTTGAAGTTAAATGCAAAAGCAAGATCACAAAGATCCTTTTAGGCCAAAGTTTGACTTTTAGCTTCTAACCAAGGGTTAGATACTTGAAAACATTTGAAATACATTTGAAAACATTTTAGAAGACTATTTTCATAAGATTTTGCATTTCAAACAAATATTTTGCTTTTAACCCTTTTTGAAGCAAGTTAAATAGGAAATAGTTTTTCATAAAAAGCCTCAAAATACAACTCAATTTGGATTTCATGCAATTTCAATTTCCATGGCTTAGAATAGATTATCAAGATGGTTTCTAGCCAACATTTATAATGAAATCCAACTTGAATGCTAAGATTTGAGCAATATGCTTAAATAAGCTATTTTAGTTCAAATCAAGAATTTTGACCAATTTTGATTTCAATATAGAATTTTCATTTTGAAAGCTTGTAAAACATTTGAAATACATATTAGAATACTTTTACAAAGCTTTTCACAATTTTGGGCCTTTTAAACATAAGATTTGACTTTTGACCAAATTGGTCCTTTTGAAATAGCTATTTGTAAAACAAAGCCAAATATTTCAATACAAGATTCAAATCAAGAATAAGATGAGATATAGAGATTTGAATTTTGTGTATGAGTCTAAGATACCATTTGGAACCAAGATACTACACAAGATCCGGTCCAAACGGAGAAACTCACTAAGTGCAATAATATGACTATTATGGGTCAAATATAGTTTTTCGGCGAGTTTCAAAATCAAATAACTTTTGATTGGTTGGTCTTTTGAAGATCTTTTGAACACAAGAATTGTTAAGAATGACCAACTCTAGGATTTTCGTTTTGGAATTACTTTCAAATTCATTTTACATTTAATTATATGAAAATTATAAGTTTAAATTCAAAACAAGATACTACTATCTAGATTTTGATCATGAAACTCATTTTCTTTTCAAAATAGATTTTGTGAAGCCAAAACCTTTGAAAAACGTTTCAAATACATTTGTATACATTTTGCAATTAGTTTTTCACAAGAATACTAATGGTATACAAAATTTTGACTTTTGGCTAAATGGCTTGATTTTGAAAATATATATTTGCACTTATATAAATATGGGCACATGTAGGGATGTAATATACATGGTTATGATTTAGCACTCCCCCTTAATGTGCCACTATCCCAAACTTACTCAAGATTGCAATCAGAACAACTAATAAGCATGAGCAAGCATATAACAAGCAATCTAAATTGATTTTCATGAATAATGCAATATAACCTACACAAGGCTATAAGCTATAAGAATCAATTTAAATACTTGTTACCCGAGATGGCATTGGTTTATGATTGAAGTGAATGTCTTCAAGCTTGGCTTCTTTTTGCACATGATGGAATCATTCTCTTGATAAGCCAAAACTTCCAATGCATCTCCAAGCACCTACAATTCTTTTAGGCGCTTTTTGGTACCCAATTTTTGTTGGGTCCAAAAATGTTAGTCACAATAGATTTAGGAACCCAAATGGCCCTAACATTAATAGTCTTAGGTGAACTAACATGACTAGCAATGGATTTGCGATTGTTATTACTCCTAAGCGAATTATTGGAATTGAATTGAGGAGGCTTAGGAGTTTTAGCATTTTTAGCAAATCCATTTCTAGTTTGATCCTTTCTAAGCACATAATAATCATTACAATGCAAGGGCTTAGAAGATCTAGCAAATCTAGCAAATGGTTTGCTATTGTTATTTTTCCTAAGCACATGATCAACATGATTTTTCTTGGTCTTAGGAAGTCTAGCATTTTGAGCAAACACATTTCTAGATTCATTTCTCCTAAGCAATTGAATATCATAATTTTGCAAATACTTAGGAGAATCGACAAACGTGGCAAACACATTGCCATTTTTGTCTTTCCTAAGCAAATAATGATCATTGACAACAATAGGCTTAGGAGTAATACCTTTGGGACAATCCTTACCGATGTGTCCCTTTTTCCGACAATTGTAGCAAGTATGCTTTGAGCATCTCTTCTTCTTCTTGACTTGCTCTTTGTCGGTTCGCCTCATTGTTGATGGTTGTGGCTTGATCTCCACTTTATTAGGGCACACGGAGGCGACGTGTCCCTTCTTGTTGCAAGCAAAGCACTTGATGGTCTTCGAAAGTCTTTTGTTGTGCCTTGTCTTGCTAGTCTCCCTCTTGGAGATGTAGCCGAGTCCTCGCTTATCTTGAGGCGCCCTTGGCTTGCTCAAGATCTCGTCGAGAATGGCTTTTCCCTTGATGCACTTGCTCAAGTCATTTTCTAATCTAATGACTTGGGCCTTGAGCTCCTTATTTTCCTCTGCAAGGTTAGTCTCAATATGCATAGAGGAAGTGGAAACATTTGAATTTGAGCAACAAGGTAAATCATTGCAAGAGGTGGATATGTCAAATTTTGATGAAACGTTAGGATTAACATTTAAGCAAGACATTTCATCAATTAGATCACATGAGATTCCTATATCCACCTTAGGCTTATGAATTTCTTTGGAAAGGAGGGATTCATGATTTTCTTGAAGCATATTATAATCATTTCGAAGTGATTCATGTTCAAGCTTCAAAATTTTATATTTCTTTTTCTCCTTTCCAAGACATTTATTGAGCTCCTCAAGCAAATTCATAAGTTCATTATAAGAGAGCTCATCATCGTCATTATCGTCACTTACCTCATTCTTACCTTTCGCCATGAAGCAACGGATTTGTGATGGAAGAGCATCTTCATCGTCACTTGAGGCGGAGGTTGAGGTTGATGGAGATGTCGGTTCTTCATCACTTGAGCTTGAGGTGGAGCTTGATGTTTCATCTCCCGACATCTCTTCCTTAATGCAATCCTCAATAGAAGTGGATGATTCAAATAGTTCTTGAAGCTTTATCCACATTTCATGAGCGCTCTTGAGATTGCATATTCTATCAAAGATTTCATCGCTCACAACACAAAATAAAACATTAGTAGCTTGAGCGTCGAGATGTAGGCATTTCCTCTCTCCTTCAGTTGGAGCAACTTCATTCAATGGAGAGGAAAAGCCGACATCTACGATCCACCATATTTGGGGGCTCATGGATTTAAAATGAGAAGTCATAATTAATTTCCATGAAGCATAATTTGTGCCATCTAGTACAAGTGGATTATGTGAATGCACTAATCCTCTAGTCGACATCCTTTGCTCTCTAGACGGTTAAGTCTAATAAAGGAGAGACCTTGCTCTGATACCAATTGAAAGGACATGGGATGTCGCCTAGAGGGGGGGTGAATAGGCGAATTAAAAACTTTATAGCTAAATGAAGCGGAATAAAAATATTGCAGCTAAATAAAATCTCCCGAGGGTCTAAGTCCGGAGTGTCCGGGATTTTTATCCGGAGACTCCGAAAAGTCCGGACTGTCCGGGTTCTGGAGTCCGGATACTCCGGATTGGATCCGAGGGACTCAGCCGAGTGTCCGGATTTTTATCCGGAGACTCCGAAATGTCCGGACTATCCGGGTTCAAAAGTCCGGATACTCCGGATTTAAGACCTCGAAATGAGATTTTAAATCTCTGCAATTTTTCAACAATCTACTTGAATACAAATGATCTAAATGCTATCAGGTACATGGGGATGATGAAGATCTAGAGCCAAACACAACAAAGGAGTAGATCGGGCAATTTCAAGATTCAAAATCAAATACCAAAACAAGAATAAGAAGCAAACTTGGAGACAATGATTTTTCACCCGAAGTTCGGATCCTTGAGGGGATCCTACGTCTCCGTTGAGGCGGCTCGGTCACACTTGAGCCGGGGTCTCTTTCAACCCTCTTCCTCCCGGTGTTGCACAAATGCACTCGCCGGTCTTCACTCCTTTGATTCCTTCCCTTACGGAGGCGGAACCGACCTTCACAAACTTCCCACGGCCAACCACACAAAGCTCTGGTGGCTTGTAGGCGACCTCCTAGCCGTCTAGGAGTCCTCAACCTCCAAGAGTAACAAATGTTCACGAAGAACAAACTTGGAGATGAAATCAAGTGCTCAACCAACTCAAAACTCACTCCCCAAACTCTTCCCAACCCTTCTCACAAGGGGATCACTTAGATCTAAGGGTAAAAGCTCCCTCAAAGCCCCCCACACAGCCCCTCAAAAATCCACACCAAAAGCCTCTTCAAAAAGAGGGAGGAAGGGCTATAAATAGACCTCCCCAAAAACTAGCCGTTGGGGGCAGGCTGCGCACAACCCGGAGACTCCGGACTTTAACCCGGAGACTCCGGATTGGAAGGATCAGCTCATCCAGAGAGGGCCAACCCGGAGACTCCGGACAAACACCCGGACACTCCGGACTAATTCAACCCGGAGTGTCCGGACCAAATACCGGATACTCCGGACCAACCGAGAGCAGCCACCGAGGGTGCCAACCCGGAGTGTCCGGACCAAATGTCCGGATACTCCGGACTGTCCGATTGAATATCCGGATATTCCAGATTGCACTGGCCAGCCCGACGAAAACGAGCATAACTTCTCACTCCGGACTCCGATATCAGCGATTTTGGACTCTACCAAAAGCTAAGACCGAGGGCTGCACAACCAACAAGATCTCACTATCCAAAACTCAAAGGATAACCACAGATTTCACAAAGAAATCAAGAGAGACCTACAACCCTCACTTTCCGGCACTACCAACACCACTCTCTTTCTAAGATTCACAAGGATGGATCACTTGAGCACTTGACACATCTAAAAGTCATTCGACATCGCATCCCTCTTAATAGTACGGCAATCCTTAGACTCAAATTAAATCATAGATAATATAAGTCTAGAACTAGTCACTTGCCGTCTTCTTTCTTGATGTCGATGCATGAAGACCTTCACCATATAATTGATGACATCTTCGCCTTGTCCAACTCGACTCGATTCACCTCATGAGACTCTCGTCCTATCAACCTTGACTTGATCATCCTCTCTGACGATCTCCACGCCAAGTCGCTCTTGACTTAGTCCTCAACTCTTGGTGACACCGCCGTCTTGTTGACCTCAGCTTAATGATCATCCTCCAAGATACCTTGGTCATCATACACGACGGACCTAATTCTTTCCAAACTACTCATGAAAGACATTAGTCCCAAAAGCTCAATAGATATGAACAAGTTGATATTTGTGAGCAATTGATTACAACAAGTGTTTCATATAAAGAAGCACAATATAAATGGAAACACTTGACATAAGAAATGTTCTCTACTAAGTACATCATGATGAATATGTAATTGATCTATATGCACTAGAGAGATAATTGCCAATATGATGAATCAATTAAATCATGGCAAGGATCACAGACTTTACTTAAATGAAGCACATGATAGAATATACACGAATTGTACATGTGCAAATAATATTTGGAGTAAGAGTAAATATGTGATCCAACACTAGATAAACTTCACTAAGAGAATTGCATGAGAAGATATACAAATAAAACATGCATGCACTAAGTCAATCTATAGCAATATGAAGTTTAACTCTAGTTAATACATGCATACCATAATGAACTCAAATGAATATATATGCACAAATAAATATGACATGAACCAATGTGCATATATAAAATCAACATGCTACTTGGAGTTCACTATGCATTTGCACGAAAGGAATGCAATAACAAATATAGAATAGATACCAAAATTGCATACCTTATCTTTGCTTAACCTTCCTATTTGATTTTCCTCTAAATAGATGAGACTGATACTCAACTAGGCAATAACAAGTTAGTCTCATAGCAATATAATCATATTAGAGGTTTGTCATTTGCTAAGCACTAAGTTAAGCATTTACTTAATTGCATAGATTGTCATTATGTGTGTTTGTCATTAATCACCAAAATAACATAAGTGCCTAGATGCACTTTCAAGCTGACTGGATCCTTAAAAGCAAATTATTCAAGTTCATCATTTCTAGCAAAAAACTTCTTAATGTGAGCAGTCGTAGCATTAATTTCAGCAAGCAATTTTGAGCAATTATCACATAATGTACAAGTAGGAGCATGAAGAAAACTAGCGTCAATAGGAATAACATCAGAAGTACCAACACTAGGAGTAGCCCTAGAATTATCAAGTTCTCCTACCAAACTAGCATTCTTTACTCTAAGAACCTCAACCTCAAAAAGCACACTATTATGCAAGGTCCTTAGGTTCTCCAACTCCACAAGCAAAGCATCACAAAGAGAATAATCATCAGTGTTACGAGAGAAACTAAATCTAAGTGAAGCAAGCTCCTGTGACAAGCTATCTACTTCCTTCTCAAGCTCCGAACATCTAGCTCTAGCTCTATCATAAAATTTTCCTAGCTTACAGAAAGCATCATTGAGCTCGTCATAAGAAGGTACCTCATCACTCGCTGTAGAGGTCGTTGTCGCTGATGCCGTTCTCGTCGTCCATGAAGCACATGTCGGTGAAGTCATCGCGACCCTTGATCTTCTCTTGCGAATCATTCTCTCCATCATCGCTCCAAGTCTCAGCGTCGAAGAAGGAGATGTCGTCAAGTGCGGTGACGACGCGATGGAAGAGCTTCTTGTTCTTGAAGAAGTTGCGGTACTTCTTCTCACATGCGAGATCCTGAGCTAGAGCCTTCTTGTTGTGGTTCTTGTCGATATAGTCGTTCTTGCTCGAACCGCCATAGTCGTTCTTGCCCTTTTCTAGCTTGGGGCAGTTTGACCAATGTGGTTGAGGCCACCACACTTGAAGCAAGTGATATGTCCTCCTCTCTTCCTCTCTCTTACCCTCTTGTATGCATGAAAGAACTTTCTGCCTAAGAGTGTAAGCTCATTTGTTGGAAACCTCTCCAACTGCTCATCGCTCATCTTACAAATAGTGGAGAGGGAAAACCCAATGGAAGTCTCGAAAGTGGGATTGGTGACCAATGCCATTGACTGTGACTTCGTATTTCGTGAGACGACGTCAATCCAATGAGTCTTGAGTTGGGAATAAAGCTCATCAAAAGTTAAGAACGATAAGTTAGTGATGTCCTTGATGGAGGTCACCTTCATCTCCCAAATAGAAAGATTAAGTGATGTAAGAAAATGACAAGCATTCTCCAAGTCAGAGTATGTGGTACCAACAGCTCGAAGATCAATCAAAATCTTGGTAAAACATCCAAGAACTCATCTAAGGACTCTCCAGTGTGTTGCTCAAACTTGTTGTAAGCACGCTTGAACTGATCTTTCCTCACGGTCTTGATTTAGGTAATGCTCTCATGATAAGCATCGAGGATCACCTAAATCTAGTGAGAAGATCGTAAGTGAGAGATCCTATCATACTCACTGCGGCTAATACCCTGTATGAGAATGTACTTTGCTTAGCATTTGCCTTAACGTCAGTCATATTTCTGGCATTATTGTTTTCATCGGTAGGAATCTCAAATGGAAACTTAATCTTCTGACATATCATAAAGCCCTGGGAAGTATGTACGATCCCATCCTAGATTTACAAAAGAGGTAGTCTACCCCAGAAAATATAGAAGGCTTAATGGAATTCTTGTCCGTCGCTATGACTCTAGAGACCAGTCAAGGTCTAAAAAGAGCAAAATTGGGTTCTGATACCAATTGAATGACCAAAACCGGCTACTAGGGGGGTGAATAGGAGTCAAATAAAAATTTCTCTCTAAAAAAGATCTCTTTAAGAACACTAGTGCTATTGAGCAAGCACTAGGTTCAAGAACACTAAAAGCAGAATGAAAAGAGCAGGAATTTCAGCAACTCGGATGAGTAGAATATCAAACTTAATCGTCAAGAAACGTGAATAACTTTAGATCTACTCATCCAAAATTGATGAAATTTGAATCATAGTAAGATAAAGTCCTCAATATTGTGATTCCAGAAGGAATTTCAAAATAAAGCCCAAAAGAGAGACCTTTCTAACGCAACATCCACTTCTGCACAAAAGCAGAGCTTTCAAAAATTTGGTAGAAACATCAATAACTTTTGATCTACTCATCAAAAGTTGATAAAATTTAAAAATATGAGTAATCTAGCTATTTTTATTATATCATTGATCTATGTGCCATGAAAAAAATACACCATATAAAATTGGAGTATATAGAGTACATGTATATGAGTCAAAGACTTGTACAACAAGTAAAATACAAGGGAAATGGGAAGTCATATCAAACCAAATAGAATCAATCCCCAGCCGGGAGTATGCCTCATCTCGCGGTGCGGATGCCCTGCTAACTGCTAGGCTTCCTTCTCTTACAGGTCCAAACTTTATTGACACTCTTCAAGAGGATTTACTACACCAAGATAATGTTAGACGCAAAGTTCCAGGTAGCAGCTTCGCCGTACGAGGAAGCAATACGAGCACAAGTACAGGTAATTTGAAGCAAAGTTAAGCATTACCTTAATGAATCTGAAGGAGAACGGGTTTTACTCTAGCGTAAATTCAAAAATTCTATAACGTAATCAAAAAATCATTGTAAGTTATAGATCGCGGAATTACCATTAGACGTGCAGACCCGTAGCATAGATAGAGTCGATGTAGTGCGTTGATGCGATTATAGTCGTACTAGTCTCACACCTCCTCTTACAGCTTCTTGTGGCCATCATAGGTTGCGAATCGTCCTAACATTGAAGTCTCATAGCAAGAGCTCCAAGGTATCCACAAGTACAGGGTAGGAACGCCACGCACTAGAGTGCTACTACTAGCTGTGCAGTTTCAGGCAAAAGAGGTGTAGCGGCTAGGGTTTCGGAATTTCAAATTACTGAGGTGTCTCTTAACCCTAAAGCCGCCACGCTCACCCTTTATATAGATACCCCATAATATGTTTCTATATTAGAGGCCTATTAGGAACTCGAAGCCTACCAGAATTCAGATTACCACCCTAATTAAGTTCCAACCCTTTAAGCGTGCGACCATATAGGTTAACGTATACTTGAACATGGCACGAGTACTCTTACTCGACTATTAATCGGTCGTAGTCCTTAGCAGGACGTGTCGACTCCCAAGTATATATATGACGAATCTTAATAATGTTGAGTTATATGTATTTCCCTTTGCCTCATGATATCGGCTAAATTTAAGGCGAGTATATGCCATCCTTGTTTAGATAGCTCGACCACTCTTTTTTTATTACATGACTTGAAATCCCCGACTAGGTTAACTCTTTAATTGCGGGTAGCATGGCCATGTATTTCCGGAATCATACCACACGGGAGACCTAGAGATATCTCTCCCATTGTATAGAGAAGCAAATCCCATCTTAATCGATCATGTCTCGCATCATGCTTCACAACAAACCCAAAAGCCACCTTTATAACTACTCAGTTACGGAGTAGTGTTTAGCAACCCCTAAGTAAATAATTACATATCTCAAGTACATGCGTCAAATTTAAGTCTAAGGATATAGCATATACATTGTATATGAGACTAAATGATAATAAATAAGATTACAATGTTCTCGCAATGTCTCAAGGTGGATCGATCCAACTCTTGTTCTCTAACATGCTCATATATTATTGGTTTGATATCTCTATATCTATAACACGTGAAACATGGTTATCAACCAATAAATACGATAGTCTATTCATACGTGTCCTCATATATTTATCGACTAGGAATTACTTTAGAATAATCATCACAAAGTCATATATAGAATTTAAAAAACAAGTAACATACTTGCTAATAAATAATGATAATATTATTTAAGAAATAAGATAATAAATCATAAATATAAGGAAATATAATAATCTCTATAATGGTCTCTAGCATATAACTCCAGCAGAATCTTAGTCCATTTTACTGACTGCGCGGCCATATCTTGATGCTGTTGTTGGAGACCATGAGCCTGATGGACTAGGTGGTCTCTCTTCCATTAATGGAGGCAGGCATTTAGACTGGTGCAGATAGCGAGGATAAGCTCTTTGTGTAGGTGGTGAATCTTTATGATAATTCATAGGGAGATAGGGTTTCTAAGATTCGGCCCGATTCAGTAGCAAAACTGCGATTTAATGGTGACATTTGTTCAGGAACCATGAGTTCAGAACCAACTGAGGAAGCGATGGTAGTTTATCAGCAGATGCTGCTTCTGCTCTACGAAGTACGGACAGCTTATCAACAAGCAATAAGATTTCCCTTCGTACATTGCACTCTTACCGTTGTGCTTGTGTGTGTAATTACATATTTACAGTTAGGTATTTGTATGAATTAGTCGTTCACAAATCACAACTTATCTAAAGTGACCTTGATGGGTAAACCTATAGCTGATTTGAATTAAATTAAGAGATGTTTGAGCTGTTCTACCCTTGATCCCACTCTGGCTAACGCCAAATAACTTCTTTGGGATTTAAAACATTTAGCACACTTAAGAAACTTTTTTTTAAGGATTTGATACTGCTACAATGCTGACACAGTAGCAGGAGGAGGTTACAAATACCTGTTCATAAAATTAGAAAATGTTCACTCATTGGCAGCCTGTTCCTCAAAAGATGATGGCTGATATTAAGCACCACCTAAAAAACTGTTTTAGCTGGTTTCAGCAAAATTGAGTTGTTAGTTTACATTTGCATCTCTATTAGTTCCACATTCTGTACGAAGATTATTTAAAGAACTGAAGTTTAATTTTAGAAATCTTGGCTGCAATAAGACTGTGGAGTAAAATGCACTAATGATAACATTGGCTAGCAACATTGTTTTCTAAGGTGCAGGAGAAGGCAAGACTTTATACACAGTTCTCAGCACAATTCCTACTAGCAGCCTGACAAACCACTGTTACCAACCTTGAACTATTAAACTTGTCAGTGCTTTCAAAACAGCTGAACATTGATCGCTGCTTAATTGAAGTCACAGAATCATTAAGGATTTCGAAGATGTAATCATTGATTGCTCAAACTGATTCGTCCGCATCAATCCAGGCATGTAATTTCTGTGATTTGGTTTCAGCTCTGAGAAAATATCAGTCTGAAATCTGAAATTAAACTGATCATTAATACAGATCAAACACATTCGGAATACCAGGAAATTGAAGCTATGAATCTGTACAACCACAGAATCAAATTAAATACTGATCAAAACTAAAATCAGCAACGAGCTGAACCAATTTGGAAGCCATATCAACTAAACCAAATGAAAGATTAGAATGAGCGACGAGCTGAACAAATTCGGAGACCATACCAGGTTCTACAGAGTCAGGGATACAAAACAAAATGCATTGCTACAATCAGAGCAAGACTCTCCCCTTTGGAACAACCAAAACTAGAACCATGGCCCTCACTGTCAATGCATACAGTTCAGTGTTTGAGAAACAAAAAGAAACATTTTACAGTGGATTACATAGGTAGTAAGTAGTGGTAGTAGGAATCAAATCTAACCATCCATTCTCAAGGGTATTTTAGACTTTTTCTATCCATTAATCAGGGGTATTTTAGATTTTTCTAATTCGTTTATAGTTTTGGATTCACCGAATACCTGTTGATCTTCAAAGACTTCTTATCTATTCATCCGTCATTCATCAGGATCATAAGACGTGTTTTACCGTAAAGGACAGATAGTATGACAGAATTTTTTTACCCTTTTACCCCTGTAACATCCCAAAATTCATCTAAATATTATTTTATGGTCATTTGTGCATTTTATGTCTTTTTTCTGGAATTTATTTGGATTTTTATGGATTTATTGGAAGTAATTGCAAATTAAGTATTTTGGCCTTTTGTTGAAAACTATTTAAATTTATGCAAAGTTAAAATAAAGTTTTGCCAAAAATATTTTATTTGAGTCCAGAATATCTCAAAGTATTTTTGAGAATTTTCTTAGATTTTTCCTAATAGTTTTATTGCTTAAAACAAATTAAATGAATTTCTGTAATTATTTTAAATGAGAAATCTTTTAAAAAGCCTTGTGAGCAGTGTCGGGCCGACCCACAACCGCGGCCCCAGACAAAGACGCTGCGCCCAGATTCCTCTGCGAAACCCTAATCCACGTAGCCGTCCGATCGCGTCTCTCCGGACCAGATCGCGCCGCGTAGGAGCCGTGTTGTGGCCGTTGGATTGCGACGCGTGTATGGCAGAGCGTCGTCGCCTCCGCTCGATTCGAGTCCGCCGCCGTGATTTACACCGAACTTCTTCGCCGTAGGGCTCGAACGCCTAGGCTATAAAGGAGGGGTAGCGCCCCGAGGTTCGCAGTGTGCGCCGCGCCGCTTGGTCGGAGTGGTTCCACGAGAGCAGCCCTAGAACGCATCTACGAGCTCGTCGGAGTAAGCCGAGGTCTTCGCCGTGGTTTTTCAATTGGAGCTCGTCATCCGTGGAGTCCCCGCCGTCGCCGAGGCCGCCAACTTGTTCGCCGTGACGAGTCACATCCGTGAGAGGTAGAAGTGTCACCGGAGAGCCCTCCTTCCGCCGTCGTTGTGGTCTTCGTTCCCAAGTTCGGCGAAGTTCTTGTCGCCGTGCCGCCATCAGTGTCGAAGAGCTTCAAGAGCCGCTTGATCTCCAAATGAAGGGTCGGGATCGTGCGCGTAAGGTTGGATCTATAACCGTTAGATGCGATCTGTGCGGTGGATTCTGCGCCGCAGGGATGGACTAATCGGGTGCCGCCGCGTGTCAGGCGTTGAGGCCGAGGCGCCATGAACCCAGTTCACGGTGAACTCAATCCGATTCGTGGACCAGGTCTATGGACTAGGACGCATGGCAGCATCGGGTTTGTTCAGATCCGCGCTGACGTCATGCTAGTGTCATAAATCGGTTTTTCAGTATAAGAATAATTCAATTAATTATGATTTTCTAATTTTTGTAATTTCAGTATTTAGTCCAAACTTCAAAAGGCTATATCTTTTGCATCTTAACTCGGATTTGAGTGATTCAAATTTCTAAAAATTTGTAAAATTGAGATCTATTTAATGGTGAATTTTAATTGATTTTTGGAGTTAATTTTCTCTCTGTTTTGGTATTTATTTTCTTTTCTCCTTCGGTACGCGTAGACGTTGAATTGTGCGACGCTTCGGAGGAAGATCCAGCAACTCAAGAGCAAGCTCCAGATCAAGATCAGGACCTATTTCAAGGCAAGTTGTGCTTTGATCATATTGAACCCATGTTTATAAAATTGCTATATTTGTTTTATCTTATTGCATATTATTTCAAGTATACAATTGTTTCGAATTAAATTGGGGCTTAGCTATTATACCAAATTGATCTATAACCTACCTTGTCATTGTATGCCAAGAACTATTGTTGCCCTAGATTGGTTCAATATAGTTGGTTAGTAATGATAATCAACATGGAATGATTAGACCGTATTAGTTGCTTAGCCATGCCACCTCATCACATGTGTTGGAATCATTGATAATTAATCTTGACTAATGGAATATGGAACAATGTTATGAACTTGTGTGTCATGTGGGATCACACAACGAGATTGAGTTGTTTGTGGCGAGTTATGTCACGCAACGATGTTGAATTGTTGATGGCACGTGGTGCTTGGTAATCAACTGGGTGATAATCACTTAGATTGGGGCAAGTGACAAGGGGCGAGTATGCCAAGGTGGGCCTGATGGGCAGAGGGTATGTGGATGTCTTGCCTTGATAACTCTAAGGACTTAACCTTGCAAGCCTTTGACCTGAGTCAATCATGCAACCACATGTCTGGTATGGGCCAGCCTAGCTGAGTAATTTGCAATGTCTTAACTTTGGTACTATCTTGGTCGGTGTGAGTTCCCGAGTTATGGAGTAATTCACATGGCGCAAGAGGGGGACCCTGGATGTGGTAACCAGTCCCACCAGTGTTGAAACCTTAGCGGGTGGTACCAGGTTAAGCCAGCGCATTGTAAATGCTTTGTTATAATCACTCGCCTTGGTGGTGTTTGGTTGTATCGCGTGGGTAAAGTGCATAACCTCTGCAGAGTGTGAAACTATTCGGATAGCCGTGCTCGCGGAATTGAGCAATGCTCGGGAATTACAGTTAAAGGTTAGCTTAATTAATTGAACAACTTGGTTGGGATGGCAGAATGCCATGTGGAAGATGGAATTTGACTTAGGATTGGAAACTTGGTTTACTTCAAAAATGCTGAATCTATCTATTATTTATTGTTATTTGTTTTATAGTCTTTACAATCTATTTATTGTATTTGTTCATAAATGCTGCTTATTGCAAAATAGCCATGAAAGCCTATCCATTGGAATAAGCCTTGCATATAGTTACATAGAATTGCATTTTGTGCACAACTTGTTGAGTGCTTTAAGTACTCACCCTTGCTAACAACGAAAATCAACAGTTGAAGAATCTACACCTGTGTTGGAGGAGGAATTCCAGGAGGACGCGAGTCATTATGGTCCGAGCCTTGTCGGTTGCCTGTGTTGAACTGATGAGCTATCTACGTTTTCTACTTTTCGCTGCTTAATTATTAGTTTATATTTCCAATCTTGCCCTGCGTGGCTTAATAATGTAAGTCGGTCATAAGATCATACACTGAGCTATGTCAATAAATGAATTACTATTCTATTATCGTTGAGTATGATGTGATATGTACCAATGTTGAGCTATGTGCACTAGCGTTGATCCTGGGAATAGTACGGTAAACACAGTGGGTTCAAATCAGTGGATTCGGGTCTTTTTAGAGGTGGTATCAGAGCATACTGACTGTAGGTCTTGGCTCTAGATAGCATGGTAGTGTCCTGGGTGTGTCCAAAACTATTTTCTAAAGGAAAATTTAAATTTGACTAATAAAATACTCTCGACTCATCTCATTCTCTACTTCTCGCCTTTGCTGAATTTACCGTTTTACTTGCCGTTTCGGGTGGAGAACTTATTCAAAGTTCTTGTGGAGCAGATGCCGATCATTCCGACCTTTGAGGAGTCAGCAGGTGGCTATGCCATGGAGCTGTGGAGGGTTCTTCAGACGCTTGGAGGCTTCTATCGTCCGCTTTACCGAGGAGGTAGCTGGTCAGTTAATGGTGTACACCGAGGTTTTGTTTGCAAGCTGATTATCTACGCTCGGGAGAACGAGGAAGATAGCAGGCCAATCAACGTCTCCGCCAGAAGATTCTCGTAGGAGGTTGCGATTCAGGAGGTTGCCCGACTTGCTCTTCGCCGTGTCTGCCGTGACTACGCCGACGAGCTTCACGACTCAGTGTTCCGACTTCACCCCGACGTACAAGCATGCCGAAGCCGACGGATCGTGGAGGACGAGTGTGCTACTGCAGTACACCTTGCGGAGTTCGCCCTTGCCTAGGAGGAGCATATGAGGGAAACTACTCAGGAGCTGGAGACAGTGTACGAAGCACTGAGGGTGACTGAGCGAGAGCTTCAGAAGACCCGTGACACCACAGCCAGAGTCATCAGTGAACTAGAGGAGGCCCTGTAGCTAGCGGACCAGGTCGTTCAGGAGCCGGACGAGGTCGCCGAAGAAGAAGAAGAAGATCCAGAGGAGCGAGAGTGGGCGCCAGAGGAGGGTGCAGACCCTGTTGTTGCGGAGGAGCCAGCAGTAGGTCACCAGGATAGGTTCGCTCCTATGCCAGCCCACCCGCCGGTGTATGCGCCGAATCTGTCTCAACCAGGGTGGCTGGATGAGTGAGAGTCAGTCTTAGAGTTGTGTTGAGACTCGAGTGTTGAGTCGCGTCTTTAAGATAGTTTCTACCTTTTAGTAGACGTTAAGGTTCCGTGTTTAGTTTGCTTCTTTGTAATGCTGAGTGTGCAGTATGTGTTGCAAAGCTTGTAGGCTTTTATAAGCAGCCATACCAAGAATAAATAAAGAATTATTCTAGTTTGGGTATAACCTATCTTCCCCACCCTAGGAATTCTTACATCTCATCTATGCTACATCTACCTTTCCTAACCCAAGAGGCTTTCAGCAGATGGTGAACACTCGTGGAAACATCGGTACTTCAAGAAGTGGACTGCGCCAGAATGACAACCCCAATGATGGAGGCAACCCTCAACCACCACCGCCAGTCGACATGCAGAATTTGGGAGCATTTCTCGCTGCACAGACTCAATTAATGCAGACCATGATGTAACAAATGCAACAGATGACTAACGTGGCTGCAAATAACAACAACCAAGTGAACCAGAACAACAATGGTGGGCCTCGGTCTTTCTCCAAGCTGTCAGATTTCATGAGGACTCGGTCACCAACCTTTTCAGGAAATGTTAATCCTTTGGAAGCCGATGACTGGTTTAGAACTATTGAGAAGAAGCTGCATATCACCCAATGTGAGGACAATGAGAAGGTGCTCTACGCCTCTCATCAACCGGAAGGAACTACCGCGTAATGGTGGGAAAATTATTGTGCTTCACATGAAGCCTCACAGGAGATCACCTGAGAGGAGTTTACTACTGCCTTCCGCCAATACCATGTTCCAGAGGGAATGATGGATCTCAAGAAAGAGGAGTTCAGGGCTCTGAAGCAAGGAGGCCAGCCTGTGGCCGAATATCTGAACAAGTTTACTCAGTTAGCCCGCTATGCCCCTGAGGATGTAGCGACAGATAAAGCTAGGCAGTCCCGCTTCATGAAGGGACTAAATTCAGGATTGCAAGTGGGGCTGATCACCCACAATTTTCCGGACTTTCAAGAATTAGTTAATAAAGCTTTGATTCGAGGACAAGCGCAAAGAGTGGGTGAAACCGTAGCGCTTGATGACTAGTCGTGGTGGACGCCCCAACCACCTGCGTCGAGAATGTCACCACAGTTAGCTTGCCGATTCCAACCGCCACCGTAAATAAGGCACCAACCCATGCACCTCACCTGTCAATCGAACTTTGACACCAAGCAGAAGGCGAATGCACCGTAAGGGAGTCGCAGCCGCAAACAAGAGATGCTATACATGCAATGAGTCGTGGCACTTCTAATAGGTGTCCACAGAGAGGAGGCATCACGCCATTCGCTTTAATTTGGGAACAACACCGCCAAGGCACCGCTTCAGGAGGAAATCGTGCGCCGGCCAAGCCGAGCAACCCTCAATCAACAGCGCGTGGTAGGATCAATCACATCACCGCAGATGGAGCTCACGAGGCTACAGACATCGTACTGGGTAAGTTTCTGGTTAACTCAATACCCGCTACAGTATTATTTGATTCTGGAGCATCGCATTCGTTTGTTTCTCAAAGTTTTGCAACCAAGAATGGATTTAAAGTGGTGAATCTTAAGTGTGTGCTATTAGTCCAAGCCCCAGGATCTGAGCTTAGATCTAGCCTTAGGTGCTTGGGAGTTAAGTTGCTCATGGATGGGATAGAATTTCTAGTGAATCTTATCTTGTTAGATGCTCAGTCCCTAGATGTTATCCTTGGAATGGATTGGCTGTCCAAACATAAGGCTGTTTTGGATTGTGGCCGAAGGATTGTATCACTCGAAGGCCCTAGTGGCAAGAAGGTAGAATTTCAAGCGACTGCAGTTCGTGATGGGCAGATAGTGGTCAACAGCATGCAAGCCATCAGCATAGAGGATGTGCCAGTAGTCAGAGAATACCCGGATGTGTTTCTGGAAGATTTACCAGGGCTGCCACCAGACCGCGATATCGAGTTTGTTATCAAGTTAGCATTAGGCACAGCACCGATATCAAAGAGACCTTATCGGATGCCTACCGACGAGTTAGTGGAAATGAAAAAGTAGATTGAGGAACTGCAAGAGAAAGGTTTCATTAGACCAAGTTCATCACCATGGGGAGCACCGGTTTTGTTTGTTCGTAAGAAGGATGGGAGTCTTAGGATGTGCATCGATTATCGTGCACTTAATGAGGTAACGATCAAGAATAAGTATCCATTGCCCAAGATCGACGATTTATTTGATCAGTTAAGAGGAGCCGGAGTGTTCTCCAAAATAGATCTTCGTTCAGGGTACCATCAGTTGAAGATCCGAGTAGAGGATGTGCCTAAGACTGCATTTTCTACGCGATATGGACACTATGAGTTCACAGTAATGTCATTTGGTTTTACTAATGCCCCTGCATATTTCATGAACATGATGAATAAGGTTTTTATGGAGTATTTGGATAAGTTTGTTGTAGTCTTTATAGACGATATCCTAGTTTTCTCGAAGATAGAGGAAGAGCATGCGGAACATCTGAGGATGGTTTTAGAGAGGCTACGAGAGCATCAGCTGTACGCTAAGTTCAGCAAGTGTGAATTTTGGAAGGAGAAAGTTGAATTTCTTGGTCACGTAATGACTACTAAAGGAGTTGTGGTCGATCCAAGCAAAGTGGACGCAGTGTTGCATTGGGAGCAACCGAAGTCTGTTACTCAGATCCGTAGTTTTCTGGGAATGGCGGGATACTACCGTCGGTTCATAGAAGGATTCTCGACGATTGACAAACCCCTTACGCAGTTGTTGAAGAAAGAAAAGAAGTTTGCATGGACGCCTGAGTGCGAGAAAAGTTTTAT
Organism: Otatea glauca; assembly: GCA_036346275.1. Lineage (NCBI taxonomy): Eukaryota > Viridiplantae > Streptophyta > Magnoliopsida > Poales > Poaceae > Otatea > Otatea glauca. The sequence continues at coordinate 6,705,767 of CM070722.1, read as the reverse complement.
GGAACTGAAGAAGCATTTGACGACAGCCCCCGTATTAGTGTTGCCGGATGTGCAGAATGGATTTGATATTTATTGCGATGCCTCAAAGCAAGGCCTAGGGTGCGTGTTAATGCAGGATGGCAAAGTTGTTGCTTATGCCTCAAGGCAGTTGAGACCGCATGAAGCGAATTATCCGACGCATGATTTGGAATTAGCTGCTGTAGTGCATGCTTTGAAGATATGGCGCCATTATCTCATAGGAAACAGATGTGAGATATATACGGATCATAAGAGCCTGAAATACATATTCACTCAAGCAGATCTTAATATGAGACAACGAAGGTGGCTAGAGTTAATTAAGGATTACAATGTGGGAATTCATTATCACTCCGGAAAAGCCAATGTGGTAGCAGATGCTCTGAGTCGGAAGAGCCATAGCGCAAATACGCTGTCAATGGAGGATCAACCAGAGCTATGTAAGGAATTTCAGAAGTTAAAGCTGGAAGTTGTTCAAAGGAAGTATAGTCAGACCGAAGTAAAACCAACACTGGAGGACCAGATTAGAGAAGGCCAGAAAGATGATGAGAAAATCACTAAGATCAAGTCCAAGAAAGATAAAGGCCTAGCAGTGGATTTCACTCTAGATGGGCAGGGAACCATGTTCTTCAAATGCCGAATTTGTGTACCGGATAAAAAGGAGCCGAAGCAACTGATTCTTGAGGAAGCTCACGATTCCAAGTACTTGATTCATCCGAGAAGTGCTAAAATGTATCAAGATTTGAGAGAGAGATTTTGGTGGCCTAATATGAAGCGTGAGGTGGCTGAGCATGTTGCTCTATGCGATGTATGTCAGAGAGTAAAAGCTATGCATCAAAGACCAGCTGGTTTGCTGCAACCGTTGAAAATTCCTGAATGGAAGTGGGAGGAAATTGGTATGGACTTTATCACCGGTTTACCTAAGACTCAGAGAGGTTACGATTCTATTTGGGTCATTGTGGATCGCCTGACCAAGGTTGCTCATTTTATCCCGGTAAAGACCACCTACTCAGGAGATCGTTTAGCAGAGCTATATATGTCAAGGATTGTATGTTTGCATGGAGTGCCCAAAAAAGATTGTGTCAGACAGAGGTACCCAATTTACCTCAAGATTTTGGAACAAGTTGCATGAAGCAATGGGAACGCTACTCAATTTCAAAGACAAAGATATCACCCGCAGATGATGGTCGATCGAAAGAGTAAATTAGATTTTAGAGGATATGTTGAGAGCTTGTGCTTTAGCTTATGCTACATCTTGGGATAAATGTTTGTCGATGCGTAATTCGATTATAATAATAGTTATCAAGCTAGCTTGCGATGTCACCGCTGAGGCGCTGTATGGACGTGCTTGTCGCACTCGCTAAATTGGAATGAAACGGAGAGCGCTTGGTGTTTGGACCAGATATTCTCGAGGAAGCAGAAAGTCAAGTTGCGATGATCAGAGAGAGGTTGAAGATAGCACAGTCAAGGCAAAAGAGCTACGCCGATAACCGACGCCGAGATTTGAGTTTCGAGCCAGAGGATTATGTTATCTCAGGGTTACCCCTCTTAAAGGTGTCAAAAGGTTTCACGTAAAGGGGAAGCTAGCGCCAAGATATGTTGGTCCGTTCAAAATTTTAAGCCGTCGAGGAGAGGTGGCTTATCAGTTGGAGTTGCCCTAGTCCTTAGCAGGAGTGTACGATGTGTTTCACGTGTCACAACTTAAGAAATATCTTAGAGTGACAGCAGAACAAACCCCGTTGGACGCAATAGAGCTGCAGGAAGATTTGACCTACAAGGAGCAGCCAATCAGAATTTTGGATGTTATGGAGCGCAAGACTAGAAGCAAGTCTATTCGCTTTTGCAGAGTTCAGTGGAGCAATCATTCTGAAAGTGAAGCAACCTGGGAGCGCGAAGAAGATTTGAAATCAGAATTCCCGAACCTATTCTCTAGTTAGCCCTGAATCTCGGGGTCGAGATTCTGTTAAGGGGGGAGGTTTGTAACATTCCAAAATTCATCTAAATATTATTTTATGGTTATTTGTGCATTTTATGTTTTTTTTCTGGAATTTATTTGGATTTTTATGGATTTATTGGAAGTAATTGCAAATTAAGTATTTTGGACTTTTGTTGAAAACTATTTAAATTTATGCAAAGTTAAAATAAAGTTTTGCCAAAAATATTTTATTTGAGTCAAGAATGTCTCAAAGTATTTTTGAGAATTTTCTTAGATTTTTCCTAATATTTTTATTGATTAAAATAAATTAAATGAATTTCTGTAATTATTTTAAATGAGAAATCTTTTAAAAAGCCTTGTGAGCAGTGTCGGGCCGGCTCACAACCGTGCGCGCCCAGCATGCCCGCTGCCCGCATTCCTCTCACGAAACCCTAATCCTCGCACCGTCCGATCGCTCTCTCCGACCGTATCGCACCGCGTGGGAGCCGTGGTCGTGGCCGTTGGATTGCGACGCTGCACGGCAGAGCGCCGCTGCCTCCGCTTCGATTCGAGTCCGCCGCCGTGATTTACACCGAACTTCTTCGCCGTAGGGCTCGAACACCTAGGCTATAAAGGAGGGGTAGCGCCCCGAGGTTCGCAGTGTGCGCCGCGCCGCTTGGTCGGAGTGGTTCCGCGAGAGCAGCCTAGAACGCATCTACGAGCTCGTCGGAGTAAGCCGAGGTCTTCGCCGTGGTTTTTCGCTTGGAGCTCGTCATCCGTGGAGTCCCCGCCGTCGCCGAGGCCGCCAACTTGTTCGCCGTGACGAGTCACATCCGTGAGTGGTAGAAGTGTCACCGAGAGCCTCCTTCCGCCGTCCGCGGGTCTTCGCTCCCAAGTCCGACGGTTCTTGTCGCCGCGCCGCCATCGCGTCGAAGAGCTTCAAGAGCCGCTTGATCACCAAATAAGGGTTGGGATCGTGCCGCGTAAGGTTGGATCTATAACCGTTAGATGCGATCTGTGCGGTGGATTTTGCGCAGCAGGGATGGACTAATCGGGTGCCGCCGCGTGTCGGGCGTTGAGGCCGAGGCGCCATGAACCCGGTTCACGGTGAACTCGATCCGATTCGTGGACCAGGTCTATGGACTAAGACGCGTGGCAGCATCGGGTTGGTTCAGATATGCGCTGACGTCATGCTAGTGTCATAAATCGGTTTTCAAGATAAGAATAATTCAATTAATTCTTATTTGCTAATTTTTGTAATTTCAGTATTTGGTCCAAACTTCAAAAGGCTATATCTTTTGCATCTTAACTCGGATTTGAGTGATTCAAATTTCTAAAAATTTGTAAAATTGAGATCTATTTAATGGTGAATTTTAATTGATTTTTGGAGTTCATTTGATCTCTGTTTTGGTATTTATTTACTTTTCTCCTTCGGTACGCGTAGACGTTGAATTGTGCGACACTTCGGAGGAAGATCCAGCAACTCAAGAGCAAGCTCCAGATCAAGATCAGGACCTATTTCAAGGCAAGTTGTGCTTTGATCATATTGAACCCATGTTTATAAAATTGCTATATTTATTTTACCTTATTGCATATTATTTCAAGTATACAATTGTTTCGAATTAAATTGGGGCTTAGCTATTATACCAAATTGTTCTATAACCTACCTTGTCATTGTATGCCAAGAACTATTGTTGCCCTAGATTGGTTCAATATAGTTGGTTAGTAATGATAATCAACATGGGATGATTAGACCGTATTAGTTGCTTAGCCATGCCACGTCATCACATGTGTTGGAATCATTGATAATTAATCTTGACTAATGGAATATGGAACAATGTTATGAACTTGTGTGTCATGTGGGATCACACAACGAGATTGAGTTGTTTGTGGCGAGTTATGTCACGCAACGATGTTGAATTGTTGATGGCACGTGATGCTTGGTAATCAACTGGGTGATAATCACTTAGATTGGGGCAAGTGACAAGGGGCGAGTATGCCAAGGTGGGCCTGATAGGTAGAGGGTATGTGCATGTCTTGCCTTGATCACTCTAAGGACTTAACCTTGCAAGCCTTTGACCTGAGTCAATCATGCAACCACATGTCTGGTATGGGCCAGCTTAGCTGAGTAATTTGCAATGTCTTAACTTTGGTACTATCTTGATCGGTGTGAGTTCCCGAGTTATGGAGTAATTCACATGGCGCAAGAGGGGGGCCCTGGATGTGGTAACCAGTCCCACCAGTGTTGAAACCTTAGCGAGTGGTACCAGGTTAAGCCAGCGCATTGTAAAGGCTTTGTTATAATCACTCGCTTTGGTGGTGTTTGGTTGTATCGCGTGGGTAAAGTGCATAACCTCTGCAGAGTGTGAAACTATTCGGATAGCCGTGCTCGCGGTATTGAGCAATGCTGGGGATATTACAGTTAAGGGTTAGCTTAATTAATTGAACAACTTGGTTGGGATGGCAGAATGCCATGTGGAAGATGGAATTTGACTTAGGATTGGAAACTTGGTTTACTTCAGAAATGCTGAATCTATCTCTTATTTATTGTTATTTGTTTTACAGTCTTTACAATCTATTTATTGTATTTGTTCATAAATGCTGCTTATTGCAAAATAGCCATGAAAGCCTATCCATTGGAATAAGCCTTGCATATAGTTACATAGAATTGCATTCTATGCACAACTTGTTGAGTGCTTTAAGTACTCACCCTTGCCAACAACGAAAAATCAACAGTTGAAGAATCTACACCTGTGTTGGTGGAGGAATTCCAGGAGGACGCGAGTTATTAGGGTCCGAGCCTTGTCTGTTGCCTGTGGTGAACTGATGAGCTATCTACGTTTTCTACTTTACGCTGCTTAATTATTAGTTTATATTTCCAGTCTTGCCCTGCGTGGCTTAATAATGTAAGTCGGTCATAAGATCATACACTTAGCTATATCAATAAATAAATTACTATTCTATTATCGTTGAGTATGATGTGATATGTACCGATGTTGAGCTGTGTGCACTAGCGTTGATCCTGGGAATAGTGCGGTAAATACACTGGGTTCGAATCAGTGGATTCGGGTCTTTACAACCCCTCTTTCAATTTTACTATCAATACTACAGGTGGTAGTATAACTAGATCTAAATTGATCTCAATCATTAGATTCAAAAGAATGGACGGTTTATATTGATTTTAATCCACTGTAAAAGAGCTCAACAAAAAAGGCAGTGTCAGATATAAGAACACTGACCATTCCTGAAAAGAGAGTTGTGCATGGTGCATGTATATAGATCATTCGTGGTATCACATTATTCAACTATCTGTTAGTGTCCAAAATGTAGTTGCTGCCACTTGACTGATGAGGAAACTGTACCAATCTCAGACAACACGCAGCACTCGCTCACTCCGAAGGCTGCTGGCAACCCACCATGGATTCATTTCAGATTTTCTACTACTGCTGTAATCTCTGTCACTGAGATCTGGAAAGCTGAGATTAAGCGACTCGCGATCCACCTCAAGCAGCTGTGTCCTTGTTTGAGTCACTGCAGATTTGGGAAAAGTTGCAACCGTTTCATGACCAGGATAATTGTGACCCTTCATGTGGCCTCCCAGTGCCTGCCCCGAAGCGAGGACCTTGCCGCAGAGCTTGCATTCATGGCTTGTCGTCACCTTCAACACATGTGAAAGACTACCAAACTTCATTTCGTCCTCAGAACTGGAATTTTCTGGCTTGATCAACTCAGTCTCCCAAATTAGACCACGATCAGAAGAAGTCAGATCCATTTCTGTCATCTGCATATGGTAGGCCAAGTTGTCATCCATCTCACAATCTTCATAACAATCCACAGAAGCTGAGTACTTGTCAGGATCTCCTGAAAGCTTCAGAAGAATGCATGCGGCGTCCACCTCCTCTATCCCATATGTCATCAAAACTGGCGTAGGAACAGTGTCCAGAATCCTCCTCGACCTCCTCCTCTTACCTGGAGCAGCAGATACAGTAACATTGCAATCGCTATCACCATTGCTCCAAGCAGCAACCTTTCCTGATGCCTTGTGCTCCACCACCGTCTTCTTCTCTCGGTGCACATGCGCCTTCAAGTGCATCGACAGGGCATCGCAGGACGCGAAAACCTTAGAGCACAACTGGCATTCAGTCTTGGGGACCAACGTCCAGGGCTCATCGTCACTGGAAGTGGATCCTGACACCCACCACGTCAACTGGCGCCTCTCCCGGAGACCGTACCTGCCACTGCCGGCGCCAATGCTCGGAGGGCTTGGCGTGCTCCTCGGCTGCTTCTTGCGCCTGCCCCTGTGGAGGTTCATGTGGCCTCCAAGTGACATCGAAGAAGGGAACCTCTTCTTGCAGTGCGTGCACCAGTGCTTCCTTCCCCTCGGTGGCATGTCTGAATCATAGCAAGAACTGAAGTAAGAACGGATACAACAAGATGATCGGAGCAAGTATGCAAGCAAGAATTGAGATGCTACACAGGGATTACTAAATCTTGATACTTCGGTGTATCTTCGGAGAAATTTTGTTCCATCTTGCCATTCTTTTAGCACGAAAAAAGGTTCTTTTTTTGGTGGCGGAAAAAGAATTTGTACAAAACCCTTCTCGTAGAAACTCAATTCGATCTTAGCCTGTGGAATGGATTGAAATTTCACCTTAAGTTCTGGACTTTCTGGTTCCCCGACAAGTGAATGGGGATTATTCGATTAGAATGCCTATGAAAGTCAAGAACTTGCTAATCGAATAATAATAAAAAAAAAGAACCAAGAACGCAAGAAATGGAGGAGCACTTAAATCAGAGGCAAAGAATAGAATAACTCATCAAACCCAGAAAATTCAAACATCATCCAAGAACCCAGATAGCGTTCGACAGAATTCTTGGCGAAAGCTAGCAACTTTAGTTCTTTACCACGGGGAGAACAAATCAAGAACTCCAAAACTCGGGCGGAGACTGGACTACAAAACCCACCTCCAATCTTCTCGGTTCCAGGATATCGGCCGCTGGAGGGGAAGACCGGCAAGGGAAATCGGGAGGAAGTTCTTGGAGCGCTGGAGGAGAAACGGGCAGCTTCCTCTCGTGGTAGCTGTGCCTGTGCGGTGTTCTTGACGAGTTGCCGCTTTTGGGAGGAAGGCGCCAGGCTTGGAGGCAAAGCCTGGAACGGGAAGGCATTTCTAATGCGCGACGCGATTGGTGGAAGGGACGCGCGATCGGACGGCTCTCGTGCTGCCACGCGAGAGTTCTGACATCTATGTGCCAACTGCCAAGGTGAGAATCCTATGCCACTGAGGCCCCGTTTCAAAATAGGGATTTTACAGAAATCTCATATAAAACAGCTTAAAGTTTAAATATTTGTACAAAACTAGAAAAAGTCCTATTTTCCAAGTAAAATCTAAGAGGTAATTAATTACGTTATTAACATCTGAAGACTTATATCAAAGTACCACTTAAATCACTATATCCAAGAACTCTTGTAGAAGCTTATGCGCATGCCAGGAATTATGAGAGTAGCACTACTTATAAGAAGTATACCATGTGGAATCATGGTAGTAACACTAAATTGCGTCAACAAGGAAGTTCAAGTTACATTGAAGGACTCTAGTGAGAAATCCATGGGGTATGGGACCAACAAGTGGATCCGAGGAAAACATTTCAAGTGCCAAGAGCCTTGGAGCCCAGGTCACAGCAAAGTCTGTAAATTCCAGAAATAGATACATTTAATCACGGTTGAAGATGAAGAAGAAGTGGAAGAAAGTCGAGAGTGTGAATTTAGTACCGCTCTCAGTAGGCCTATGCACAAGAAGGGAGTAGAGGAAGGACTTCAATTGTCAATGCATGCTGTATTAGGCACAAGTTCTAGAGCTTCTACTTTCACCTTGAAAATAAGTATTGGAAAGGTGAGTGTTATAGCTTTGGTGGATAGTGGCAGTACTGCTATATTTATAACCCCAACAATGGCAATATTTATAACCCCAACAATGGCAGTGAGGTCTAATTGTAGAATTAGCGGTCATTCCTTGGAACAAGTCTCAATGGCTAATGGGATGAAATTAGAATGTAATTCTTGGTGTTTTGCTTGTCAATATACAATTCAAGGAGAACAATTCATTTCAGATTTCAGAGTATTACCACTCAGAGGATATGATGCTATTTTGGGAGCAAATTGGATATATCAACATAGTCCAGTTAGCTTGAACTTGAAAACTAGAGAATTTAAAATCTGCAAGGATGGGCAAAGGATTGTTACATTCAATGATGAAACATACCCAAGGAAGAATTGTATTATCAATGACCAGCAATTGATTAAATGGATGGAAAAGGGAGTTACGGGAGTAGTTGTTTTGCTAAGGTTGTCCTTACAAGTGACAATGTTCAATTAAATATTTTAGCTGAGATTGAAGAAGTTTTAAGGCAATTTGCTGATGTGTTTGAGGAGGCCACTGAACTATCTCCAACCAGAGATTGTGATCACACTATTCCCCTGATACCTGAGGCTAAACCTATGAATATTAGACCATATAGACTGCCACATTATAAAAAAGATGCGATGGAGGAACCCATTGAAAATTTGCTACAAGCTCAGACCATTAGACCCAGCTTGAGTCCATACTCATCTCCAGCAATATTGGTGAAGAAAAAGGATGGAACATGGAGGTTATGTATAGATTATCAATAGCTGAATGCTAGCACAATAAAAAATAAGTGTCCTATTCCTATGGTTGAAGATCTTTTGGATGAGTTACATGGGGCCAAATTTTTCTCCAAGTTATATTTGAGATCGGGCTATCATCAAATCAGAATGAATCCAAATGACATTGCTAAAACTGCATTTAGTACTCATACTAGCCATTATGAGTATGTTGTAATACAATTCGGGTTGACTAATGCCCTAGCGACATTCTAGGCATTAATGAATGATATATTGGCATGTATTTTAAGAAAGTTTGTGCTAGTGTTTTTTGATGACATATTGATTTACAGTGCCACTTTGGAAAAGCATTTGGAGCATCTGAAAAAGTGTTGGAAATCTCGAGAAGGAATAAGTTGTATGCTATGAGTGGACAGCATGTATTTGGGCAGAGCCAAGTGGAGTACCTAGGCCATATCATAAGTGAGCAAGGAGTAGCAATCAATCCAGAAAAGGTTGCTGCAGTACAAGGGTGGCCTAAACCTGAAATATAACTCAATTGAGGGGTTTCCTTGGTTTGGCTGGGTACTGATGAGGACATCCCAACCATTAATCCATCCGTAGCCGATGCTTACCAAGGACCAATGACTAGAGCTCGAGTCCGACAGATAAATCACTTCTAACTATTCCATTTGATATTGGCCAGAATTGGATGCTGCCTAATAATTTTCATGACTTGCTTCTACTTAGGTATGAAGGATCGGCTAAATCGGAATCTCAAGAAGCCAACCAAGGTTGCTCGGGCATGACCCATCAACCATCGACCAAGAACTCCAACTCGAGTACGACTCGGTACCGACCAAAGGACTCCGACTCAAACACAACTTCGAGTTCGACTTGGAATCGGCCAAGGCTACATGAATCCAGCTCAGTCACAATGCCAAAGGAGATTGACCCCAGATGACTCAGAAGACATTGAGTTTGACTCCAACTCAAACTCGCTTAGATTAGTTTCCTTAAATTTACAAAGGGACTTGTAACCGACACGGAGCGGGTAAGGGTTAGTCCTCCTATAAATAAAGGCACTAGGCCTTAGGAATTTCGAAAGGGGTTTTGATTAGATTATATCTATAGTCGTCGACTTAGATTTTCTCTTGCGCCTGACTGGGTTCCAGCGGCCGTATTGAGTTTCAAATCTCCACCGTGTATGCTTCATTAGAAATCCGCAATAAAGAGAGATTGCAACTATCTGGTTCTTGCTTGTGTTCACGATTTTGCAAGTAAGATCTATTGGAGTTGAAGCAGGCGATTGCGAGGTTTCTTAGTTCACCAGTCTGTTCAGAAACCCTTGAAGTTGTCTTGTCGAGACTTCACCAAATCGGCTTGCCTATTCATCGGCTAAACTATCACAGTCGATCTTTGACCGACGGATTGACGAGTAGTTATCATACCTGAAGGAAGATCGAAAAACACATCAGACACCTCCATCGGCTAACTGTCGTATTCACTCTTGGCCGATGGGACGTGATCGCATCATCTGGTATCAAAGCTCAAGGTTGACCTCTGGGTATATTTCTTTGTTTCCATCTATTGTTTTATTCTGCACCTAGAGTCCAGAAAATTGCCACACAAAAATCTTTGTTTCCATCGACCAAACCACTTTGTGCCATCGCAATTTTTGTTTTCAGTTCCGCATTGTTAAGTTTGAGCCCTTTGTCACGTTGTGTTGCTGGTCTAGTTGTGTCTTGATCTAGCCAACGCACCGTGCAAGTTATCTTCCGCCGCATACCTATCTCCAACGATATCCAAACTACAAGTCGATCCACCACATCAATCGATTTTCCCTCTCTAGCCGCCTTGTGTCAATTCTCGCTACGCAAGCCATAGTTCCGCGCAAGCTACCTTGTGGCAATCGCCCTACACCGCAACCATCCATTGTTCATCCGCAAACCTATCATACTATCTAGTCGATTTGCCGCTACGTTAGAATTTGCATAAGTCTATCTATCGATTCAAGATCTGAAGTAGCAACAAGTCGACTCGATTAAAAAAGAAGAAGAGAGAGATAAAAAAGATTAAAAAAAGAGCCAAGGTACAAAATCGGCTCAAGAAAAGAAAAAGAAGTGCTAAAGAAGCAAAGAAAAGATCTAGTCGACTTGTCAAAGTTCAAAGCAGATCAAAGACAGATCGACTAAAGTCATAAAGTTTTGTATCATCTGATTTTGTAAATCACATCATCTGGTTTCGTTAGCAAAGTTCTATATCGGCCTTTTTGCAATCCTTGTACTTGTCCTTTGATTTCACCTCTGCTAGATCTAGATATGTTTAGATCCAGAACATCGACTAAGTATTTTGGATTCTTATTTAACTTTGCTACTGTTTATAAATTATTGCTAATCCTTGCTACCAAAGAGACTTGTCCAAACTCTACAAATATTTTGATCAGCATTGAACCAACCTGGCAATTGAATTGTACTCCCATTGCAATTGTGAACACTTTTAAGAACTATTGGTAAGTTGTTTGTGAGGTTGAGAGTATACAATTCCACATATTTTTAGTCGATAGGAATATTTTCTGCATCTATCCATGACAGGAGAACTATCAGACTTCAAGGAGTGTGTCACAAGGAATAACTCACGAATTTCAAACGTGAGTAGAACAACATCGGCCAATAGATATTGGCAAGACTCAATGATCAGGCTGCTAGGATCAACATCATGGAGACAAGACTACCCAACCCTTGAGCTGATCAGCAAGAAGCATCAAATGCTGATGAAGAGGAAGATACTGTTCAAGATCGATTTCAACATCGGATAAATTAGAATCGGCAAGGGATGGGAAGAGATCGACCACAGCGAGAAGATGATCCTTTCAACAAGGTCAAATTTTCAATCCCTTCCTTCGACGGAGCCTATGACGTCAACGCCTACCTCGACTGGGAGATGGTCGTCGAGCAGAAATTCAGCGCACACATGGTTCCTGACTGACACCAAGTTCGACTCGCCACATGTGAGTTCATAGGCTTTGGACTCATGTGGTGGAACGAATTGATTAAGTCTGGTACTCAAGCCGACACATGGGAAGGATTAAAGCATGCTATGCGCCATTGGTCATCTCTCCTTCATTCGAAAGAGATCTCAGAAAGAAGCTCCAGAGGTTCAACCAAGGAACCAAATCGGTTCAAGATTACTACTAGGAGCTACAGATCAGCATGTTACGTGCTGAGGTCGAAGAAGATGAAGAAGGTAAGATGGCAAGGTTCTATGGAGGATTACGCCGAGAAATACAAGACATAATCGACTACAAGGAGTATACCACTCTTAATCGGCTATTCCACCTAGCCATGCTAGCAGAAAAGGAACTCAAAGGCCGACAACAGAAGAAATTTACAAGTTCATCTGTGCCAAGACTTCAAGTTCGCTAAGCCACATCGGCCCCTGGCAAGATTGCTACTCCTTCAGATGGCTGGTAACGATCTGTAGCACCAGCTCAGATCACTAGATCGACCATGCCAGGGACTCGAATAGGTAGCCAATTGGCTATCGAGTAGAAGCGAAATTGGCTAATGCTTTTGCTCCAGCACCAAGCTCATCATCAGTTCCATCAACTGGAAAATTTTCGCCATCATATGCCATCGATGCAAAGGCATGGGTCATGTTTAGAAAGATTGCCCAAGTTAGAAGGCTTACATTGCTACCGAAGAAGGCTACATCAGTACAAGTGATGTTGAAGAATATGCATTTGACGAATACTCATACCAGGGGTACCCCAACGGCCCAGGATGGCAAGCAGGCTGCGTCAAGCCCAGCTCCGACCTGACAAGCCGCCCCCGGGCCCAACTCCGACCAAGGGACCCGTAATACAAAGACGCCGTCTCGACTAGAGCGGGCGAGCAATCCCACTGTGGGACGCCGACCGCCACAGTCGGGCTCCCCGAGCCCCGACTGCCGAGGCAACCTTCGCTAAGGGCCATGTGTCGGCCTCCGCCGACTATTGGCCACGTGCCCCACTGACAGATCGCTCAAGTGACCGCAAGGGTAGGTGGCCCTTCCCAAGGCAAAGACAAGGGTTGCCCAAGTCAAAACTCCAATCCCATCACCCACCACACGGCATGGAGACGTGTTCTCCCGAGGTACCACTGTGGCTACGCTGCAACATCAACACCGACAGTTCCTGAGGGCAAGTGCGCTGTTTCCCAAGGAAACGGCGAACTGCTCTGCTTAGCAAGCCTACCAAACCCGGTGTGGGCGAGGCCGGACGGCGACCAATCACCAAGGCGAAGGACTAGGGCTCCTAGTCTAGGTTTCTCCTTCCTTCCTTCTCCCAATTCTCGATGTAACCTGCCCCTCCCGCCTATATAAAGAGAGGGCAGGGCCCTCCGGGAGAGGGACACGGGCGCACATACACGCACACATGGACAGAGATAGATCCTCCACTCGCTAAATCTTTACGAACGGGCAGTGAACGTTCTCGTGTTCAAGTCCTCAGCCCTCCCTTGTAAGCTGCAGTGCACGATCGCATCCAAGGCAATACAACACTACCACACTAATCGGAGTAGGGACATTCGCCCAACCAAGATACATCTTGGGCTTTCGAGTCTAACCATTTAGGAGAGGGAACGACGCCCTTCCGACTTACAAATTTACTTGCCTTGCTCAAATGTCGATAGCATGCGCTGTAGGGCCTTCGCTGCCTTCATCAACATCTCCTGATTCTCGCTTGTCCCTTGATGGCATTCTTCACCGCTGACGCAGATGTTTGTGTCGAGGAGCCGATCCGCTTCGCCCTCGACTTCATCGCCACTCCGGCGGAGAGCTCGGCCATTCCTCGCCACTGGAGACCAGCGTCCGTTAGAGCTCGACTCGCCTCCGGCGATTGCACAGCCCGCTTGAGCCTCCCTACAGCCCCAAGGACGGAGATCAAGAGCACCCGCCGCCTCGGCGGCGGTACCGTGAGCCCGGCAGATGACTACATCACCTCCCGCAGTTCACAACTCGTGGCAATGGCGGCTATATGCCGCCTCGTCTATGACTTGTCGGAAGATTCTTCCACCACGACTCCAGCCCGACATGGAGCACGCCATCGCAGACGCACTTCATGCAAAGTGCAACATGGCGGCACGGCCGACTTGACCATAACCCCGCGGTTACGGGGTTTCATCCAGCCGCACCAGTATGCAGGAAGAGGAACATCAACGCGAAGCGCTACCGAACGCGCCTAAGCTCGCCGCCCGAAGTTCCAATGGAGTGCGAAGAGCTAGAAGACCGGCGGGCCGAAGCTCGACAAGCCCGTGCCGACCGAGCAAGATCAGCCCGAGCCCCGCACTTGGCGCGCGGCGGCCAAGACGCTGTGCACCACCACCGGGCGAGGAATCGATGGCCTCGCTTCTTCCCCATGCAAGTCGAACGTGGTCGCACTCGCAATGTCGCTTCCACGCCTTCCCGAGCCGATCACCCGAGGCCAAGGCCACATACCGTAACCTCCGGGTTGTGGAACGCGGCCGCCGCAAAAGACATGCAGCCTCCGCTCACCGCCGGGCGCCACTCCGGCCGCTGCATCCACACCGCCGGGGCTGGTTGGGTCCAAGAAGGCGGCGCAAGACAACGAATGTAGCTGCCAGGCGTTTCCGCCAAACGCTAAGAATAACTATGACGTCCGCGCCACCCTCGAGGCACGAAGAAAAGCGGTGGATGAAGCCACCCACTCGTGTGTCGTGGACAGCAGACGCCGCAATGACCGCAGCCCGAGCCCTGATGGTCCAGGACCATGGGCTTTTTGTCAGGGGATCCGCCATGCGGATTTCGCCGCATTCGTGGCACCCACCAACATAGCTAAATACATCGGGCCACGAACCCCGATGTCCGCTCAAGACTACCGGCCACAGGCCAAGCGAGGAGCTTCGATGATCTCTTCATCATCCAATACCTCCCTATCTATCTCGCGACTCGCTCGAGCTCGCTCGAGTATTTGCCAAAGAAACTATCAGAATCGGGCCGACCAAGAGCCTCTTCGTTTGTGACTTCTGTGGCACTTACAAGCGCCTGAACTCTGACTCAAGAGTCAGAAAGCAGCAATGGAGAAACTCTCCGGATTACATCCGCGCTTCTCCCGCCAATGCAATGAGCTCCCGACATCTCCGACGCCGGCGTCATGGGGCGTTTCATCTACGCACCTCCCGCAAGGCCTTGGTGCACAAACCGGTTGCGCTGCCTAGAACCACCAAGGAGCTTCGACATTGCGACCAACCACGCCCGCGAGGAGGCCGGGGACCATCTTCGAGGAGGAAAGGCTGCAAGAGCCCGCCCCGAGCCGGGTCTCTTCCGACCGCTTCCGGCTGCTTAAGCGCACGGAAACAGTCCGCTAGGTCATGGCCGCGACTGCCGACCGCCCGCTAAGCAAAGAAGCGCGACGCATCGCCGCGCCCGACCACTTCGAGAAGCTAATGGACAGCCCGTACGCACCACGGTTCCCCATCAAGCACAAATACCGAGATCGCGAGGTCCCGAGACGCTTCTTCTAAGACTCTACGACGCCGCGGGCAAAGGAAAGAGTAAGCCCTCGCCCCGGGCCGAGGAGAAAAGGGCGACGACGAGTTCCTGTAACCCGACGGTTGCCTCATGATCTTCGGCGGACCAAGCATGCACGCCGACAAGCTGCCGGCCAAGCTCGCCTCCGCCAAGTCCATACCGCAGCCCACTTATCCCCAATACCTTCAGGTGGTCGAGTCTCCGATCACGCTCGACGGACCACCACCCCACCACGCCCTCACCGGGAGGTACCCGCCGTGGTCGACCCTTATTGTAGAGAAGAAGCGCCACGAAGGTGCTTATGGATGGTGGCGCGTCTCAACATCCTCTATGTTGAGACGCCCACGCCATGAGGATCCCCGCCGAGTCTCCGATCGAGCAAGGCGCCTTCCACTGGCCATCCTGTGCCAAGAAGCCCACTCGCCGGGCAGATCGACCGCCCGCCACCTTGGAGGACCGAGAAATTTCCGCACCGAGACCTCACCTTTGAGGTCGTGGATTTCTCGATCCTACCACGCCATCCCGGGAGGCCGTGCATGCCAAGTTCATGGCGGTCCTCGCCTACACCTACCTCAAGTCAAGATGTCCGGGCCGAGGAGTCATCACCATGGCCTCATCTTTCCAAATTTTGCTTACAATCGCGAAGCGAGCAGCTTATGAGCTAGCATCGGCGGTCATCGCGTCCGCCGAGCTTGCCGACCGAGGGAAGCCTTTCGAGTTCGCCTCAATCTAGCAAGTCGGGGCAGGATCCTTCAAGTCCGCCGAGGACACGAAGAAGGTCGCGGCGATCCCGAGGATCTCGACTAAGACCAGACGGTCGGAGCCACGCCCCGCCAAATAGGAAAGCGCCATTGCCGACTTCCTCTCGCGCCAACAACGACGTTTCGCATGGAGGTCCTCCGACATGCCCGAATCCCGAGGAGGTCGCCGAGCACTCCTTGAGCATCCGACTGTGCTCGAGGCCGCCACCTAACGCTGCGCCGCTCGATCGTGAAAGCGCAGAATCATAGGGGAGGAGATCGCCAAGCTTTTGGCCGCAGGTTTGTAAAGAGGTGCGCCACCCGAGTGGCTAGCCAACCTCGCACTTGTAAAAAGAAGAATGGGCAATGGAGAATGTGCATTGACTACACAAGTCCGAACAAGGCGTGTCCCAAAGACCCGCTCCTTTGCCCCAAGATCGACCAAGTCATCGACTCCACCGCTGGGCGCGAGTCCTTTCCTTCTCGATGCCTACTGCTACCACCAGATAGCGCCAAGGAGTCCGACCAGCTCGCCACTTCCTTCATCACCCGCTTGGATCATTTTGCTACGTGAACGATGCCGCTTGGTCTAAAAAACGCGGGCGCTACATACTAGCGATGTATGCAAACGTGTTTCAATGACCAGATCGGTCGTAACATCGAGGCATACGTCGACGACATCGTCGTGAAGACTAGGAAGGCCGACGACCTCATCACCGACCTAAGAGAAACTTTTGCAAACCTCCGACGGTTCCGCATAAAGCTCAACCCCGAGAAATGAGTCTTCGGGGTCCCTAAGGGAAAGTTTCTCAGTTTCATCATCTCTGAGCGTGGCATCGAGGTCAATCAGGAGAAGATCTCGGCGATCATAAGGATGGGCCCGATCGACAACCTAAAGAGGGTCCAAAAGCTGACATTGTCTTTCGATTCAGAGTCCCAAACTCCATCATCACCGACAATGGGACGCAGTTCACGGGGAAGGAATTCCTCGAGTTCTGCGACGACTTCAACATCCGCGCCGATTGGGCAGCCGTGGCCCATCCGCGACTAACGGGTCGTCGAGCGCGCAAACGGCATGATCCTCCAGGGCTCAAATCGCGAATCTTCTACCGATCAAGCAATTCGCAGGACGATGGGTGGCCGAGCTACCTCCGCCCTTCCGAGCTCGCAGACCACGCCAACCCGACGACCGGTTTACACCGCTTCATGGTGTTCGTGCCGAGGCCGTCTTGCCAACCGACCTAGAATACGGCGCCCAAGAATACAAGTTTCGACGAGGCTCTGGCTCGCCGCAATAGACGCCATCGACCACCGATGAGGCGCGATGTGGCCACTCACGATCGGCTAAGTATCAACAAGCGCCGCGACGCTACCACACCGGCCGTGTTCGAGAGCGATCCTTCGATGCCGGCGACCGTCCTGCTACCGGTTTAGGCCAACAAAGACAGCACAAGCTCACCACTCGGAAGGCCCCTTCACCGTCGTGGAGGTTCTCCGACCCAAGACCTTCCGACTAAGGACGCTGGATGGTCACGCCCTCCCCAAATACATGGAACATAGAAAAGTTAAGACGATTCTATCCCTAAGTCCTTTTCTTGTCCCTTTCACCGTCCTTACCTTTTTTCCGAGCACCCGATCACCGTGCGACGCTCGGGGGCTGCCCATTGGCACCCTCGTATGGGTCGCTTTTGGTTAAGCACACTCACGCGGGTCGGTGACCCGACCAGCCACGGGGTCCCTCCCGAGCGGTAACCCTCTCGACCCAAGTGCTACGGCCTATGCCCCAGCGGTTATGGTTGCGGTAGGATCATGGAAGAAGGAAGTGCTCAACGGAGCGACCTTTGGTCGGTGGGAACACTCCTTCCCGCGGCGAAAGCACACCCAATTCACGCACTCACGCGGGTCGGTGACTCGACCAGCCACGGGGTCCCTCCCAAGCGGTAACCCTCTCGACCCAAGTGCTACAGCCTACGCCCCACCGCTATGGTTGCGGTAGCACTTTTCTAAGAAGGAAGTGCTCGAGTGGAGCGACCTTTGGTCGGCCGAACACTTATCCCGCTGTAAGCACGCATGAATGCTGCATAGCCAAAGTTCCTGTCCTCCTCACCCTTCCCTAGCAAACGATCCGACCTACGCAAAAGCGACCCCTGCGGTCCTTAAGGCTATGGTCGGTCAAGTGCTCACCTTAGCATAAAAAAGGAGAGACAAACCAGAACTTGCTAAAAGCTTCAAGATTATTTGCATATAATAGTCTTTTACATTAAAAAGGGGGATATGTCTAACTTCTCCCTACTCTTTGTGGAGGACACTCTGCGGCGAGATGTGGCCAGCGATCTCCCGAGCGTATGGCTCGACCAGAAGCTCGAGCTTGTCCACCTCCTCGTCCGTCCGGTTCCCGGCGACCCCGCTGCTCACCACCGTGAGGTCGATGCTATCATAATGGGAGACGGTGTTAACCAGTGCCGAGGAAGCCCTGCGCAGCGCTTCACTTATCAAGGCTCGACGTGTTTCTAAGACTCGGCAAGCACGATCGCGAGTGAGCTCGAACCCGGCACGGCTCCGAGCACTTGGTCGCAGACATCCTGGCCGACCTTTCGAAGGGCCTCCAACCCCGTGGCCAGCTCGGTCCGACCTCCCTCGGCCTCCTGGAGCGCCGCCAATGCCGTATCCCGCGCCGCGACCGCCGCATCCCGAGCCTCCAGAGCATCCTTCCGCACCTCCGCGGCGCAGCTAAGGTCTTTCTGTAGCTCTGCAGACCGGGGGTAGTGTCAGAAAACACGCCCCATTAACCGCAATCATAAACTCAAAGTGAAGGATCAGGGCTCTTACCGCCCGAGGAGCTCGCCAGGTCGCAAAGATCGGCCACGGTCTTGGCCGCTTCCTCTCGACGCGCGTCGCGCTGCCGCGCCACTCGCGCGCCTCGACTCGGGTCCACCGCCTCGGCGGGTCGCTCGCCGAGCGGCCGCTCAGCATGCCACGGCGGTGTCTTTAGCGCCACTCGCCTCGCCAAGAGGGTCTCAAGCCCGCCACCCGCACTACCAAGGATCGGCTCGCCGGCGCTGCCGAGCAGGGGTTGACGGACCGAGCCAGCCTCGGCGACCTCTCCACCGCTTCGCCGCGCCCAAAGCTCGAAGGCAGGTACCGGGCGCAATCGCGTCGCGCTTCTTCTCGGCTAACCTTTGGCCGTGCACTTCGATGAATCGCACTTTCCCCGAAGGGCACGCAAGCGCCGCAAGGCACAACATTCCATTAGCCCGCCATTTAATCCGCAAAAGTTACAAAAGACAAGTTTCACGACTTACCAGCTAACCGAAGAATTTCATCGGAATCACCAAAGACTCTCTAGAACACTCTAGAGCGAAGCCGATCCTCTTGGATCCTTCTTCATCTCGCCACGCCGCTTGACGCCCCGGCGCCCCACTCAAGCTCTCACGGGATCGCCCAATGAGATGGTCGCCCGTCGGTCCGACTGGCCCTCGACCGAAGCCAGAAGCGGGGCGGCCGAACAAAGCTACCGGGTTGCTCCAGCGCTTGCGCTCGAGGGAGGTCACCCGCTCTCCCTCGCGGCTGGGACTAGCTCGACCTTGACCGCTTCTCCACCGTTCCCGGCGACGACGTTACGCTTCGGAAGCAGGACTGATTCGCCGGCAGTTCTCGGCGGCGGGCGGCGGCAGTTCTCCCGACCACCTCGACCGAGGAAGGAGACCCGACTCGCTAAGGACGATCGAACCGCTTCGCCTCCGCTCGATCGCCGCCCGAGACCGCCGCCGCTCGCCGGGTAACTCGACGCTATCGCCACCAGCAAAGCTTCAATTTCGACCAGACTAACCGACGCCTCCTCGACCCGCGCTCCACCGGCCTCCGCCGACGCACTAACGCTAAGCTCGGTCGCAGCCGCGACCGCTTCGTAGAACATCGCAGCACCACAAGCGATCAATGATCGCCGAACTACCCTACTACCACAAGGCCCAAAGAAAAGAGGGGCACTTATCGCGCCTGATCGGACGCTGCGCGCAGCCGCTTTTTTCGCCGCCCTTTGCGGGGCGACCGCCTCCGCTTCGAGGACAACTCCACCGGGACATCTCCGCCGGGCACGCCACGCACGCCGCTACCGTTGGACCCACGCCCGAGCCGCCACCGACGCGAAGTCGGCAAGTACTCACAGACGGATGCTCGTTCCGCCCCATCGCCGCCGGTGGAAGTCGACCGCAGCAGCAGGGTCTCGACACGCCGCCACGCTGCCCTCGCCAAGACGCCCCTTCTCCTTTTTCTCCTCTTTCCTCTTTGCGCTTCTTTGCACGACACTGATCACAAGCAGATTACATGGCTGGCCTCCGCCCTAAGCTCCTTCTCCCCTAAGAAGAACGCCCGAGACCATCCCGCAAGCCCTTGGGGAACGCCAAGACTTGAGTCGACAGATCACGAAAGTCGAGGGGAAGCAACAAAGAAAAAGGAGGAAAAGGCTACATTCGGATTACTGTGTTTGGCGGGTTCCGGCCGAACGCTCAGGTGGCTGCCACCGCCTCGCTTGCACCCTCCGCCATAACAATGACACCCGCGCCGACCTCCGACGGAGGGAGTTCTTCCTCCACCATCCTCGCCGGGTCGGATGGCCCCTCGAACCAAAACATGGGGAGCGGCCGATCCATAAGCGGTTGCACGCGCATCTTCATGAATGCGCGCACAACGACATCGCCAGTCAGACCCCGCTTCTTCTGAGCCTTGATCTGGTTGATTATCACCTCCACCTGCCTCCTTCCTTCCGGCTGGCACCCCATTCCCACTTGACCGCCTTGGGAAGTCGGTCAGAAGACAGGGCGCTGGCCCCCAAGTTCTTGACATAGAGCCACTCGAGTGCCACCCCTGCTGGATGACTCAGCTTTACGCCGATATAATCTACCGCACGCCCAAGCGCACTGGAGAGCCACACCTAATAGGCGCCGGCGCCCGAGGGCTTGTCCTTCTCACCGGCCGAAGAAGTGCTCCACAACGCCCAACGGCTCAATCCCGCAGCGCTTCGCAGAGCGTGATGAAGATGGCGATGTGGAGGACCCCGTTAGGTTGCCGGTATATCTCCGCCTTGTAGTGGTGCAGAGCCCGTGCATGAACGGGTGCAATGGAGCTCAAACCCGCCAGAAACGAGGCGGCACAACGACCTCACCATCCCCCGCAAGGCGGGCGGCCTCGACGGCACCCTCCACCGAGACGGCTCATGGGGTAGAAACCCTTCTTCACGCACCGAGCGCGTTGGTCCGGATGGAGCAGCCGCCACAACATTTCCAAGAAACAAATAAAAGGTGAGAAAAGGGAGGTTGGAGGTTCTCTCTCTCGGCTCTTGCCGCTTTTTCTTGTCTCAGCAAGCGCGAAAATGAAGAAAGCAAAGGCGAGGCTTGCACGAGCGCCTCGCACTTATTTATAGAAGCCGAGCGGCGCTTAATCGAACGGGCGCCACCAACAACGCCTCGCTCGCCACGCCGTGCACTGTAATGCTCGCCTCCCATTTCTCTTCGATCTATGCCCGACAGACCGCAGAACCGTGAAAGACATCGCTTTGTCGCACGCCCCGAGACCCCTCGGCCTCCGCTTTAGGCCGTGATTTGTTACCCTGGGCGCTGTAAGACGCCACGAGCCGCGCGCCCCAAAAATGAGAGAGCTCGACGACTCACGCCAAGGGCCCAGCCCAAAGCTGTGAGTTCTAAAGGCCAGTCCCACCAAGTGGGCATAAGGCTGCCCAGCGAAATTTGAGCGAGGGGCGAGTATGAGGCGAGCCCCCAGTGGGCCTCCAGTTGGGCTGGCTGACGGCCCAATTGTCCTAACTCGCGTCCGAGACCATACTTCACACTCTCCCGCAGAACCCATCAATGGGTGACAGCCGGCTGTGCTCTGGGTCGGCGGACGACCCAGAGTCCGATACGAGATCGAGTAAAGAAAGGTTTTTATGGGTCACCCCACGGTCAGACACCCTACTCGGGACCGCCCACTCGAAGGGTCCCCTTGGTAGGGACCTCCAGACCCACTCTGACCACCCGCCATTAGCTCCACAAGCACGGCGCTCAAACCAACGCGTAAACGCGCCGCCACCCCTCCAGTTCCACACCGCGACGGAGCGCACACGCGGATAGACAAATGCCACTCCTCTCGCAGCTACCCTCGCTTGACGAGGACTCGGATGGATGCCCCGCGCCCGCCTACGATGTTAAACGAGCACTGTTAAACGAAGCACTTGGACACCGACCGAGGCCGTGTCTAGCTCCGACGAAGGCATCACGTCGTCCCAGAGGCATATGGTCGAGGCCGGCCGTTCAGCTACGACGTTAAATGAGCACTTGGACACCGTAACCTCCCGAGAGGCATCCGTCGCCCCAAATGACCGAGGCCGTGGTCTAGCTACGACGTTAAACGAGCACTTGACACCGTAACCTCCCGAGAGCATCCGTCATCCCAATGACCGAGGTCGTGTTCTAGCTACGACGTTAAACGAGCACTTGGACACCGTAACCTCCCGAGAGGCATCCGTCATCCCCAATGACCAAGGCCGTGTTTAGCTACGACGCTAAACGAGCACTTGGATACCGTAACCTCCCGAGAGGCATCCGTCGCCCCAATGACCGAGCCGTGGTCTAGCTACGACGTTAAACGAGCACTTGGACACCAGAACCTCCCGAGAGGCATCCGGTCGTCCCAACGAGCCGAGGCCGTCGTTCTAGCTACGACGTTAAACGAGCACTTGACACCGTAACCTCCCGAGAGCATCCGTCGCCCCACCGACCGAGGCCATGTCTAGCTACGACGCAACGAGCACTTGGACACCGTAACCTCCCGAGAGGCATCCGTCGCCCCAATGACCGAGGCCGTGTCTAGCTACGACAGTTAACGAGCACTTGGACACCGTAACCTCCCGAGAGGCATCCGTCATCCCAGCCGACCCAGGCCACGTCTAGCTACGACGTTAAACGAACACCAAGCCTCCCGACAAACATTTGTGAGTACGAGAAGGCGTCCCGATCGCCACAAGACAAGAAGAGCGATCTTCCACCGCCGCCAAACCTCGAGGGCCAAGTTAGTGGGGAAAACGACAAGACAAGCCTCATCACAAAGACACAAACAAATACAAAGGAAAGGAAAATTTTATTATTGGCCGATGTGCTCAAGCTTTACAATGCTACATGAGGTGGCCAATGTGCTCAAACACTACACAACGCCACGTGAAATACGAGGAGCTATTTCAGCACCAAGTATTATATCACGACTTTTCGATTGCGCTGCTCTCAAGATCGACGGCTACATCGCCACAAGACGCCGCCATTGCTCTAAGAGGGCGCCTCACTCAAGAGCCTCTGAGCAACCTCGAGCAATACACAACCGCAAAGAATGTCGCTGGCCACGACCTCCTCCTCCGAGTTCACCATTGCCCGATCGTGTCACCGCAGCTCACCCAAAGGATCCTCCTCTTCCATCTCGCCATCATCACCAAAGCCAAAACCACGGAGGCGCCGGGCCATTGGCGGATCGAAAAGGATTCTAGGTCAGTAACTATCCGTGCAAGCGGTGGTGCCCTTATATACCCGGAGGAGGGAAGATCAAACGACTCGCATAAATGTCAAGCGCAGAAAACAAAGCGCCTTCACGTTCCGGCTTACAGAAGACGAATGGTCACGACGCACTGCCATGCGTGCGCGGCAACGGCAATTAAAAGCTGACGGTTCAATGCCTTCGACGACTTTTAGGCAGCCACCGGATGCGCTAGAGCACACCAAGATTCTCACCAACCAGGCTCAACCCCGATCAGATCCGATTTAACCCGCCGGGGTTCGGGGCTACCGATTTAATACATATACCAGGTACCCTAACGGCCCAGATGGCAAGCAGCCGCCAGCAAGCCCAGCTCGACTGACAAGCGCCCGGGCCCAACTCCGACTAAGGGACCATGGGCCACAAAGACGCCGTCTCCGACCAGAAGGGGCGAGCAATCCCGACCAAGTGGGATGCCGACTTCATCACGTCGGCTCCCGAGCCCCACTGCCGAGGCAACCTTCGCTAAGGGCCATGTGTCGGGCCTCCGCGACTATTGGCCACGTGCCCCACGGACAGATCGCTCGGTGACCGCGCAAGGCGTGGCCCTTCCCAAGGCAAAGACAAGGGCTGCCCAAGTCAAACTCCAATCCCATCGCCTACCACACGGGCATGGGGATGCGCCTTCTCCCGAGGTAGCGCCAGGCTACGCCGCAACATCAAGACTGACAGTTCCCAGAGGGCAGTGCGCTGCTTCCTAAGGAAACGCGAACCGCTTCGCCAAAGAAGCCTACCAAACCCGGGCGAGGCCGACGGCGACCAATCACTAAGGCGAAGGACTAGGGCTCCTAGTCTAGGTTTCTCCTTCCTTCCTTCTCCCACTTCGATGTAACCTGCCCTCCCGCCTATATAAAGGGGGTGGACTCGGAGAGGGACACGTGCACATACACGCACACACGGACAGAGATAGATCCTCCTCTCGCTAAATCTTTACGAACGGGCAGTGAACGCTCTCGTGTTCAAGTCCTCAGCCCTCCCTTGTAAGCATGGTGCAGACGACTGCATCCAAGGCAATACAACACTACCACACTAACTGGAGTAGGGACATTCGGCCCGAACCAGTATACATCTTAGGCTTTCTAGTCTAACCATTCAGGGAGAGGGAACGCGTGGCCCCTTCCGACTTACAAATTTACTTGTCGGTGCTCGAAACGCCGACAGCATTGTTAGCCGATAACATCAAAGAACCAGAAGATAATGAAGAAGTCATTGGAGCCGACGACATTGAAACTTTTGGCACCTATATTGTCAAAAGAGTCCTGAGTATTCAAACAAAATAAGCCAATGAGCTCCAGCGCCACAATTTATTTCATTGTTTCTTCATTGTGCAGAATTACAAAGTACGGACGATCATCGACAATGGAAGCTGCAACAATTTGATCAATGCCGATATGGTCAAGGAGCTTTGTTTGATTACACGAGATCACCTGCACCCCTACTACATGCAATGGTTCAACAACAGAGGTAAGATTAAGGTAAGTCAAATTGCTCGAGTACAACTTTCAATCGGCTCATATAAGGATGAACTAGACTTTGATGTTGTGTCGATGCAAGCATGTTCGCTATTGTTAGGACGTCCAAGGGAATTTGATAATGATGCTGTGCATTATGGTTGAACAAACCGATACACTTTCATGCACAAAGGGAAAAAGATCACCTTGCTTCCTTTAACACCAAATGAAATAATCAAATATGATAAAGAAGCCGTTGATCTAGTAAGAAGAGGGAAAGAGCTAGAAAATTGACCAGTTACAAAGCCTAGCCCATTGGCTAATCAACCATCGATTGAGACATCATCGGCTACTTTGCCACTCGCTCGATCAGAGATTAGACTGAGACATCCTATAATGCTTGCTAACAAACTTGATCTTATGGAAGTTTTAGCCGGCCAGAATTTATGTTATGCTTTAATCTGCAAGGATGCATTGTTTTCACTTGAACAATTGCCTCGTTCTTTGCCATCGGCTATTACTAACCTCTTGCAAGAGTTTCATGATGTGTTCCCTAAAGAGATTCCTCCATGATTACCACCTTTCCGAGGCATCGAACACCAAATTGATTTGATCCCTAGAGCATCTCTACCCAATCGAGTAGCCTATTGGACAAACCCAGAAGAGATGAAAGAGATTCAACGTCAAGTTCAAGAACTTTTGGGCAAAGGTTATGTTCGCAAAAGTTTAAGTCCATGTGTTGTTCTTGTACTGCTCGTCCCAAAGAAAGATGGAAGTTAGAGGATGTGTGTCGACTGCCGCGCCATCAACAACATCACTATCAGGTATCGACATCCAATCCCTCGCTTAGATGACATGTTAGATGAATTGAGCGGATCGACCAACTTCTTAAAGGTCGATTTGAGGACTGGGTATCATCAGATTCGTATGAAACTTGGGGGCGAATGAAAGAATGCTTTTAAGATTAAGTTCGGTTTATATGAGTGGTTAGTTATGCCCTTCGGTTTGACTAATGCACCCATCACCTTCATGCGACTCATGAACGAAGTCTTAAGATCATACATTGGCCAATTTGGTGTTTTGTACTTTGATGATATTCTTATCTATAGCAAATCGGCTAATGATCACATCAACCATTTGAGACTTGTTTTTGCAACTCTACGAGAGGCGAGATTATTTGGTAACCTTGAGAAGTGCACTTTTGCACCGATCGAGTATCTTTTCTTAGTTTTGTAGTGACCTCTCAGGGAGTTGAAGTCGACAAAGCCAAAGTTGAAGCCATCGAGAAATGGCCAACACCAACCACTGTTACGCAGGTATGAAGTTTCCTTGGTCTTACAGGTTTTTATCAAAGATTCGTCAAGGACTTTAGTACAATTGCTGCGCCCATGAATGAGCTGAGCAAGAAGGGAATTGCTTTCCACCGGGGATCGGATCACAAAACTGCTTTCAATCGGCTAAAAGAGAAACTCACCAACGCTACTTTACTTCAATTGCCCGATTTCGGTAAGACTTTCGAACTTGAATGTGATGCTAGTGGAATCAGCATTAGAGGAGTGCTTATTCAGGAAGGTAAGCCGATTGCATACTTCAGTGAAAAGTTAAGTGGTCCTAGCTTAAATTACTCGACATATGACAAATAACTTTATGCTTTGGTAAGTGTACTCGAAACTTGGCAACATTACCTCTGGCCAAAAGAATTTGTCATACACTCGGACCATGAATCTTTGAAACACATTAGGAGTCAGGCTAAACTTAACAAAAGACATGCAAAATGGGTTGAATTTATTGATTCTTTTCCCTATGTGATCAAGCATAAGAAGGATAAGGATAATGTTATAGCCGACGCTTTATCCAGGAGATACACTATGCTTTTACAGCTAGATTTCAAGATCTTTGGTCTTGAAACCATCAAAAGTTTATATGCCGACGATGAAGACTTCAAAGAAGTAATCCAAAACTGATGGCAAGGCAAGACATGGAACAAATATGCCTTAGCCGATGATCTCTTGTATCGGACTAACAAACTTTGCATTCCATCAAGTTTTGTGCGTCTTTTATTGCTGCAGGAAGCACACGGAGGAGGTTTAATGGTGCACTTCAGAGTAAAGAAGACTGAGGATATCTTAGCCGATCACATTGGGCGAAGATGTGAAGGGATGTGGAGCGCTACGTTAGACGATGCACCACCTGCAACAAAGCTAAGTCTCAACTAAACCCTCATGGTTTATACCTACCTCTTCCTATTCCAAATACTCATTGGGAAGATATTTCGATGGACTTTGTTTTAGGATTACCTAGAACAAAGAAGGGGAGAGACATTATATTTGTAGTCGTAGGCCGATTTAGTAAAATGGCTCCTTTTATTCCTTGTCGAAAGAGTGATGATGCTACACACGTTGCTGATTTGTTTTTCAGGGAAGTTGTTCGACTTTAGGATTGCTGATGACCATTGTGTCTGATCGAGATGCGAAGTTCCTTAGCCACTTTTGGAGAAGCTTATGGAATCGACTAGGAACAAAGCTGCTATTTTCGACAACCTGCCATCCACAAACAGACGGCCAGACAGAAGTTGTCAACAGAACTTTATGGACCATGCTGCGTGCCTTCTTGAAGAAGAATTTGAGGATGTGGAAAGACTGTTTACCACACATCAAGTTCGCTTACAATCGAACCAAACACTCGACGATGAAGTTAAGTCCTTTTGAAGTAGTCTATGGGCTCAATCCTCGAGCACCCATCGACTTACTTGCATTGCCAACATCGGACAAGCCTAACTTCGATGCCAAGAAGAAAGTAGAACTTGTGCTCAGGATGCACAAGATTGTCAAGGATAACATTGAGAAGACCAACAAAAGGAATCGGCTAATTGGCAGTCAAGGCAGACAAGAGGTTCTTTTTCAACCTGGGGACTTAGTTTGGTTACATTTAAGAAAAGAAAGGTTTCCTGATCTGAGAAAATCCAAACTTATGCTAAGAGCCGATGGACCTTTCAAAGTTCTTGAGAAAGTTAACGATAACGCCTACAAGCTTGACCTGCTCGACGATTATGGCGTTAGTCCAACGTTCAACGTTGCTGACTTAAAGCCATACTTGGGAGAAATCGACGAGTTTTAGTTGAGGACGACTCAACTGCAAGAAGGGGAGGATGATGAGGACATCCCAACCATTAATCCATCCATAGCCGATGCTTACCACCAATAACTAAAGCTCGAGTCCGACAGATAAATCACTAGGTGAGTTCGTTTCTAACTATTCCATTTGATATTGGCCAGAATTGGATACTACCTAATAATTTCCATGACTTGCTTCTACTCAGGTATGAAGGATCGGCTAAATTAGAATCTCAAGAAGCCGACCAAGGTTGCTCGGGCATGACCCATCGACCATCGATCAAGAACTCCAACTCGAGTACGACTCGGTATCGACCAAAGGACTCCGACTCAAACACAACTTTGAGTTCGACTCAGAATCGGCCAAGGCAACACGAATCCAACTCAGTCACGACGCCAAAGGAGATCGACCCCGGATGATTCAGAAGACATTGAGTTTGACTCCAAATCAAACTCGCTTAGATTAGTTTCCTTAAATTTACAAAGGGACTTGTAACCGACTCAGATCGGGTAAGGGTTAGTCCTCCTATAAATAAAGGCACTAGGCCTCAGGAATTTCAAAAGAGGTTTTGATTAGATTATATCTATAGTCGTCGACTTAGATTTCCTCTTGCGCCTGACTGGGTTCCAGCGGCCATATTGAGTTTCAAAACTCCACCGTGTAAGCTTCATCATAAATCAAGTAAGATCTATCGGAGTTGAAGCAGGCGATTGCAAGGTTTCTTAGTTCAGCAGTCTGTTCAGAAACCCTTGAAGTTGTCTCATCGAGACTTCACCAAATCGGCTTGTCTATTCATCAGCTAAACTGTTGCAGTCGCTCTTTGACCGACGGATTGACAAGTAGTTATCATACGTGAAGGAAGATCGGAAAGCACATCAGACACCTCCATTGGCTAACTGTCGTATTCGCTCTTGGCCGACGGACGTGGTCGCATTAGGTACTATAGAAGATTCATTGAGAACTTTGGAATCATTTGTAGGCCTTTATTTAATGCTCTTAAGAAGAATACCTTCTAACGGGGAAATGAGCAGCAATCAACTTTCTTGAAAGTCAAGGAAGCTCTCACTAAAACCACTGTACTTGCACTCCCTGATTTTACTAGACCATTTATTCTTGAAACTAATGCCAGTGGGAGCGGCTTAGGGGCTGTGTTGATGCAGAATGGTCGGCCGATTTCCTTCATGAGCAAAGCTACTAGTCCAAAGGCTGCAGCTATGTCAACCTATGATAAAGAAGCATAGGCTATACTAGAAGCTCTTAAAAATAGAAACATTATCTAATTGGTTCAACATTGGTCATTAGAACAGATAAAAAAAGTTTGATATACATTGTCAACCAGAGGTTGACTGATGGGATTCAACACAAGTTATAGATTAAATTGTTGGGTTTTAACTACAGGGTTGAATATAAAAGGAGAGAGAACAAGGTGGCTGACGCTGTCCAGGATTTCTTATTCAGATCATACAATGGCTCTTACACTATTCCGAAATGGGTTTATGAAATTGTTCAAAGTTATCAAGGGGATGACAAATGTAAGGAGTTGGAGGCTAAGTCAAGACTAGATGCAACCAGTGCTCCTCCATATACTATACATTACATTATTAACATCCGATCTATCGGAGATAAATGCATCGGATTTGGGATGCTACTATAGTGACTTATTATAGTATTTTTCATAGTAGTGATGCTATGGTAGAAATTAACCTAGATAACCCAATCATAACAAAATTCCCTGTACTCAAATAGCCCCTGAATTGTTGAACTTTCAATTGGACAGCTGGAACAGAAGAAACAACCAATTGTTGTTGGTGCCTCGGTTCATAGTTGAGGCAAGCCAAAAAAACTTCTTAGATTCAACTTTTTGAGCACATTGCTCATGCCCTTAGGGCACTCCCAAGGAGCAAATTTGCTCGATACTTAGGTTATGTCATGTCAGCTTTTTATGTGGTAGAAGAAAAAGATGGAAGAAGCTTGATTCTTAGGGCAGTACAATAAAGAGACCTTAGTTTACTATTATTAATTACATATTAGCTGTATCCTATGTAGAAGAGTGAGAAAAGAGCAGAGGGAAGAGAACAAGCTCTTATTTAGTAGTCAGCATTGTATGGGAAAATAGGTGCTATCACCAGCTAAAAGCCGGTGCAAGCGACTATTAGTATTGAAGTTAGTATTTTGCTAATAGCCACAAAGATGAAGTTAGTATTGAATGTCTAAATTTAAAGCTTTAATGTTTCTCTAGAGACAACCTTTAGAGATAGTTATTGTATAGGCTGACTTTATTGTTTACTCTAGATGACATAAATTGGAGATGGAGTAAGTAGTGGGCTTTATTATTGTACTTGATCTTATGGGAATTTTAGTATTGACTAGATGTGCATTGGGGAGTGTCGGGACCTGAAATGCAAATCCGGACCCTCTGTGTATATCGCACTAGTCCAGAATCACGCTAGTGCACACAGGCTCAACATAGATGAAAATCACAATCATACATAGCGAAAAACATAATAAAAGACTTCATATATTACATATTACCTGTTGAATGACCTTATGATCAACTTACATGACTATTCCTCACAAGGCTAAACTGTGAATAACAAATTAAACTGCAATGGAATGCAAACATAGATAAACCCCTCAGTATACCACAGGCATCTGACAAGGCTGGCACTCTAAACTTTCGTCTGTTCCTAGTACTCCTCCTCTAAAGCTGATGTAGACTCTTCGTCAACTAGTGATTTGTTGTTGGCAAGGGTAAGTACTTAAAGCACTCAACAAGTTGTGCACATAATACAATTCTATTATATCTTTATGCAAGGCTTATTCCAAATGAATGGCTGATATGACTATTTTGTAATAGAGCAGTATTTATAAAAGAATATAATAAATAGATTGAAATGATAGTAAAACAAATAATAGTAAATAATAACTTTCGAGTATTTCTCAAGTAAACCTGGCTTCCTGCCCTAAATCATATTTCCAACTTTCCAATTGCATCCAACCTCCCTTCCCAACTTTTCATTTTACAAAATCTATCCCTTGGATGTAATTCCCGAGCATTGCTCAATACCGTGAGCACGGCTATCCGAATAGATTTTACACTCTGCAGAGGTTATGCTCTTTAGCCACACGACATGATCATCTCCTAGTGCCAAGCTATTAACACACTTCCTTTGGTTTGTCGACAGAGAGATCATGACAAAGCCTTTACAACGCTCTGTCTTAACCCAGCACTACCCACTAAAGTTTTAACACTGATGGGACTGGTTACCACACTCAGGGCCCCCCTCTTACGCCATATGAGTTTACCCATATAGTCGGGACTCACACCACCACTGGTAGTACCAAGGATAAGACATTGCAAATTAATCATCTAGGTCCATCCCATACCATAATGCTCTATATTCCATTAGTCAAGATTAACTTTTGATATCTCAAAAGACATAAGTTGTATGTGGCAAGGCTAAGCAAGCTTGCACATTCTAACTATCCCACATTGGCAATTAATGGTTACCAATTAATAAAGAATCATACTAGGGTGACAAATAATCATGGCATACAAATGACAAGGTAGGGTATAATCCAATTGGGTAGATTAACTAAATCCCAATCTAATTGAAATCAATTGTACACATGAAATAACATGCAATAATTTAAATCAACATGGCAATTTTGTAAATCTGGGTTCAACATGATCAAAGCACAACATGCCTTAGAATAGGTCTTGCACTTACTCAGGACCTTGGTCTTGAGTTAAAGATTCTCGCTCGGACGCTCCGAGCATTTCGACGTCTACGCATAACGAGAGAAAATACCAAATAAATACCAAAATAAAGAGAAAACAAACTCTAAAAATGAAATAAAATTCACTAGTAAATAGATCTTAATTTTAATTTTTTTTAGAAATTTGAATCGCCTCAATCGGAGCTCTTATGAGGAAGAACGGGCTCCCGAAACATTCAAAAATCATAAAAATTAGAAAATACCGAATTAATTGAATTATTTTTATACTAAAAAATCACATTATGATGTTACCACCGTGCCAGCCAATCATTTGCTGACAAGTGGCCTCGGTGCATGGACCCAGTCCATGGTACCCTTATGGGTCTATGGTGAACCCTGCTCGTGAACTCGATAGTCACCGACACGTGGGACTAACCGCATGCTTACCAGGCACGATGACGGGGTACACACGCAAGCAAGGTGATCCAATGTGGCACTGACACGTCTCCACATGCCGATGACATGGCACTGTTACCTCAACCGACACGCGTGCGACCACGTAAGCAACCTTGGTTGACATGGTGAATGCGTGGTGTTGATGTGGCAACACATGGCTGACACGTGGATCTGCAAACGGTAGGATTCTGACAACCATAGACTGTGGTGGCGCTTCGCTGGACTCGGAGACGATGATGTACCGCACAGCGTAGCAGCGACAGATCTGGCTTGTTCTTGTGTGGATCTGGAGGAGCGCTTCTCGGCGAACTCAGGTATGTCGTCGTCTTCGACCACAACGTGGCGGATGGTGAGATCTCGGTGATTGAATGCGGCGGCGCGTTCCCAAACTTCGGCGAGCTCGAACTTCACAACCATGACACCTCGAACGAATATGCTCAGTAGAAAGCTACGTAAAGACACGGCGAATCTTGGGAAACCACCCTTGCTTTAAATAGACCTCGTCTTCTGCGTTAGGCGTGATTTTCGTGGTGGAAACGGCGGCGGAGTCCATGTCCGATACAACAGTGGCTTCGTGAGGGAGATGAAATCATGGCCGTCCATGTGGCACAAAGGACAATCACGATGCACTCAGGCGAGGCGCAATCCCAATTGCACATGGAGATCAACGGCGGAGATCAATTAGAGTTTTGAACCGACACGATCCGCTATATACATTCGATCAGAATCCGACGATCACAACGCACTAGGATAAGTGGCACAATCTTAGTCACGTGATCACAATTTGAAAGTTGAGATCTAGGCAGCTAGGGTTTTTACGGTATAGGTTGGCTGCGGGTTATGGGTTTGGGCTAGGCTGACGCGAGAATGGGTTGAGCCCAATAGAGTTTTAGCCCATAAGGCTTTTAGGCATTTTCCAGACTTTTCAATTTAAAAATAATTCTAGAAAATGAACCAAAGTCAAATAAATAGCAAAAGTACCCAAAAAATTCCAAAAAAAATCTGGAAAATAATTTAGGGAATTTATAAATCAAATAAAATATTTCCAACAAAACTTTATTTAAAATTTATCATTATTTAAATAATTTTCATAATAGGCCATATTCAAAATTAATAAATAAATCCAAACAAATTCCCGAAAAATGTAAAAAATTCGAAAAATCCACAAAAACCATATTAAATCCAAATAAGACAAAAATTGGTTTGTGAGAGGGAGTTAATTTATTTCCAAATTTTGTGGGGCCATGTAGTATCCATATGTGACAAATCCATGCCATAATTAAGTTATTGTGGGGCATATAGAATAAAGGCTTAGTATCAAATCACTAATACAATTGTTTTCTAAATCCAATCTAATCACTCCCTCATCAAATATTAAAATTTAGTACTAGACTATTGAGTGCCTAGAATTAGAGGCGCGACCAAGTAAGGCCCTGTTGGGGAGCTTTAAGCCAGCTTCAGCTTTCAAAAAACCAACAAACTCCTCCAAATAGCTCAGTTTTGAAGAGGCTTTTGGAATAAGTTAGAAGCCATATACAACTAGCAAAAGCCAAAAGTGAAGGACCATGTGGAGGTCCATCCATGTTTGTGATGAGTATTTGACTAAATTTGAGCTTGGGTTGCTCTTGTTTGAGTTTGATTTGAATTGGATTTTCAATTGGAAGTAATTTGAGGTCTTCTCTGTTTTCCCGGTGCTACCGGCTAGAACGAGAAAAAATAAATTTTAATGAGTGTACTTTGATGGGTTTATTTCACATCTTTGTGGGCATTGCTATGTGAGGAGTTTCCTTGTCTTTGATGGTTGCAGGGCGACGGTGCTAGGTCATGGTGAGGCGGAGGATGACCGAGACTAGGCGAGGAGTGTCGGAGGTCCAGACGGTTGGGAGATCGCCGGAAGATGATCGGAGACAGAGTCTGGGCAAGTCAAGAAGACAAGGAAAGGAGATGATGCTAGCTAGATGCCACGTGGATCAATGAGGGCCATCAGATTGAGGTCTAGTTGATAAGTTAGCGGGTCTAGGTAGTATGCTTTGAAAACCGTGCAAGAAAACCCAGTATGTGTGTGGGTTTTGGGTTAGCCCTTGCATGGCTGTGTGTGTGGATTAATCCTAGCCCTTGATGGATGCTCTAGGGTTTAGAGGCTCGTCCAAGGGTGGTAGGTGGCCCAAGAGTTGTATAAATAGGGGTGGAGGGGTAGCCTTCCCCCTTGAAGGTTTTGAGGTTTTTGATTCTCCTTTGAGCTTTGCCCACATGAATGTGAGGCTTTGTAACCTCTCCTTCCAGAAATGAAATGTTTCCTCAAATCATTTCTTTTCTTTGTGCATTTACATTATGCATTTAAATTACGCAATTTACATTATGCACTTAAATTCCGCAATTAAATTCAGCACTTACATTCTTGCAATTTACATTTATGCAATTTGGATTTGCCTCCCCTCCTTCTAAATGCTGTTCTTCTAGGATTTCTTGAGGGTGTTCATTTGGTTCTACATCTTTCTTACACCCTTGGATAGACTAGAGATCAAGTTTTTTATCAAATTGCAAATCTGTCTAGAACTTGTTCTTCGCGCAGCAGTCAGTGTTTGATTTTTATAAAAATATATAAAACTCATTTTTGAATGATTCTTATTGGATAAGGTGCAGGCCTAATATATCCATCTGTAGAAAATTTCTTGAGTCCACTGGTTGCACCGTTTGAGATCTATGAAGTGAAAACCGAGCCTCAAACTTTCTGGTCGAAGTTCCTGACTGTCTGTATTACTTGATTTTTCATTCTTATTCTACAAAGATTTCTGAGGTGATTTTTGGTGGAATATTTCACTACTCAACTGTTCATAGGGAAAGAAAATTCTCAACAATTTTAGAGCAACAGAAACTCACCAACCACCTGTTCCAACTGAGGACAATTTTTGAAAATCTGCTTTAACTTTTCTGAAAAGAGACTTTGGTGTTTTAGCTTTATCTCTTTTAGAAAAGAAGTCTTTTGAATTGATTACTCTTTTGTTTGGACACTTGACAACCAGGATTGTGATTAAAAAGCCCCTCACATGATTCATGGTTTTTATCCATGCAAGCTAGGGGTACACATAGTTGTCTAATTATTCTGGATTTTGGAGGGTGTGTGAATCTGAGAAGCACCAGTTTGAACGAAAATCTTCGGGTGCTTTAGATTTTTATTGCAAGAGTGTTTGGAGTACTTTGAGTGGGGAAATTTTATTTGGGATCATTCACCCCCCTCTGATCGCCATTTCGATCTTTCAATTGATATCAGAGCCGGTTTTGCTCTTCCATAGATCTTGACCGGTCTCAAGAGCCATGGCGATGGACAAGTATTCCACCAAGCCTCCTATTTTCTCTAGAGTTGATTTTACTTTTTAGAAATCTCGAATGGAGTCATACATCACTGCCCAGGGCTTCCTGATATGGCAGAAGGTGAAACTCCCGTATGAGGTTCGTGCTGATGAAAATGTTACGGTCGGCAATATGGCTGACGTTGAGGCAAACGCTAAGGCAAGGAACATTCTCATACAGGGTCTTAGCCGCAGTGAGTATGATAGGATTTTCACCTGTTCGCTCACGAGATTTGGGTGACCCTCGATGCTTACCATGAGGGCACTACCCAAATCAAGACGGTTCGACAGGACCAATTCAAGCGTGAGTTCAACAAGTTTGAACAACACGCTGGTGAGAGTCTTGATGAGTGCTTCGGTTGTTTTACCAAGATCTTGAGTGATCTTCGAGCAGTTTGTTGCATATACCCTAACTCGGATAATGCTCGACATTTCTTGACCGCACTCGATTTGCGCGTTTGGGAGATGAAGGTGACCACCATCGAGGACACCACCGACTTGTCGACTCTGACTCTTGACGGGCTTTATTCCCGCCTTAAGACTCATGAGATCGATGTCGTCTCACGGAAGACGAAATCTCAGTCGATGGCCTTGGTCACCGATCCCATTGGATCTTCTTCTTCTAATCCTTCTATTGGTTTCTCTCTTTTCGCCCTTTGTGAGCTAAGCGATGACCAACTGAAAAAAATTCCAGAAAATAAGCTTGCTCTTCTCGCTCGCAAGTTTTCTCATGCATACAAGAGGGAGAGAGAAAGAGAGGTGGCATGATCACATGCTTCGAGTGTGGTGGCCCCAACCACATTCGGGCTAATTGCCCCAAACCGAGAAAGCTAAGAACGATGTCGGCGGTTCGCAAAGAACGACTACATCGACAAGAACCGCAACAAGAAGCCTCCAGCCGTGAGCCGACGCGTGAGAAGAAATACCGCAACTTCTCCAAGAACAAGAAGCTCTTCCACCGCGTCCTCGCGCGCTTGACGACATCAACATCTCTCGACACGGAGACATGGAGCGATTTAGGCGAGGATGAACCGCAAGAGAAGAAGGGCGACGACAACTTCTCCCAAGATGTGCTTCATGGCCGACACCAATGGCATCACGACTCAGAGCTCTACAAAGGACTTGGACGAGGTACCCTCCTATGACCACTCAATGAAGCTTTCAGAACTAGGAAAATTTCATGCTAGAGCTAGAGCTAGGTGTACGGAGCTTGAGAAGGAAGTAGGTACCTTGACTCGGGAGTTAGATTCTCTTAGATCTTCTTCCTGCCGAGTCACTGATGATTGCTCTTTGTGTGATGCTATTCTTGTGGAGTTGGAGAACTTAAGGACTATGCATGATAGTGTGTTGACTGAATTAGATAATCTTAAGTTGAAGAATGCTAGCGATAATTTTTTTATGCTATTCCACTAGATGCTAGTTTTCTTCATGCTCACTCTACTCCTTCTTGTGCTAATTGCCCTAAATTGCTTGCCGAAATTGATGTCATGAGCGAACACCTTAGAAAGCTTTCTGCTAGAAATGATGAACTTGAATTGCATGCTTCTAAGGATCCAATTAGCTCATGTGAGGGCTGTAGGCAACTAAAACTTGACAATGATGTTTTGAATGTCAAGTGTGGTCAACTTGCTAAGGACTTACTAGTTAGGTCAAAATCTGGTTGCCTGTTGTTTGTTGGGGTTAAGGATGATGTGGATCAAATCCATGTCGAGCTTAGGAAAAAGTTAAAAGACCAAACTCTTAGGATTAGAGATGCTCCTTGCGTTTCTTGTGAGGCCCTCAAGATTGAGGCAGCCGTGCTAGGGAACAAAAGCACGTCTTGAGAGATCTTCTCTTTCTCTTCTCGGTTCTTCTTCTTCCTCTCCTTCCCCTATTCTTCTTGTGCTTCTTTCTTTCGAGATTGCCAGTATCTTATGAGCACTCTCGAGAAGTTTGTTGGAGGCAAGAAGAAGCTCAATCTTATTCTAGACCAATCCAAGATTAGTAGATTCAATCAAGGTCTAGGATTTGATCCCTTGGAGCATGCTCGGGCTCATCCTCCCACCATTGTATGCGGCTCCAAGAGTGGTGAGATTGTGGTAGCTCCCAGAGTGAATACCACCTTGTTTAGGTCTGCTGGGGATGTCCATAGGACTTCTGGCCAGAAAGGTGTTACTCCTATTGCTTCTGCCTCTAGCAAGGCGAAGTACACATACACCTTCTGTAAGAAGGATGGTCACCTAGTAGATTCTCGCTCAGAGCGCCAAGATCAATCGGCGTGAGCGTGTTGTCGCCCTTAAGAGTATTGTGGTCATCCTAGACTTTGAGTGCTCCTAAGGCACACACCGCTTCTAGACAAAGTTAGAGAGTTGCCTATTTTGGGCAATCCCGGACTCGGTTTTCATGCTAGTTCTTTGAGTTTTAGTCCTGAAGCCGTTCGTAGTCGGTCTTTTCTCGTCCTCTTGATATTCCTCGCTTTTTCTCATCGAGGTAGATATCGCCGCGTGAGGTGTTTTCTCGGTAGGAGTTTTAGGCGCTTTCACTGGGTGCTTGGCTTTTGCACCACGGTAGACCAACCCGCCAAATCTAGATCATCTACTAGAGTTGCTCACGATCTTGTTATGGTTAAACGTTAGAGAGACACTCGAGTCCATCTTCTTCGTGGATTGCACTGAGGTGTCGTATGGTTCAAGATTGGGTTCCTAAGTCTTCACTCTATCCCAAGATCGAGTCATCTTTCTCTCTTGTGTCTTGATCGTTTTCATCGGATGGGGAAGGGAGATGTTTGGATTATCGACTCCGTTGTTCTCGCTATATGACCGAGATTCTCGATGGTTCTCTTCCCTAGTCCGAGCCCCGTGATGAGTTGATCACTTTTGGGATGCCTCTTCGTAGAGTCATTGCTAAAGGTA
The DNA here is from genome assembly GCA_036346275.1 of Otatea glauca. Classification (NCBI taxonomy): domain Eukaryota; kingdom Viridiplantae; phylum Streptophyta; class Magnoliopsida; order Poales; family Poaceae; genus Otatea; species Otatea glauca. The sequence goes on along the minus strand of CM070722.1, from coordinate 6,667,393 downwards.
CCATCAAGATTAATGACAATTTCATTCTTAAAGATGTTGCCTTAGTAAGTAAGTGCAATACAATTTGCTTTCTGCTTTCGGCAAATTATTGATGACTCTTTCGAGGTGAGTTTTAAGAGTAATGCTGTAGAAACCTCGATTCATCGTGAGGGTTAGTTTATGGGATTTCTAGATTTTAGAGAGTCTTCCGTGGCGATTTTTCTCGCTTCTTCCGAAACTCTCTTCTGTTTGATTGCTTCAGAGTCCCCGATCTCTCCTTCCGCATAGGAGACTTGGTCACATTGATTTGATCATTTGACTGAAAGTTAGCGTACCACGATCTCATTCGTGGTTTGCCCAAACTCAAAATGGTCAAAGACTTAGTTTGCTCTCCCTGCCGACATGGCACTACAAGAAACAGAGAAAAATTCGTGGGTTTTTTAAATTCGTGAGCCCAAAAAAACCCACGAATTTATTTATTTAAATTCGTCGGTTTGTATAAAACCCATGTTTTTAATTAAATTCGTGGGCCAAAACGAAACACACGAATTTAATCATTTAAATTCGTGAGCCCGAAGTAACCCACGAATTTAAATATTTAAATTCGTGTGCCAAAAAATTACCCACGAATTTAAAAATTTAAATTCGTGGGCCACCAATTACCCACGAATTTAAGTTTTTAAATTCGTGGGCCCACCTTACCCACGAATTTATCCCGGGCAAAAAAACCCTACGGGCCCAGCGAGACGCGCCTGCCTCCCTCCCCACGCCCGCCCGCGCCGCCGCCCGCGCCCCGCCCCGACCCGCCCCCGCCCCGCAGCCGATCCTCCCATCTCCCTCCTCGCTCGCCGCCGACGCAGAAGTTCCCGTCGTCGCTGCCCTTGCCACCTCCTCCTCCATGGTCAGGCTCTCTCACCTTCGTTCCTCTCCCAAACCTACGATCCCCAATCCTCATGAAGCTAACCTGTGCTGTGCGTCCAGGCGTGTCCATGCGTGCTCGCAGGGTCGGAGAAGACGCAGTCGAACCCGATGAGGGAGATCAAGGTGCAGAAGCTGGTGATCTACATCTCCGTCGGAGAGAGCGGAGATCGCCTCACCCGTGTCGTGCCTCCCAGGTTGGGTCCGTTCCCGTTCTTGCGCTTCAGACCCTTGCGCGAACCAAATGTTTATGCTGTTATAGCTGTTCGTGTAGCACGTGAGCTTTGTTTTGCTACAACCTGATGCGGTATTAGGTGGTTTGTGGTCGTGATTTGATTGTATGGTCTTTGTAGTGACGTGTGCTCTGAGTTGTTTTAGTAACCGTTGATATGTTCAAAGTAAGCTATTCTTGGCAGTGCAAGGATGGATTTGGGGCAAAGGGATTTTGAAATTAGTGTGTTGTTCCTTTTCTTGTCTCACCAACTAAACGGATCAGGTATACAGCTAGCTACTTAATTGTCAGTAGTCAATTGTTCAGTCTTCAGACAAGTTCCCTGGCGTCTTATAGTCGCAAGATAACTTATTGATAATTTTGGTAGAAATGCGAATTATTGACTGTAGAATGAGAGCTCAAAGCAGCATGATTTGTAATTGCAGTTTATAAAATTCGTGGGACAAGGACGAATTTTTGCTGTGTATACATAAAAGCTTGTCTGTTGTTCTAGTGTGAACCGCAGTTGTTGAAACTGGATAGTGGATATTGGCTGTTTTCCCTTTTCATGGTTCTGTCGCATAAGGAAAGTAATGCCTTTGTTAAGGATGTCGTATAGATCATCCTAGGTTGCTCTGCCCAGAATGGATTGAGCCGTTTGCTTTAATTGCATTTATAGCCTAAAGCCAAATTATGAACCGCATATTTAATTTGCATATGCTGATAAGTCAATCATGCATCATAGTGTTTTAGATTTTGGTCATTGTAGTTGATGCCATTTTACTCTTACTTACCTTAAACTAGTACCAGTAAATCTATTTTTGCTTCCACACTTGCAGGTCTTGAAGCAACTGAGTGGACAGTCACCAGTGTTCTCTAAGGGTATATATCTTTATCTTCTACCTGTTTTGTTTTCTCTTTTCATAACAGCTAGAAGATTCTTCCCTTGTTTCACATTTTCTCACTGTCCACATTCTTCCGCTGGATACACTGTCCGCTCCTTTGGTATCAGGTGTAATGAGAAGATTGCCTGCTATGTATCTGTAAGGGGTGAGAAGGCAATGCAACTTCTTGGGAGTGGACTAAAGGTGAAGGAATTTGAACTACTGAGAAGAAACTTCAGTCATACAGGTTGCTTTGGTTTTGGGATCCAGGAGCACATTGATCTTGGCATCAAATGAGATCTTCAACCTGTTCTTCATAATTTATTAAAACTTACGGGAATCCTCATGTGAATATAACTTTGAGAAAGGCGTAGCTTTGTTGTCTTTGATTGGCAATATATTATAACTGCAAATGTTTTTTTGTCTGCTGAGTGGATGTCCTATTTACAAGAGAGGTCATGCCGAAATTTTGTACATTTCGGAGACTTAGTTTTAAGCCGGTTTTGAAGAGTTAAAAGGTTGGTTTCAGATTTTAGTCGTAATAGGTTTGGTGTCTCGTTTGTTAATTCTTCGCTCGCTTGAACTTCATTGTGGTGTTTGTCTTTGTGTTAGTGTTTCCGATCGATTTGAACAAAATAGATGATCCTTCTTATTTATTCTTCGCTTAGCAATTTTTAGTTTCAATTTTCTTTTGCCTTTTCTTTTCTTCTTTAGTTGTTATATGTATTGAGTGCGATACATACATACATACATACATACATACATACATACATATATATATATATATATATATATATATATATATATATATATATATATATATATATATATATACATACATTTGGATATATATACATTTTTTTGTAAAATGAGCGAGTTAAATTAAGGGGTTTATTAAACCCACGAATTTAATTGCTTAAATTGTGGTTTAATAAACCCACGAATTTATCAATTAAATTGGGCTAAAAACCCACAATTTATCAGATAAATTCGTGGGTTTAATAAACCCACAATTTAATCTGATAAATTTGGGTTTTTTAGCCCACAATTTAATCGATAAATTGTGTGTTTATTAAACCCACGAATTTAATCTGCTTAAATTGTGGGTTTATTAAACCCACTAATTTAACTCGTAAACCCAATTAAATTCGTGGGCTTAGCGTAAACTCACGAATTTAACTTAAATTGTGGTACCACGAATTTAACTTAAATTGCGGGTACCTACGAATTTAATTAATTAATTTCACGAGTTAAATTCGTGAACTAAATTGACGGTTTGCTCACAATTTAAATTAAATTGTGGGTTTAGCTTAAATTGTGGGTTTTGGCCCACTTTTTTCCCCGATTCTTGTAGTGTGGCAAGATGGTTGTCGCTTCTCATCCCCACCATTGTTGTGATGATGATGCACTGTGACAGCTTTTTACATATGGACAATCGTTGGTCCAAATTAGAGTGCACCAATGGGAGGAAGTGGTATGTTCTTGTCATTGTTGATGATTTTTGAGGTATTCTTGGGTGCTCTTCATGTCCTTGAAGGATGAGACTTTTACCCATTTTAGGGTTTGGTTCATAGGTTGTCTTTGAGCTCCCTAGTGCCCTACGAGCCATAATGCAAGTGACAATGGCACGGAGTTTAAGAACTCCTATTTTGAGAGTTTTTGTGTGAGTCTGGTTTAGAGCATCGCTTCTCTCTCCCACGCCCCTCAAAGAAATGGCGAGTGGAAAGGAAGAACATGACCCCGTAGAAATGGCCGTGACGATGCTAGGCAGTACAAGACTCTAGGAAGTTTTAATGAGGCTATAGCTACCGCTTGCCATGTTTCTAATCGTATTCTTGAGAGCACATTTGCACCGCACTTTTACGAAGTTGAGGTATGGGCGAAAGCCCAAGATTTCTCATTTTCGTGTGTTTGGTTGTAAGTGTTTTATTTTGAAGTCCGTAACCTCGGATAAGTTTGAGTCTCGTTCTTCTGATGGTATCTTTCTGGGTTATTCGACTTCTTCTCGTAGCTATAGGGTCTGGAGTTGCGATGCGCATAGGATCATAGAGACCTATGAAGTGACCTTTGATGAGGCTAGCCCAGGAGCTAGATCCGATATTTCAGGCTCTTCTTCTTCCTCCGAGACCATCTTTGTATAGGATGAGGATGATGGAGATGATGGTGTTCTACCTGATCCAGTCCCCTCTACACCTGAAGTGCCTCCTGTTTCCATTTCTGCACCTCAGGAAGGCCAACCCTTGCCTTCTGACTCTCATTCAGCTAGTGGCTCTGCTCCTACCTCTTCTGTGCATGAGGTAGAGCCCATCGCTACACTCTCCCACCATATTCGGCGTTCTCATCCACCGATCGGATCATCGGCGATCCGCTTTGAGCGAGTCACTCGCTCAAAATCAGGTTTGTCCAGTTTCTGCCTTCACTCTGCTTTTGTTGCCTCGATTGAGCCGAAGGATGTGACTCATGCATTATCTGACGAGTCTTGGACTAATGCTATGCATGAGGAACTTGAAAACTTCGAGAGGAACAAAGTCCGCGCCTTGTAGAACGTCCATCTGGTCATAATGTCATTGGGACCAAGTGGGTGTTCAAAAACAATCAGAGTGAGGATGGGGTTGTCATTCGCAATAAGGCTAGGCTAGTTGCACAGGGCTTTTCTCAGGTTAAGGGTCTTGACTTTGAGGAGACCTTTGCCCTGTGGCTAGACTAGAGGCTATTAGGATCTTGCTTGCATTCTCTGCACCCCGGGGCTTCAAGCTCTATCAAATGGATGTCAAGAGTGCATTCCTCAATGGCTATATTGAGGAAGAGGTTTATGTCAAACAACCTCTAGGATTCGAGAACCCGAAGTTTTCGAGTCATGTATACAAGCTCTCCAAAGCTCTGTTTGGACTCAAGCAGGCCCCCAGAGCATGGTATGAGAGGCTCAAGTCTTTTCTTCTCAGCCATGACTTCAAAATGGGCGTAGTAGACAAGACTTTGTTCATCAGACACCATGAGTTGCATTTTCTTCTCGTCCAGATTTATGTGGACGATATCATTTTTGTGGCTCGTCTCATCGCTTGTGTCTCAGTTTTCTGAGGTGATGAGCACATAGTTTGAGATGAGTATGATGGGCGAGTTGAGCTACTTTCTTGGCTTCGGATCAAGCGACTGGAGAGTACTTTCTTGCATCAAGGCAAGTATACCCGTGACCTCCCGAGGCGCTCGATATGTCCGATGGGAAGCCGTGATGACTCCTATGGCCACCACCGCTGCCCTCGAGCCCAATGAGGATGGTGAGCTCGCCGATCAAAAGGAGTTTGAGCATGATCGGCTCCTCTTGTACCTCACCGCTTGAGGCCGGACATACATTTCATTGTGTGTCCAGGCGCTCGATTTCAAGCTTCTCCTCGCGCTCTCACCGCTGACGGTCAAGCGCATCTTCAGTACCTACGTGCTACCACCGATTATGGTATTTGGTACTCTTCTTCTTCTTGTTTATCTCTTAGAGCCTTTTCCGATGCCGACTTTGTCGGGTCAGAGGATAGATAGGAAGAGCACTTCGGCACTTGCCAATTCATTGGTATTTCTCTTGTTTCTTGGTCATCTAGGAAGCGGTGCTGGGTTGCATACCCCACCGAGGCCGAGTATGTTGTCGCAACCGATTGTCAGTAGCTGTGTGCTCTGGATGAGATTGACCTTACGGGACTATGGGTTAGAGATAGAGAGTGTGCCACTTTTCTGTGACAACACTTCAGCTATTTGCATTGCTAAAAACCCAGTGCAACATTTCCGGACCAAGCACATTGATATTAGATATCACTTCCTTAGAGACCATGTGGAGAAGGGAGATATCGCGCTTCAGTTCGTAGAGAGTGACCTTCAGCTAGCCGATATCTTCACCAAGCCTTTGGATAGCTCCAGATTTGTTGCCTTGAGGAGTGAGCTTGGAGTCGTGAGCCCTTACGGCCTTTCGTGAGGTGGAGCTGGTTTGTATATTATGTATTATATGTTTTCTTCCAGCTTTTCTTTTCTTTGTGTTTCTTTTGGGTGACTTTGGGCTTGTTTTCTTGAGTTGAGTTCACTCACTTAGACTTCTGGCATGCCTTGCATGGACCTATTATCTTGTGCTTTAGGTTGCTATCATGCGTGATTAGTCGTTTCTCTCTTCTCTCCGGTTGAGTTCCTCATAGTCTTATAAGTCTAGCGGTATTGGGCCTCCGGGTAGACAGAGGTCCAGTGCACTCCTTAGTTGGGATCTAGAGTCAGATTCCCTATGTCAGTCACTGGGGAAGATAAGAGCGAGTCTGAGCCGTAGTGAGTCTCTTCTACCTTATCTATACTCAATAGCCATCCAGTTTTGCAGTTTCTCGACTTCTTCTCCTCATTCTATTTTTTTTGTTGTTATTGAGTTCATTCGAGTTTTCTTTATGCCTAATCTTGATAATAACTCAACTTTAACTAGATTTAAGCTTAAAATTGATTCATTTGTTGAGGGGGAGTTTGGGAATCTGTACATGCATTGCATTTAGATTGTATTTTCTGTTTTATGAGCTTTGTCTATTATGCAATTGACTCAATCTTTATGAAATACATCATGCTATATCTTTTGAAGAAAATCACTAGCTTAGATATGTCCAAGTCCATTTATCATGCTAAGCTTATTAAAATCTGAAAATTTTGAAAGCTTTAAATGAAAACTTGACGAAACATGTTGCTTTTACTTACTAAGTTTCTTCTCTAGGGGTTTTTACCATGAATTGTGAAATTTTGGATTTCTCTATAGTCCCTATAGCAACTTGGGTGAAATTTGTTTGATCCATATTTGAGTCCTTCAGAATTGCTCATATGTGCTAAATTAAAAAAAAATGACTCTTTTGTGCAAAATGGATCTCAACACTTTATATTCACGAGATTGCTTCCCATTGCACTTGGGATAAACTTGGAATATATTGTGTATGACCAAGATCATTCTCTTAAGAGTTACTCTTGAGATGATCGAAAAAGGCTTGAGTCAATTTATAAAAAATGCAAATATCAAACACATAAGTGGGTAAAGAATGCAAATAATGTCAAACATTTGCACCCCGCTATGTTTTTTAAAGTCTTAAAGAAAATTTGCATAAATTGAAAAATGAGCTTGAAGGACCTTATATGCACTTCAAAATTCCCCAAAGTGTTGAGTAGGTTGAACTCTAGGTTTTTCATTTGATCCTTGAGTGGTTTTGCTTCTAGCTTTGAAACTTTGCTAAGTTTTGCACTTGTCAAATCATGCTAAAATGAAATATTGTAAAACTCAGCTTTTCATAAAATGTATTGGTCTTGGACATGTCTTAGTTCACCATATTCAAATTGACAAGCTTGGTGTAATATCTTTCCATTTTGATCAATTGGATAATCTTTAAAGCTCTTTAGATTGCATTTCATGCATACATAAAAAATTTGATGCCTATATTGCCAAAAGGGGGAGAAAACGTAGAAAAGGCATCACTAAAAAGATAAAAATGTGAATGCTTATTTGGTTATTATGATCTTTGTAAATCTATGCTACTACTTCTTTTGGATCATAATTTCATAATCACATTTGACATGTTTAGTTGGATTTTAGAGTTTTTGTTGAAAACTTGCTCTTTCTTAAATTTAACTCTAAAATCTAAATTTCTCTTCGTCAACTTGGTCATGATTTTATATCTTTCTCCGTGGACCAAGTTTGGCTTTGCAATCAAATTGCTTTCTTCTTCTCTCATTCAAACTCAAATTTATGCCTTTTGTGTGGTTTGTCAATATACTCATCAAGGGGGAGATTGAAGGACCATGTGGAGGTCCATCCATGTTTGTGATGAGTATTTGACTAAATTTGAGCTTGGGTTGCTCTTGTTTGAGTTTGATTTGAATTGGATTTTCAATTGAAGCAATTTGAGGTCTTCTCTGCTTTCCGGTGCTACTGCTAGAACGAGAAAAAATGAATTTTAATGAGTGTACTTTGATGGATTTATTTCACATCTTTGTGGGCATTGCTATGTGAGGAGTTTCCTTGTCTTTGATGGTTGCAGGGCGACGGTGTTAGGTCATGGTGAGGCTGGAGGATGACCAGGACTAGGCGAGGAGCGTCAGAGGTCCAGACGGTTGGGAGATCGCCGGAAGATGATTGGAGACAGAGTCCGGGCAAGTCAAGAAGACAAGGAAAGGAGATGATTCTAGTTAGATGCCGCGTGGATCAATGAGGGCCGTTGGATTGAGGTCTAGTTGATAGGTTAGCGGGTCTAGGTAGTATGCTTTGAAAACCGTGCAAGAAAATCCGGTATGTGTGTGGGTTTTGGGTTAGCCCTTGCATGGCTGTGTGTGTGGATTAATCCTACCCATTGATGGATGCTCTAGGGTTTAGAGGTTCATCCAAGGGTGGTAGGTGGCCCAAGAGTTGTATAAATAGGGGTGGAGGTGTAGCCTTCCCCCTTGAAGGTTTTGTGGTTTTTGATGCTCCTTTGAGCTTTGCCCACATGAATGTGAGGCTTTGTAACCTCTCCTTCCAGAAATTAAATGTTTCCTCAAATTATTTCTTTTTTTTGTGCATTTACATTACGCATTTAAATTACGCAATTTACATTATGCACTTAAATTTCGCAATTAAATTTAGCACTTACATTCTTGCAATTTACATTTATGTAATTTGGATTTGCCTCCCCTCCTTCTAAATGTTCTTCTAGGATGTCTTGAGGGTGTTTATTTGGTTCTACATCTTTCTTACACCCTTGGATAGACTAGAGATCAAGTTTTTTATCAAATTGCAAATCTGTCCAGAACTTGTTCTTCGCGCAGCAGTCAGTGTTTGATTTTTCTAAAAATATAGAAAACTCATTTTTGAGTGATTCTTATTGGAGAAGTTGAAGGACTAATATATCCATCTGTAGAAAATTTCTTGAGTCCACTGGTTGCACCGTTTGAGATCTATGAAGTGAAAACCGAGCCTCAAACTTTCTGGTCGAAGTTCCTGACTGTCTGTATTACTTGATTTTTCATTCTTATTCTACAAGGATTTCTGAGGTGATTTTTGGTGGAATATTTCACTACTCAACTGTTCATAGGGAAAGAAAATTCTCAACAATTTTAGAGCAACAGAAACTCACCAACCACCTGTTCCAACTGAGGACAATTTTTGAAAATCTGCTTTAACTTTTCTGAAAAGAGACTTTGGTGTTTTAGCTTTATCTCTTTTAGAAAAGAAGTCTTTTGAATTGATTACTCTTTTGTTTGGACACTTGACAACCAGGATTGTGATTAAAAAGCCCCTCACATGATTCATGGTTTTTATCCATGCAAGCTAGGGGTACACATAGTTGTCTAATTATTCTGGATTTTGGAGGGTGTGTGAATCTGAGAAGCACCAGTTTGAACGAAAATCTTCGGGTGCTTTAGATTTTTATTGCAAGAGTGTTTGGAGTGCTTTGAGTGGGGAAATTGTATTTGGGATCATTCACCCTCCCCCTCTGATCGCCATTTCGATCTTTCAAAAAGCTAAAAGCTAGGCTGGACCTGTGTTTGTAGATATTACTGAGGGAATTAGCTATTTGTCCATCGGTCTCTTATGAAAAGCTACAGCTGCTTTTCAACTCAGAAAGCTAAAAAACAGCTTTTCAGCTCAAAAAACCAAAAATAGCTATTCAGAAAATCTATAGATCCCCAAATAGGTCCTAAAGCTATTGATGGTGGTACTCGCTAGCTAACTCAACTGTCCTTCGTTTTCATGCCATTTAACCGGTCTCGTAGATCATAAATCATGACTAGTACAATGTCCGTCCAACCAAGGTTTCAAATTTCATTTTCGGATCACATCTCGAGGTGGACAAAATTCAAAATTTTGGTGAGATTTTGGAATTTCGATCAAAATTTGGACAAAATTCAAAAACCAAATTTCAAATCCAGTATTTTTGCGGAACCCTAAACCAAAATTTTGGCGAAATTGGCCAACATTTTGGTGGTTTTCAACCCCCTGTGAAATTGTCTCTCCAGGCTAAAAATTTTTGGAAAAAATATGAAAAATCAAGCAAGCATTTATCTACATTTTTTATATGTTTGAATGCAAAATACTAAGTATTTGCACATAAAATTTCCAAGTTAAGGTTTAGAGTTTAGGCCGAAATACATCATTTAAGTCTGAAATCCAAGTTAGGGTTTTGGGGTTAGGTTGAAATACAATTTAAGGCCGAAATCCATGTTAGGATTTAGGGTTTATGCCAAAATCCATGTTAGGGTTTAGGATTATGTTTACATAATTTTTATATTTATTTTTTTGCAAACATTTCATATGTTTTCCTCATAAAAGGCATTACAATTCTCCATAAAAAATTGGTACGAAATCTAGTTCAAAAATTCGAAATCTTAGCGAAATTTCGCCAAATTTACTGAAAATATTGTAGCAAACCCTAATTTTCAAAAAAATTTATTCCACCTAGATTTGGAATCTCAACCCTGGCCGAAATCCAGAATTTTGTCGAGATTTGGAACCCTGTGTCCAACTTTATAAAGTGTATTTTTTGAATGGCTTGTCCGTAAATATAGGGCATATTTAATGTTCTAATGTAAATTAGTACGATGTTTCCTTTATAACACTAATAAATATCCGGATTTAACTAATATTATTTACATGCATGCACTGAATATTTCTTAGAGATAATAATTAGAGGTAGTCTAATCATTTTTAATATCTTCTTATTTTATGTGCCAAGAGAAAATACGACAATAAAACCTAGGGAAGGAGTATGTATCTATCGATATCTGAGCATACCTAGTCCCATGTACATATTTTTTGCAAGTTTAATCCTCTAACGCATATTTTTTTGCAAAATGGCTCCCTCCCTCACTGCACAGTGTCCAAACAGTGCTGACACAGCCAAAGCCGTTGCCTCCAAGTCCCTCAGCACGCACAATCGCGGGACCAGCTTCCTCCCGTGCTCCCCGAACACGAAAAGGAACACGTGTCACCTACTGCGTCTTCTGTAGTAGAAGAGGAGGCTATTTTTGTAAAAAAAATATGTTAGGAGGTTAAATTAGTAAAAAAGTTATATATAAAGGACTAGATATACGCAGTATTCGTGTCTGGCCAGCTGCAATGGACTGCTGGGACCCGAACTCGCAAATCCGGACCCTCCGTGTATTCTGTGCGACCAGATCACGCTAGCACACACAATATCTGTGGTTGCACATCACGAGACATTCACGAAGATATAAGAATAAATAGTGCAAACATTTATATAAACTGAGTTATACGACCTTATGGTCTCCTTACAGATAGGTCACCACACAGGCTTACATTAATCAAAGTAAAGAAATAGCAATGAACATAAAAAAAGGTCGTGGAAGCCTTCATCTTGCCACAGTAACCGATGGGCTTGCCCCTAGTTCATCGTGTCTCGATGTACTCCTCCTCCCAAACCGTGTAGTCTCCTCCACCGATGTTGGGGTTGAAAGCAAGGTGGGGTGAGTACACAAGGCACTCAACAAGTAATGCATGAATGCAAGACTATTACTATATGCGAGATCTTGTTCCAAAGGATTGGCTTAAATGGTTCTTTTGCATCAAGCAGGCATTTTTAACCAATATCTTAGTTAGATTAAAGCAGAGAATAGTTATACGTAATAATAATTTCAAATGGTTTTTCCATGAGGTTTCCCGGCACACAGCCTTAACAGTTCATTTTTAACACTTGGCACACAGCCACCCCTTCCATGTTTTGTTTATGAAAATCTACCCCTTGACTGTAATCCCCGAGCAATGCTCAATTCCGTGAGCACGGCTATTCAATAGTTTTGACACTCAGAGGTTGTACACTTTACCCACAAGATACACCGCTCACCACACACAGTGATTGTCCGCAACAAAGCTTTTCAGGAACCTCTACCTTAACCAAAGAACCTCTCCGGTATTGCCTTCACTATCACTTCCCTCACACAGAGCCGAAGTATAGGACCGGCCAATCACCGTTGGATGGGCACCAAGCCGTAGCACAGTCGCTCCCCATACAGATACACCCCGTGTCTGTCACCCCGAGGTATCGGAGGAAAGATATCGTAACCCTAGTCAACTAGGTCTGTCCCATATCGCATATGTGGTTGTACGGTGACTCGGATCAAAGGCTTGCAAGGTGAAGTCCTTAACCGACCAAGGCAAGACTTCCAACACTCAACAATGGCACACGACTCACATCACTCATCAACCCACTCGCCACATGTGCCCACCAGCACACCTCTTGCCACTTGCCCCAGCCTAAAACATTTCCCACCCCATTGATTATTGTGCAACACATGCCAAGAATAACTCAACATCAATATGGAACCACACAGTCACCATACTTCCATATCATCATGTGGCATCATCACACCACTTTCAAAATACATTCAATATTCCATTAGTCAATTTTGTAGCATTTCTCGAAAGATCATTCATGACTCATTGCAAGGCTAAGCATCTACTCACTGCCTAGCCTCCCGTGTTGGCACAATATTAACATCCAACTAATATAATCAAACTTAGGGTGACAATGATTTAGGCATACAATTAATAATTCAAGGTGGCATAACAAAATGGGTTGATTAACTACATTATCCCAAATTAATTTAAATTCATTTTAAATAATTAGCATGCATAGTTTCAAAGCATAAATTACATTTTAAAATCTGGGATCAAAATGATCAAAGCATCACTTGCCTTCAAAGAGTTGCTGGTCGTGTTCAAGCTTGGTCTTGAGCGACGAATTCTTCCTCGAAACTTTCCGACAAATTTGCGCTCTCACGCTGCACAAACAAAAAGATACAATAAATAGCTAATACAGAAGACTAGATGACCTCAAAATTCAAATAAAATTCACCATTAAATATCTCATAATTTTATGAATTTTTAGAAATTTGAATCACCCAAATCCGAGTTAAAATGCAAGAGTTATAGTCATTTGAAGTTTGAATAAAATCAAAATACGTAAATTAAGAAAATATGATTTTTCTGAATTATTTTATACTGAAATTCGCATAAATGACGTCAGATCGTGTCATGATGACGCCAGACAGAAATGAATTTCGGTCGAAAATTTTTATATATAAAAATATTTATGACGCTCATTCTTGTCGACGCCAAGACGACACGTGGCGACCTCTAGTGCCGCCACGTTGTTTGATTCATGGGTCGGGTCCACGGTTGGATCCGTCCACCGTGGATCGGCAAGACCGCGTGCTCATGCACCGGTGACGCAAGCCGTGGCGTCGCCGACGATGCGCAGCCAATCCCGACGCGACACGCGGCAAGATCCGCATCTTCGCCATCCAACGGTCGGATCTCCCCCCCCGCGCGGTTCGGCGACGCTTCGCACTCCACGCCTCCACGCGTCGCACATCCAATGGCGCGCTCAGATCCAACGGCCAGCACCGCGCCGCCACTGCGACGTCTCGGTTCAAGCGACGACACGCGGCGCAATCGCGACGGTACGCCCGAAATCGACGGCTGGATCTGGTCTCCGCCCCAGTCAAAATGCCCACGCGTCAACACGTGATTTGGCGAGGGTACGGTGCCATCTCCGCCGCACGTTCAAATCTGAACGGCGCGGATCCTTAGGGCAAAACCAGATCCAATCTCTACCATTTAGATCTAATCTAACGGCCTACGGCACCGGCGGTTTCTCGCTCAAGGCGCGACGTGGCTCAATCCTACGCATCCACTAACGATCCAACGGCTAAGACAAAAACATATCGCAGAAACTAGATCTAATCCAAGCCGCATACATCAAGATCCAACGCCACGATTCAATCTAAACATCTACAGAGATGGAGGCTACGCGACTCACCGTAACCGAACGATGCAAATCGGACGGTCGGCGGTTCGACGAGGTTGACGGCGCGAAGAAGCGAAGGTTGCCGAGTCGGGAAGATGACTCGGCGACGGCGGCTGCGGGCTTCTCCGCGAGAAGAAGTGGTCCACTCGATCGCCTTGTTTCGGTGAACTCGAACGGGTCTGAGCACGGCGGAAAGCGACGGACGGCGACGAGAGGAAGCAAAAACAACGGCGCACAAAGACGCAACTTCGGCGAGCTCGCCAGCGCTAGAGAGGGTCTCGGCGTGCGTGCGAGGAGTCAAAAGACGCAGTGAAAGGAGCTCGTCGGACGCGCTACTCGGTGCACTTAAAGGCCTCGACGTGCGCGCTACAAAGCGGCGAACGAGCGGAAACGGTCGGCGGCGTTAGCTCCGTGATCTCGCCAAGACGACCGACGTGGCGCAATCCAGCGCGTCCGTCGGCGACGATCCGGGCTCACGCGCGCGCGACGTGGCACACTCACAGCGCTCGATCCGGATCGGACGGCTTGGGTAAGCGGCGCTAGGGTTTCGGCGCGGTTGGGCGACGACACGCGACAAGAATGGGCTCGCCCATACTGCTCATGTGATTTTAAAACATTTCACATTTAAAATAATTCCAGAAATTCAATTAAATCATTTGGAGCTTTTAAAATAGCAGAAAAATTCCAGAAATTACTTTGAGATGTTTGGAACTCCATTAAAATATTTGCAATAAAACTTTGCAAAAACTTTTCCATTATTTAATTGTTTTCAAGAAAAGTCCTATTTGAATAAATCCAAATTAACTTAAATAAATTCCCAAAAATTCACAAAAAAAATCAAAAATACTTCAAAATTCAAATTAGAGCAAAAATTAGGGTGTTACAAACCTCCCCCCCTTAACAGAATCTCGTCCCCGAGATTCAGGGCTGTCTACAGAAATAGGTTAGGAAACTCCTTCTTCAGGTCTTCTTCGTGTTCCCACGTGGCTTCACTTTCCAATGGTTACTCCATTGAATTCTGCAGAACGTGTTGACTTGTTCCTTGTCTCTCCGTCCATTACGCCCGTAATCTTCATCGGATGTTCTTTGTAAGTCAGATCTTCCTGCAGATCAATTGCCTCCAAAGGTGTTTGCTCCTCCGGTACTCGAAGACACTTCTTCACTTGTGATACATGAAATACATCATGCACTCCTGCCAAAGACTGTGGTAACTCCAACTGATAAGCAACTTCACCTCTGCGGCTCAAGATCTTGAATGGTCCGACGTATCTGGGTGCGAGTTTCCCTTTTGCATGGAACCTCCTGACTCCTTTGAGATGTGTGACTCTAAGGTACACAAAATCTTGGGTTCAAAGCTCGCCTCCTGCGACGGTTGCGGATAACTCTTCTCGCCTTGATTGTGCAATCTTCAATCTTTCCCCGATCGAGGCGACCGTTCTTCCGCTTCAAGAATGTCCGGTCCAAAGACGTGTCGTTCTTTGTCTCATTCCAATTCAATGGTGTTCGACAGACCGACCATACAAAGCTTCAAATGGAGACATCCGTAAACTTGCTTGATAAGCGTTGTTGTAACTAAACTCGAAGATAAGGCAAACACTTGTCCCATGAGTTGGAATATGCTAAGGCACATGCCCTCAACATATCCTCTAATATCCGGTTAACCTCTCGGTTTGACCATCATGCGGATGGTAGGTCAGATCTTGAAGTTCAAACGAGTCCCCATTGCCTCATGTAGCTTACCCCAAAATGCGGAGGTAAATTGGGTACCTCATCTGATACTATCTTCTTCGTACTCCGTGCAAGCGCACGATCCGTGCCATATAAAGTTACGCTAGCCGGTCTCCTAATAAGTGGTCTTCACCGGTATGAAATGTGCCACTTTGGTTAGGCGATCCACTATGACCCATATGGAATCATATCCACTTTATGCGTTACGGGTAATCCGTTATGAAATCCATACCAATTTCTTCCCATTTCCATTCGTATCTTTAAGGGTTGTAATAGCCTCTTTGGTCTTTGGTGCATAGCTTTGACTCTTTGGCATATGTCACATAATGCAACATATTCGCGACTTCGTTTCATGCTTGGCCACCAAAATCTTTCCTTTAAATCTTGATACATTTTCGCACTTCTGGATGAATTGAGTATCTGAGTCATGAGCCTCCTCTAGAATTAATCGCTTCAACTCCTTTTTGTTCGTACACAAATGCGCCTTTAAACCACATAGTACCTTGTTCATCCAGCTTTGAAATCTTTTGCTTTGCCTTCATCCATTTTGCCCTTAATTCTTTTGATCTTATCATCATCTTTACGCCCTTCCTTGATCGATCTTCCGGGTAGGCCTTACTTCCAAAGTTGCTAGAATCATACCGTACCATTTCCGCTTCTAATTTAAAATCCTTACACAATTCACTGGCTTATTTCCATCGACATATTAACACCGTGGTTCTTTACGCTCAAGGCGTCGCCACTACGTTGGCTTTACCGGATGGTAGTGAATTCCACATTATAATCCTTGATTAACTCTAACCATCTTCTTTGCCTCATATTTAGGTCACTTGCGTGAAGATATACTTAAGACTTTTATGATCGCATACACTTCACATCTATTTCGATGAGATGATGACGCCATATCTTTAGTGCATGCACCACGGTAGCTAATTCCAAATCATGAGTCGGATAGTTCCCTCATGTGGTCTCAATTGCCTCGATGCATATGCAATTACCTTCCTATTTTGCATCAACACGCATCCCAATCCTCGACGCGATGCATCACAAAAGATGTCAAAGTCTTGATGAGCGTCGGGTAAAACTAGTACAGTGCCGATGTTAATCTTCTCTTCAACTCTCAAAACTCTTCCCACACTCGGTGTCCATAGGAATTTCCTTTCCTTTTCAACAATTGCGTAAGAGGTCTCGCAATCGTAGAGAATCCTTCGATGAATCGACGGTAATACCCGCCATTCCAAGGAAACTACGGTTTGGGTTACCGACTTGGGTCGCTCCCAATGCGAACCGTCTCCACTTTCTTTGGATTTACCGCAACTCCCGCTGCAGTCATTATGTGTCCAAGAAATTCAACCTTATTCTTCCGTAAATCACATTTGCTAAATTTTGCAAACAAGCGTTGCTCTCTCAACTTTTCAAGGACTAGCCTCAAATGCTCGGCGTGCTCTTCTCTCGTCTTGGAATAGATAAGGATATCATCTATGAATCTGACGGCGAACTTATCCAAATATTCCATAAAACCTTATTCATTAAGTTCATAAAATATGCCGGTGCATTTGTCAAACCAAAGGACATCATCAGAACTCGTAGTGTCCATATCTTGACGAAAATGCGCTCTTGAATATCCTCCGATCGGATCTTCAATTGATGGTATCCTCGATCGGAGATCAATTTTGAGAAGACTCGCTCCTCTTAATCGTCAAACAAATCATCGATCCCGGTAGAGGATACTTATTCTTTATCGTCACATCATTGAGTGCACGATAGTCTATACACATCCTAAAACTCCGTCCTTCTTCTTGACGAATAAGGCAGTGCTCCCCATGGCGATGAACTAGGCCTTATAAATCCCTTTTCAGTGACTCTTCAATTTGTTTCTTCATTTCCACCAATTCTTCGTGGACATCCTGTAAGGTCTCTTAGCTATGGGAGCTGTCCACGAACCAGCTCTATCACGAACTCGATATCTCTATCTGCGGCATTCGGTAAATCTTAGGAAAACGTCCGGATATCCATTGACTATGGGCACTTCCTCTAAGTGGCGCAGTCTTCATCTTTGTTGACCATCAATTGTCCATCCCACACCGATTTTGCTTCAACTCAATCTTCTTTCCATCAAGCTCTCGACCGATATGACTCTTTTCCGCATTCAAAGATCGCCTTTGTGTTTTAGTTAACTAATCCATTCCCGTGATAACATCCAAGGTTTGGGTATTAAGGACGATTAAGTTCGCTAGGAACTCAACCCCATTAATTATTAGTCTTACCCGAAACATCCTACTTTAGATCGGAGTTCGATCCGAGGATTGGACTATGAGCACACATTTAAGATTCACTATTTCCATATCATTTTGAACAGCAAAATCTCGGAAATAAAAGAATCTAAGCTCGGAATCAAATAAAGCGATGGTTGATCGAGTTTACTAGGAACTTACCCAAGATACAACATCCGTGGCGTTCGCACTTCATCCGTCGTAATGTGGTTGACTCGCCCTCGTGCAGATTCCTTGGGATGGAGTTTCTTTATTGATGCCCCGCGGTTCACGATTAGCGCGGGAGTTCTTGCCGGTGTGTTCCCAGTGTTAAAGCGGACGGGTGACACCTCCTTCTTGGGGCAATTATTGGCAAAATGCCCCATTTCATTGCAATGATAGCAACGTCTTCCCATTTGCTCGAGAGGTTCCTCCACTGCGCTACCACTTTCGGTGAGTCGAACATTCGACCCATCGGCGATTTGCCGGCAGTGGTACCCTATCATTTCCTCTGGGCTGGTACCGGATGAACTGTTGAGGTGCCGTCCTCTGCCTCTGCTGGCCCTGACGACCTCCTTGTTGTGCCATTCTGCGCTTCCTGTTGTCATCCAGCTCTCGGCGCTTGTCCTCTAATATAAGAGCTTTGTTAACTAGCTCTTGGAAGTCAGGGAATGTGTGGGTGATCAGTCCCACCTGCAACCCTGCATTCAATCCCTTCATGAAGCGGGATTGTCTGGCCTTATCCGTAGCCACGTCCTCCGGTGCGTAGCGTGCCAGTTGGGTGAACTTGTTCAGGTAATCGGCCACTGACTGGCCACCCTGCTTCAGGCTTCGGAATTCCTCCTTTTTGAGATCCATGATACCCTCGGGTACATGGTACTGGCGGAAAGCTGAGGTGAATTCCTCCCACGTGATACTCTGTGGGTCCTCATGAGCTGCGCAGAAGTTTTCCCACCATTCTGCGGCAGTTCCTTCGAGTTGATGAGAGGCATAGAGTACCCTCTCATGTCCTACACACTGGGTAATGTGCAGCTTCCTTTCAATTGTCCTTAGCCAATCGTCCGCCTCTAGTGGATTGGCGTTGCCTGAGAAGGTAGGTGGACGGGTTCTCATAAACTCCGACAACCTTGAGTAGGGGTGTGGTCCATGGTTACCCCCAGGTTAAACATTCGCAGCAGCTTGGTTGGATATCTGCTGCATGGTTTGAACCATTGTGCTCATAAGTTGAGTCAGGCGCCAAGAAGGCTCCTGTGTTTGCATATCGACCTGCAGCGGTTGAGGAATTGGCTCTTCATTCTGGTTATCCGCCTGGTTAGCTCCACTTCCGCTGGCTCCAACATTTCTACGAGTCCTCACCATCTGTTGCAAGTTTCCAAGGTTAAGAAAAGAAGAAAGCATAGACAAGTAGAAGAATTTATGTGGGGGAAACAGGTGTAACTTAATTTATTTAGCCACTTTATTGATATAATATAAAGCTGTATGGTTGCTCACAAGTGCCTAAGGGCAATGCAACGCATACTGAGACACTCACAACCAAAACAAGTAAGCAAACATAGGAACCCATGACGACTCACACCTAATGGTGACTCAAGAAAAGACGCGACTCAACCTTGAGTCTCGACACTATACTCTACTAGACTCAATCACTCATCGAGCCAACCCATTGCGGCTCCCGGAGCATACACCGTGGGTGCTCCGCATCGGGCGAATCGGTCCCAGTGACCTCTGCACTGGTGCAAAAGACCCCATCGACTCCCGGGTCCTGGGTCTGCTGCTCCGCCTTTGGTGCCTCTGCTCTGCTCCTCCGGATCTGGATCGTGTAACTCGGGGATCGCTCGGGCTCGGGTCCATCTGAGCCATCTCCAACTCCTGGATCTTACGCATGGAGTGAGCTAAGCCCTCCGCACCGGATCCTCGCCTCTGTGACCTCGGCGCGGGTCCTCTGCAGCTCTGGGATCTCATCCAAGGCATCCTCTGGGCGATGGCGTACCTCGCCAGTGGGTGATAGTGGCGTCCTCCTCCACGAGCTCCATCTGTCAAAATGGTTGTCCCGACGCGGATGGTGACGAAAGACGGTGCCCTCAACTCTGCGGAGTAAGTGCGGGCAATCGCGCATCGCTGTCGCGCCGTCTCCGGATTCGGCCTCAAAAGAAGACCTCCCGACCGTAATGTAGATAGGACGGCTCGCCTCGTCCTTTCCCGAGCATACACCGTGATCTTGACATCCCAGCGACGTCAAGTCCTGCCCGTACCACCAAGTCCCTCGATCGTGGTGCATCAAAACCTCCGAGCAATCGCATCATACGCCATAACTCTGCGGCGTATCCTCCGTCACGCTCTCCATAGGTATGGATCATCCTCATCCGCCAAAACAAACCTTGTTTAAATTAAATAGAGAATAATAAAAATTCAAAGATAGGTATGAATAAGGGAGAAGAGATAAGTCGAGATTTCTTTGACATTCTTGCTCAAGTTGATTAGGTCTTTAGAAAATAGTTTTACCCTCATAGTCACAACCAAACTAGGGTCAAGGCCTCACATCGGCTGCTCGATACCACCTCTGCGGGACCCGAACTCGCAAATCCGGACCCTCTGTGTATTCATGCCGACCGAGATCACGCTAGCACACACAGTCATACAGGGTTGCACATCACAGACATTCACGAATATATAAGAATAAATAGTGCAAACATGTATATAAACCGAGTTATGCGACCTTATGGTCTCCTACGGATAGGTCACCACACAGGCTTACATTAATCAAAGTAAAGAAATAGCAAATGGAACATAAAAAAAGGTCGTGGAAGCCTTCATCTTGCCACAGTAAACCGACTGGCTTGCCCCTAGTTCATCGTGTCCTCGATGTACTCCTCCTCCCAAACTGGTGTAGTCTCCTCCACTGATGTTGGGGTTGAAAGCAAGGTGGGGTGAGTACACAAGGCACTCAACAAGTAATGCACAGAATGCAGCACTATTACTATATGCAGATCTTGTTCCAAAGGATTGGCTTAAATGGTTCTTTTGCATCAAGCAACATTTTTAACCAATATCTTAGTTAGATTAAAGCAGTAGAACAGTTATACGTAATAATAATTTCAAATGGTTTTTCCATGAGGTTTCTCGGCACACAGCCTTAACAGTTCATTTTTAACACTTGGCACACAGCCACCCCTTCCATGTTTTGTTTACGAAAATCTACCCCTTGACTGTAATCCCCGAGCAATGCTCAATTCCGTGAGCACGGCTATTCGAATAGTTTTGACACTCTGCAGAGGTTGTACACTTTACCCACAAGATACAGCCGCTCACCACACAGGTGATTGTCCGCAACAAAGCTTTTCAGGAACCTCTACCTTAACCAAAGAACCTCTCCGGTATTGCCTTCACTATCACTTCCCTCACATAGAGCCGAAGTATAGGACCGGCCAATCACCGTTGGATGGGCACCAAGCCGTAGCACAGTGCGCGCCCCATACAGATACACCCACTGTCTTGTCACCCGAGGTATCGAGAGGAAAGATATCGAACCCTAGTCAACTAGGTCATCCCATATCGGACATGTGGTTGTACGGGTGACTCGGATCAAAGGCTTGCAAGGTGAAGTCCTTAATCCACCAAGGCAAGACTTCCAACACTCAACAGTGGCACACAGCCCAATGTGGACACAGACTCACATCACTCATTAACCCACTGCCACATAGGCCCACCAGGCACACAGCCTCTTGCCACTTGCCCCAGTCTAAAATATTTCCCACCCCATTGATTATTGTGCAACACATGCCAGCAATAACTCAACATCAATATGGAACCACACAGGTCACCATACTTCCATATCATCATGTGGCATCATCACACCACTTTCAAAATACATTCAATATTCCATTAGTCAATTTTGTAGCATTTCTCTGAAAGATCATTCATGACTCGCTGCAAGGCTAAGCATCTACTCACGGTCTAGCCTCCCGTGTTGGCACAATATTAACATCCAACTAATATAATCAAACTTAGGGTGACAATGATTTAGGGCATACAATTAATAATTCAAGGTGGCATAACAAAATGGGTTGATTAACTACATTATCCCAAATTAATTTAAATTCATTTTAAATAATTAGCATGCATAGTTTCAAAGCATAAATTACATTTTAAAATCTGGGATCAAAATGATCAAAGCATCACATGCCTTCAAAGAGTTGCTGGTCGTGTTCCGAAGCTTGGTCTTGAGCGACGAATTCTTCCTCGAAACTTTCCGACAAATTTGCGCTCTGGCGCATAAACAAAAAGATACAATAAATAGCTAATACAGAAGACTAGATGACCTCAAAAATTCAAATAAAATTCACCATTAAATATCTCATAATTTTATGAATTTTTAGAAATTTGAATCACCCAAATCCGAGTTAAAATGCAAGAGTTATAGTCATTTGAAGTTTGAATAAAATCTGAAAATACAGAAATTAAGAAAATATGATTTTTCTGAATTATTTTATACTGGAAATTCGCATAAATGACGTCAGCATCGTGTCATGATGACGTCAGCACAGAAATGAATTTCGGTCGAAAATTTTTTTATATATAAAAATATTTATGACGTCATTGCTGACGTCAGCACGACACGTGGCAGCCTCTAGTGCCGCCACGTTGTTTTGGTTCATGGGCTGGGTCCACGGTTCGGATCTGGTCCACCGTGGACTGGCAGCACTGTGCTCATGCACCGGGTGACGCAAGCCGTGGCGTCAGCGACGATGCACAGCCAATCCCGACGCGACACGCGGCAAGATCGAGCATCGCCGCATCCAACGGCCGGATCTCCCCCCACGCGGTTCGGCGACGCCGCGACTCCACGCCCACGCGTCGCACATCCAATGGCGCTCGGATCCAACGGCCAAGACCGCGCCGCCATCGCGACGTCTCGGTTCAGCGGCGACACGCGGCGCAATCGCGACGCAATGCGCCCGAAATCGACGGTGGATCCGGTCTCCGCCCGATCAAAATGCCCACGCGTCAACACGTGATTTGGCGAGGGTACGGTGCCATCTCCGCCGACGCTTCAAATCGAACGGCGCGGATCCTTAGGGCAAAACTAGATCCAATCTCTACCGTTTAGATCTAATCTAACGCCTACGATACCGGCGGTTTATCGCTCAAGGCGCGACGTGGCTCAATCCTACGATCCACTAACGATCCAACGGCTAAGACAAAAACATATCGCAGAAACTAGATCTAATCCAAGCCGTACACATCAAGATCCAACGGCCACGATTCAATCTAAACATCTACAGAGATGGAGGCTACGCGGACTCACCAGAACCGAACGATGCAAATCGGACGGTCGGCGCGGTTCGACGAGGTTGACGCGGCGAAGAAGCGAAGGTTGCCGGAGCTGGGGAAGATGACCTCGGCGACGGCTGCGCGGGCTTCTCCGGCGAGAAGAAGTGGTCCACTCGATGCGTCTTGCTTCGGTGAACTCGGAACGGGTCGAGAGCACGGCGGAAAGCGACGGACGGCGACGAGAGAAGCAAAACAACGGCGGCACAAAGACGCAACTCTGGCGAGCTCGCCGAGCGCTAGAGAGGGTCTCGGCGTGCGTCGAGAGTCAAAAGACGCAGCGAAAGGAGCTCTGTCGGACGCGCTACTCGGTGCACTTAAAGGGGCCTCGACGTGCGCGCTACAGGCGGCGAAACGAGCGGAAACGGTCGGCGGCATTAGCTCCGGTGATCTCGCGAAGACGCGACCGGCGTGGCGCAATCCCGCGCGTCGTCGCGGTGACGATCCAAGGCTCACGCGCGGCGACGTGGCACACTCACAGCGCTCGATCCGGATCGGACGGCTTGGGCTGGCGGCGCTAGGGTTTGCGCGTTGGGCGACGACACGCGACAATAATGGGCTCGCCCATTCTTCGCTCATGTGATTTTTAAAACATTTCACATTTAAAATAATTCCGAAATTCAATTAAATCATTTGGAGCTTTTAAATTAGCGTAAAAATTCCGAAATTACTTTGAGATGTTTGGAACTCCATTAAAATATTTGCAATAAAACTTTGCAAAAACTTTTCCATTATTTAATTGTTTTCAAGAAAAGTCCTATTTGAATAAATCCAAATTAACTTAAATAAATTCCCAAAAATTCACAAAAAAAATCAAAAATACTTCAAAATTTAAATTAGAGCAAAAATTAGGATGTTACAGGACCTACATGCTACGTCTGTGCTATAGATTGTCCGTTGAGATCTGTGTTAGACATGGTTCTTTTTAAGCATTCAATAGTCGTTGTATTGATGTATTTCAAAAATCTTGCATCAAAATCAGTGCCGTCAGTTGTACTAATAAACTTAGCCGGCCAATCTAGTTCCACTGTAGCCAATTTGTATTACCTTGCCATTTGTTTGTCCTTCGTTTAATTAAGGGTTAGTTCCTTATACTGGAAATTTTCAAAATATTTGATCGTGGAATTCGGACCGGATCCACATGTTAATAACACAACACATGGCATATAAGCGGGGATACAAATTTTCATGGTCAGTAAAGAATTGCCCCCGGCCCTTTAATCAACATCACCCAGCTAGCTAATGCAAATTTCTGGCTCAGCTAGTAGTTGTCGGATCACACAAGCACTCGTAAATTGTAACTAATTATTTATGAGATCTAACCAATTAGCTTTCTTCACAAACAAAATATATTTTGGGATACATCTTGGGGAACAAGACCTGATCGATCCAAGATCTTTTTTTTAGAAAGTGGGAACGATATTTGGCCAATGCAATCTCACAGTCACAGCCCACGTGTTACATGTCCAAATCTCAGAAAATCATACCAGAAAATCCACACAAATAATCTACCCTTATCAACCATACCGTTAAACTGTGCTACAGCTTACGACCTTAATCCAAGATCAAAAGCATATGTTGTCTATTTATAAGGTAAATTACGTTTTCTTTAAGTGTAAGTGTAACACCCCAATATTTGGCTCAAAATAATATAACATTCTCATTTATGCATTTCGTGAATTTTAGGAATTTTGGAATTCTCTGGACTTTATTTCATATTTTTTAATTAGGCATATTATGGAAATTATTTAAATATTTAAAAATTATAAATAAAATTATGTAAAAAATATTTTATTTGTTTTCTAAATGTCTCAAAATATTTTTCAAATTTTTTTGCTAAATTATTTGAATTGTTTTGATATGTAGAATTATTTTAAATCAAAAGGTTGGAAAATGATTTCAATAGTGTTTGTTCCGAAACCTTAATGGGCCCAGCCCAATTTTCAGGCTGGCCCTATCCAACCCGTCTCAGCCTGCTCGCCTGCAAAACTCTAGATTATCCACCGTTAGATCTTGATCGGGCGGGTGCGGTTAGATTGGAAACCCTAGAGTGTTTTGGTCATTGGATCGTGCTTGCATGAACAGTCGGGATTGAGCCGCGTTGCGTGCAATGGAAGCCATTGGATTCGTGATGTGTGGACGACTCGGATTTTGTCTTCCTCCGCACACTGCCGCCGTCTTGGATCCGTCATCCGTCGCCGTGTTGCTTTGGTTCTCCAGGTCAAGCACAGAAGCCGAGATATTTAAATGCCGATCGAATCAACACCCGAGGAAGCCCGTCTCAAGCCACACCTTTTGCCCCATGTTTTGTCGCCCGAGGAGCTCTTATCGTGAAGATAGAACTCGCCGAAGTTCTTTTGATGTGACGTCGCTTTTCTTTGCTCCGATCCCCGCCGTTGAGCCATCTCCACCAGAGCCAAGGTCACGGGTGAATTCCCCGCGTCAAGCTGCTTCGGATCTGCGAAGAAACGTTGCTAGAAGGTCGCCTTAGGGCCAATAGCTGGGTCGTCTTCCTCATCTCTGGTGGGTTGTGTCGCCGCCGAGCTCGCTTGGAATCTCAACCGCCGGGTTCGACATGTCAGCCAGGTTGGCCATCTTGTTGTGATGGTCGGCCACATACGTTGCGCCGGTAGATGACTGGACAGTGCCACGTCATCATGTGGGGACCCACATGTAAATTACTGTGGCCATAAGCCGAGTTCATTGTGGACTAAGATAAGGGGCCCACATGTCAGTCTATGTCAATTTTTCAAAGATTATTTTTATTTGGAAAAATATAGTGCTGACATCAGCCGACGTCATTATTCCAGTTTGAAGAAAAAAATAATTCAGAAAAAATATTAACTTATTCATTTTCTAGTTTTTCTTTTAATTTGAATCTTTCGAGAGCCCGTTCTTTATCATGAGAGCTTCGATTCAGGCGATTCAAGCTTCTAAATTTTTTTAAGTTTAGAAATATTTAATAGTGAATTTTATCTAATTTTCAGAGTTTTTTTTGCTCTCTAGTTTTGTATTTTCTCGATTTATGTAGACGTGGAAATGCCTCGATCGCTCGAAGGTTGTTGATTCAAGACTAAGCTCTAGATCAAGATCAAGACCTTTTCCAAGGCATATTGTGCTTTGATCCTGTTGAGCTTAGTTTTACAAATGCTATGTTAATTTAAATTATTGCTTGTTATTTTATGCTTAGAATTGTCTTCAAATAGTTTGGGATCTAGCTACTCTACCTTAATTGGATTATGCCTACCTTGTCATTTGTATGTCATGATTATTTGTCAACATAAGATGGTTCATTATTTGTTGGTTACTATTATGTCGGGACCCGGATTTACTAATCTGAAACCCTATGTGTATACTGCACTAGTCCAGAATCATGCTAGTGCACACAGTGGCAACATAGATGAAATATCATTCTATACAAGAAATTAACTAAAAAAGTAGCAAATTATTATTAAATAAAGCAACGGACCTTATGGTCAAAGTTACACCACTATGCCTTAAGGGCTTAAGAAACAATTAAATTATTACAGCAGAAATAAAAATAACTTAGTCCATTCGATATGCCACAGGCAATCGTCTCGGAACACCTTTCTAATTCACTTAGTCTTCATAATACCTCATAGAATTCTGTATTTTCTAGTCCTACCTCAGCAACTGATCAACAAAGGTGTATAACCGTGAGTATAAAAAGTACTCAACAAGCTGTAGGGAAAATGATGCAATATATTCATGCAAGGCTTGACAAAGAATGATCATATGTTTCTTTTGTAGAAAGCAATAAATTGAATTTAAATACAATAAATAGAATTAAAGCATATTTATAAAAGGATAATAAATAACTAGTAAATCAATAGTAGACAAACACCATGTAAAACCATTATCAAACCACTAAATTCATCAGTGTTAACTTTAGACATAAAAAACAACAGTGAACTCCCTATTCACATTCGAACAATTCCACCTTCCAACAATTTATGAAACAACCTATACCTCATGTGAAATTCCCGGATATGTTTGTGACCTCGGATACGGCTATTCGAATAGTTTTACTCTGCAGAGGTTGTACTACTTTACCCACAAGACATGATCGTCTCTTGGTGTGTCAGTAGAAAGATCACGATAAAGCCTTTACAATGCTCTGTCTAAACTCGGTACTACCAACTAAGGTTTCACCCCTCATGGGCCCTCTTGAGCCATGTGAATCTACCCGTCCATCTCAGAACCCACACCCCCAACTGACAGTACTCAAATTTAGACATTGCAAATTAATTAGTTAGGTTAGTCCCATACCTTACTGTGGTTGTACGGTTATGCCCAGTTCAATGGCACATAAGATTAAGTCCTTAAGTTATCTCAGATAAGACATCTACATCCTATATGTGCTAACAGTACCCCTTTACTACACGATCACTTGCCCAAAGAAAAACTATTTTGTTCAACCAAGACCTATGGCACACCTTGCCATGTTACAACAACTTTTATAATAGTGGCTACCGGTCATAATTCAATATCTCATTAAGTTAAGAATAACATTATTCAACAGGTGATATGAATCCCATCGTAAAATAAGCATATCTAAGCATAGCTATAATAACCCAATGTTAGTAGTATGATCATGTCCAACTAATAATGTCTTAACCTAGGGTTAACAATTGTTACATGGTATTCCAATAATCAAGGTGGCATAATGTCAATTAGGTATATAGCTATTCCCTGCAATTAATCATTGATACACAAATAGCAAGCAATTGTATAAAATAAATTACTTTTGCAAACATAGATTTGACATGATCAAAGGTTACGACTTGCCTTGTTGATCTACACTAAGTCTTAATCTTCAAATTCTCTGTTCGCTCCCTCGGGATTAGCGTCTACCGAAAAAGAATGCAACAAATATAAATAAATAATAAACAGATATTCAAACAAACTCTAAACTGAAAATAAATAGCTCTAGAATGTAGAGCTTGATTTTAGAAAAATTTAAAAATTTGAATCACCTCAATCGGAGTTCATATGAAAGAGAACAGCCTCCCAAAGATTAAATTCAGAAAAATA
The DNA here is from genome assembly GCA_036346275.1 of Otatea glauca. Lineage (NCBI taxonomy): Eukaryota > Viridiplantae > Streptophyta > Magnoliopsida > Poales > Poaceae > Otatea > Otatea glauca. The sequence goes on along the minus strand of CM070722.1, from coordinate 6,639,243 downwards.
GAAAAAGAGGATTTTCTGGAATTATTTTTCCAAAGAAAAACCGATTTATTGCGTCATGCTGACGTGAGGGCTGAATTTTTCAAAAATAAAATATATTGGGAAAATAGATTAGAGGCTGACAAGTGGGCCCTTGGTCCATAGATCAGGTCCACGGCTCTGATCTATCTACGGTGGACCGGGCTCATGGCATAATGCTATGGCTAATATCATTGCTGACGTGGCGGCTGACAAGGTGCTGTGATGGACATGACGTGGCGACACGATGGCGATGACACGGACGCCATGTCAACTACCACGTTGGAGAGGCTTGGCTTGGGCTTTCGACAAAGGGAGGCGACGCAACTCGCTAGACTTGAGGACAAAGGCGCACTTGACAGTCCAATGGCGACTGATCAGCTTCGGGTTGGCACGTATATGGAAGAAGGCGACGCTGCGAACTCATAGAGAAGCAAACGGCGATGGCTGAGACAGACTGGTGGTGGAAAACGATGAAGAAGAAGAGCTCGGTTGCGATGATGCTACTCAGACGAACTCGGCAATGGAGATGACGGCATCCTAGGCGAAGGCAAGACGGTCGACGGGTGTGGTGCAAGATGCAGAGATCGAATCCGACCTCCCCGGGGATTTTATAGCCTCGGGAGGCGTAACAGACGTGGACTCCGAGACATCGGTGATGTACGGTGCGCGAACTCCTCGAGCGGCTAGGGTTAGGGTTCTGCGGCGTGGACGACGACAGGCTGGGCTGGCAGTAGCTTGGCCAGGACGGAGCTAGGCGGGCCAACGCGGAGGCGAATCGGGCTGCGAAAAAATCCAAGCAAAAGCGGGCTGGTAGGCTGGGGTGAACAAGCCACTAGGGAATAAACAGGCTGAGAAGAATTCAGCCCGATGAGATTTTTGAAAATAAAAATCATTTTATGAATTAATAATTCACCAAAAATTCAAATAAATCCAAATAAATTGAAATAAATAGCAAATGAATTTAGAAAAATTCTTTGGAGCATAAGGAGCCCAAATCTTATATTTGATGTATAGTTTAATCAAATTAAATCTTTTCCTTTATAAAAAATTCAAATTAAGCTTTAGTTATTTTGGGAAAATGCAAATGGTTCATTTTAAATTTTTAAACATTCCAAAACTCAAAATTTTGAGATGTTACAAATTAGATGCCAACATGGGTTAGTTAGATCGTGTTTAGTTTGCATAGCCATGCAATGGCTTATTGATATCATTTTGAAAATAAAAAATCAATCATGACTAATGGAATATGGAACATGTTTATGAATGGGTGTTTCATGTGTTGTCACACAATGATGTTGAGTTGTTTATAGCATATGTTACACGATAATCAATTGGTGTGGTAAATGATTTAGACAGGGCAAGTGACAAGTGGCTTTATGCCATGGTGAGCTTGTGTAGCATTTGGTTGATATGTTGACATGATGATATATGAGTGAATGTGAGGTAGTTTTCTATGAGTGAATTGTTGGAAGCCTTATCTTGGTCAATTAAGGACTTAACCTTGCAAGCTATTGAACTGGGCCAATCATGTAACCACATGTCTGGAATAGAACGGACCTAGCTAAGTAAGTTACTGAGTCTTAACATTTGATGCCTCGGGAGGATAACTAGACTGAGTGTGCGGTTATGGGGAATTTGTGTGTGCTGTGCAATGGCCTCACATCTGTCCAACGGTATATCTTTCTTATTCTTATGCTCTGAGTGAGGGAAGGAATAGCGATATGAGACCTATCAGGAGGGTCAGTGTTATGACGGAGTCTTCGAAAGGTTTTGTTATGATCTTCTAGCCACACGTCGATGGGTACGTGAAAATGTATGGAAGTATAGTTTGATCATATCATGTGGGTAAAGTGCGTAATCTCTGCAGAGTGTAAATCTATTCGGATAGTTGTATCTCTGGTTATGACAATGCTCAAGAATTTCAGTCAAGGGTTAGATTTTGTGAAATAAAATTTGGGATGGGAGACTGTGTGCCATTGGAAAGTTTGGAGTATGGTTTAAGGCTATGTGCCAGTTTATTCTTGAGAAATACTTGAAAGTTACTTATTGTTGTTGTTTTTTACTGTCATTATTTATTGTATTAACTGTAAATACTGCTTTATAGCAAAATAGCCATATTAGCCATTCAATTGAAATAGACCTTGCATATAGTTATGTTTAGAATTGCATTCTGTGCACAACTTGTTGAGTATTTCATATACTCATCATTGCTACAACAAAATTATCAGTTAAAGAGGAGTCTACACTAGCTTTTGAGGAGTACCAAGAGGAGACAAACGTCTTGGATGCGAGCCTTGTCAGTTGCCTATGGCATACTGAGGGGTTTATTTACGAATTTTTTCTCACTACATTATTATTTATTACAGTTGAGCCTTGCGTAGCATAGTCATGTAAAGTCAACCATAAGGTCAATCAACTGTCTTATATCTAATAAATGAAGTCTTTTATTTTGCTTCCACTGTGTATGATTGTGATATTTATCTATGTTGACACTGTGTGCACTAGCGTGATCCTAGACTAGTACGGTATAAACAGATGGTCTGGATTTGCATATTAGAGTCCCGACAGTAAGCCATATTTTTTTAAGAAAAATTACAATATCTTCTCATTGTGGGGCTGTCATTGAAAAATTAGTGGCACATATATTGTGAGAGAGGTATTTCTATGCATCTCTTTTTATAAGTTACACAAACATTAAAGTATGAATAAAAAATAGATATATAGTGATTACTTATCCCCACTTGTTTTAAAATTTGTGCAAATTGTCTCGAGGGGAGATGTGAATAGAAGCACTTCTCATATTGTGAATGTATATATGAAGTTATTTGGTGGCATATAATAAATTGTCCCTATTTCTTTAAGCATTGGATCGATCAATTAGAATCAAATACACGAACATCTCAAAGCCAATCTAATGGGCAGGAAAATTGACTTAGGGAAAACAAAACATCAAATATCTTACTAATGGCAAAACCGTCAAAACTGCAAACTTTCGTGTCGAGATTATTAGATCAAATTTATTAAAAATTCCATACAAAAGGCTGAACGCATAAGCCGCATCTAGGTAGAACCAACAAAAGAAGACAGTAACCAAGCATGCATGCTACAACAGGCATGTCCAGCTTATAAAGAACAAGAGGCCACAAAACGCACAGAAGTCAAACACGCGGCAACCAGATCGAATCAACCCAACAAGATGTCAACTACCGACTACGGCAAATGAATGCATCGCGTCAGCACTGGCCGGATCACGCGACGGCCGGCATGTCCTTGAGCCACTGGTCGAGCGGCTTGCCGATGGCGTAGACGACGAACCCGATCTCGCGGAGCTTCTCCGGGTCGATGACGTTGCGGCCGTCGAAGATGAATGCCGGCTTCTGCATGGCGTCGTACATGCGCTTGTAGTCGAGGTTCCTGAACACGTCCCACTCGGTGAGGATGCACACCGCGTGCGCGTCGCGGGCGGCCTCGTAGGCGTCCCAGGTGACGGCGACCTGGTTCGCCGTGGACGGGCTCATCGGCTGCAGGTGGCGTGGGTGGTCCCAGTCGAACTTGTTCATGGCGAGGTCGCGCTGCACCTGCTCCTCCGTCACCTGCGGGTCGTAGATGCTGACGACGGCCTTGTCCCCGAGCAGGCCCTTGCAGACGTCGATGGCCGGCGTTTCGCGGGTGTCACCGGTGTCCTTCTTGAAGGCGAAGCCCAGCACAGCGACCTTCTTGCCGGCGACGGTGTTGAACATGGAAGACACAACGCGGTTGACGAAGCGGCTCTTCTGGTAGTCGTTGATCCGAATGACCTGACGCCAGTAGTTGGCCACATCTGGGAGGCGGTAGCACTCGCAGATGTAGACGAGGTTGAGGATGTCCTTCTGGAAGCACGAGCCGCCGAAGCCGACGCTGGCGGAGAGGAAGCGCGGGCCGATGCGCAAGTCCTTGCCGATGGAGTGCGCCACCTCGGTGACGTTGGCGCCGGTGGCCTCGCACAGCGCCGAGATGGCGTTCACGGAGGAGATGCGCTGCGCGAGGAAGGCGTTCGCGGCGAGCTTGGACAGCTCGGCGGACCAGAGGTTGGTGGTGATGATGCGGTCCTCGGGGACCCAGTGCGCGTACACGTCCTTGAGGATGTTGACGGCGGCCCGGCCCTCGGGTGTCTCGCGGCCGCCGATGAGGACGCGGTCGGGCGCGAACAGGTCCTCCACGGCGGTGCCCTCGGCGAGGAACTCCGGGTTGGAGAGGATCTGGTACCGGACGCCGCGGCTGTTGTGGACGAGGATCTTCTCGATGGCCTCGGCGGTTTTGACGGGCACGGTGGACTTCTCGACCACGATCTTGTCGGAGCGGGAGACGTCGGCGATCATGCGCGCCGCGCTTTCCCAGTAGGTGAGGTCGGCGGCCTTGCCGGCGCCGAGGCCGCGGGTCTTGGTGGGGGTGTTGACGGAGACGAAGACGATGTCCGCCTCGCCGACGTGCCGCTCCACGTCGGTGCTGAAGAAGAGGTTGCGGCCGCGGCACTGCTTGACGACGTCGTCTAGGCCGGGCTCGTAGATGGGGAGCCGGTCGCTGTTCCACCCGGAGATGCGCGGCTCGGAGATGTCCACCACTACCACCTCGATGTCCGGGCACTTGAGGGCGATCACCGCCATCGTCGGGCCGCCCACGTAGCCGGCGCCGATGCAGCAGATCTTCACCATTTTCGTTGCTGCTACCTCTGTTTTTTTTGTTCCTGCAAATTAGGGTGTGTATGTGTGTAACGTCCCTCAAAAATACAAAAGTAGATAAAATATAAAATTAAATTAGAAGTAAGATTTTCATCTGAATTTCAATCTTTTCTATCTTTTTCTTGATTTTGGGTCTTTTAGAAAATTATTTTTAGCATTTGATTCTTGAATTATAAAATATGAAAAAAGAAATTACATAAAAAATAAAATCTATAAAGTTATATTTAAATATAAAACCATCATTAGAAATCCCTTACAAAACCCCAAGAATGTATGAACAAATTTAATATAGATAAGGATTAAAAACAATTCAAGTGGACTAGTAATAGTGGTCATATCAGAATTATTAAACATTTTGAAGACCTTATATTATCCTAAAAAACTTACCACGTCACCTAAAGTACTACATTATTCTAAAGTAAAATAATAAAAAATAATAAAATTATTCATGGCCCTTAAAAATTCAAAAACTAAAATCTACGAAATTTAATAAATAAAATTTCAGAATTTTTATAAAATAAATACAAGGGTCCATCATCTAACAACTTTTCAATATCATTCCCACACCATTATAAACTCCTAGTAAAAGTTTTAAAATTTTAAATAAAGTTTTGATCCTCAGAAAAATCAAAAATAGAAAAAGGAAAATTGTAACAGTTACATTGTCAGAATTTTAAAAAATTACAAGAGTCAATTCATGACCTGAAATTTTTACATAAGGGCAAAAACTGTCTCCAGATCACTCAAAAAAATTTCCAAAAAGTTTTGGAAAAGACTGTTAGCTCATGTAATGAAAAAACCATGCTCTGTCCAAAGAGGAGACCTCTCGGTTCTTCTTTGTTTCACTACCCTGTGGGACCCCCTATTCACCCTGGCCCATTTGGCAACAACATAGCCTTGCCCCTTCTCCAGCTAAGCACTGCTCTACCTTGCCCTGCCCTTGCCGTTTCTTACTGTGGCAACGAAGACCCGATGAATTTGTTGCCATCACAAAACATCGTCGCACGAAACTTCCATCCAACACCATGTGAACTCGACCCGCCGCCCTACCATGACATGATCCACCCCATACCTTGCCCAGACCATGCCCTGCCATCACTATGTCTTGCGCCGACCTTGACCTTAGAATTCCTGCACCTTTGCCTTTGGCTGCCCAGTTCAAACCCTGTGGCTAGCTACTGCCTCATCTCGCCTATAAATGATGCTCGAGCACCTCATTGAACTCCCCATACCCCCTCCTTCCTCCTCAACCCGAGCCAAGTACCAATTTCACTCTACCATCGCCATTGTTGCCGAGCTTTGTCAAAAGGGGGAGAAACTTGATTGAAGCTCCTCAGTGAAATATATTCCAATTCCTTGAGCTTGATGCACCTATGAGCTTCCTTGAATTTATTCCCGACCTAAGATGCAACTTCCTTCAACCAAAACCTTGCCGCCGCATTGCTTATCTTTGTCACAGCCGGTCACATGGTGGTAGGATGACTCGATCACTTTCCAACCCCAAAAACCGGTAAAACGGAATCTCCTCTACCTCCTAAAGCTAACCCCCATGAAACCCGAGCATAAGTAGCTTTCTTCTTCACCCTCGGCCGCTGTGTCCTCTGTGCACTGCCCTATCTAGTGGCAGCTTGCCTCACCGCTGCTCTATCACCATCGACGGGTCCCCTAGGTGTGCCACACCCTACTCTTGCTCGCCGACCAATACACCCTTGTTCCATCGTCAGCAAGGCCACCTTATCCCAGCTTTGCTCTAGCTTGCTGAAGAATGGGCCCGAGTCAGTCGACATGTGACAAAGTTCATTCAAAACTGTGAAATACGCTTCCCCTATTTAGGAGACGTACTTTTCCAATTTTTAGCCATTTCCCAAACTGATCAATATTCAATTGGTTATATCTTGTGTATTTTAAGTCCAAATTCAGTAAAATAAATTTATATAAAATCATGTAGTTTCAGAATATGCAAAATATTTAATTTTCAATCAAAGTTTGAAATATTTGAATTAAAATTTGAATAAAACTCTAGTATGGTCACTATTGGAAATATGTAAACGATAGCTCCTAAAATTATGAAACAAATTTATTCATGCTCCTAAGACCATAAGCATTCCATTTTTACAAAAGTGTTTAGATTTGAACTTAGTTTGAATTAGATTTGTAATTAAGTTATTTTCAATGCATTAAGAACTCAAATAGCAATAACAAGTGCATATAAATTCAAAAGGTAGTGCAATTAATTCCCAAACCCTGTTAGAACCATGATATCCTGTTTATGCAAAAATATTTCATATTTGATTAAAGTCCAAATCTAGTTTATAAATGACTTGGTTTCTATGCATATAAGAATAGAATAAAGTATCACAAATAAATAGTAATACAAATGAAACCAGCTTCTAAAACTTTTGTAAAACCATAGACCTGTTGTTCTGTAACAGTAATTGAATTAGTCACTATTCATGGTTACTATACATTGGCCCCAAAAATTATGAAATAAGTTTCTAAAAGTTGCTGGAACCTTAAACACTCCAAATCTGCGAAAAGATTTAAAATTTGAATTAGTTTGAACTTAAGTTCATAAAAGATTTCATTTTCTATATGCATAAAATTGGAATATGAATAACTCTCACAAATAAAAGCTAAAATATGCAAAATTAGTTTCAAGACACTTCTAGGGTCAAGATCTCCTAGTGTTACAAAAATAATTACATATACATGTGTTATGCACTCACAAAACTAAAAAGAAATCTAACTTTTTATAACATAAACTTTAAAAAAAACATAAGGATAGAATATGAATAAACTTCATAAGCGAATATTAAAACATGTGAAACATATCTTCAAGTGCTCTATAGCAATAGACCACCTAATACTGTAAAAATGATTCTAATTAAACATGCTTTGCATCTGAATCCTAGTAAGAGCATAACCTTGCATAATATAAATCCTAAGATCCATAATACAAATGAATGAACTCAAATAATGAGAAATCAACATTTAAAATGTTTTTATCACCAGAGCCTTTCATTTGAAGTTATTTTGAAATTGATGTTATTTGATTTCTTTTTGCCTCTCATTGTTATTGCTTCTTATTGCCGTTATACGATAATCACGTGTAGACGCCGACGCAATTGAAGCTGCTATTGAAGACTTTGACCCTGAGTTAATTTCTAAACCAACAAAGCAAGGCAAGAACCCCCTTTGATAATATTGATTCCAGTGTTTTAATTTTTGTTTTATTTTGTCAAATCTATTTGTGCATGCGCGTATTTTCAATAAATTCGCTATATTGTGGTATTGGTAGTTGTAACCCTGTCTCATGGAACTTCCTTAATAAATATTGAATTTTGAACTTGATAATTCTAGAATAAGGTTAGACAATACATGATGTCAACATGGGTATATGCGATTACATATTAATCAAGCTTTAGTATTGGAAAATTTAAATAATCAGATTTAACTATTTCTTGAGAATGGATATGACATTAAAGGTTGTTGATATTTTGGTAAAAATAAAAATAAAACTATGGTTTTGACGCAGGTGATTATTGGCAATAGTCGGATGTGCATGGGACTTGCACATAGTGTAAAGGGAGATTTTCGCCCGGGTCAGATTAAGGACCGAACATAGTGTTGTATGATATAAGGGATATCCTTACAACCACAAGTGCTAGTATGGGACAGCCTTAGACCAATTAAGTTATCTAGTTTAACTTTGCAAATTGGAATGTTGGAGTAGCACGGGCTTTCTAAGACTGATTGCTATACGGGTTTATGCATACCAATGTAACGGTGTATGTCTTGCTATGATGGGGAAGTGGGACTCAACAGGAGCGAACTGTTCAAAGTACAACATTGTACAAATATCTTCCGCCGCATTAGACCATGGGGAAGTGAGGACTCAATAGGAATAGCCTGTTGAGAGTACAATTGGTGTACAAATATCTTCTACCATCATAGAAAGGGTTTGTTGTCACTGAGCTGGTGCAAAATTAACCTAGGTAATGTAAAAGTTTTCATCATGAACATTCTGCCCACACGCCAAAGGAGCGTGAAAATAGCGGCAAAAGGAAAATATCATGACTTGTGGGTAAAGTTGTACACCTCTGCAAAGTTTAAATCTTTTCGAAAAGCCGTGCCCGCGGTTATAGGAGACTTGGTGAACTAACGCTAGTTAGAAGTTTTGATATTTTCAAAATATTTTGAATTGGAGATATTTGTTGGAAAGTCTTTGTTTTATATTTTATGCTAGGGAATGGCAAAAAGATGATGCGATTCTCACATTCATAGAGGACTGTGAGTTATACTATACTATACTACTCTTATTTATTAAATACCTATCAAACTTGCTCTTACAAAACTCCTTTTGCAAATTATTACTTGATTTACATGTTCAACTTCGCTTTAGGCAAAATAACCATAGCTGCCTACTTTGACATGGCCTGCATTATTGCACTTTTGCGATATAACTTAAGTCTTGCTGAGTACAAAAGTACTCAACCTTGCTTAACTTGTTGTTTCAGATGGAGAAGAAAAGCGAAGCCCAGAAGATATATATTTCCCTGCAGGATATGGGAAATTCGATGATGCGACTTCTAGAGTTTATACCTTGTTAGTGACATGAGGGTTGGATAGACACACTACAAGACTTATGTTTCTTTTTGCTGTAACATACTCTACTTTGTAAAACCTTATTGTATAAATTATCATTATCATATATTGAGTATGGATGTGTTATGAATTATTGTAAATGCGCATACTACTACTAATCATGGGACTACTACTATATGCATATAGATTATCTTTCTTGGTACTTTGTACCAAAAAGTAGGGTCATTACAACGTACATGATGTAGTTGTGGTATCATTGAATTTATACAAGCTGATGAGTTGTAGAGACACATGCTTATAGATGGTTCAGAAAACTGTCTGTAACGATGTTTCTGAACCGTTTATGATGATCTTTTTTATAGTAGTGAAGTGTGATCTCCACAAAATGGGAGGGGAAAATGCGGCTTGTTAACTATTGCACGCGTTATGTGGATCGAACAGAACTTGAAGGCATAGGGAAATGGATCGAAATTGTTAAGAAACCCTAATAGCCCATTGGAAGGCCCATGTGGTCCCTTAGCCAAAACCCTAGATGAGCGCTATAAAAGGAGGAGGGGTCCCCCCCTAATGTACATGCATTCAATAGCAATAAAGTATTTCCGCTGTTGCTCTCCCTAAAACACGTGTCTCTCTCTCTTCTCGTTCTCCACTTTAGATCTGCATTGGGAACCCGGACTATTCGATAGCGAGGTTCCTTAACACGTTATCGGCCACGAAGCTCTCTGAGATCGAAATTGAAAAGGTGAGAAGAGGTAGGATTTGGAGATTGAATCTAAACGCTTGTCGTTTTCTTCGCATGCATCTATCCTACGAATTTTGTATCGCTTTCGTCACGTGTACGGCTACACGCGATCGCTCGAAAACTACTAGCACGAAGCTACGAGACATGTTTTTTACTGTTCATCACAGAAAGAAAAAACAACGATATAAGCGCTCGGCGCCGCCGCCTCAGCGGTAGCGCCGCAACCGCCGGCCGTCGCCTCGGCGGCGCCGCGCCGAAGCCGTCAACCGCCGCCTCGGCGTTACGGCTCGCGGCCGGCGTCGCCGCCGTCGGCCCGACTCCTTTCTTGCGCCGCCGCGGCCCGGCTCGAAAGCCGCCCGCCGCCGATGGCCTTCGGCACGCAGCCCGCCGCCGGCGCTTCGGCCAGCGAAACTCCGCCGCAGCGCGCAGAAGCGCACCGACGCGCCCGCACTGGCCGACCACCACGCCGCGCCGCATGAAGACGGCCACCGCGCGCATCGCGAAGTCTTGCTTGGTCAGCGCCACCTCCGCCGGCTAGCAGCGCCTCCGCCGCTCGAAATCCGCCGACGCCGCCCCTTTTCGAAGCAACCACCCGGTCGGCGCCGCTTTATGCTTGCGCTGCGCAAGCCGGCCTTCGATCGGCCGCCACCGCCGCCTCCCGGCTCGGCTCGCCTTGCGCCATCCGCCTCGACTTCACGCGAAGCGGCACCCGCCCGACCACGCCGTCCGGTTGGCCCACCGTCGTCGTCTCGAATACTTTCGGCATGGGCGCGTGCGGAAGGTGGAGCGACGCACGGGTGGCGGCGCTAGCGCGTGGAGAAGGAGGCGCGTGGGGAAGCGGGCGCGTGCGGGAGGTGGAAGCGAAGCACGGGGCGGCGCTGTCGCGTGGAGAAGGAGGCGCGTAGGAAATGAAGGCGTGAAGAAGGAGATGCGACGCGGACGCACGGGTAAGTGGCGGTGGCGGCTAGAAACCCTAGCCGCTTGTATTTATCTTGGGTCGGGAGAGCGAGCCAAGTGGGCCAAGCGGGAGATGGGCAGTTGGCGGAAAGAAAAACAGAGAAGAAAAAGAAAGAAAAGAAAAGAAAAAGAAGAAAGAAAAGAAAAAGGAAAGAAAAGAAAAATTGCAGAAAAATTTGAAAAATTGCCAGAAAATCCAGAAGATTTATTTGGCTCTGTTTTTTTTTTTCTAGCTTTATTTCTCTGTTTTATGAATATTCTTTATGAATTTTGAATCCGTTGCTTTATTTAAAATATTGCAATGCATAGCAATTTATTTCTTTCTGCACTTTGTGTTTTTGCAACCATTTTCTATCAGATTACACGCAGTAATCTAAACCAGAATTTTGAAATCATGCAGATGTCTGGTATTGTGAATCGTGAGTTTGAAGAACTGACCCCGCATGGTCAGAACTATCTCACTTGGGCATCGGACGTAAAGATCGTCCTTGGGGGCAAGAAGCTCCGCTCCGCGATTGGTCTAGGGTCCTCGCAGGACGCAAAACCTACCGCTGAGCAGAACGATCAAGCTCTGCATTTTCTCAGGCACCACCTCTCAGCCACTCTGAAGAATGAATACATGGCTGAAGAGAGTGCGCATGAGCTTTGGACTGCACTTCAGAAGCGGTTCGGAAAGCTCAAGTACACCATCTTGCCCCAAGCACAGCAAGATTGGGTGCGCCTGAGATTTGCAGACTATAAAGCGATGGCGAGTACAATTACGCCTTGCAGAATTTGTACCAATCTCTCCCTATGAGGCAAGAAGATCAGCGATGAAGAGAAGATTGAAAACTTTCTCTACCTTTCACCCTAATGCTATCCAGTGCACGAGATATCGTCGGGGCGCATACAAGGAGTATAGCGAACTGATTGATGTAATGCAAGTTGCGGAAGCGCAAGGCGATGTTCTACGCAAGAACTATGTCTCACGACCACTGGAAGGGCACGCGTACGAGTTAATGCCAATAGTTATAAGGTGAAAAGCCCATTCATAGAAAGAAGGGCAAGCATGGTGGAAAAGAGAAGTTTCGGGCTAAGGAAAGTCAAAGCCCGTTAATGCATGAATCGCATTTTTTTAGATTATGGTTGTTAGCATTTTCTTTTGAATAATGAATAGTAAGCTCTAGAAGAGCTTACTTATCTCATGAATAAATATGCAATTTATTCTTTATCGATATTCTTTCAATTGCAAGCAATATTTGAATTATTTTGCCTCTGTTTGATTGGAATTATATTTCTTGCATCTAGAAATAGTGTAGCGCCCAAATGGAAGAGATATGCATTGTTGATAGTGGCACAACAAATACCATCTTAAGAGAGTCTAAATACTTCGATCGATCACGAAGACATTGGAAAGATTACTACGATCGCAGAGGCGACTCATATGTAATAGGCTCGGGAAGAGCCACTATTATATTGACTATGGGTACAACTTTGGTAATTGAAGAAGCCCTTTTGTACCCTGAATCAACGCGCACTCTCTTAAGCTTTAAAGACATCCGCGCCAATGGTTTTCACGTAGAAACCAATGAAGAAAATGGCAAAGAATACTTGTGCATTATGAAGCATGCGGTATGTGGAAAAATGGTATTAGAAAATGCCCTCATATGAATCAGGTTGTACTACACGAATATTCATGCACCCGAAGTGTATACTTCCTTGAAGACTGTTTTTAGAAGCTCTGAGTTATTTTCTTTATGGCATGGTAGATTAGGCCATCCTGGTCTTAGAATGATGAGAAATATAGTAAACAACTCACAAGGTCATGGCATTAATGTTAAAAATTTCCCGAATCATGAAGATTTTGTGTGCCCTGCATGTGCCACCGGGAAATTAATAACTAGACCCTCTGTCATGAAAGTGCAAAGTGAAATCCCTGCATTCCTGGAACGCATCCAGGGGGATATTTGCGGTCCGATTCAGCCCCTGTCAGGGCCGTTTCGATACTTTATGGTGCTCATCGATGCTTCCTCGAAATGGTCGCATGTATGCTTGTTGTCAACAAGAAACCATGCTTTTGCAAAGCTGATCTCGCAGATCATAAGAATTAAGAATGCTTTCCCTGATCATCACGTGAAGTCCATTAGAATGGACAATGCCGAGAATTTACTTCAAAGGCATTTGATGATTATTGCACGACAACGGGGATAGCGGTTGAGCACTCCGTACCGCGCACGTCCATACGCAGAATGGACTAGCGAAGCACTAATAAAGAGGATTAAGTTCATTGCGGACCGCTTTTGCGAGTTGTAACTTGCCCAACACTTGTTGGGGACACGCGATCTGCATGCGGCGGCTCTTATCAATTTTAGACCGTCGGCCTACAACATCCATTCTCCTATGCACGGCTTGTGCGGGATCATCGAAGATCTCCCATCTTAGAAAATTTTGGTGTATGGTATATGTACCTATACCACCCCTCGTGATTGCAATGGGCCCTCTCGCAAATCTGGATATCGTTAGTTATGTGAGTGCATCCATAATCGGTATTTGGAACCCATGATCGGAGACTTGCATACGGCCCGATTCGGCGATTGCATCTTTGACGAGGATCGTTTCCGTCATTAGGGAGAAATCAACCTTTGGAAGAAAAATGCCGGAAATAATATGGCATTCCACTGGATCCCGCACATGACCCCGCACTAATGAAGCAAATCAAGAAGTCCGAAGATAATTGATTTGCGAATTTAGCAAATGAATTGCTGATCATTTTGTGATCCGAAGGGCGTGGTTAAGTCGCATGTATCCGCAAGAAATGCACCGAGAGAGGTGGAAATACCAAAGAAAATAGAAGGTATCCTCAACCTGCTGAGGCCTCAAAGAAAAGAGCGAAACACGGCTCCTCAAACCCAAAGTACCGGAGGCGTCTCGAGAAAATCGGCGAGAGGACTTACCACAACCAATCACGAAAATGCCCCAAGGAAAGAAGGGGAGCAGTTGAGACACAGCTTTGGAAAGAAGCCAACAGGAAAGGCAATTCGGACTTGAATCTTCCACTGCGCAGAAGCCGCGAGAAATAATGTGTGCGCACACATAGGCGATGAAAAGCTAAAGGAACTTGCTCTGCGATAGGGAATAGCAAATAAGAGCAAGTAGAATTGCATGAAGCACCCCATGAAGAAATGGCCATAAACTTTGTAATAACAGGAGAATCCCTGAATAGAGCAACAGCCAACGTTGATGCATACTTTGCAAAGAAGATTGCCTCGATCATTGATCATGATCCAGAGCTGCATCTCTCGCGAGAATGCAAGAAAAGGCTAGATTGGAAAGAATGGAAAAGGCAATCAACTGCGAGTTAGTCTCTCGAACAAGAGAGAGGTGTTTGGGCCCGTATGCCGCACACCTTCCCATATAAACCCCGTAGGTCACAAATGGGTCTTTGTTCGGAAGAGAAATGAAAACAACGAAGTTGTAAGGTACAAGGCAAGGCTCGTAGCTCAAGGTTTCACTCAACGTCCTGGAGTTGATTATGAAGAAACCTATTCTCCGGTCATGGAAGGAATTACCTTTAGATATTTGATCTCAATGGCGATCAACTTAAAGTTGAGAATGAAGCTAATGGATGTTGTCACGACCTACTTGTATGGAAACTTGGATTGGAGATATATATGAAAGTACTGGAAGGAATTCCTATCCCAACCAAGATGGAGCAAATAGAAACACATGCAGTGTGAAATTGGAGAAATCCTTGTATGAAATTTGAAGCGATCGGGAAGAATGTGGTACAATCGCTGCAGTGACTTTCTCTCGCAAGAAAGGCTACACAAGCAGTAAGATTGTCCATGTGTGTTTATCTGTGATCCCGAATGGATTCTCGTATAATCTCCGTCTATGTAGATGACTTGAACATCATTGGGACGGATGAAGAAATTGAAGAGGCATGCTCATACTTGAAGTCCGAGTTTGAAATGAAAGATTTGGGTAAAACCAAGTTTTGTTTAGGCTTGCGGCTTGAACATGTCAAGGAGGAATCTTGGTACATCAATCAACCTACACAGAAAAGTGTTGGAAAGTTTTGGTTTTGAAAAGGCATATCTCGCAAAGACTCCAATGGTCGGAAGGTCACTCCAAGCGACCTAGACCCATACTGGACCTAGAGAAGAGGGGAGGAAGTCACGGGAGCGAAATTCCCATATCCGAGTGCAATTGGAGCGCTCATGTACCTTGCAAATAGCACTAGGCGGACATTGCGTTCGTAGTGAATTTGCTAGCTCGATCTGATCAGAACCCACCAAAAGGCATTGGAAAGGGATCAAGGACATCTTAGCTACCTCCAAGGAAGCAAAGACCTTGGTCATTCTTTAGAAGAAATAATGAATTGAATTTGGTTGGCTATGCCGATCTTTGGGTATTTATCGGACCAGCATCTTGGCAAGTCCCAAACCGGCTATGTTTTCCTATGTGGAGGAACAACAATTTCTTGGAAGTCGTCTAAGGACTCGTCTCGGCGTCGACAAACCACTCGGAAATCATCGCTTTGTATGAAGCATCTCGTGATTGTGCATGGCTCGGAAGAATGGTTCACCACATCCGTAAGTCATGTGGTTTGAACATTGAGCAAACTCCACAATCATTTATGAAGATAATGCGACTTGTGTTGCCCAAGCACGGATGGGTTATGTGAAGAGCAATCTCACGAAGCATATCAACCCCAAGTTCTTCTATGCTCATGAATTGCATAAGATGAGCGAGATCAAGATATTGCATACTAAGTCATGTGAAAATCTTGCAGATTTGTTCACTAAATCACTCCCAAAGATCTACCTTTGAAAGGTGCGTGAAAGGAATTGGGATGATGAGACTTAGAGAAGTGCAGATTTTAGGGGGAGATATTTCACATACTCCCACATGAATCTCGAAGATGAATTATGAATACCCAACATGAATCTCGAAGATTAGTAATAGAAGTTGGGAGAATTGTACTCTTTTTCCTTAGCAAGTTTTTCATGAAGTTTTCTTGCATAAGGTTTTTAACGAGGCAATTCGTGCAATATAGTAAGCGTATGCTATGTACTCTTTCTCCAAGTATTTTTCCCACTGGGTTTTTCTGGAGTTTTTGAGGCATATGCATCTCGTGGCAAAGGGCCCAAGGGGGAGTGTTAAGAAACCCTAATAGCCCATTAGAAGGCCCATGTGGTCCCTTAGCCAAAACCCTGGATAAGCGCTATAAAAGGAGGAGGGGTCCCCCCCTAATGTACATGCATTCAATAGCAATAAAGTATTTTCGCTGTTGCTCTCCCTAAAACACGTGTCTCTCTCTCTTTCTGTTCTCCACTTTAGATCTGTTCGGGAACCCCGGACTATTCGATAGCGAGGTTCCTTAACAGAAATAAACGTAAAGGCTTACATAAAAGATCAGAAAAAAGGGCAACATTTTAGTTCCTTTATTCAGAGGAATTTTTAGTTTCTGGTCTTTGGAAGGGGAAGGAAAATTAAATGAAACGCTGTTTTTTTGGGGCCAGTAGGGCCGAAATACTGAATGCAGTCTTGGGCTCTCTTGGCACGCTGAGCCAGGCTAGCTAGCCATTTCTCATACAAGCCAGGCAGGTCGCTTGATGTATCAAATCAAATGGATTTTTATAGCGAAAATTCAAAAAGCTTTGTGGTATACCCATACAACCATGAGACAACTGAAGAGACATAAACTCAAGAAAAACTCATCATTATATTTCGTGTAACCTGCATCAAAATATGCGTCTTCTGGGAATTCGCTTTCTCTATTCATTGATCCGACAAATTAAGCAATGTTGAGTACCTGTGTACTCAGCTAGACTTATAGTGTATCGCAAATATATAATAAATACAGGTTGTGTCAAAAGAAAGGCTACTAAGGTTATTTTGCATAAAGCTAAGTTTGTGCATGAATATCAAGTAGTAATTTGCAAATGAAATTTATAAGAGCAAATTTGATAGATATGTAAATAACAAGTAAGCATAACGTAATTGTAATAACTCACAGTCCTCCATGATTGTGATAATCGAATCATCCTTTGCCAATCCCTGGCATAAAATATGAAAATAGAACTTTCCAACTCTATTTTGAAAATACTAAAACTTCTAACTAGTATCAGTGCACCAAGTCTCCCATAATCGTGGGAACGGCTTTTTGAAATGTTTTAAACTCTGCAAAGGTGTACTGTTTTACCCACAAGACATGATCAACTTTTCTGCGAGCTACTAACACTCTTCATTTAGTGTGTCGCAGAGAGATCATAACATAACTGTTACATTACCGAGACGTAACTTTTCACCAGCCTAGTGACGACAAACCCTTCCTATGGCGATAGAAGATATTTATACAATCACTATATTCTCAACAGTCCATCCATGTTGAGTCCCCACTTCTCCCCATAGCAAGGCGTACACCGTTGTATTGGTATATGTTTCACCGACACCTTTGTGTGGACACCCCCTATGAGTAATCTGTCTCAGAAAGCTTGTACTACTCCAGCCTTCCAATGTGCAAAGTTAAATCTAAGTAACTTAATATTTTAAGGCCATCCAACACTAGCACTTGTGGTTGTACTGTTAATTCTTGGATTATACAACAAGTCGTTCAGTCCTTAATGTGATTCGAGTAGAAATCTCCCCCTATCTACGTGCAAGTCCCATGCATATCCGGCTATTGCCAATACTCCCTCACGTGAAATCATAGTTTTATTTCTATTTTTACCAAAATATTAGCAACATTTAATCATATCCAACCTTTTTAAATTATAAAGAACAACATGTCACTTTATCCATTATTTTGTTGCTAAAGTATTGCTAAGCAAGATGATTAGGTACCTAAGTTGACATTATATATTCTTTAACATTATCTTATGGTTATCAAGGTTGACAATTTAATATTTATTAAGGAAGTTCTATAAGATAAGATTATAGCTACCAGTACCACATATAGCCAATTTAACGAAAATATAGCATGCATAATATTTTTGACAAAAACAATATAAATTAATTGAAATAGTAGGATCAACATGGATAAAGGGGGTGCTTGCCTTGCTCAGTTGATTTAGGAACTGACTCGGGTCGAGGTCGAAGGTAGTAGCCTCGGAAACGTCGGTGTCTACACGTGATTACGTGTAGCAATAATAATAAGAGGCAAAAAAGAAGTCAAATAATAATAAATCCACTTACGATTTAAAATAGAAGGTTTGGTAATAAAAATATTTTGAATACTAGTTTCTCATCATTTACATTTGTTTGTTTATGTTTTCAATTCCTAAGTATACGTTATAAGAAAGTATGTTTCCAATAGGGGTTTAGTGCAAATCATGTAAAAGCATTACAATTTTTACAACATTTGATGGTCTTGTTCTATAGAGCATTTCAAAATTGATTTCACTTATATTAACATTTACTTATAAGATGTATTCATATTCAATTCTTATTTGCATAGAAAACTAAGTCATTTATAAACTCGGTACAAACTAAGTCAAATGTTAAATATTTTTCGTAGATATCAGGTTCTTGTGGTTCTAGTGATTTGTAGAAATTTATTTCATTTTGTTTTAAGCTTATTTACAATAGTTATAGTCATTTAAATTTTAAATGCATTGGAACAAATCTTTTTGTGAATTTAATTCAAACTAAACTCAAATTGAAATATTTTTGCAGAAATGGAATACTTATGGTCTCAGCAACTTTTGGAAATTAATTTCATAACTTTTGGACTTAGTGTTTTACACTTGTGAATAGTGACTATAGTAGGTTGATTCGAATTTTAAATTCAAAATTCTGATCTGAGGTAAAAAATTAAATATTTTTGCAAATTTAAGAATTTTAGGATTTTAAATGAATTTATAAATTTATTTGACCCAATCTGGACGTAAGATGCAAAGGTTCTTAATGGTTGAATGCTCTAGGGTTTGGAAATTGGCTAAAAAATTGAAAAAAAATGCTTTCCAAACAAGGAAACGTATTTCGATTTTTGAATTGGTTTCCCAGGTTACGCACCGGCTGATAGGATGGCCCACAGGTCAACCACTTGGCTCAGCAAGAGAGATGAGGCTGGCGAGGTGGCCCCATTGGTCGGCGGCACAGAACAGAGGCGGCGCATGGGAGGTTCACCAGTGGCGATGGAGGCTGGCGTGGCTCGGGCGGGAGTGCGGTTTGCTCGAGGGAGGTGAGAGGTCACTGAGGAACCGATCGGCGGTGAACAGCGGCGCCTATGGCCGAACGATGAAACGGAGAAATTAGTGATGCTTAACCTCAGAAATCATGGGGGAAAGATTCAGTGGGTTCAGGGGATTCCATTTTGCTACTTGCCACGGTCGGGGGATGGACAGAGTGACCTACCACTAAACAGCCAGAGTGGAGGAAGATGAGATAGTTGCGGGGGTGCTCGAGCTCCTAGAACTAAAATTGAGCAAGGGAGTAAGCTCAGGGGTCGTTAGGGATGTTACAAGGCCGATGAATCGTCGGATAGCTTACCGGTTTGCTCAATTGAGTTTTGGCCCAACCTCTGAAACTTGCCAGCAATGGGGAAGATGGCAATGCAACAAGCGTGGCTCGGGGTTAAAGGAGCTTCCGGTGGGGAGCTCATAGTTGCCTCGGTGGCTTTATAGGCGAAGAGGGAGATGCTACCGACTTAGCACAGCAATTTGGCAGGAGTAGAGATGGACGGTGGTGTGGAGAGGTCCATTTGACTTGGCCGTATACGGCGGCTCACTTGGTCGGTGGCTCAGGAGAGGTCCATTTGACTGGTGGCACAGTGAGGAAGATGGCGGTTGAGCTATGGAGAAGAGAGGGCAGAGGCACGGCTGTGTCCAGGGTCAAGAACACAGAGCTGGATGGCCATTGCCAGGAGAGGCATGGGTGGATTTCGCTGAAGTTTCATGCATGGTCGAGATGCGGTGTCGGTTCTCCTGCCGTGGCAATGAATCAGCCAACATTTTCTTACCGCGGCAAGGATTGGGTAGGGTTGAGCAGCGTCCAGCTGAGAAGAGGCAGGGTGTTCTGGGCTAGTGATCGATGTTGTCAAGTGGACCAGGATAGCAGTGGGTCCCACATGGCAGGGAAACAAAGGAAGGCACTGGAATTTCTCTACTGTGAACAGAACCGGGTCTTTGGTTTAATTGAGCTATCATTAATGGTAAAAATTTTTTGAAACATTTTACACATAATCTCGAGGAAATACTTATCTTTCCATAAAATTTTTACACCATGTTCATACATGTAAAATTTAATAAAATTCTTACAAGTTCACTATTTTAATTAAGTGTTTTCTGATTTATATTTTTCTGAGATAACAATTTAGGTTAAATCCTTTTTGAAATTTTTCTATTTGATCCTATGGGTTTACATAGATCACCCTAAAATTTTTAGATGATTGATCAAGCCTGTGTAGTTTTGTAAAATGCTGACAATGTTATTGCTGTTTACTTAAAGTTTTTGTTTTTGATTTTCCAGAAGCAACAGATAAGGTTCATTATTTTTTAAACTTTACCTATATGGTCCTTTAGTTCTGTAGATGACATCATAAAAATTTCATAGGATGATCATGCTCATACATTTTTAAATAAATCTGATAGTCTCACTGTTCCTAGTCATCAAATATTGTTTCTGATTT
This sequence comes from Otatea glauca, assembly GCA_036346275.1. Taxonomy (NCBI): domain Eukaryota; kingdom Viridiplantae; phylum Streptophyta; class Magnoliopsida; order Poales; family Poaceae; genus Otatea; species Otatea glauca. Next base: position 6,618,590 of record CM070722.1, on the reverse strand, counting down.
TTCTTAAGGCATTAAATACTTTCAAAATTCTTTGAGACTTTTTGGGATGTTCCGTAGTTATCTTTAGATTTAAAAATATATTTCTCTAGATTTATCCTTATATGATTTTTAATTTCAAAGTTTAAAAATAATAGTTTTGCATTAAAAATATTTATCAAAAATCACAAATCCAAGGAAAATCATAGAAAAATGGAAATTCAGATTAAAACCAAAATTAAAAATAATTTTTATTTTATTTATTTTTAAAATTTTTGGGCTATTACACGGCGGCGGGGTGGAGTGGAGTCGATCATGAGGCTGGCTGGTTTAATATAAAGGCGAGGGTAGCGTGGGCCATTAGTCCAAAAACTGACTGATTTTTGTAAAATAAATAAATAAATAATGAGTAGACAATCCCTAAAAAGTGTACCCACCATCCGGCCATCTCCAAATCATATGGATTGAAGATGTAATACTATCTCCTCTAAAAGGATGGTATTTTTTTATTTTTGTTTTAGATGCTCACTTAACTTTAACTTTTTTTTTTGCCACGAACACTCAACTATAACTTCTTGATGAAGGATGCATTAAATCCTGACGAAAAAGTAGAGAAGTGATCTTTCTTTTGTTTTATTTTGAGAATGACTTCGAAATATGTTGAAATGGTTGCAAAATAGAATGTATGCCTGGCAGATGAAATAGAAATCGACGGATCGATTCAGTGTTTGACAGTCTATTGTTTCTAACTAGTGAGTAGTAAAGGGATATAGCCTTTGTTGCGCTAGAATAGAAGAGGCAAACATTGCACAACCAAAAACGCCAATGGGCACTATCAACATGATAATTGAGAGAAACAGAGATGCTAACCTTTGATCCTTCGGTGCTGGCTAGGAGGAACAAGAAAGGGAATGGAGAGAGTGAAATCGTGCGAACAAGAAGAAAGGAAATGAGATGTGCTGTTGTTGGCGCGGTGACACGTGAACGGCTGAGAGCGAATGTAGTAAGCGAGCAAACCGCCACTTTTACCGTTCCTGCACTGTGACCGGAGGGAATATCAACAAACAACCAATGAGATTGTAGGTATCTTCTTAATTTTAGAGGCCTAAAGAATCTCATAATAATTCTTAAATTATAAAAAACAAAATTTTTAGAAATTCTTTCGTTGATCAAGATAAAAAGAAAAAGATAATACGCGTCCGTTATATGGCCCACCTATGTCGTATCAACCGGGGTTGTTCGTGTAGTAGAAAAAAAGAGAGCAATTGTATTAGTCTCCAAAAACTTAACAAGGGTGACCCCTCTCTTCCGACCTACCTTGTGTGTACAAATTAAAAAGAAATACACACAACGCGCAAAAATAGCCCATCTCTCCATAATCCATACCTGAGCCCCTCTCTCTATAATCCGTACGTATCAGGTATGGATCTCAGAAAAGAAGTTCCTAACTAAAACAACTAGGTCCTCCGTCCTTCCTCGTACATATGACAACGAAGGCAGCTCCCGACCGGCCGGAAACGTCATCGGCGGTGTCCAGCTCGGTGCCCCGGAGCACAACTTCGCGTAGTCTGCGGTCGTCGTTAGGAAGAAGCTAGACATCAACACACTACTACAGAATGGTACATCACTATCGCTTCATCTGTGCCGGTTCTTAAGTTTTTAGGAAAAACGATTGTGATAGATGACTTAGGAGGCATTAATCACAATCACTATCGGTTCTCGGGTTAGAAGTGATAGTGATGTAGCAATCGAACATTCTGATCGGTTCTTATGCGAAAGTGATAGTGATGTGCGATTATCATCACTATCGGTTTCACATAAAAGCGATAGTGATGAGAAAATCACATCACTATCGGTTCTTATTTAAGCGATAGTGATGATAACGCACATCACTATCGCTTCTCACAAAAGACCGATAGTGATAAAGATCTGCATCACTATCGGTTCTTATTTAAGAAGCGATAGTGATGATAATGCACATCACTATCGCTTCTCACAAAAGAACCGATAGTGATGAGCATTATGCTTCATCACTATCGGTTCTTTTGTGAAGCGATAGTGATGTGATTATCATCACTATCGCTTAAATAAGAACCGATAGTGATGTATCTTTCTCATCACTATCGCTTTATGCGAAACCGATGTGATGATCGTGATAATCACTATCGCTTGTCTTATAAGAACCGATCGTGATGTGAATGATCACATCACTATCGCTTATATGAGAACCGATAGTGATGTACCTCGTTAGGTTAATTATACCACTCGAGCGAACTCTTCTCTGTTATTGTTCGGAGGAGGTTTCTCCGCCGCCACCGTAAAAAAATAGCTTATATTACGTGGTTGGAAGCAATACTTGGGTGAGAAAATTTGAAATTCTCAAGGGTGGGTGTTAAGAGGGTAAATTTGAAGCCCTAACTTGAGGAGATTTCCCTCATTTTGCATAATTTGTGGTTTTCTTCAAAATGTAAGCATTCCTTCAAACCCCTTTAATTTTGCACTATGTATTTTTGATATGTCGCAAGAAAGTTTAGATTGCACTGGTATTGTGTATGTCCTATCGATTTCACACCCTTTTATTTCACAAGCATGTACACATGTAGTTAATTATCTTAATTTGTAGTGCTTTGGTGTTAATATGGAATTATTATTCTTGTCACCTAATGCATGCTAGAGTTTAGGGTGCGGAACCTCGTCTCCTGTTCGAGGATGCTTGTTTATAAATATACCGAACGAAATGGCATATTTATAAGCGGCAGTCTCGAATTGTCCACGTTCTTTAGACGGTTCGAGGATATGTGCTTGGGCAAGTTCTCGATCGGCGGTGTTGTACAAGCTGTAGAGTAGAGATTTGGTAGCGTCTCCTGGTATTCTCGGATACACACCCTCTTGACCTGTTGTCGAGGCGTGTATATGGAGAATAGCGAAGATGATCTTCTTTTCTCTCGAGTTGTACAACGGCTTAGGAACTTGTCGAACCACATATCCTCGAATGGGATTAGACCAAACCTATTTAGAGATTGGGAGTCATCGTTGGTACCCTTGTTTTGTTTTGTTGTAGTCAAAAGATCCGAGGCTCTTGCACTATATAATTAGATTGTTTGATATCATTGTTGATGTTAAAAATGTATGTCTCCTATCTAGGAATTGGAAGCTCTAAACCGGGGAAGAATCTAGGTATCGATTAGGAGAACACATTTTATATATCTTGCAGAACTTGCAGTCCTCTATTTTGCAAAGGTAATATTAAATGAAATGATGTCTCAATATTTCAAATAGCTAGCTAGCTTCTTGTCGCTCGAGCTTCTTCCTTAATTTATTGTGTGAATTTTAATTGCGGATGGACCGTAAGGAATGGATGTATGACAAAAGTCGTGTGAGTCTTTGAATTTGGAGGGTGTTAAGGAGTTCAAAAAATTGCGAACAGGACATGGTGAGGAGGGTGTAAACTTCATATATTGTCCTTGCATTGATTGCACCAATCTGAGAAGATTTAACAACTCAGCTCAAATCGAGGACCACCTGATTCGACGTGGCTTCGTGAGGAATTACACGTCTTGGATCCATCACGGGGAGACAGGTAGTACCCTTCCGGTATGCAACGAAGACACGGTGGAACCGGATGATGAGTTGCGACTGATATGTTTGAGGAGGAGAATTTGGAGCAAATGTTGCGGGATGTGGAGGGTAATTACACGGAAAGAGAGTTTGAAAAGTTTAAAAGCTTGATGGAAGACGATGCCAAACCGCTGTTCACAGGTTGCAAAGCAGAATACACCAAGTTGGGTTCGGTCCTTGCATTGTTCGAATTGAAGGCAAAACACCGTTGGATAGATACAAGTTTTAATGCACTTCTAGTTCTTCTATCGGATCTGCTTCCAGAGGGAAACGAGTTGCCAACAAGCATTTATGAAGCGAAGAAGCTACTATGTCCCATGGGAATGGAAATAGAAAGGATACATGCATGTCCGAATGATTGCATCTTGTACCGTAACGCACATCAGGAGCTGCACGTGTGTCCGGTTATGCGGTGTGCCTCGGTACAAACAAAAGGAGAAGCGTAATGACAAGAAGCGTAAGTGCCGGGCAACGAGGGTGAAGAGGTCACTAAAGGTGCACCGCCAAGGTATTGTGGTACTTTCCCATCATTCCCGTCTGAGAGGTTGTTTGCAAATCCTAGAGAAGCAAAATTGTTGCGTTGGCATTATGAGTCTCGAAAGGAAGATGGCAAGTGAGACACCTGCCGATTCGGCTCAATGGAGAAACATCGATTGGAAACATGAGGAGTTTGGTGCGAAATGAGGAACATAAGATTTGGATTGAGTACCGATGGAATGAATCCGTTTGGTAACATGAGCGATCGTCACAAAGACGTGGCGCTTCATTGTGTATCTACAACCTCCTCCTTGGTTGTGCATGAAGCGGAAGTATATCATGATGTCGTTGCTAATCTCGGGACCTAAACACCGGAAATGATATTGATGTGTACCTCGCTCCATTGATCGAGGATTTGGTAAAATTGTGGAATGACGGGGTCATTGTGTGGGATCGTCTGAAGAGAGCATTTCACCCTACGGGCTATGGTATTACGCACCATAAATGATTTCCGGCTCTTGGTAATTTGGCGGACTCTGATCGAAAGGAGCAAAAGCGTGTCCTATTTGTGAAGAGGAGACCGAGAGCTTATGGTGCGAATTCCAAGAAAACGTATATGGGTCACCGTGAGGTTTCTACCTCGAAGTCATCGATACCGTAAGATGGATGACAAATTTGATGGGAAGAGGGAAGTCCGTTCGGCACCGCAACCTATGAGTGGAAGGCAAGTATATTCACGTGTAGAGGATATCGATGTTCATTACGGAAAGAGCTCTAAATCTGTTCGTTCTAGGACCATTTGGAAGAAGAGGTCAATATTTTGGGACTTACCGTACTGGAAGGAGTTAGATGTTCGACATTGTATTGATGTCATGCACGTTGAGAAGAATGTCTGCGATAATTTGGTTGGTATCCTGCTGAACATACCTGGAAAGACAAAGGATGGTGTGAATGCTCGTCGCGACATGGCCTACATGGGAATCAGGCCCAGGCTTGCAGTGATAGAGGAGGATGGAAAAGGTCAGTATATCCCCACGCATGCTACACCTGTCCAAGAAGGAGAAAGAGGACTTTTGCAAATGTCTCCATGGTATTAAAGTTCCATCGGCTACTCCGCAACATTAAGAAGCTTGTGTCCTTGGATGATTTGAAGTTGTTGGGCATGAAGTCCCACGATTGCCATGTCTTGATGACCCAAATGCTCCCGGTTGCAATCCAAATATTACGCGGAGGATGTCGGGTTTGCAATCACGGTATGTTACTTCTTCAATGCGATCTCTGCAAAATTATTGACCCGACATGCTAGACAACTTACAGAGGGAGGTGGTGCGGACTTTATGTCGACTTGAGATGCATTTCCCACCGTCGTTCTTGACGTCATGGTCCACCTTGTTGTTCACCTTGTTAGAGATTAAGATATGTGGACCCGCTTTCTTCGTTACATGTATCCGCTCGAGAGGTACATGGGTATATTAAAGTCCTATGTGAGGAATCGATCGAAGCTGAGGTAGTATTGTGGAAGGTTATGGATGAAGAGGTTATTGAGTTTTGTGTGGACTATCTCGGGAAAAGACAAGCAATCGGTGTTCCTGTATCTCGCCACGAGGGCAGACTTGCTGGCAAAGGAACCGTGGGGTCGAAACTAACGAGGCCACGGTTTGATATGTATTGCAAAGCGCATTTGATCCTTGCGTGAGCACGAAGTTGCAGGGTACATCAAGCAGAATTAAGTTGATATTACGGGAAGAGAATCCACATATGGATGAGCTTTCCATCATGCGAGAACACAACGATAGATTTGTTACATGGTTCAAACAAACGGTAGAGTTCTCTGTTAGTGAGAATGTGAAATGGTTGGCTGATGGACCTAGATTTAATGTACAGACATGGCAGGGGTACGATATTAATGGGTACACCTTTTACACTGAAAGTCAAGATGCGAAGAGTACTGTTCAAAACAGTGGTGTAAGCATAGATGCTCTTTCCGATGTACATCACTCGAAAGGAGGATCCTCAACGGCAATGTACTTGTATTATGGGATAATCGAAGAAATTTGGGAGCTCGATTACGGAATATACCAAATTCCATTATTCCGATGTAAGTGGGTGGGACTAACACATGGAGTGAAGGTCGATAAGAGAGGTTTTACTCTTGTGGATCTAAGCAGACTCGCCTACAAAGATGACCCGTTCGTACTTGCGAAGCAAGCAAATCAAGTCTTCTATGTGCGTGATCCGGCCAATCCGAGGTTGCACGTTGTCCTTCACAGCAAGCGGCGGATCGTTGGTGTCGAAAATGTCGTAGATGAAGAAGAATACAATCAATTCGATGAAATACCTCCATTTGCAGATGGGGCCTATCTTAGCGGGGATGACGACACACATCGAAGAAATTACGTGCGCGTAGATCATCAAGAAGGGTTGTACTGTAACTAAAGGAAATATTGTATTGTTTGTTCATTTTATCATGCTGTTCATTTTCTTTAAGCCATTAGTGTTTAAGACATATGTTTTATCGTGCCTTTTGTTTGGGTAAAGTTATGCAGTTATAATCTCTCATGGAACATTGTGACATATTTGAAATCTACTTACTAGTTGGTCATTCGTTTACATATCGTAAAATTTGTTTACGGATTTTTCTTTTGGGAAAGCTTCTAACTAGTCCAAAGTTTATTTACTGGAAAATTTGGAAAAACCTGGACTTTAATTGCATAAGTTTTGACTTTTGCAGTCTATAAGCTAGAATCATGCTTACAAAGTGAATTCTTGCATCTTTGTCAGTGCTAAATCTTTTTCCGAAAATTCTTTTTTGAATAGACCTGTAATATCCCAAAGTATGTTTACGCAAAATTTGAAAGAATTCCAACTATATCTGTAAAAGTTGTGGCCTTTTACCCTTTCATCAATGAATTCTACTAAATCGACTTCATCTTGCTTTGTCCGGAAAATCAATAGTGATTGATATTTGTGTCGGGTTTTCCTTCAAAACCGATAGTATTGAACAAATATTTGTGTCGGTTTTTTTATTGAAAACCGATAGTATTAGAGATCAACTTATTTGTGTCGGTTTTCTCTTAAAAACCGATAGTACTAGTTTGTGCCAATTTTTCTTCAAAACCTGTTATAGTACTATTAGTGTCGGTTTTTTCTTCAAAACCGATAGTATTGAACCAATATTTGTGTCGGTTTTTTTATTGAAAACCGATAGTATTAGAGATCTACATATTTGTGTCGGTTTTTAAACGCAAACCGATAGTAATAGACTACTTGTTGTCTCGGTTTTCTCTTAAAAACCGATAGTATTAGAGATCTACACATTTGTGTCGGTTTTCTCATAAAAACCGATAGTATTTTAAACATTCTTATTTGTATCGGTTTTTTAATGAAAACCGATAGTAATAGACTACTTGTTGTCTCGGTTTTTTCTTGTAAACCGATAGTACTATTTTGTGCCAATTTTTCTTCAAAACATGTTATAGGACTATTTGTGTCGGGTTTTCCTTCAAAACCGATAGTATTGAACAAATATTTGTGTCGGTTTTTTTATTGAAAACCGATAGTATTAGAGATCAACTTATTTGTGTCGGTTTTCTCTTCAAAACCGATAGTACTAGTTTGTGCCAATTTTTCTTCAAAACCTGTTATAGTACTATTAGTGTCGGTTTTTTTATTGAAAACCGATAGTATTAGAGATCTACACATTTGTGTCGGTTTTCAATGAAAACCGATAGTAATAGACTACTTGTTGTCTCGGTTTTTTCTTGTAAACCGATAGTACTATTTTGTGCCAATTTTTCTTCAAAACATGTTATAGGACTATTTGTGTCGGGTTTTCCTTCAAAACCGATAGTATTGAACTAATATTTGTGTCGGGTTTTTTATTGAAAACCGATAGTATTAAAGATCTACACATTTGTGTCGGTTTCTCCTAAAACCGATAGTATTTTAAACATTCATATTTGTATCGGTTTTTAATGAAAACCGATAGTAATAGTCTACTTTTTTCTCGGTTTTTCTTGTAAACCGATAGTACTTTTCGTGCCAATTTTTCTTCAAAACATGTTATAGGACTATTTGTGTGGGTTTTCCTTCAAAACCGATAGTATTGAACAAATATTTGTGTCGGGTTTAATATTGAAAACCGATAGTATTAAAGTCTACACATTTGGGTCGGTTTTCTCATAAAAACCGATAGTATTTTAAACATTCATATTTGTATCGGTTTTTTAGTGAAAACCGATAGTAATAGACTACTTTTTGTCTCGGTTTTTTCTTGTAAACCGATAGTACTATTTTGTGCCAATTTTTCTTCAAAACCTGTTATAGTACTATTAGTGTCGGTTTTCTCTGAAAAACCGATAGTATTTTAAACATTCATATTTGTGTCGGTTTTCTCTGAAAACCGATAGTATTGTGAAACATATTTCTGTCGGTTTTTGTGTAAAACCGATAGTATTGAACTAATATTTGTGTCGGTTTTTTTATTTAAAACCGATAGTATTGGAGATCTACATATTGGTGTCGGTTTTGTCTTAAAAACCGATAGTATTGTAAAATATATTTGTGTCGGTTTTTTGTGTAAAACCGATAGTAATGTGATACCCCTTACTTAAGGCAGATTTTTCGGAGAAGCTTTCACGCGTGCCTTGCCTTCGTTTGCCCTAGCCCCTTTTCTGAAGCTCCCTGCCTCCACCTCCGCCGCCACCCGGCGCCCCTGCCCGCCGTCGACTCCACCGCCCCGACGCTCCACGCCGCTCCCGTCGTCCCACCGCCGGCCGCGCCCGACGCCTAACGCCCCATCGCCCCACCCCGGCGCCCACGCCGCTCCGTCGCCCACCGCCGACGCCGCCCGACGCCTAACGGCCCTATCGCCCAGCGCCCACCGCCTAAGCGCCCACGCCGCTCCGTCGCCCACCGCCCGCCGCCGCCAAGCCCCAACGCCCATCGCCCAGCCCCACCGACTCCACCGCCGGCGCCCACTCGCTCCGTCGCCCCACCGCCTCGGCGCGCCCGACGCCTTCGCGGCCCCATCGTCCCGGTGCCCCACCTCTGGCGCTCCATCGTAAGTTGCGGGACAACCGCAGTAATGTACATGCAATCTATATGATAACAACTTCTATGAACATATCCACCCCAATTGAAAACAATCACGGATATACATCCCATAATAACTATTAGAAATAGTAGAAATTTATCAAAACAACTCAAAATAGAACGCAGTTTGTTTGAAAATTGGAGAGCGTACATCCCATATTTAGATTAGAAGAAATGTTGACAATGCAAGTGTTATGAAATTATTCGGAGAGCGAAATCATGTATTTGGATAACATGACATGTAGACAATGCAATGTGTTATGAAAGAATTCTGTTGAAAAGAAATCCCATATGTAGATTACATCACATGTAGACAATGCAGTGTGTTATGAAACTGTACTTACTAAAGTTGTTAAAAACAAGCTTGGACAACAAATCCGGTTGCATCATGTCCTGAGCAGATGTTTGAGGATTAAGCCAGGAAAAAAAGATATGGTGGCGCAGTGCCCAGGGATATGCTGCTGCTAGTAATGTACCCAATGGAACAGCAGGGCATTAAGAGCTTCGCAGGATGAACCTCAAAAGAAACTCATTAGCCTATTGTTATCGATGAAAACAAAGGAAGCAAGCACTTCAAAATTGAACATTAATAAGCATCTTTCTCAAGCTGCTAATTAGCTTTAACTCACATCTTCAGTGATGAATTGGACATTGTGTAGTCAACAGAGGAAGCCAAAGTAACGAAGATATTGTCTGCACATTAGAAAATATCTTATTGAATAGGAAAAACTGCTTATCTACTTCAACCTTGTTTAAAAAGGCCAAACATCAAAGGTTACGCTTATGTGCAAGCCACAGCAAGACTACTAATTTCAGAACCCTGTTGTGAAAGGCCATAATGAATTACTGATCTATAACTGAATAAGCCAAATCATGACCCATCACTACATGCAAGCAGCAATGTCGAATGTAATAGCAGTTGAACATATTTATGCTTTGTTCCCTGGCGACAAATCTAGGTGTTACTCTACTAGGACAATTGGATGTGCTTAACATATCATTTCAATTTTAAACTTCACAATATAGAAATGGGAAGTCCTTGCCAACAATCCACAAACTGGGTATGTAATCCATCATAACCGTATCAAGTACATCTCTTGCAAAGAAGTGTCTTCTTTCCATGTATGTTTTCATGCCTTTTTCAATATTTTGTCATATGTGCTTCTGTACTCGTCATACTATTATGCAACTTTAGACTCTCTTAATTGAGATAGCTATTTCAATTATAATTGCATATTATTTTCCTTTTTCATCTCAGCATATGTTAGAGTTTAGGTTGCGTAACCTACGTCTCCCGTTCGAGAGTGCTTATTTATAAATATGTCGGAATGACATATTTATAAGCAAGCAGTCTCGAATTGTCCACGTATTTTGGACAGTTCGAGGATATGTGGTTTGGGCAAGTTCCTGAGCTGTTGTACAACTCACAGAGTAGATTTCGGTAGCGTCTCCCTGGTGTTCTCTGGATACACACCCCTCTTGACCTGTCGTCGAGACGTGTATCCGGAGAACAAATGGGAGATCTTCTTAAATTTTCTCCGAGTTGTACAACGGCTTAGAACTTGCCCAAACCATATCCTCGAATGGGATTAGGACCAAACCTATTTAGAGATTAGGAGTTATCGTCCATACGTATTTAGTTGGTCTACATACGACTTGTCTTGAAGATCATTCGTTCATCTGTTACTCTAATGCAATATGCTACAACAATGACATGCTATGAATTATCCATTGATTTGTTACTTTAGATGATTTATTGTGAAGTTCACATAATAGCTACGAATTGCTTTCTCTCATGTGAAATATATGTCCATGTTAGATAAGAAAACTCAAAATATCGCAATTGAGAGCATCGCTCATCGCCGAGAAAGAGTAGAAGGTGCTCTGAGGGCCAAGCCAACTTCCAAGTGTCGAGCGGAGCAGGTTCCAAATGTCGAGGGGCCGAGTAAGGTGAGGAAGGCCCGAGGACCGAGCAAAGGGCCACAGGAGAACGCCGCAAATTCTCCACTTCAATGCGACGGGCGTTTGCAGGTCCTCCCAAGTATAAGGGGCGATACCGCTCATTCCTCGCAAGCTGGTGAGGAGAGAGTTCCCATAACGGTTAAGGATTGGAGAAAGGAGGTCGTCGAGCGTAAGAACCGGTGTGGGACGAGGTTAAGGGAAATGGATTATAGAAGAGGAGGATGAAAACAATGCCAGCGATGCGCCTTGAAGAGGATGGGTGTGGCTCGAGGCACTTTAGGGTCTACATGCACAGTGAGTACGTCTTTGAAAGGCCGTGCACCATTCGAGAGGTATCCGTTCGTGCTTCCGATGTTTGGGAGGAGTTCACGAGGATGAAGAGTGCGCCCGAGGCGGAGGAGCCGAGACAGAGGAACGTTGCTACCTGAGGCTGAACACGCACGCGCACCACCTCGGTCAGCGACTCTGAAGGGAAGAAAGCGAATGGGCACGACTAGCCGAGGAGTGCGCCAACTCGGACAGCGATGCCTTACTCGCATATATGTGAGGAGCGGCACGTGGATCGGGTATTAGCGAGGACAAAGAAAACCGGGACGGGCAATGGTAGTACCAAACCCCACTACCGCGCAAGTTGTCTCCACCATCGTAAGATATCAAACTTGCTACATTGCAAGAGACCATTCTGTTGTATTTCAGATCTAATTGCATCTCGCTTCTTGCGGGAGGAGGTAAGCCGAGGAAAGAGCAGGGACTTTTCTTAGCCAAGGGTCAAATGACATCCTATTCTCTCATGATCGGAAAGCCCGACCATAAGGGCTGGGTGCTTGCCGCAGGGCGGGCATCTGAAGAAGTCCTACTTCCAAGATCTTGCCGAGTACGGATCAAGAACATGGGAGGCACGTGCGAGCGCTGAAGGACACGCTTAGGGAGCGGTGAGGAGGAGATCTCGGAGGAGATGAGGAGGAGATGAGGTGCGATGATGGCACGTGAGGAGGAGATGAGGTGGAGATGATGGCACGTGAGGAGCGCCTAAGGGCCGAGATGATGGCGATGATCTCCAGTCGAGCCGATGCCCCACCCATCAGAGAAACACTGTGCCCCACCAAGTAGTGCGGTTCCAAAATGATAAGTCCGGTCCCACCAAGGTAATAATTAATTTTGCCTTACTTAATGGTGCGAGGTAACTCTTCATATGTTTTCTCTCAAGTTGCGCACTTTTGCGGCGCCTACCAAGTGCCACTCACCTGACGGAAGACGGATTTCTGTTGAGGCTACAGCGGGTTGCATTTCCATGCAAGGAGACCGACACGGTGCATGGTCACCTTTGGGAAGGGCTACATGAGGTCCAGTGGACTACGCCCACGAAGCCTTCTTATCACATGTGCTCGAGTTCCCCTAACGAAGACATCACCACTCTCGGGCTAGCGGATGTCGTTCATCAAGTGGCCCACGACAGCGCCGTCGTCTTGGTCAAGGTAAACATCCCTCACGTCTTCGTACCATTCCGGTAGTATTGCAACAAGTTACTTAATTATGCGCGTGCTTTGTAGGTTCCTACCGCACTGCGCTGCTCCCACGATCGTGGACGAGCCCTGCACAAAGTCTGAGCTGGTGCATAAAAGGACTAGCACGACAACCACGTAACCACTAGAGGCCTCTGCTAAAAGGCTAGGCTCACAAAGGCCACAGCGCCCCTCGGGTATATGAAAAGCCCATCGCCCGCCTCGGAGACTCCTTCGCCCGAAAAGGAGAGCCAAGACACCACGTGAAGCCTTATGAATTTAAGGCCTACGTGCATGGAAAGCCCTTCGCCTCCCAAAAAATTGAACGCTCTAGGCATATGGACTCGATACTCCATGGATGGTACATTGACAAAGCGAAAGATAGCGAGCGTGTCGACTTCAATGTTAGATACGAAAGGGACATTTCCACCGCGAGGAGGATGGGACATTCGATTAGTTTTGAGGATCTGCTCCGTCTGCACCAACCGATAGCCATCGATATTTCTCTCAGACGATCACGACGCCGTGAGTATCGCACCACGTTGTACGACTTTATGACTTCCATAGAATTTTGCATTACACTTTTTAACATTCAATGCGAGTTGCGAGGCGATGAGGCAATGGTCGTGACGAATCGACAACTAGTTGGGTTAAATCGACCACGAGCTTGTGTCCGCGACGATGGCTAGGCTTCAACCGGAATGGGTTGCCGGCTACATCAAGAGGGCATTGCAAGCTGAGTCGAAGAAGGACTTCATTCTATTCCCGTACCACGAGGAGTAAGTACTACTTCACTGTTCAATTACTTCTACACATGAAACCGTATGTGAACTTATTTTCTTGTTGCATACCATTTAATAAGCAACCATTGGGTTCTACTCGTGCTCCTTCCGAGAGACAACAAAGTGTACACTTTTAATTCGGTTGATAAGAGACCGATGGCCTCGTGATCAAGCCTCCTTTGGAGCAGTAAGTGCACCACTCTTATCTAACATTTTCTGTATTTAACTACAATCATTATTTTTTTTACTCAACGACATCTTTCCAATGTATATAGGGGTTTCAAGGAATACGTCGAAGCAGGAGGGACACACGACGACAAAAGGGCTCCAAGTCGGAGTATGTCCGCTTCAAGGTACAAGTTGCTATCATATATAAGATTTAGATTTTCGATATATTTTCTTTGTCTCTTAATTTATTTTTCTTTCTTCACAGTGTCATCAACGAGGCAGCGACGACATTGTGGTTTGTATGTCATGCAACACATGGTGATCTTGATTGTCGGCTCGCACCGTTTCCACGAGGTAGTACATGCATATACAATTAGTCTTTCACATGCAAATTTGAAAACTCAAATTAGAGCACTCGTTTCTATCTTGCGACTTACCGTTATTCCCCGTAAGAGTGTAGACAAGACCTGCACTCAACAAGATACGAGATCACTTATGCGGTGGTATGGATAGAATGCTTGTCGGAGGACAGACGGTTTAGAGATCCCAAAAGCTCCTACTAGACCAGATGTGAACAAATATTACATATCTGAATGCGATTGCATGTGTACTTATGGTTAAGCATGTTTACGTTCTATTTTGTTAATGAATGTGATATGTGTTTGTTGTAACAAAGTGTTCATGTTCTTTGAATGTGATATGTTGTCCGTAATTTACGTGTGAATGTGATATGTGCATATTGTGTGGAATATGTGCTTATTAGAATGTGATAGCACACCACACCCCTTCATCTCTGTCGGTTCTCACAAGAAAATGATAGAGATGTGACGGTCATCTCTATCGGTTCTTTGAAAGAAGCGATAGGGATAATGAACTCATCTCTATCGGTTCTTTATAAGAAGTGATAGAGATGAGGTTATTCATCTCTATCGGTTCTTTCAAAGAAGTGATAGAGATGAGTATATTATCTCTATCGGTTCTTTTTAAGAAGCGATAGAGATGATCTGATCATCTCTATCGGTTCTTTATAAGAAGCGATAGAGATGATGGTATTATCTCTATCGGTTCTTTGAAAAAGCGATATAGATGATATGGTCATCTCTATCGGTTCTTTATAAGAAGCGATAGAGATGATAGTATTATCTCTATCGGTTCTTTGTAAGAAGCGATAGAGATGAGTTATCATCTCTATCGCTTCTTACAAAGAACCGATAGAGATAATACCATCATCTCTATCGCTTCTTATAAAGAACCGATAGAGATAATACCATCAAGAACCGACTGTAATAATGCCCGCCTCATCTCTGTCTCATGGCTTTGTGTCACCACCAGAACCGACTGTGATGACGAAAAAGAACCGATTGTGATGTATATTTGTGTAGTAGTGACAACGTCCTAGGCGAAGCCATCAGCATCTGCGCTTACGCCACCGCCGACACAGCCCAGTCGGCGCTCGGCTCGACGCAATCGTCATCAAGCATGCATCAACTCCACCAGCAAGCCCAGGTGTGTGCATGAACCATGCGTACGTTCTCCTCCCGGCCTTCTCAAAGCTTTACATGAAGAGCATCAGGAGACACATTCATGCATGGCCATGTTAAGCTCCACGTGGGACGGCGACGATGGCAGACTACAGTAACAGACGCCCATTAACAGGCGCTGCAGCCACAGCGCACTACTACATAAAAACTCATCACATACTGTTCATAAACTATATCACAGACGGTTTTGTGAACCGTGTGTAAACATATATCAGTGATAAGAAATACACATCACAGACAGTTTCCGAACCGTCAGTGAAAACTAACATCATAGATGGTTCTCAGCTAGAACCGTCTGTATCATCACTGTGATATTTAATCATCACAGATGGTTTTATCTACGAACTGTCTATGTATTGCATCATCACAATATGTGATATTTAATCATCACATCATAGACAGTTCGTAGATAAAATCATCTGTGATGAATCATCACAGACAGTTCTAGCTGAGAACCGTTTGTGATGATGGTTTCTATTCTT
Source organism: Otatea glauca (assembly GCA_036346275.1). Classification (NCBI taxonomy): domain Eukaryota; kingdom Viridiplantae; phylum Streptophyta; class Magnoliopsida; order Poales; family Poaceae; genus Otatea; species Otatea glauca. The sequence goes on along the minus strand of CM070722.1, from coordinate 6,602,988 downwards.
GCAGATTTTATTTTTGATTTTATTGGCTAGCCTAAAAAAATGCTAGCCATGCCCTCTAAAACAAAACAGATTACAGAATTTACGTCATAAGCATATTATGATGACATACATTTGAGAAATCAACTCATGATCATATATTACAATGTACATCGCATCCATTTCAAAAATTAACTCAGATATATTAACCAATTGAATTCATAACGACAACTCACAAATTCACAAAATAAGGTTCACAAATTAATCCAAGTGGTAATTAACAAATTGACAACTCATCAGGTGAGGCTGAGTGGCATTCGCCTTTTGGATTTATGACCTCACGCATCAAGAAGGCACAGAGTTGTCCTCGAATTTGTAGCTGGTCAGCCTGTTCTAACATAGATTCAGTGTATTTCCAAGCCTATCGATGGAAAGTGTAAATTTTTGCATGTGTATAAATTGATAAGTGGAAACAACTATTGCAAGATTGACAAACCTCTATGACATTAGTCTTCTTTGCACCAATGAGGATTTGCATGTTATGAAAAACATAGAATCCACATTTATTAGTGGCCTTTGGCTACTGCTGGCACTGCCAAAATATAATTGGTTAGTTCTGAAGGTATTATTTATGGAGTGTGAAGGATTATTGCATACTAACGGATACAAAAAACTTATGAACGTGCTTCAACTGCGATGAGTCCTTGTGTGGTCTTTCACAAGCTCTGTAGATATTGAATAATGTCTCGAGTAATTTTGCGATAGGCGTCAAGTTGTGGGTGCCGCACTTTTTGGAATCAAGGTAAATTATCCGGTTCACAAGTATATCGTCATAGTCATTCAACCTAACTTCGAGCTGCGTATAAAGTACAAATCAACAAGTATAGCAACTGGATGAAGCACTTACCCCCAGGTTGTGGGGTAAAAGTATGAATTTTTTTTGTTGACCAAACAATGCTTTTTCTATGTACTCCTAGACGACTTGTAAATTTTTATCCATGGTTTGCTTGGACACAATGTGTAGGTCAAGGAAACACACTAGTTCTTTCTTTGTTTTTGCTTCAATGATCATGTATCTATAATACAAAAACAAGGATCATATATATATATATATATGACATTTATCGTTATGACACGAATGTAGATAGTGATTACACACACTTACAATGTCCAGCATTTGATAAGTGCGACGTCGAGGGCGTCGAGGTTGTAGAGATCGAACAAGTGGAAGAAATGCTCCTCCTTGAAGCTGACCGAGATACTTGATACATGTTGTGCCACCGGCTTATTGGCTTATTCTATGCACCAATTTTTCAATCTAACATAGCATATTGTTAGCATTTGCTGGCGCTCTTCTGGTACAAACACTGTCCTAGCTTGAATTTCCACGCCAACGGGGCCAATGGAACGTCATGGGTCTCCGTGGTCCCTTTGATTTGACCTTGTTGCCACCTCGCCGTCTATCATAGGTCATCTTCATAGGAGACGACTAGGCCCGAACTAAAGTACCAGCCTGTGCCTTACGGGACACGGTAGCTGATTTGGTGGGCTACTTTTGTGTAGCACGTGGCTCCAGTAGCGCTGGTAGCTCTGGCACAACACATGGCTTTGATAGTGCTGGTAGCTTCGGTGCTGCAGGACAGTTGTCGAAGGAGATGTCCCTCTTGGGCCACTGGATGAATGTGCCAATGGCATCCCCTAGTGTCACAATCTCGTCGTTTGGGGGCATCTCTAGTGTGACGGCCTTGCAAATTCCATGTACACCGTTGATATGGATATTTGTGTAGCCCGAGCTACCGTGCGACTGTGTACAATCGCCCCTAGACTAGATAGATACGCATGCCCCCAAGTAGCCTGCAAGGGAACGGAGCCGTTGGCAAGCCTCACTTGGAGATTACACATCGTGGCCATCTACATAAGGGTACACAATTAGCTAACATGTCCAACGGGTCTATCTAAGGAGCATTGCAGACATATATATTACCTGGGTGACATAGGTAGGAAATTTAGCGTCGTCCACGTCTTTGCTATGTTCAGCTCATCAAATCTATTCGGCGATGAGGAATGAGGGGACGCCATCTTCTTTTTAACTAGGTTGTGTTAGATCTTCAAAGATCAGGCAAGTTGGTAAATCAACAATTCACAGACGGTTGTATAAGAGGAAAGAAAGTAAATGTATTGTTTAGAACAAGGAAATCAACATTCAAAAAGGATTTCTTTATTCTTTAGAACAAGGAAAGAGATTAGTTTGCTCCGCTCTGTTTGTTAGAAGAGTATTCTTCATAGTTGAATTTTCTTCCTTTCTTAACAACATTTTATTGGAGATCATATTGGACGGTTATTATTATCAGCACTTTATTTGTGGGATGAGAAATATTTTGTCCGCTAGGGAGATTATATTCTAAAAGGATTTTTATGTTTAGAATAAGGAAAGAGAAGAGGTCACTTTGAATAACAGTATAGATTATGGACAGAGTGCTCTCAAGTGTCGGGCTATTAAAGGTCGTTAGACCTTTAGCCTCCTTCGCCACAAGGTGTAGGGTTGCTACACCTAGGGTCAAATAATTACAATTGAACTTAAATAATTAACTATGCAAATAAGGTCTTGAACTCTTACCTTCCTAAATTATGCTACGAACAATAAGAAGGTCCCCAAGATAATTAAATTATTTGTCCCCTTCACGTGCAAGGTCCCCAAGACAATAAAATTATTTAGCCCCTTCACGTACAAGGTCCCCAAGACAATAAAATTGTCTGGTCCCTTCACGTGCAAGGTCTCCAAGAGAACTAAATTTAAAAGCTAATATTGATTAAAAGATTCAAAATTGCGATCTTATAAGCTCCTAGAATGCCTATCAATCCACTCCTCGAGCTCGATGATTCCTTTCTTCACGATCTTCAGGGTAGCAACATGGCACCTAGTGCTTTCTCCTAAGGTGTGGTATATCGTCATTTGTTCAAGACAAATCAAGTAAGATTTCAACTTGATCCAGCAAGCGCAAAGATAAAGAAATTTTAGCAAGGGAAAAGAATAGAAGAATGAGATAAGTCAAGAACTTATTATTCCTTCAAGTTAAATCTTAATTAAGAAAATAATTTTGAAGGTCCTAAGAGATGACCAGACTATCTAGGGCCAAGACCTACAATCAGTATGGCTCTGATACCACCTTTGTCAGGACCCGAATATGCATCCGAACCCTCTATGAATATCGCACTAGTTTAGGATCATGCTAGTGCATTAGTTTAGGATCATGCTAGTGCACATAGGCTCAACATAGATGAATATCACAATCATACACAGTGGAAACATAATAAAAGACTTCATATATTAAATATAAACTTGTTGACTAACCTTATGATCGACTTACATGACTATGCCTCGCAAGGCTAAACTGTGAATAACAAATTAAACTGTAGTATACCACAGACAACTGACAAGGCTCGCACCCTAGACATTCGTGTCTTCTAGATACTCCTTCTCCAAAGCTGGTGTAAACTCTTCAACTGGTGAGTCCTAGTAGTTCATAGGAGGCCACCCCTATAGAAAGAATCTGTATTTTAACTAGTGCAATTCTAAACCAACCAATGGAAGGGAATAATGAGCTCAATGCAACAATCATAAGATCCCTCATTGCCCACAAGGTCTCAGATCGATTCCCATATAGAACACACTTCATATGGTCGGCGCCAACAAGGCACCAATTACCAGCGGAGGCATGAACTATAGCAGAGAAGCATCTTCGAGTGCCTTGCCCCAGGTGAAATTCCTAATCGTGATCGGTGATGGCCTCATTCTCCTCAATATATGGAACATGTTCCTAATGTGCAAACACATTTGGGACTTTATACAAGATGTAAAGCTTTTTCCCTAGGGCTCGGAGATGTTTGCCTGGTCGAAGAAGTTCAAGTCAGGTCATCTAAAAAGATTCGATGGAACTTAGAATATATCATAATTCTTGCAAGTATATACCATCACCATCCAGGCTGGTGGTGGTGATGAGAAGGTAATGGCAAATTATCTTCCTATTATTCTTAAAGGATTCGCAAGAACTTGGTTGTTCAATTAGCCGGAATGATCTATTTTTATTTGGGAAAATTTATGCCATGCAATTTTAAACAACTCTAAAAGTTGTTATGTTAAACCAAGAAAAGAAGATGACTTACATTGCCTTCATCAAACTTCTAGTAAAAATTTACGTTAGTTTATTAAAAGGTTTGTAGAGGTTCGCAGTACCATTACTAATATTTCTGATGATTCTATTATCTGTGCGTTTAAGCAAGCTATGCATTACAAATGTTTCACGGAAGATCTCAATATTCATCCACCCTCTACCATATCAGAATTGTTCATTATGGAAGGTCGGCATTCGGATGCGCATGAGGCCATTGAATGGAATCGTACGATCGACAAGGGCCATACGCTACCACAACCAGGTCTAGAAAAGTCTAAGAATAAAAAGTCCAAAAAGACCTTCAAGATTGAGGACCACAAGGGGAAGAATAAGAAAAAGAACAAGAAAATTGCTCAAAGAGAGATCGCAGGCATTTCAGAATGACTTGCATACTCCAAGGGAAAGACTCCTTGGAAAAAGAAACCTGGTCGGTAGGACAACTAGTCAACTTCCAAAAACCCCGGCGCAACCAGTGGCAATGGAAATTGGTGTCCTTTGCATAATACACTAGGACACGATTTGCATAATTGCCGTAATTGGCAAAGGTGAATAGAAGAGCTCAACTCTAGTAAGGGCCCTATAACAACCTTACCAGAAGGTCGAAGCAATAAAGATGTTGATGATGATGAACATATGGGCTACTAGAAGGCTGAAAATCATGTCAATGTTATCTTCGGAGGATCATCTACGTATGCTTCAAAAATCAATTCAAATCTACTGGGAGGGAGGTCAACAATGTCGACTCTCACCCGAGCAAGCCAGACTACCCAAAGAGATCAGTCGTCGTGATCACCTTCAACAGACACGATTGCTCAAATGGTATGTCTATCCCTCGTAAACTTCCATTGGTAGTTTCTTCTACAATTAGTAATTGCAAAGTAGGAAGAGTTTTGGTGGATAGGGGAAGTTCTTTAGATTTGCTTTTTATTCATACCTTGGATAAAATGCAAATTCCCCGCTCTAAGATCCGACCTGTGACAAATCCATTCGATGGGATTGTCCCTAGTCCATTGGTAACTCCAATAGGGCAGATTGTATTGCCTGTCACTTTCGGAGACACCAATAACTTCATAACGGAGTTAATTTCTTTTGAAATTGTCGAATCACATTATAAATGAATTTTGGGTAGACCTTCCCTAACAAAGTTTATGGTAGCCACCCATGATGCCTACAAGTGCATCAAAATACCTAGTCCAAAAGGCGTGATTAATGTGCAAAGTAATCAGGCTATTGCACTAAGTTGAGATAGAAAATTACTAGAAATTATCGATTAGTTACCATTAAGAGATACTAATGATGTAGATAATTCTTGTAAGGCTGAAAAGCCTAGCAAGACAAAGAAGCTGAAGGCAAATCCTCACCCCCAATAATTAGATCAACCAAGTTTCCATAAACCCTACTGACCAGTCAAAAACTATTCGGACAGGGTCAGGAATGGATGACAAATAGGAAGATGCACTCGTTACTTTCCTCCGGGTTAACACAGGTGTTTTTGTGTGGAAACCATCCGACATGCCTGGGGTCCTAAGGGAGGTAATAGAGCACAGGATATCCATACGGCCTAATGTATGACCAATGAAGCAAAAGTTACGGCAATTTGCTCCTAATCGGCAAGAAGCCACCTGACAAGAGTTGGACAAACTCTCAGTAGCTGGTTCCATTTAAGAAGTTGGTCATCCAGATTAGCTTGCAAATTTGATCATGGTTAAGAAAGCAAACAGTAAGTTGTGTATGTGCTTTGACTTTACTAGCCTAAATACCGCTTGTCCAAAAGATGATTTTCCATTACCCCGAATTGAACAACTGGTCGACTCAACACAGGTTGCAAACTAATGAGTTTTCTAGATGCAAACATAGGTTATCATCAAATAAGCATGGCAAGAGAAGATGAAGAGAAGATTTTCTTCATAACCCCGCTAATCAATTGCAGACCATACCATTGTTATGGCTATTTTTGATATGGGGCATTGATATAGTAGGTCCTATACCAAAAGCAACCAATGGATTTAAATTCCTATTTGTTGCAATTTCTCGGGACCCGAATATGCAAATTCGGACCCTCTGTGTATATCACACTAGTCTAAGATCACGCTAGTGCACACAGGCTCAACATAGATGAATATCACAATCATATATAGAGGAAACATAATAAAAGACATCATATATTAAATATTATCTTGTTAACTGACCTTATGGTCAAACTTACATGAATATGCCTCGCAAGGCTAAACTGTGAATAACAAATTAGACTGCAGCAGAATGAAGACGTGGATAAACACCTCTGTATACCACAGGAAATTGACAAGGCTCGCACCCTAAACATTCGTCTCTTCCTGGTACTCCTCCTCCAAAGCTGTCGGGACCCGAATATGCAAATCCGGACCCTCTGTGTATATTACACTAGTCCAAGATCACGCTAGTGCACACAGGCTCAACATAGATGTTATCACAATCATACACAGCGGAATATAGAATAAACTCCATTAAATAATAATTGTTGTCTCACATGATTATTGTCTCACAAGACTTAACTAGGAAATAGCAAATATGCGGCAGCTGAAATAAAGTAATCGTAGTAGCTCCCTAGTTCACCACAGGAAATTGACGAGGCTCGGACCCTAAGCAATCGCATCATCACGATACTCCTCCTCCATGACTGGCGTAGCCTCTTCCTCTTCTGAAGTTTTTGTTGTGGGGTGAGTACATAAAGCACTCAACAAGTTGAGCACAGAAATGCAAGTCTAATACTCTATATGCATGGCTTACTCCAAGTAATGGCTAATATGGCTATTTTACAGTAAAGAAGCATTTATAAAAAAATACGGTAAATATATTGAAAGACAGTAAAACAAATAAAAATTATTAATAGATTCAGCTTCTCAAGTAAACAGGATATCCAATCCTAAGTCAAGTTTCAAACTCCCATGGCAATCCTGCCATCCCAATAAGTTTTCATTTAATAAAAGTCTAACCCTTGACTGTAATTCCCGAGCATCGCCCAATACCACGAGCACGGCTATCCGAATAGATTTTACACTCTGCAGAGGTTATGCACTTTACCCACACGATACAACCAAACACCACAAAGACGAGTGATCATAACAAAGCCTTTACAATGCTCTACTTAGACCCAGTATTGTTCGATAAGGTTTCAACATTGAAGGGTTAAACCACCACAACAGGGCCCCCCTCTCCCGCCATGTGAGTTACTCCGTAAACCCGGGACTCACTATACACCACAACAGTACCAAAATCTAAGCATTATAAATTAGTCAGCTAGGCTGTCCCATTCCAGACGTGTGGTTGCATGAAAGACTCAGGTCAAAGGCTTGAAAGGTTAAGTCCTTAAAGTGATTAAGGCAAGACTTCCACATACCCTCTGCCATACGGCCCACCTTGGCATACTGCCCCTTGCCATTTGCCCCAATCTAAATCATAACCACCCCAGTTGATTACCAAGCACCACGTGCTATCAACAACTCAATATCGTTGTGTGACGTCCTTTGCCACGACAACTCAACCTCATCATGTGACTACACATGACACACAAATTCACAACATTGTTCCATATTCCATTAGTCAAGATTAACTTTCAGAATTCCAAATATGTGACATGTACGTGGCATAGCTAAGCAGGCTAACACGGTCTAACTAACCCATGTTGATTGCTAACATTAACCAACTAGTAATTGAACCATTCTAGGGTGACAATTAGATCCTGACATACAATTGGTAAAGTAGGGTATAGATCAATTGGTATATTAACTAGATCCCAATTTAATTTGAAATAATTGTATAAGTGAAATAGTATGCAATAAAGTAAAACAATATAGCGACTTTATAAACATGGGTTCAACATGATCAAAGCACAACTTGCCTGGGAATGGGTTCTGGTCTTTCTCTGAAACTTGCTCTTGAAGCGATGAATCCTCCTCTGGAATACCGAGCAACTCAACGTCTATGCGAATCGAGAAAAGAATAGCAAATAAACACCAAAACAAAGAGCAAATAGGCTCCAAAAATAAAATAAAATTCACCATTAAATAGATCTTGATTTTACAAATTTTTAGAAATTTGAATCACCCAAATCCGAGTTTAAATAAAAAATATATAGCTATTCAAAGTTTTAATAAATTCTGAAAAATACTGAAATTGGAAATCCCAATTTTTCTGAATTATTTTTATAAAGAAAACTTGTATTATTGTGCAAGCAACACGTGGACCAACCAGAGGCTAACACGTGGCTTCAGCGCATGGACCTGGTCCACGAAACTTCTCTGGTCCACCGTGGACTCGAGGTACTGTGCTCGTGGACCGGCTGATGTCAGCACGACGTCATCGCAACACGTGGTGCCTTCAGATTGCGCCACGTCGCTCGGTCTATGGACCGCGTCCACGGCACAATGCTTGCCCATTGTGCTCCCGGTGCACGGTGCCTTGACTCCACGGCCAACATGCGTCACGCATCCGCGCAACGATCTAACGGCTACCGATCCAAATCCATGTGGCAAAATCCCGAGCGTTACCTCTGATCCAACAATCGACGTTACCAGAGACGTTCACTGAAGATGAGGCGATGTGGCTTGATTGCAGTCGTTCGATGATGATCTGACGGTTGACGAAGCTCGATCCCAGCAATGACAACATGGCGGCGCAGCTTCACCGGACACGCAGACGACGACACACCCGACGGTGTTTCGGCGCAGCCCCCACATGAAGAAGTGGTAGAATCGATGCGCCTTGGAATGGAGACTCTGGATCTGGAATCGTAGCGGCGGCAAGCAGCTTAACGATGGCGAACGACGAAGAAATCGAACGGCGGCGCCTTCGGGAACTTCGGTGAGCTCTAGCGCACGAACGACGATGACACAGTAATGGCGGCTGGGGCTACGGATGCGCAATGAAATAGTGATTCTCGGGGTGTAGGCTACGCCTTAAATAGCCTCGATGAACGCATAAAAACGGCAACCCTAGTCTACACGGCGGTGGCGGCGAATCGGCAGCGGATTCAGAAACCCGATCGGAGACAACGACTGGGAACCGTCCGATTTGCGATGAACGGCCACGATGACTTCCGAGGCGATACGATCTGATCCGCACTTTCCAAAACCAACGGATGCGATCCCTTCTTTCCCAAAACACCACAATGCAATCTCCACCGCATGATCTTGATCCAATGGCTCCTAGACGCTAGAGTTTCTGACCCCATCTTCAAATCATAAGCGTCGCTTCGCAATCCAACGATCCATCCAACGTCGCGACGTGGCTTGATGAAGTCCGTGCGATGAAGATCCAACGGCGACGCTAACCCTAAACGGAGTAGGCCGAACGGGCCGCGCGATAAATGGGTCGCACCCGTGCACAGTGCTGGGCTTCGGCCAACCACTGTTCAAATAATTTTCCCGATTTAATCATTTAAAATAATTACATAAATTCGATTGATTTGTTTTAGGCAATACAAATACCAGGAAAAATCCCAGAAAAATCTCAAAAATACTTTGAGACATTTTGAACTCAAATAAAATATTTTTGGCAAAAATTCATGTTAACTTTTTCTTGATTAAATAAATTTTCAAAAGGGCCAATATTCATACTTTAAAATAAATTCAAATAAATTCCAGAAAATACAAAATGCACAAATGACATTAAAATAATATTTAGGGAAAATGTTTGGGATGTTACAAAAGCTGGTGTAAACTCTTCAACTGATGATGTTGTTATTGGCAAGGGTGAGTACTTCAAGCACTCAACGAGTTGTGCACAAATGCAATTCTAATATTCTATATGCAAAGCTTATTCCAAAGGAATGCCTAACATGTCTATTTTGTAGTAAAGCAATATTTATGAACAAGTACAATAAGTAGATTATAAAGATAGTATTTAATAAGTTTCAACATTTTCCAAGTAAACAAGACATCAGCCCTAAGTCAAGTTCCAACCTTACAACAGCATCCAGCATTCCCATCCAGGTTTTCATTTTATAAAATTTAACCCTTGACTATAATCCCCGAGCATTGCTCAAAACCGCGAGCATGAATATCCGAATAGATTTTACACTCTTCAGAGGTTATGCACTTTACCCACATGACATGATCATCTCTTGTTGCCGAGCTATTGACACACTTCCTTTGGTGTGTTAGCAGAGCGATCATAACAAAATATTTCAGAAACCTTTATCCCAACACTAACCCTCCTGTATGTCATACACTATCCCTTCCCTCAGCGGAGGTGAAGGTTTAGAAATTTGAATCACTTCAATTGAAGCTCGTATGAGGGAGAATGGGCTTATGGAAGATTCAAAATTTCAAAAATCAAAAAAATTGAAAACCGATTAATAATCTGAATTATTTTTATTCTTAAAAATTGATTTATTGTGTCAGCATAATGTCATGATGACGTCAGTATTTACCCTGATTCAACCAGATTGTGACACGTGTCCCTCAGTCCATGGACTTGGTCCATGAACCTCATCGGGTTCACGGTGAACCTAGTCTACGCAGATCCGGTTCACTGACCCGTGGGTCTCGTGTCTCGGTGACTTGATGCCAGCACGACGCTTATGGAACCGACCATGCAAGCAAACACGACAGTAAACACATCAATGTGGCAGCCACGCAAGCACACGTGTTATCACCGCAGCTCGGCCACGTAGGACAGTGGTGTACGCGGCCCTACTGTTGTCGATGGTGAGAACGGCGGCTATCGACGGAAAGATCTCAACCTCGCTCTCTCGGTGACACAGTCAACCCCTTAATTGTCACACTAGAATGGCACCGGCTTCAAGAAGAACGGTGGCGGCTTCAAGCTTCTCGGTGATCCGACGTTTCGATGGTCCACAGGCGGATCCAAGTTGCGCACGAGATGCTCCTCGACAAGGCGATGTGAACGGCGTCGGTCCCAAACCTTCTCTCCCACAGGTGGCAACGAATCGAGGCTTGAGCTCTGCGGCGGCGCAATGAAGAACACACAACAAATCTAGCGCAAATACGATCTTGATCGATCAATTTCTTTGGGGCTTTGATTGCTGGCGAAGTTGCGCAGCCAATGCGCATGTTTTATAGTGGCGGGAGTCCATGGCGTAGCTGGCTTGGAGATCTCAACCACGGCGGACATGGCGGCGTTGAAACAAAGACCAGATCCAAAACGGTTTAGAGACGATAAGCCAGCGGTCGACGCGTGGCGAAATGGTTTCAGCCTGAAGGACTGCGGTGGAAGGCTGGGCTGCACGGCGGCCATATGGGCCTCGGCCCATTACTTCACTAAATATTTTTCAAAGCCTTTTTTATTTAATATAAATCCAGCAATTCTTGTAATCAGTTTAAGGCAATAAAAATGCTAGGAAAAATCCCATAAATACTTTAAGACATTTAGAACTCAAATAAAATATTTTTAGTGAAACTTTATATTAATTTTATCCATAATCAATTAGTTTTCACAAAATGCCAAATACAAATGCATTTAATAAATTCAAATAAAATAAAAAAAATCAAATAATTTTAGAAAAATCATAAAATGCACAAATAACACAATAAATTAAATAGAAGGTAAAATTTGGGATGTTACACAATTGATGCATTCACAAAATGAATTGAGGCTGAGCCAGTAGTTTCAATTACAGCTCAAGCAGCAAAGAAATTCTTTGTGAAAAATATAGTCACTAGATTTGGAATTCCTAGTCGATTAATTACTGATAATGGATCACAATTTGTTAGTTGTCTATTTAAGATTATTGTGATGAAATAGGCATAAAATTTTGTTACGCTTCAGTCGCTCACCCTCAAAGCAGTTGAGCAGTTGAACGTGCCAACGACCAAATCATACAATTTATGAAAAAATGAGTGTTTATAGTCTTAAGACATGCTTGGGGGCTTGGGTAGACTACCTCTACTGCTTTTGGCCATACACACCATGACCAGTAGAGCAACAGGGGAAACACCTTTTCAACTGGTCCATGGAGCAGAAGCCATGTGACCTAGTAATATCCATTTAGGTTCTACACGTACTACTCTCTATGAACAGGTCGACCAAGACATTCAACATGAAGATGATATTAATATCCTAGAGGAAAAGCGGTTCGAGCACTTATCAAGTCGGTAGCCTATTTACAAGACTTAAGTCGATACTACAACAAAAGAGTTCAACCACGAACACTTAATGTGTGAGACTTGGTTCTGAGGCGAATCTAGAACTAGTCTAACTTAAATAAGTTATGTTCAAAATGGAAAGGTTCCTTTACTGTGGTATCGATCACCCGATCAGGTTATATTCGGCTTGCTATGGGAGACGGAAAAATTCTTTCAAACGCATGGAACATCCAATATCTTTGTAGGTTTTATGTATAAATAGTTAATTGCACATTTCATTTACATTTATATCTTTCAAGTGTTATACACAATCTGTTTTCTATCTTGCTCAAACTCTGAGAAATCACAATATCATCTTTTGACCAAACTCTCTCAACAAAGTACGAAATTGCTGGTCAGATTGTGAGATGACTTCTAATAGAACCTTTTCATATAAGCCAGTACTTACTGCATTAAAACTCGTTAGACTGACCTTGTCTCTAATCCGTTGCTTGTTAATACTAAGTACAATATGATAGGGAATAGGTCATTAAATCATAAATGTTTGTATTCCAATCATATTGCTGATCAGTACACAAACAGTTAGAGATACAAGCAGACAAGTAACAAGACAAAATATAACATAAGAAGAGATATTTTCATTCTTTTCAATGTTTAGTACATTTACTTGAATATAATTTTTACATTTTTCATATAGAGCTCAACGGCAGATTGTAGTTCTGCACGTTTCCTATATATCTCTTCTTGAGTGTCCAGTTGCAGGTCAGACGCCAGTTTCTCCAACTCAACTGCGTCCTTGTAAATGTGCCTCAACTTGACAAAGAGCAAACAAACTTGGACAACAATTGAAGTCTAGAGTGCTATCTTCATGGTCTGCGTCATTGAGGGAATGTGATCTTGGATATTCTTTAGTTGATCCTTTACCCCCGTGACCAGCTCAACGACAGACGAATCAGGTTTTGTAAGTTCTATCTCTAAACCTTTCGGATCCGCTGTGACTTTCCTCAATTGTACAAAAATAAAATTCAAAGTGGATTTGTTCACCCTCTAAATCTTGGCCATTTCTTGTAAGAAGAGTTTCAATTGATCCTTCATCTTCATCATCTCTTCTTACATTTTGCCCTCATGTCTTCAAGTTTCTTTTTCTCCATTTCTTCTTTGGAGAGCTGAGTTTCTTTGACCATTATTTTATTTTTTAATTCTATCAAGTTCAAAAAGAAATAAAATTATTGTCTACTTCTTTTAAAAGACTAGTTAAGTAGGTCGGATAGAGTTTTACTTATTATTTTGTCCTCCTTTGCTTGAAGAATGGCCAAAATGGCCTTAAGCTCTTCGGCGAGCTTTTGTACTCTAGCCTTATTCTTTTTAAAGGCCTCATGGAGTTTGGAGTTCTTCTTCTTAAGGAATTGATACTTGTCATTGGCCTTGACAAGATCAAATTTGTAGCCATTGGCAGTATTTTGAGCCACCAAGAGATGTTTCTCCAGCTCCTTTATTTTTTCTTCCAATCTGTTTCTATACAAACATGTTAGAAGAAATCCTTTATAATAAAACAAAAGGAGGAAGTTGTTATCAACATACCTTTTTGTTGTTTCTTCAACTTTGGCCTTGGCCAAAGTTTTTGCTTGCTAACCCAGAAAATCAAACAATTCTTGATAATGCTGTAAAAAGCAATTAGCAAATAAATTTCCTCTTCTTAAAGAACTTAAAGAAAGATGAGACGATTACCTTTGACAACAAGTTGTCAAAAACTTGTTTGAAGTCCTTCTCCTGGTCAGAACAATGTCAGAACGACCAAACGAAGATGCTAGTGGCAGAGCCACTATGGTGGTGATGTCGGTGGTCATGGCCTTTGCAGTGACTACTTCCACCTCCTAAGTCCCGCTGGTCAGAGCGACCATCGTCTCCTCTATCACAGTAGGGATGTCTTTAGTAGAAGTCCCCACGGCTTTAGAGACCTCTTTAGCAGCGATGGTTGTCCCGACCACCACTATCGTCACCACAGGAGGAGCACTGACCACCTTCATGGTTGATGGAGTCCCTTCGACCAGTGGGTCTTCAACAGCTGTTAAAGGGTTTTCACCCTTTACGCTGGTTGGGGCTACTTGCCTACCGGTCGGGTCTTCTTGGGCAGCCTCTGTTGGTGCCGAGGCCTATTCTAGACTAGTCGTAGCAAGTCCGACCAGAGGATTGACCTTAGCTTCTGTTTGAGCACTTTTAACTTGATCTGCGGAAGGACCAGGGGGGACTGCTTGAGGGCTTAGACAAAACAAAAACAAAACATACATATTTTCTGAAGAAACATATACACCGAACTAAAATATAGTAGAAGAAAAATACATGCAAAATAATATTAAGTCAATAACCCAGGACACCAAGGGCTTATAGATACCCCTACATTCAGGGTGGGGGTCTTCATCTTCCTTGTTATAATAAGAGGAGCCCGTTCATCGTCCTCTTCATCCTCGCCCTAGACATAAAAGAACAGGGGATAATGTCTATATGTATTTCCCAATTACCATACTGCAATCCTTTTACCAATTAACATCCTAGAAGTCTTCTTCTACATCCCTGTAGCAAGCTTCACCCTCTTCCCTTGTTCCTGAGGCCGACCGCGCACACGCTTAGAGTGTATGGCACCAATTGGCACCAAGGCCTAACTAGTGCTGGTCGGTCAGCACTAGTCTGAGCGAAGGTCAGGTCCACCACCTTTGAGGTACTCTTGGTAGAAGTTCTCGCCTCTTTGTCAGTAGAGCCATGGCTGCGACCTCAGACTGGTTGACAACCCGCTTTCAACCATGCATCTGAAAATAAACCTAATTGTTAGCATAAAACAGTTAGGGAGCAAAATAACCAAAAGAGTTACTTGGTACATACCTCGATGCATTCATTAATGAACTCATCGGCCTGCCCGATCAGGCTGCTTGTCCAAAGTAGCCTGGTCGGATCTGTCCAAAGGGACCCGCAAAATGGTTGCAAAATTCGTTGGCTTACTTAAGAAAGAGAACGTCACTCGGAGCTACAGTCCCCATATCCGTCTCTACTCTTTCTATAATTGACTCCTTCCGCTCCCAACCAACCTTTTTAACCCTCGAGTGGGTCTCCGTAGTGGTCAGAAATGACAAAAAGCATAAAAATGTAAGTAAACCTTCTTAATAAAAAAGAAGATGGGAAAAAAGAGGTCAAAATTTTGAAATTTCTTACCTTCAGGTTCATCCTTAGTAGGATCTTGGTCGCCTTCAATCCTCCAAGAGAATCTAAACCACTTCTTCAGAGGGCTCAACTTATAGTACAAAAAATCGTAAAGATGTTTCGCCTAGACAAGCTCCCTGATACTAGCTTGGCGATGGTCTTGACAATGAGCCGCTCCTCTCTGGTCAATTCTAATGATTATTTTTCATTTTTAATTTCAATCCTCGACCACACTAAAGTGGCTTTCCTGGTGATCCAGAGTCGACCACTCCCTAATATCTCATAGTAGAATTACTCCTGACGGTAATCCCGCCAAGTATCCTTGATCAGAAGGGAGGGGTATCGAGAGGCCTTTTATCTTAGAGCTTAAAATAAGCGCTCCCACAGACTTCTTGGGTCTTGCTATTCCTAGTATATTGGTAGAAATACTGAAAAAGACAAAAAGGTGGGGGAATGATAAGGAAAGCCTCGCAAATATGCAAGAAAATACTCAAAATCAAAATGGAATTGTGAGGAAGATGATGGAGCTCAATCTCATAACGATTGAGCAGGTCGGTGAAGAATTCGCTCTCAGGGAGACAAAAATCTAACCTGACGAATGTGGCAAAGAGGATGAGGTGCCCCTCCTGGGGCACCGGCTTCACATCCTCCCCGCTAGGATCCCACCTGAGTATTTCGCGTGAGGGGATCAAACCCCGGTCCTCGAGCTCCTTGATCTTGCCCTCAGTGTGAATTGATTTGTCCATAGTGGATGAGTTGTCAGGAAGAAGAAAGCTTAAAGACAAAGGGCTCAAGAAATGAGAACAGAGCTTGAAGACGAAAGGGCTCAAAAAACTATTTTGGGCTCAAAAAACTATTTTGCGCTCAAAAACCCAAGGTGTAAGGTGTACAAGGGAAGCCTTCCCCCTTATTTATATCCTTTATTATGTCAGTTTCAAATACCGTTTCAGTTACCGAGGGAGGCACAAATGCGCCTTTTGATGAACATTAAACTGATACAATGGTTGTCACGAAACTCTATGCAGAAAATAAAAACATTGAATAAAAATTTCTTTTCTACCCAAGCCTTGGGGACTAACTGAAGAGGATTAAAGCTCATATTCTATTTAGGCTAGCAATGGTTAAAAGCCATACTTTATTTTTAGGCCAGCAACTTATAAAAAAAGACCATAAAGAAAAATGAGGCCCACAATTAGTTACTCGGTTACGTCTCCGACAAGTTTGCTGACATATCTTATATGTGACCTTAGACTAATCGTCCCCGACCAGTGAAACAATTATCCTGACCAGTGATACTGGTAAGGGCAAGCGGTTATCTTTGCACACGTGTCCGTGAAGACGGTTATCTTGACAGGAACGAATAATTACTCAAACATTATCCTAAAAAGGCACCCTTTGACGAGAAGACACCTCTTGGCGGGAAAACACATTTCAGTCGTATGACACCTTTTTGAAGCTCAACTACTGCCACTCCATTCTATATAAATAGGGAGCCCATTTGGACCGTCAAGGAGATTCTCAATTAGCATGTGATCTGATCAATATGTAAATTAGCATTTGTACTCTTTTAAGCCGTTTGGCTAACGAGAAGAAATATCTCATTTCACCTTTCATAGTCTTGTTTCCCCAAAAGCCTGCAACCATTTTAAATCATAAGCTCGATCTAGAGACCATAGGTCTTGAATATCGACAGAAGGATTTACTCCAATTTTAGTTTGAGACTAGTCAAGTGCCTATGCATTGCAATGAAAATCCATTTTTGAACCAAATAATCAAATCATGTTATGTGTTAACAAAATAAATTTGCACTATTTAGTTGCCATGGGAAGGGAGACGTGGGGAATGACCCAGCCATAGGGAGTGGGTGTGGGTGGAAATAGAGAGAGATGCGGTTAGTTTCCTTTTTATTGACAAGAGGTGGAGTGTGTCGTGTCTCGCGGCCTATATGTTGGTACGCTAGTTTTCTTAGAGAGGAGGAGAGGGAGGACGGACGACCACCACTAACTCGTATTTATATATTAGTAAAGATAAAGTATATAAGTGCAAGAAAGAGTTTATTTTTGCATAGATACTACAATATTTGTCCAGTTGTCACATCTTGATGCAAGGGATCTACTGCAGTTTTGAAAGACCATGTGGAGGTCTACCCGTGACGGTGATGAGTTATTGACATTATTTAAACATGTGGTGCTTAGGTTTGAGGTTGATTTGAACTCCATTTCAAAATTTGAAGCAGTTTGAGAAGGGCCCAGAATTTGTGTGCTACCACAACTGAGGGCGGTAGCACCGCCCCCAAATGCTACCGACCTGAGGGCAGTAGCACCAGCCCTCAGGGCGGTGTGTGTGTTTTCAAAGAGCTGATTTTCGTGGGATCACTTGTAGGGCAGTGCTATCGGCCCTAAGGGCGGTAGGATCGGCCTTTATGAGCAAAAATGCATTGAAATTGTGATTTTGTGATGATTATTGAATATCTTTTTGGACATTGCTATGTTATGGGGTTTTCTTTTCTTTGATGGTCGTAGGACGACGGTGCTAGATCATGGTGAGGCGGAGGATGACCAGGACTAGGCGAGCTGCACCGGAGGTCCAGACGGTCGAGGATCGTCGAAAGTTGATCGGAGACGGAGTCGTTGCAAACCTAGAAGAAAAGGAATGGATGAGATGCTAACTTGGAGCTACTCGGATCAAGGAGGGCTGTTGGATTGCGATCTAGGTGATAGAGTAGCGGGTCTAGTTAGTATGCTTTGAAAAGAGTGTAAAAACCTAGTATGTTTGTTGGGTTTCGGGTTATCCCATGTATGGCTGTGTGAGTGAGTCAATCCTAGCCCTTGATATGTTCCTTCGGGTTGAAGAAACTCATCCAAGGGTGGAGGATGACTCAAGAGTAGTATAAATAGAGGGGTAGGGGTAACGCTTCCCTCTTTGAGGTTTTGAGGTTCTTGTGCTCCTTTGAGCTTTGCCCACTTTGTTGTGTGGCTTTGTAAACCTCTATTCTAGAAATGAAAGTTTAATTTCCTCAAGTCTGAATTTACTTTTCGCATTTACCTTATGCTTTAAAGTCAGTCTTTAAATTCCGTAATTTAAATTCTTGCAATTTTCTTTCTGCATATTTGGATTTGCCTCCTCTCCTTATAAATGCTTGTGGATTTTGTGCCGAGGATGTATGATTGATGGATGAGTCTTCTTCAGACTATATCCCAATAATCTAGGCAAATCTTGTGTTCTTCCTTGCAAGAAACTGATCTTTTGTTGTTCAGAGTATCAATCTTATAAGATCGCGTTATTAGTGTTCTTGACTTGTGCTCTTGCTTGCTTTTATGTGTGGAAGGCTCGCCAAGATCAACTTGATCATCAACCCACGAGCAAGTCCAAGATCAAGTTTTGGGTTTTTGCTCTTACTTGGTGCATTCTTCCTTCGATTCGAAAAAGGTCAAAACTTTGACTTCAATCTCTTGGATTGAAGATTGGAATAGGTTCCTGACCTCCATACGAAGGTGCATGCAAAGTTTCATGAGTTTTGGATGAGCCGATCAAAAGTTGCATCATTTTTCCTTTTGAGTTCGTGCTGAGTTCTTTACTGATTTTGAGGCCCGATGCTACTGCCCCTTGCCCGATGCTACCAGCCCCACAGTGGTAGCACCGGCCATACTGGTTGAATTGCTCCCTTTTGTTTTTTTTGGTTGATTCTTGTGAGGGCTTGGTTAGAGCGTTTTGAGTGGGAAAATTTTTATTTGAGATCATTCACCCCCTCCGATCGCCATCTCGGTCCTTCAATTGTTATCAGAGCCCAATTTTATTCTTCCGTAGATCTTAACTGATCTCTAGAGCAATGGTGACGGACAAATACTACACCAAGCCTCCTATCTTTTCTAGAGTTTATTTTCCTTTCTGAAAGTGGAGAATATAGTCGTACTTCACTTCCCAGAGCTTCCTGATTTGGCAGAAGGTGAAGTTCCCGTATGAGGTTTCTGCAGATGAAAACGTCACGGCCGGAAATATGACTGACGTTGAGGACAACACTAAGGCAAGAAACATTCTCATACAGGGCCTTAGCCGCAGTGAGTACGATAGGATCTCTCACCTACGATCTGCTCACCAGATCTGGGTGACTCTCGATGCTTACCATGAGGGCACTACCCAGATCAAGACAGTGAGACAGGATCAATATAAGCATGACTACAACAAATTTGAATAGCAGACCGGTGAGACCCTTGATGAGTGCTTTGGTCGCTTTACAAGGATTTTGAGCGATCTCCGTGCAGTTGACTCGAAGAACGCTCGACACTTATTGACCGCACTTGATCTTCGGGTTTGAGAGATGAAGGTGACCACCATCAAGGACACCACAGACTTATCAACCTTGACTCTTGACGGGCTTTATTCCCAGCTCAAGACTCATGAGATCGACGGCCTTTGTCACCAATCCTAGTGGATCCACTTCTGAGACTTCAGTTAGTTTCTCTCTTTCTACCCTTTGTGAGCTAAGCAATGAACAGTTGGAAATTTTTTCAAAAAGTGAGCTTGCCTTGTTAGCCCGCAAATTTTCTCATGCCTACAAAAGGGTGAGGGAGAGAAAGAGAGGTGGCATCATCACCTGTTTTGAGTGTGGTGGCCCCAACCACATTCGGAAGAATTGCCCCAAGCTAAAGAAGGGCAAGAACGATGCCAGCGGTTCGGAAAAGAACGACGACACCAATAAGAACCGTAATAAGAAGCCTCCAGTTCGCGACCTGGCGTGTGAGAAGAAGTACCGTAACTTCTGGAAGAACAAGAAGCTCTTCCACCGTGTTCTTGCCACACTCGATGACATCAACCTCTCTGACATAGAGACCTGGAGCGATGAGGGCGAGGATGATCCGTAAGAGAAGAACAAAGGCGGCGACGACTTCACCGGGATGTGTTTCATGGTGGACGCTAACGGCATCAACGACCCTGAGCTTTACAGCGACTTGGACGAGGCACCCTCCTATGACTAGCTCAATGAAGCTTTCTGCAAATTAGAGAAATTTCATGCTAGAGCTAGAGCTAGGTGTATGGAGTTAGAGAAGGAAGTAGATGCCTTGACTCAGGAGTTCGCTTCTCTTAGACCTTATTCCTCCCGCGAGTCTGTTGATTGTACTCTTTGCGATGTTTTGCTTGTGGAGCTTGAGAACCTAAGGACTATGCATAATTGTGTGGTTTCTGAGCTTGAGAGTCTTAGGTCAAAGGATGCTCGCACTAGTTATATTGCTTGTGAGTTCCCTCACAGTCTTATAAGTCTAATCCTATGGGTCTAGGCCTCAAGCTTCTTCCTAAGTTTGACTTGGATTTCATCCAAGTCCCCCTCAATCACAGCACATCGCAAGCAACTTTCTTGTGACTTAACTAGTAAGTCCTTAGCAAGTTTAGCACACTTACATTTAAAGATTCTTTGTCAAGTTTTAGTTGCTTACAACCCTCACATGAGCTGACTGGTCCTTAGAAGCATGCATTTCAAGTTTATCATTTCTAGTTGAGAGCTTCCTAAGGTGAGTGTTCATGGCATCAATCTCAGCAAGTAATTTAGGGTAATTTTCACATGAGGGAGTAGAGTGAGCATGCAGAAAACTAGCATCTAAAAACATTGCATTAAAAGATTCATTGCTAGCATTCTTCAACCTGAGACTATCTAGTTCAGATAACACAATATCATGCATAGTCCTTAGATTCTCTAGCTCCACAAGCAGGGCATCACACAAAGAATAGTCATCAGTGACTCGGGAGGGAGAAGAACTAAGAGAAGCTAACTCCCGAGTCAACGTACCTACTTATTTCTCAAGCTCTGTACACCTAGCTCTAACTCTAGCATGAAATTTTCCTAGTTTGCAAAAACTTCATTAAGCTGGCCATAGGAGGGTTCCTCGTCTGTGTCGCTGTAGAGCTCGGAGTCGCTAATGTCGTTGGCATCCGTCATGAAGCACATGCCGGTGAAGTCGTCGCCGCTTTTCTTCTCTTATGGATCATCCTCGCCTTCGTCGCTCCAGGTCTCCGTGTAGCAGAAGTTGATGTCATCGAGTGCAGCGAGGATGCGGTGGAAGAGCTTCTTATTTTTTGAGAAGTTGCGATACTTCTTCTCATGTGCCGGATCGCGGACTGGAGGCTTCTTGTCGTGGTTCTTGTTGGTGTAGTCGTTCTTGCCCGAGCCATCGGCATCGTTCTTGCCCTTCTTCAGCTTGGGACAATTCGCTCGAATGTGGTTGGGGCCACCACACTTGAAGCAGGTGATCGTGCCACCTCTCTTACTATCTCTCACTCTCTTGTATGCAACAAGAAGCAAAAGCATTTTAGAAGGAGAGGAGGCAAATCCAAAAGCATGTAGAAGGAGGGGAGCCAAATCCAAATTGCATGAATGTAAATTGTAAGAATTTAAGTGCAGAATTTAAATGCCGAATTTAAATATGTAAAGTAAATTCAAGCATAAAAGAAAAAGATTTGCATTTCTAGAAGGGAGGTTTACAAAGCCTCACAACAAAGTGGGCAAAGCTCAAAGTAGCACAAAACCTCTAAAACCTTCAAGAGGAGAAAGGCTACCCCTCCCCCTCTATTTATACTACTCTTGGGCCACCTACCACCCTTGGATGAGTCCCTCAACCCTAGGGCACTCCACCAAGGGCCAGGATTGACCCACTCACACAGCCATGCAAGGGCTAACCCAAAACCCACCAACAAACCGGGTTTTCTTGCACGGTTTTCAAAGCATACTAACTAGACCCGCTATCCTATCTACTAGACTGTGATCCGACGGCCCACCTTGATCCACGCAGCATCTAGCTAGCATCTCATCTGATCCTTGTCTTCTCGGCTTGCACCAACTCTGTCTTTGATCATCTTTCAGTGATCCTCGACCGTCCGGACCTCCGATGCTCCTCGCCTAGTCTCGGTCATCCTCCTCCTCACCATGACCTAGCACCGTCGTCCTGCAACCATCAAAGACAAGAAAAATCCATAACATAGCAATCTCCAAAAAGATATGCAATTAAACTCCCAAAATCATAATTTTTGGATCATTCAAGCTCATCAGGGCCGCTGCTTTAGTACTGGCCTTTACGAGCGAGAATGCATTGAAATTGTGATTTTATGATGATTATTGAATATCTTTTTGGACATTACTATGTTATTGATTTTTCTTGTCTTTGATGGTCGCAGGACTACGGTGCTAGGTCATGGTGAGGCGGAGGATGACCAGGACTAGACGAGGTGCGCTAGAGATCCGAACGGTCGAGGATCGGCAGAAGATGATCGGAGACGGAGTCGTTGCAAACCTAGAAGACAAGGAATGTATGAGATGCTAAGTTGGAGCTACTCGAATCAAGGAGGGCCATTGGATCACGGTCTAGGTGATAGAGTAGCGGGTTTAGTTAGTATGCTTTCAAAAGCATGCAAAAACCTGGTATGTTTGTTGGGTTTAAGGTTATCCCATATATGGTTATGTGAGTGAGTCAATCCTAACCCTTCATATATTCCTTAGGGTCGAAGGAACTCATCCAAGGGTGGAGGATGACTCAAGAGTAGTATAAATAGAGGGGTAGGGGTAGCTCTCCCCTATTTGAAGGTTTTGAGATTCTTGTGCTCCTTTGAGCTTTGCCCACTTTGTTTTGTCGCTTTGTAAACCTCTATTCCATAAATGAAAGTTCAATTTCCTCAAGTCTGAATTTACTTTCCGCATTTACCTTATGCTTTAAATTCAGTCTTTAAATTCTGCAATTTACATTCTTGCAATTTACTTTCCGCACATTTGGATTTGCCTCCCCTCCTTATAAATGCTTGTGGATTTTGTAATGAGGATGTATGATTGATGGATGAGTCTTCTTCAGATTGTATCCCAATCATCTAGGCAAATCTTGTGTTCTTCCTTGCAAAAAAATGATCTTTTGCTCTTTAGAGGATCAACCTTGGAAGATCGGGTTTTTAGTGTTGTTGACTTGTGCTCTTGCTTGCTTTGACATGTGGGAGGCTATCCAATATTATCTTGATCATCAAAACCCCATGAGCAAGTCCAAGATCAAGTTTTGGGTTTTTGCTCTTTCTTCGATCCAAAAAAGGTCAGAACTTTGACGTCAATCTCTTGGATTGAAGGTTGTAACAGGCTTGGCCTCCATACGAAGGTGCATACCAAGTTTCATGAGTTTTGGACAGCCGATCAAAAGTTGCATCATTTTTGCTTTTGAGTTCGTGCTGAGTTCTTTGCTGATTTTTGAGGCCCGATGCCACTGCCCCCTGCCCAGTGCTACCGGCCCTACAGTGGTAGCACTGGCCATACTGGTTGAATTGCTCTCTCTTGTTTGTTTTTGGTGGGGAAATTTTTTATTTGGGATTATTCACCCCCCTGATCGCCATCTCGGTCCTTCAAGTTTCTACTCCACTAATCGCACATTGTGTTTCTTTCATCTAGACAATTTTATGAGAGAAATTTCGATCATGTCATGGAATTTAGTTAATTTTTTATGAGAAATTTAGTTACTTTTTTAGTTGATAGTTTTACGTATGTGATGGGTGCGTTTAAGTTGCTCTTTCAATGAGTGTTATTTGCTGAGTTTTGTGTTCCAGGTGGAGCATGTCAAGATTCCTTAAGATGAGTTCTTCACTATCTATCCAACACAACTTGTGATGTTTTGGCATCTGTCATTCGATGATTAATCATTTGTTTCGAGAGGTTAGTTGCACAGACTCAAATTTTACTAGGGTTATGAATTATTGAAGACTCATATTTGTTTATCTTCTTTATTGATAGCTATGTGTTAGCACCTGCTAATGGTTTGCTCAATTTTGCTTCACAAGAAGAGTTTGGATAAGGCCGTTCTAGTCTTACTTGCTGAGATTAGTCCTTTGAACTTTTGAGGCATAAGGTCTATTGATAAAGACTTGTCTTGAGTATATTTCAATATTTCAACTTGTCGGGACCCGAATATGCAAATCTGGACCCTCTGTGTATATCACACTAGTCCATGATCACGCTAATGCACATAGGCTCAACATACATAAATATCACAATCATACACAAAGAAAACATAATAAAAGACTCTATATATTAAATATAACTAATTGTATGACCTTATGGTCAACTTACATGGTTAAGGCATGCAGGGTAGACCAAGAAAATTAAACTGAGACATTGCAATGGAAACAAAAACGTAAATAACTGTTCCGTTTACTATAGGCAACTGACAAGGCTCGCACCCTAAGCATTCGCATCCTCCTAGTATTCCTCCTCCAGAACTACTGTAGACCCCTCAACTGATGATATTCTTGCAAGTTAAATTGAATGAGATAAGTCAAGAATATGACATTCTTGCAAGTTGAATTGAAAGATCGAGATGGTGATCATAGGGGGGTGAATGATCCCAATAAAATTTCCCCCAACTCAAAATAGTCCAACCAACAACCTCATATCACCAAAGATGAGCGGAGATAGCGAAAATCCCGAAAAAACTCAGCAGTGGGCGGCACTACTGCAATTTGGCTGGTAGTGCTAGATGAACAGTACCCTCGGCACTACTGGTACTATAATGCGGTAGTGTCGGGCAACTGTAGCTACTGATGAACAGTAAAAACAGCCCGAAATAAAAGGAAAATTGATGAATCTTTTGATCGGTTGATCCAAACCTTGCGAAACTTTGTGGACACCTTCCTATGGAAGTCAGGAACCTATTCCAACCTTCGATTGCAAGAATTGACATCAAAGTTCTGACCTTTTTCCAATTTGAAGAAGAGTGCACAAGAATGGGTACAAAAACAAAACTTGGTTCTCTGCTAGCTCGTGGGTTCTTGATGATCAAGATGATCCTAGATGGCTTCCCACATGTCATAGCAAGCTAGAACACAAGACAAGAACACCTAAAAACCCGACCTTCCAAGATTGATCCTCTCAAGAACAAAAATCGGTTTCTTGCAAGGAAGAACACAAGACTTGCATACATGATTGGGATATAGTCTGAAGAAGACTCATTCATCAATCATTCATCCTTGACATATGATCCAAAAGCATTTAGAAGGAGGGGAGGCAAATACAAATGTGCAAGAATGTAAATTACAAAATTTAAAGACTGAATTTAAGGCATAATGTAAATGCAGAAAGTAAATTCAGAATTGAGAGGAATAGATTTTCATTTCTGGAAGGGAGGTTTACAAAACACCACAACAAAGTGGGCAAAGCTCATAGGAGCACAAAAACCTCAAAACCTTCGAGAGGAGGAAGGCTACCCCTACCCCTCTGTTTATACTACTCTTGAGTCATCCTCCACCCTTGGATGAGTTCCTTCTACCCTAAGGATCTCCATCAAGGGATAGGATTGACACACTCACTCGGACATAGGCTAACCCGAAACCCACAACCATAACGGGTTTTGCACATTTTTCAAAGCATACTAACTAGCCCTCTACTTATCACCTAGACCGCGATCCAACGACCCTCCTTGATCCGAGCAGCTCCTAGCTAGCATCCCATTCGTTCCTTGCCTTCTAAGTTCACAACGACTCCATCTCCAATCATCTTCCAGCGATCTTCAATCGTTTGGACCTCTGGCACATCTCGCCTAGTCCGGGTCATCCTCTGCCTCACCATGATCTAGCACCGTCATCCTGCAACCATCAAAAACAAGAAAACACATCACATAGAAATGTCCAAATTGATTGCAATAAAACTCAAAATTCGCTCTATGGTCCACACTACCGCCTCCTGGGTTGATAGTCCCGCTCGGCTGGAACTACCGCCCAAACATGGCCGATAGTGCCGCTCCCCTTAATATCTAGCAAATACTCTCTCTAGAATATAACTACTGCTCCTCAGGCCGGTAGTACCGCCCCCTGGCCGGCAGTACCGCCCTCCTGAGGCCAGTAGTGCCGCTCCTGGTAGACTCAACTCAAATCGCTTCACTTTGAAAATCCAATTCAAATCAAACTCAAGTCAGAGCATACCAAGCTCAAAATTAGTCAAATACTCATCACAAACATGGGTAGACCTCCACATAGTCTTTCATACATGTTAATTAAGAAAATAATTTTGAAAGTCCTAAGAGACGACCAGACTATATAGGGCCAAGACCTACAGTCAGTATGGCTCTGATACAACCTCTATCGTGACCCGAATATGTAAATCCGAACCCTCTGTGTATATCGCACCAGTCCAGGATCACAGTAGTGCACACTGTCTCAACATAGATGAATATCACAATCATACGCAGCGAAACATAATAAAAGACATCATATATTATGGGGCAGGCGCTAGATCTCAAACTCGAAGGTCACACAAGACAAGGGTTTAGACAGGTTCAGGCTCTCACGGAGGAGATAATACCCTAATCCTATGTGCTGGGATTATATGGATCTCTTGGATCTAAGATTGCTCAAAGCGCAATGTGCTCTGGGTGAAAGGCAATGTGTGTGTGTTGAGGTGATTGCTCCATGTTGTTGCCCGCCCTCTCCCTTATATAGCGGGGGTGGAGCGGCTTACAGAGTCCCGATCGGTTAGGAGATCCCGATCGATTACTAGATTCTAGTCAGTTATAGGATAGAGTTTACATCTTTATCTACCCTATTAACGACTCAGATTACAACCGTATCTTTTATATCTAAATACGTATTCAACTGTCTATAGGATGTGCCCCCTTCCATACGGCAGCAAGGCTTGGTGCGGGGTTCATCATTTGGGCCTTCTACTTGGGCCTGTCGTCTCCTTAAGTGACGCTGGGCCAGTCATGAAGGTACCTGGTTCCATATATTCCACAGTAGCCCCCGAGTGATTCATGATCCAATTGCTACATTTTTATCTGGGCCTTGATTCTGGATCAACATCTCTAGCTTCCAGCGTAAATCTCCGACTGATTTCTCTTTTGATTTGAGCGCTTTTCTTTGCATTAAGGGGATTATGAAGGACTCGAATATAACCCCCGTTTTTTATTATAATCTTCTGTCTCGCAGGTTTATTGTGGGTGACTTCATGAATTTAACCCATATTTCAGATGTGGATTAGATACCTCTTCCCGCTCGAAGCGTAACCTTAATTCTCTTCGTGGATCAATACTGGATGGCCTTCAAGGCTGTTTTGGTTTTCTGTGTCAACCCCTTCTCCGAAAACCCCTTTGGCTTCTGAAACTATATTAACTTCAAGTCTCCTCAGCTTCTGATGTCTTCACATCTTCGCATTTACTTCAACCTCATCGCATTGGCTATAAAAGGTGAACCAGCGCTTGTAGAATGCATTCCTTCGCGCTTAGTTCTCCATCTCCTTGATCTGAGCTCCACCCTTTTTTTCGAGGGATCTACATGGCTAGCCAAGACTACGATCTTGCCAAGGAATGGGCTCTTTTCGACCTCGCCATGGCGGAGTGGGCGGAGGATAAGGCCACCACCCTCGACCGCATCGCCGTCGACACCTTCCTGGAGATCTTCCCCATCCTTTACAGGGCTAGGGAGGCTCTTGTGGAGGCGCTCGGCCGCGTATGCCGGGGAGAAGTTTAGGGCCCTGTAAATGTAATATTTTCCCAAGCATAATGCCTGGTGAACTTTGTATATATAATAAAGAAGTACCATTTCCAAGCTTTTTTCCATGATTGTTGTTTAGACGTAGATTGAACCCAGCTTGGGGCACATCGAAGCTTGCATGGTAACTTGGTCGAGCGATATTCTCACCCAACCGTTGTAGGATACACCTTAGGTCCGACTTAGGACATATCAGGATTTGCGCGGCTCTTGGCCGAGTGATACCCATATCCGACTGCTGTAGGATATAGCTTAGGCTCGGCTTGGAGCGTATCAGGATTTTCTTGGCTCGTGGCTGAGTGATACCTATATCCGACTGGTGTAGGATATAGCTTGGGCTCAACTTGGAGCGTACCATACATATGTGGCTCTTGGCCGAGTGACACCCATATCCGACTGGTACAGGATATAGCTTAGGCTCAACTTTGAGCGTATCGGGATTTTCTCAGCTCATGGCCGAGTGATACCTGTATCCGACTGGTGTAGGATACAGCTCTTGTCCGACTTGGGACATATCGAGATTTGTCCGAACGGTATCCGTACTCGTTTATTATAACACACAGCTTTTCGACCCTCATGGGGCATACCACTGGATTCGTGCCCGTTTTAGGCTCAACTTGTGATATATGATTCCGTCATGCGGTAACCACCTAGCGACCCAACATGGGGCATATCACAAGAAGATATATTTTTTGTCCAAATTGGAGGATATCCACGTCCCGCTTAGCACGACGAGTGGTTAAACATCCCATCGTGGGGAGCAACGTGTCCCCAGTATGACTTGGTCAAACCGCGACCGTCCTGATATGTCAGGACGCCCGGCTAGCAAATCATTACGAAGCATAGAGTAGGGCTAGGGGTTCCGCAATCTTTTTCCCGCCGCCTTGGCGAAAAACCGATTCCCCTTTAAGACCGAGCCGATGGTTCATTTTTCTCATCGCTACTCCCGCCTCTTCTTCGCTTCTTTGTCTCTCCGCCTTCTTCGCCGCTAGGGTTAATCATCGCTGCGCTGCATTTTTGCGCCGCCATTGATCTCTCCTCCAAGATGTCTTCTCATCCTTCCAAGGTCTCTCTCGCAGCCTTTTCCCAGATTGGACGACTCGATCACGACAGAGGAGAAACTGCACCATGGTGAATGACGGGTTCTCCTGCACTTGGCTTTGATCTTCGCTGGCCACCGCAGGTGAATCCACCCCCACTCCTCATCCTGAAGAAGTCGTGGTATTTGAGTCTTTCTTCCAGCGCGGGCTGGGTCTTCTGGCCTGCGCTTTTCTTCGCGGCCTTCTCTTCTTCTATGGCATCGAGTTGGTGAACTTGAATCCCAACTCTATTTTGCTAATCTCTATTTTTGTTCACCTTTGCAAAGCTTTCTTGGACATCCGTCCTCATTTTTATCTTTTCCGCCATTTTTACCTTCTGAAGCCCTATCCCTCAAAAAGTGACCCCAAGGTAATTGGGAGAGCCGGATTCCAACTTCGGGAGGGGCTAAAGAAATCGTATTTTGCTATTCCTTTCAAGTCTTCGAATAAAGGCTGGCACCAGGAGTGGTTTTATTGTGCCAATCCTGATCCAGCTCTCCCTTCTTTCATCGGGCGCCGGCCGAAGGTGTCCCATTCTTGGTCTTCTGTCGGTGACGCCTGCAACATGGATCAAGTGCAAGATCTCTTGGTGCTCATCGGCAAATTAAAGGAAGGGGCCTCACAGGGGTTGGTCTAGCCCTTCACTTCGTTGCTCGCCCGATTCAGCCCCTGAAGGAGCGCGACCATCTGGGGTATTAGTTTGAGGAAATGGACGATCCGACCCAGGAATTGCCCGATTTAATAACGAAAGAGCAGATTTTTGCTCGAGTAGGCGATTTTTTTATCCCGAGTGTCGAGATGCCCACCAGATGCCCCAAGGCCTTCACTGCATCAAATCCTCCTCCTGAGGTGAGAATGTTTTGCCGATAGATTTTCACATCCATCTCTTGAATGACTTCTAACTTTTAATCTTCCTTTCCAGGATCGAGTGGCCTTCTTCAGCGACGCGCCTCTTCCGGAAATGCCCACTCATATAGGCGATTCCCCGAAGCGGCCAGTGAGCTCTCCTGCAAGAGATCCCGCCGCCAAGAAGGGGAAGAAGACAATGGGCTAAGGACCTCGCGGCTCTCGGCCTCGATCGGTGGTCCCAAGATCCAGGAACCGTCAGCACGAGCCCCAGTGCCTTTGGCTCCCCTTTCCTACGAGCCCGCGGCACGGCCGAGTCCAACTCCGAGGGACTCAGGCGGTCGAGAGGAACCCAGAGTGCCAGTCGGCGGCGCCCCGAGTGGTCCCTCCGTGAGCGGCTCAGCCACTCGGAAGAAGCCCCCGATGAGGATGAAGAAGTCCGACAGGTTTGTTACCCTATCGACTCTTATTTGACGCATTTCGCCGGCTTGTTTACTGACAGTTCTTCTTGTAGGAATCCTTCGCTCGATGCTCCCGTCGAGACACCGTCTAGGGCTCCTGAAGAGGCTAGGCCTGCGGAGGTTCAAGTCTTGGTTGAGGGGGCCTCGCCCGGGGACACAGGAGCGCCCTCCGAGCCTCAGCCGCCTTCACCGATGCCTCGTGCTTCAGTATTAGGCTCTGCTGCTCAGGAGCCCATCCCCCGTCCATCCCCGAGGTTGAAGAGATCTCTCGGGTTCTGCCGACTCTCGCCTCTCACTCATAATGCAAGCCGCGGGTTGATGAGGAGGACGGCTTGAAGCTCCTGGGACGACTCAAGCAGAGAGGGAGAGGAATGAGTTTTACAAATATGCCATCGCTTGTGCACGCCTAGCCCGGTAAATTTTTCTACTCGCCGCCTTTTTGCTTACGCTACCAAGATGTAGTCACCTTTTCATGTGATGATTACAGAAATTAGGGGAGCGCTCCGAAAAGAAGTCTGAGTACCTCCAGAAGATGCTTCCGGAGGTCCGGATGCGCCAGAATATCCGTCAAACCGAGTAGATCAAGGTCGACATGCAACGAGCTGCGAGCTCTTCGGTCAGAGGTCTAGGCGGTGCGGGCTGAGAAGGAGACTCTTCGACAAGAGAAGATAGATGTCGTCGGCTCCCTTCGAGGTAAATATTTCCTGGACCATCTCATGCTTTCATTTAATCGTCTGATTTTTTGATCTTCTTATCTTCGTGTCAGCTCGGGACTCTGCTAATGTAAAGCTCCAGGGGCAACTTAAAGCTTCGGAGAAGGAGCTAGAAGGTACGGTCGGCAGCTTGGCCCTCCCATGTCTTCATTGCCTTCTTGGTACTTCTTAATACTGCCTTGCGATTATAAATTCAAAATGCGCGCACACGCCGATTTAACGAGAAGGTTGAAACCCTTGAGACGTCTTGCACTAAGCTTCGTGAAGCCTCCGAGCCGTTGTTGAGCTTGCTTCATCCCGGAGGCGAGAAGCCACTCGGCAGGGACCAGGTCATCTCTCGACTGGAGGATGCCCCCGAGGCCCACGTAAGCCAGCGTAGCACGCGGCCCTAGGGTTGTCATTGGCAAGAACGAAGGGTGCCTTCGGATAGATCTTGACTTCACACACACAGTGACACCCTTAACTCAGTCTCTGGTGCTATGGAACGGCGGTGGTTCTAGGGCTCACAGCGACGCGATGCTTTGATGGTTCTCCGGCTTCACAAGCATGCACACGAGAAAGATCTTGGGACGGCGAACACTCCGGTTCTGATCCTGAGCCTCAATCTCCACAAAATACAGCAAAATCAACAAAAAGCTTCATTGGCGGCGCTTAGCGAGAACTCCAAAATCCGATGAACTACCGACGATTTTCGAGGCAATACCTTAGGGCTTTGATTGCTGACAGTTTGGCACACCTGATGCATGCTTATATAGCCCGTCTTGATCTCTCCTTTGCTGACTCGGATGATGAGTCAACGGTGGCTACGGCTCTGAGTCCGGGACAGCCACGATCAGGGAGGACGACCCACACGGCGACACATGGAACATCCAACGATCCACATTGGTACACGCACCAAGAATCCTTGCTGCACATGCGTCAAACACTAACGACTCGGATCCGACGAATCCAAAACAGGCACGCACAAAACTTGACCCTTTGATGCTAATCCTACGGTTGACACGAACCTCCACTGCTCAATGAAAACAGCCACATTATTGCGATCTAACGGCCGAAGCTCAAGCAAAGCACGTGGCTTAAGGATAGCCACGCGATCATGATCTAATGATCACCGCCTTGGCTCCTAGAAACAGGCCGATGGCCCGCAAGCACAGTAACGGGCTTCGGACCAAAATGTTAATTAATTTCCTCGGGTTTTCCTTTTAAAATAATTCTAGTAATTCACTTAATTTGTTTTAAGGAATAAAAATATCAGGAAAAATCCAATAAAATTCTCATAAATACTTTGACATATTTTGAATTCAAATAAAATATTTTTAGCCAAACTTTATATTAATCTTAACTATAAATAATTAGTTTTAATAAAAAGCCAATGTACTTAATTTAAATAAATTCCAAAAAAATCCAATAAATTTAGAAAATTCACATATTGCACAAATAACATTATAAAATTACTTTGAACCAAATTTTGGGATGTTACATAATCCTATAACAATCATAAACTCATGCTGTATGGTGAAATACTCACAGCATCCAGGATCGTACAATAAAAATATCGATGGTTTTCAGGTTGTACAAAAGGAACAAATCCTCAAAACTCACTGAGAATATCTCATGCTCTTGGTGGTGGAAATGTCAAGGAACATATCCTCAAAACTCACTAGGAATGTCCCATGCTCCTAGTGATGGAAATGTCCCTCTCGATACCTCATATTGAAATCAACTTGACGCTCAGCCTAATTCGCCTTGTCAATGTACCATCCATAGAGTAAGCGAGTGCACTTGCCTAGAGCATTCAATTCATTGCTAGGGACAAGAGGCTTTCCATGTATGTACCCCTTAGAATCTCGAGGGGGTTCTATGGCCTCTGTCAACTTTGCTTTCTGGATAGAAGGAGTCTTCGAGGTCGAGACAAGGGGATTTTCATATATTTGAGGGGGCTCTGTGGCCTCTGTCAACTTTGCCTTCTTGATAGAAGGATTCTCTGAGGTTTTCTGTGGTTCATTAGTCGTCATGCTAGCCCTTTTGCACACCAGGTCTACACTCTACGTATGAGTCGATTTGGATGGAGGAGTCATCATGGTGGTGAGAGCAGGAGTAGGTGATGAGGACATCACTACTATGGATACAATCACACCTGGTTGTACCAACTCCAAAACGTCATCCATGGGCCAACAGCATCCTAGAAGAAGAGGTAGTTCACACTCGGAGATATGAAGAACATACGAGCATAGATTCATCACCACGGGAGGTACGATGACATAGCACACGTACCAAAAGTAAGTTCACCGTACCCATTTTTAGTGGTAAATATGATCCTGAAGGTTATCATACTTGGAAATTAGCTGTAGAACAATCATTTGATAAATATGGAATTCCCGAGCATGATAAGGTTAGGGTTGTTACTAGTGGATTTACTGATTATGCTGCTCTTTGGTGGAATGATTATATGCGTAAAAATCAGGACATCCCTAGCACATGAATTAAATTGAAGAAAATTATGAGAGCTAGATTTGTTCCTTCATATATTGCTCGCCAATTACGGAATGAATTGCAATGTCTAAAACAAGGTAGTAAAACTGTGAATGAGCACTACCATGAATTTCAGAATAGATTTTTACGTTCTGGGTTAGAAGAGACTAAAAGACTCGAATGAATAACTTTTATTGTGGACTTGATTTTGATATTCAGATCATGATATCTTGCAAAGAATTCAATTCTATGTCATGTTTGCTTAATCTTTCACGTGAAGCTAAAAGAAAAATACAGAAAAGACAATCAACCATAGTTCAAGCTCCAACAGAGTTAGATACTTCTTCTGTTGCATGCACTGCACAAAACCTTAATGAGAGCATACACCCCGAGCATGTGAGAGAAATACTAGAAAATTCGAGTGAAGTAGAGGATAGCACATGTGAGGATGATTCCACTAACGTAATCTAATTTACTTCTATTAATTCTATTGTTGTTGTTCCAAGTCGTGGGCCACTTGATGAGCGACATCTGTGCTTGCCCGAGAGTGGTGATATCTTCGTTCAAGGGGAACTCCAGCACATGAGATAAGAAGTCATCGTGGACATAGTACACCTACACCCTCATGTAGCCCTTCTCCAAAGAGTTACCATGCACCGTGTCAATCTCCTTGCATGAAAATGCAACCCCGCATCCAGCCTCAATAGCGAATACTTTGATCCCAATTGAGACTAGCTATTTGATATTGCTTGGGGCTGCTCTACTTGATACATTGCATAATCTTGAATTATCTTATCATACTATCTTGTGACATCAAGTTAGGGATTCCAAAACTTTGTTCATACTAGTGTTGGCCGAAGGTCACCAAAAGAAAGAAAAGAGAAAGAAATAGTCAAAAGGCCAAAAAAAAGAAAATAAAATAGAATAGTGCCCGGTAGCACTACATTTAGCGAAACCCTAATTTGTGTTCATTATTTTCAGATTGTGCAATTGTATTAATTAGTGAGCAATCTTGTGCCCTTTTACCTTTTATGAAGCAATTAGCTAGCGTCTCTCCATTACTTATGCAACATAAGCTTTGGTTCTGAAATTATTCTTATTTAGCTCATTCCATTGGTTGCATCAAGTTCTATCATCTTTGCGCGTTAGTTGTCTTGAATTTTCACTTATATCTTTGAGATCGGCAACTAGGACTTGTGAATTCTAGTTTGGGTCATTACTTATCATTACAATAACTAGAATTATCAGATTGCATAGGAAATAAGTATAGCTTACCTAGCTCCACATATTCTACCTCATACGTTTGTTCGGTCCCTTGGCAATCGCTTTATCCAAGCTTCGAAGAACTTTTGACATTGCCAACGATCGACAACTCCTGCTGCACGGTAAGAACTTGTAGGAGCTTTGGTTAAAGCGTGAGAGTTGAGCGACTTTTCAGCACATCCTAATAATTGGTAGGGACATATACTTGTGATTTGTTTCTTGTCTTCAATAGCAATGGCAGGTTCTCAACATTGTACTGCTTGGGCCAACAACATCCTAAGAGATAGTTCACACTCCGAGATACGAAGAACATACGAGCACAGACTCATCACCACGGGAGGTACGACGACATAGCACACGTACCAAAAGTAAGTTCACCGTACCCATTTTTAGTGGTAAATATGATCCTGAAGGTTATCTTACTTGGGAATTAGCTATAGAAAAATTATTTGATAAGCATGAAATTCCTGAGCAAGATAAGGGTAGGGTTGTTACTAGCGGATTTACTGATTATGCTAGTCTTTGGTGGAATGATTATATGCGTAAAAATCAGGATATCCCTAGCACATGGATTAAATTGAAGAAAATTATGAGAGCTAAATTTGTTCCTTCATATGTTTCTCGCCAATTACGGAATGAATTGCAATGTCTAAAACAAGGTAGTAAAACTGTGAATGAGTACTACCAAGAATTTCAGAATAGATTTTTACATTCCGGGTTAGAAGAGACTTAAAAGACTCGAATGAACAACCCTTATTGTGGACTTGATTTTGATATTCAGATCATGATATCTTGCAAAAAATTCAATTCTATGTCATGTTTGCCTAATCTTTCACAAGAAGATAAAAGAAAAATACAGAGAAAACAATCAACCACAGTTCAAGCTCCTATAGAGTTAGATGCTTCTCATGTTGCATGCACTACAACAAACCTTAATGAGAGCATACACCCCGAGCATGTGAGAGAAATACTAGAAAATTCGAGTGAAGTAGAGGATAGCACATGTGAGGATGATTCCACTAACGTAATCCAATCTGCTTCTGTTATTGTTGTTCCACGTGATATGCAGGTTACTTTTGAAGAAGGGGAGCTACAAGCTGAAAAACATGCATTATCAAGTGAAAGTTTTGAGGTACCTACTTCTTCGGAGGAAGACGCTAATGACCAAGGTACATATCTGATTTTATAGCAAGAAATGGTGCAAATTTGTGAGTATATTCCTGTTGTACTTAATTCTAGTGAGTTACCACCTTGTGCCACAATTTTAGAACCATGTGATAAATTGCATGCTTATAATTTTGATCGTGTGGTGCTGATTATTCATAAGGAAGTGATAGCTTGAATATCCACTGCCACTGTTTTGTGCTATATCATGTTGAATGAGCCTGTTAGCTTGAATTATTCTACGGATAAGATTTATGAAATTTTATCTCTTAAGTCTTTATCTAGCACATATGCCTACTATTTAAATTCAATTTATTTGGAGATTATATCACAGATGGCAAGTTTCTTGTTTACGGAATATACATAACTTGTGATAAACTTGCTGTATTGAAGCTTGTTGTTTAGGACAATCCTAGTTGTATGCAACACATTGCTTCATTTGCAGCACTATCAAGGGTCTTTTCTTGTATTTGAGGGGGCTCTGTGGCCTCTGTCAACTTTGCCTTCTTGATGAAAGGATTCTCCGAGGTTTTCTATGGTTCATTGGTCGTCATGCTAGTCCTTTTGCGCACCAGGTCTGCACTCCACGTAGGAGTTGATTTGGATGGAGGAGTCATCATGGTGGTGAGAGCAGGAGTAGGAGTAGGTGCAAGTACGATAGGAACCTACAAAGCACATGCATATTTAACGTGTTGCAGTACTGGAATGATTGACACGAGGGATTTTTACCTTGACTAGTACGATGCCCGTCGTGGGCCACTTGATGAGCGACATCCGTGCTTGCCCGAGAGTGGTGATATCTTCATTTATGTAAGGACCCGAATCCACTGATTCGAACCCACTGTGTTTACTGCACTATTCCCAGGATCAACGCTAGTGCACACAGCTTAACATTGGTACATATCACATCATACACAACGATAATAGAATAATAGTTCATTTATTGATATAACTAAATGTATGATCTTATGACCAACTTACATTATTAAGCCACGCAGGCAAGACCGAAAATATAAACTAATAATTAAGCAAATGAAAGTAGAAACGAGGTAGCTCATCACTCACCACAGCAACCGACAAGGCTCTAATTCTAATGACTCGTGTCTTCTTGACTTCATCTTCCAACACAGTGTAGATTCTTCAATCGTTGATTATTGTTGTTTGGCAAGGGTGAGTACTTAAAGCACTCAACAAGTTGTGCATGTAATGCAATTCCATGTATCTATATGCAAGGCTTATTCCAATGGATAGGCTTTCATGGCTATTTTGCAATAAGATTTATGAACGAATACAAGATATAGATTGTAAAGGATGTAAAACCAATAACGATAATAAATAAATTCAAGATTTCTCAAGTAAACCAAGTTTCCAATCCTAAGTCAAATTCCATCTTCCACATGGCATTCCGCCATCCCAACCAAGTTGTCCAATTAATTAAGCTTAACCCTTAATCAGAATTCCTAGCATTGCTCAATACCGCGAGCACGCTATCCAATAGTTTCACACTCGCAGAGGTTATGCACTTTACCCACGATGATACAACCAAACACCACCAAGGCGAGTGATTATAACAAAGCCTTTACAATGCTCTATCTTAACCCGATACTACCCGCTAAGGTTTCAACACCATGGTCTCAGAAACCACATCCGTGGCCCCCTCTTGCGCCATGTGAATTACACCCGACCCGAACTCACACCACCACGATAGTATCAAAATTAAGACTTTGCAAATTACTCAACTAGGCTCGCCCATACTGCATGTGGTTGCATGATTGACTCAGTCAAAGGCTTGCAAGGTTAAGTCCTTAGTGTGATCAAGGCAAGACTTCCACATACCATCCGCCCATCGGGCCCACCTTGGCCTCCTCGCCTTGCCACTTGCCCCAATCTAAGTTATCATCACCCGCTTGATTACTAAGCACCACGTGCCATCAACAATTCAACATCGCTGCGTGACATGACTCGCCACAACAACTCAATCTCATCGTGTGATCCCACATGACACACAAGTTCATAACATTGTTCCATATTCCGTTAATCAAGATTAATTAACAATGATTCTGACACATGTGATGACGTGGCATGGCTAAGCAACTAATACGGTCTAACCTCCAATGTTGATCATAATTATTAATCAACTATATTAAACCAATCTAGGTGACAATGGTTCATGGCATATAATGACAAGGTAGGGTATAGATCAATCGGTATTTTAGCTAAACCCAATCTAATTTGAAACAATTGTATATTTGAAATATATGCAATATTGTAAAACAAACATAGCAATTTTATAAACATGGGTTCAACATGATCAAAGCACAACTTGCCTTGGAATAGGTCCTGATCTTGATCTGAAGCTTGCTCTTGGGTTGCTTGATCTTCCTCCGCGCGCCGCACAATTCAACGCTCACGCTGCATCAAAGAGAAAAGCAAATAAATGCCAAAACAGAGAGCAATTGAACTCCAAAATCAATTAAAATTCACCATTAAATAGATCTCAATTTTACAAATTTTAGAAACTGGAATCACCCAAACTGAAGTTACGATGCAAAAGATATAGCCTTTTGAAGTTTGAAATAAATATCAAATCGTGAAAATCAGAAAATCAGATTTAATAGATTTATTTTTATTCCGAAAATAGATTATCGCGTCATCATGACGCCACGACGCCAAGATCGACCGACCAATCGGAGCCGCCACGCGGGTTCGGTCCATGGATCGCGCCCACGATCCGCCGGTCCACGGCAGACGCGGTCCACGGCGCCGGCCGCCGCGCTTCGACACGCCGGCGCTCGATTGGTTGCGGCGACGGCGCAATCTGGTGCACCTGTATTCCATCTGACGATCGCGATTGATGCACACGCGGCGAGATCACGAGCACGGGTTTTAGATCCAACGGACGGCGACATGAGGGTTTTACACCACCGAGGACACGCGTCAGATTCGAGACGCTTGCGAAGATCCAACGGACCGCAGCTTTTTCGCGCTAATGGCGCCGCTCGAGACCAAAATCCCGGCGATGAAGACGACGATATCGCGAGGCGCCCGGCGAAGTTCGGACGCCGAGACCTTGCACTTCGCCGCGCGAGGAACGAGGACTCAACGCACTGGCCCGAAGCCTTAAATAGGCGCACGGAGAGGGCGCGGCGAAGGCGACACGACACGGACCAGTCCGCTTGAAACACGGCGGGCGCCAAGCGAAGAGTCCGAGGCGAGACGACACACGAGAACCCTTCGGCGACGAATGAACTACCGGGATTCAAAGCGACGTGGTCGGATCGATCCGCTCAACCAACTAACGGACACGATCCAAACTTTCCGAACCGGCACGACTTAATTCCGACCGTCCGATTCGATCCGACGCCCATCGGGCGCTTAGGGTTTGCGATTCACGCGCAAAAGCTCCCCGACCGCCTGACGCGAGATCAACTACCGGCGACAAGCACCTCCGCCAGGCCAACCGGGCCGCACGGCCACGATCATCATCACAAGCACAAAGTTGTTGGGCCTGCCCAACATCAAGCTTCGAGATTTTCAAAAGGTTTTCATTTAAAATAATTCCATAAATTCATTTAATTTGTTTTAGGCAATAAAATAATCAGAAAAATCCAAGAAAAATCTCAAAATACTTTGAGACATTCGACTTAAATAAAATATTTTTGCTAAAACTTTATTTTAACTTTGTACAGATTTAAATACTTTTGAATAAAAAGCAATAAACTTGAAATATGAATTAATTCAAATAAATCTAGAAAAATCCAAATAAATTCCAGAAAATCCCAAATGCATTTTTAAACGATAAAAACTTAATTAAGCCAAATTTTGGGATGTTACAATTTAGGGGGAACTCTAGCACATGAGATAGGAAGTCATCGTGGGCATAGTCCACCTACACCCTCATGTAGCCCTTCCCCAAAGGGTTACCATGCACCGTATCAATCTCCTTGCATGGAAATGCAACCCCGCATCTAGCCTCAATGGGGAATCTGTCTTCCATTACAACGAGCTGGCACTTGGCAGGCGCCTGCAAGAAGTGAGCAACTTGATCGAAAATATTGTTTAGCTTACTCCCACACCTTTATGTCATAAACAATTATTACCTTCAGCTGAGAACCAGCCTGATCATTTCTGAAAGCGCAGCTGCTAGAGCAGGGCATAGAGCTTTCTATGAGAGGCGAGGCCATTTGACTCTGACTCTAGGTAGCGATGTTCTTCTCTCTCAACTCCTCCACCTCGGGCGTACTCTTCGTCCTTGTGAACTCGTCCCAAATATCGAGAATCACAAACAGATACCTCTCGAAGGGAGTATGGCTTTTCAGCACGTACCCACCATGCATGATAACCCTACAGTGCCTCAAAGACACACCCATTCTCTTCAAGGCATACCTCATCGCATTGCTTTCATCTTTCTCTGGTATAATTCATTTCTCCTTGATTTTTGTCCCACAGCCAATTCTTCTGTTTGGTGCTGATTTCCTTCCAACAATCCTTAACCATGATCGGCACCCTCTCCCTCACCAATTAGCCAAAAAAAGATTGGTAGCTCCCCTTATACATGGGAGGACGCGTGCAAACCCCTGTGGCATAAAAGTAGAGAACCTGTGGTGTTCTCCCTATGGCCCCATTATTCGGTCCTCGGGCTTTTCTCACCTTACTCAGCCTCTCAACATTTGTCATCTTACTCGGCCCCTCAGCATCACCTTCTATTCAATCTGGCGATGAGCCGGTGCTCTCTCTTTGTGAAATTTCGAATATAAATATCAAACCAAAACTTAATGAGAGAAAGCAATTCATATATTTGATATGGTCATATTTTTGACATGAGAGAAATCAATTCATAGCTATTATGTCGACTTGACAATGAATCATGTAAATTAACAGATTAATGGATAATGTATAGCATATTATTGTACTAGCATATTGTAGTTAATTAATAGATTACAGATTAATAGATGATCTTAAAGAAACGTTTATCTGTTGGCCAACTAAATACGTACCAACGATGACTCCAAATGTCTAATTAGGTTAGGTTCTAATCCCATTCGAGGATATGTGGTTTGGGCAAGTTCCTAAACTGTTATACAACTCTAGAGAAAATTTCGGCAGTATCTCCCTGCTGTTCTTCAAATACACTTCTCGACAACAAGTCAAGAGGGTGTGTATCTGGAGAACACCAGGGAGATGGTACCGATATTTTCTCTATAGGTGTACAACAGCTTAGGAATTTACCCGAACCATATATCCTCGAACTGTCAAAAAAAGTGGACAATTCAAGAGAGCTTTTTTTATAAATATTATGTCCAAATAAAACCTCGAACGGGAGACATAGGTTATGCAACCTAAACTCTAACATCACGCTGAGATAAAAAAATAAACTAATATGCTTAAAATAAATACATGCCTAAAAAGAACATAACATCTTGGAGCTTTAGAAAGCACCTTGGAAAATGATACAAACCATGAAAAAAGCATCAGATAATGTTCTGCTTTTTTGGAACTAAATCCAATCTAAAGCTTTTATCAAGTAGCGGCAAAGGCACAGTTACCTGATTAACAACACGATCAGAAACTCCTGGACTATGCGTTCCGCGCTGGGGCGCAATGGTCTTTTATAACTCATATCAATATCTACATTTATAATGGTAAGACAGGTTTGAGTAATACAAGATGCAAGAAAATGTCCCAAGTACTAACCCTTCAAATGCCTGCGCGTGAAACTAGAAAAATGCCAAAGACCAGGAATGACATATTGTGCTGACAAAAAAATTGAAAAATTCCTTACAGATTGCTCAGAAGAACCAATGTACTTATTTAATAATTCTGGACCCTTGACCGAAATGAATCGCAGCAAGGTTCACAAAACCATTTTTGAAAAATCGGTTCGAAAACTGAATTTCGAAAATCAAAAAAATCAAGTTGAAAATCGCTCAAAAATCGTCAGAAACTGAAGATTAAGAAATAAAAAAATTTGGAAAAAAATCGAAAACCTGTTGAAATTCTCGAAACCGATCGAAATTCTCAAAAAACCGGTCGAAAACCGACAGAACAAGTGAATGTTCCTTACAGTTGATTTTTGAGCGATTTTTGCTCGATTTCATCAAAAATCAAGCGGTTTTCACCGATTTTTGACCGGTTTACATCGCATAAATTTTTTCAAATTTTTTGAATTCAAATTTGAATAGGATCGGTTTTCCGCTCTGTTTTTAATGTTGAACTGGATTGGCAGGCTCGGTTTTTGCGAAATTCGACCAATTTTCGTTGGCTTTGCTAACCCTGAATTGCAGAGAACAAGCTGTAGCTGCAGCTCTCACAATGTGTTTTGCCACATCCAGGTGGTCTATTGTAACATCCCAAAAGTTGAGTTTTCAAAAATCTTTTGTTTAGTTCATCTTTCCAAAAATTCCCGCTGATTTTCTCGCTTTAATAAAGCTTAATCTGAAATTTTTTAGTGCTAAAATAATTTAATTTGACTAATATAAACTTCAATTAAAATAAATTTAGTTTTATTTGAGTTCATTGTGCTTCAATGAATTTTCTGTAATTTTTTGATATTTTTCGGAGTTCGTTTGCTATTCATTTGGAAATTAATTTAAATTAAGCCTCTTGTTAAATGTAATTAAATACTGTAAAAGTTTAAATAAAGTTTGGTTAAAAATATTTTATTCAAACTCCAAATGTCTCAAAATATTTTCTAGAATGTTTTTAGAATTTTTCTGGTATGTTTATTGCTCTAAACGAATTATTTTAATTTCTGGAATTATTTTAATTCGGAAATTGGGCTAAATCGACGTGTCATCTTCTGAGTCGACCACGTCATCGCCCAGCTGCAGCCCTCCGATCCAGATCCGACGCACCACAATGAGCTTGTAACAACCCAAAATTAGCTAAATATTATTTTATTGCTTAAATGTACATTTATGATTTTCAGGAATTTAATTGGATTTTTCTGGATTTATTTGAATTAATTTGAAATCAAGTTTATTGCCCTTTTATTCAAATCTATTTAAATCTATGCAAAGTTAAAATAAAGTTTTGCCAAAAATATTTTATTTGAGCCGAGAATGTCTCAAAGTATTTTTGAGATTTTTCTTGGATTTTTCCTGATAATTTATTTGCCTAAAATAAATCAAAGTATTTTCTGTAATTATTTTAAATCAAAAACCATTTTAAAATCAATGTGAACAGTACCGGGCCGAGCCCATGTGCTGTGCGCGTAGGGCCCATTTCCGCGCGGCCTAGTGCTTCGGCCACGCCCGCTTGGCCCATTTTCAGATGAAATCGCCGATCCGCTTGGATCTTGATCGGG
This sequence comes from Otatea glauca, assembly GCA_036346275.1. Classification (NCBI taxonomy): domain Eukaryota; kingdom Viridiplantae; phylum Streptophyta; class Magnoliopsida; order Poales; family Poaceae; genus Otatea; species Otatea glauca. The sequence continues at coordinate 6,559,765 of CM070722.1, read as the reverse complement.
GTGGATATTATTCTTGCCAAGAAACCCTAGCGATTTTCACCGCTGGATCGGTCGCGTGGAGGTTCCGGATTTCGCCACGCCATGCGCGCGCAGTGTCCGTCTCGCTTTAGATGCGGAAGGTCGAGACTCCGCCTTCTCCGGACTCGCTGTCAGACGGACTCGATCGCGCCGCAGACGGATTTAACTCCGCCTCGACACGGCCGCCGAGGGGCTATTTAAGCCGCGACTCGCCCGAGGTTGAATCCATCGCGCCGCTTTTTCCCGCCACCGTCGCCTGAATCGCCGTCGTCTCGCCGCTAGGACTCGCCGGAGGTTGTCGCGAGCCGCCGAGGGTTTTCGCGGATTCCGCTTCAAGATCGGACGTTCTTCGCCGCGGAACCAGATTCGATTCGCCTCCTGCGCCAACCGGATCCGCAACTTCACCTCGCCGGAATCGCTACCAAACGCCACGCTCGGGTTCTTCTTCGCTGCGTGAGGTCTCGCCGTCGCGCCCATCGCCAGATCCGTAGAAGCTTCGGCCGCCGATTGAAATCCGACGATGGGCGGTTGCCACGATGCGTGAGATCGCTGGTCGTCCGACTGTCTTTTGGCGGATCGATCAAGCCGCACGTATGGCCACCGACGCGACGCTGCCGGTGTCGTGCCAAGGCGCCGTGGACCGGTTCGCTGCAGGGTCCGGCGCTACGCCGTGGACTCACCCATACGCCGAGACGCGTGTCGCTTGTGATTGGCCGAGGTCTCGCGACGCCATGCTTGCGTCGTAAATGTATTTTTCAATTGGAAAATAATCCGATTGAAATATCGTGTTGATGACGTCATCATGAGGTCACGCTGACATCATAAATCGCTTTTTCGTAATAAAAATAAATCTGTTAATTCCGAATTTCTAATTTCTGTATTTTTCAGTATTTATTTCAAACTTCAAAAGGCTATATCTTTTGCATCTTAACTCGGATTTGAGTGATTCAAATTTATAAAACTTTATAAAATTGAGATCTATTTAATGGTGAATTTTAATTGATTTTTGGAGTTCATTTGCTCTCTGTTTTGGTATTTATTTGCTTTTCTTCTTCGGTACGCGTAGACCTTGAATTGTGCGACGCATCGGAGGAAGATCCAATAATTCAAGAGCAAGTTCTAGAACCAGATCAGGACCTATTCCAAGGCAAGTTGTGCTTTGATCATGTTGAACCCATGTTTATAAAATTGCTATATTTGTTTACCCTATTGCATATATTTCAAGTATACAATTGTTTCAAATTAGATTGGGCTTAGCTAGTATACCAGATTGATCTACACCCTACCTTGTCATTTGTATGCCATGATCCATTGTCACCCTAGCTTGGTTAAATATAGTTGGTTAATAATTATAATCAACATTGGAGGATTAGTCCGTATTAGTTGCTTAGCCATGCCATGTCATCACATGTATTGGAATCATTGATAAATAATCTTGATTAATGGAATATGGAACAATGTTATGAACTTGTGTGTCATGTGGGATCACACGATGAGATTGAGTTGTTGTGACGAGTCATGTCACGCAACGATGTTGAATTGTTGATGGCACGTGGTGCTTGGTAATCAACTTGGGTGATAATCACTTAGATTGGGGCAAGTGACAAGGGGCGAGTATGCCAAGGTGGGCCCGATGGGCGAGGGTATGTGGATGTCTTGCCTTGATCACACTAAGGACTTAATCTAATAAAGAGTAGCAAACTCTAGATATAAGAAAAATATGAATCGGTTAAACAGCCGATTGTAGAAATAGCAAAATTACAAGCATTCATGACATTCAGAGTATTTAGAAGTTTTAGAATGACCAATCAAGTTTTACATCCCGTAACTCGAGTCGTGCTCCTAAAGCCGATGTTGCTCCACCGCTTGGCAATTGTTTCTTGTACCTCATCCAAGATTTTGTCATCTTTCACGCATTGCCCGATAGGTACAAGTTTAGCCGATCGCCTTGAAGGCTACCACTACCGATGCTATTTCTATCTTTTGCTCCTTGGCGGCCGATGATGTTTTTTCAAAGGAATCTTGGCCTTCAAAGAATGAGCTTTATCGCCTCGCCAACTCATCCTCAAGAAATTTTTAGTGGTTTCTAACTTTGAAGAGAAGATTTGTTAGCCTTCAGAGATTCTATGGTTGCATCAAATTTTTTCTTCTTTGCCTTTGTCTCTGCAACCATTTTGTCAAGGATTTTCCGATCGCCTCTTGGGCCATTCTCTTTGCTTTCCTCTCCGGGTCGCCTCCATCAAGCCTTCTTCTCATCCAGTGACACACTTCGAGCAAATACACCATGGCCTCCGTGGCAAATCGCTTTCAACTACGCCATAGCATCTCGAATCGGTCGATTATTATTCGTAATCTCGATTGAGGCCTTGACACTAAATCAAAGAGTCCGTTGAGGCAATCTTGCATTCCGAGCCGATGAGACAGAAAACCGACGCTCTTTGGAAACCGCGATGATATTTTGATTGCAGATATAGTCATCGGCCGCAAAAATCTCTCGGATCATCCAAATCGATAAGTTGAAGCCAAGGATGTTGGATGGATCGATGTCTCGAGCAAAGCGGTTGTTGACGCCGGTATCGGCCGAGGAGGCAACGGCTTTTGGCAGATATCCGCAAGCTCGCCAGATGTTGGCCACTTGTGCCGGCGCGGTAGGTCGGAAGAAGATAGAATACAATGAAAATCGATGGACTAAATCGAGATCCTTAAATTTTGAGATAGACAAATACCTGAGCAGTAGCCGATCCGTGCGGTGAACTTTCGCCACTTTGTTCCTGTGGCTTGGAGAGTTTTTTCTTGGCAGCGACTTTAGTGGACTTCGGCTTCTTCTTCTCTGAAGGTCCATCGGCTAGAAAGTTAGTTTATGAAAAAACTAAAAAGAAACAAGAGATGGTTAAAAGTAACTTACTTGGTTGTTGTCTTTCCAAATCGGACAATGATGGGCTTTGAATGCCCAAGGAACCAGAAGTATAGCCAGTAAGTGCAGTTGCTTTGTGTGGTCGTTTTTCTTTACTAGCCGAAGGGACGCCGATCGGCTTCTTACCAAGCCTTTAGTCCGCAAAGAAAAGAGGATAAAGCCAATGAGACATTCATATGGTCTACGATAAAGAAAAGTTAAAATCGACTAATACCTCGCCAAGAATATCTACAAGACTCAGATATCATATCCGAGCTCGATTCATCACTTGAATCATATCGTAAGATACCATCACCAGAACGCCCTGGGAAAAGGGCAGCAATAATAGTGGATGGAGAACGATCAAGGAGAAGCGCTTCGCAATTGAAGACCACCACGCATAGTATCGGCTAGACCGACGATCGCTCAAAACAAAGTGCGGCAAGGATCCGATTGCAAATCATCGCTATTTTCAAGACCATGTTGGCTGCAGCTAAAAGATCGTACTCGTCCCGAAATGACTAAATCGAGGAGTGAAAGGTTGGGGATCATCTCGACCAAACCTAATTGTCTAGCAAAGACTAAGGATGGTAGAATTCATATGAAGGCCGGAAGGTACGGTTTCTTGTATTAAAGCCGACATGAAAGACACCAGAGAAATAAAATTTTGAAGAAATCAGAGTCGATTCTGCATCTCGTAGTCAGCCGTAATCTAGATGAAGAAAAGATGGCCATTCAAAATCGGGTCGCGTTGGTATAATCAAGAAGTCTTGTTGGCTAAAATCATTACTATCCAAGTTCAGAAGAAAGATAAGTATTTTTCAGTTAATCGAGAGATCTTCTTGCTGCCAGAACACATAATGTATCTTTCGCCATAAGATCGGCTAGCTATGAATTCTAGTGCTGTATTTTCTGGTGTCTCTTCGCGAGGAAACGCCGAATCTTTTGAAGGATCCAATTTGAAAGATCGCTAAATAAGCAGATACAACCATACTTGGATGAACCACGAGGACCGCCTACATTGCCGACGCAAAATCTGCAAATCCGTAAATAGTCGACTCCTAATCACATGCATCATTTGGCGATCGCTTCCTAAGAACATTTTTCCTAATGCTAGCCGACGACCCTCTACCACTGTTCCGCTTATTAGTCGATATACTTGTGTTGGTCCAAGAGACGCCCACGTAACAAGAAGCGGTCCTAGCCAAAGATTCAGAATGCAACGTGCTCTTCGTCCGATACTAGGCCATTAACCTTGTTGTTGTTTCCAATATATTTTGCCCAACCTTCACCTTTAGATCGGATAAGCTTATATTTTGGTTTTCCACTAAAAGCCGATACTTGATCTCCATCCGCCAAGACAACACAATTGAGCAACGCCTAATAAAGTTGGGCCGATGGGGCCAAGATGAAATAGGAAGGCGTTGAAGGTCTCCGACCGTAAATAACAGCCGTGGTCACCAAGGGCTCATTGGCTTCGGATCGCTAAAGAGAGAGGGATGCATTCAGCTATACCCATCCTTTCCCATTCTTTTCTTTTCCGGGCAGCCACGCGAATATACCAAGATCTCCATCCTTTGAGCGCTGGCTATGCCTCAAGCTTTTTTCCACTCTCTATATTAAACGCAGAGTCGATAGAGGGAGGCGAGGAATGTCCAAGCTAATAACCGTCAAGGCCTAGATTCTATCGGACCAAGGAAATACCGATCTCATCATTAGGGATTGAATGAGTACCGACTCAGGCCCATTTCAGCCGATCTTAGCAAGCCAATTGATGAAGGAAGATGCAAGCCGATTGATGGAAATCGAGCAACGGATTAGACAGGTTTATTGTTCGAGTCGAGAGCTTGTGCGCGTGAAGAATGACCGAGGTGGGGCCGATTTTATAGCGCGTGAAAATTTGAAGAGGCGGAAGTGAATCTCAAAAGGCGTGGAGCAAAGCTAAAACGCACTACCCGCATGTAAAAAAAATAGCGGCGCGAGTAAAAGCGACAGTTAATGGGTGAAGTTCAAACGTTAGCCCATTGAAAAGCCGATTATTGATATTTTTGAAAAATGACATGTCATCTCTCAAAAATGGGGGGCATATGTTTGCACCAAAATTTGACAAATCTAACCGTAATCGGCAATGAAATCAAAGATATGGACGTTAACGGACAAGTTAAGAAAGTTTGGAGATATTTATGCTAACGGCAAGATTTTTAGGAAATAACTGTTCAAGATAAGACCGATACGGATACAAAGTGCTTAAATCGTGTTGTAAATGTAATACCATCGGTCAAAGGTATAAAAGAAGGACCAAAGCAAGTCTGCAAAATCATCATCAACACAATACAATTAACTACTTTTACTTTTCATCTACTTTCCGCCGACTAGAGTAGCTTCTATAATTTAGCCTTTGTAATCAATATTGATCAATAAAGTTGCGCATCGCCGATTGTTGATCTTCGTCGATTACACTCAAGGTTCGATTTATTCTGATTTTTGTTGCGCATCGCCTTCTTCAGAATCGATCTGCCTTTATTCTCTGATTAGCCTTAATCGGCTAATTAGACTTATCCTCGTTACCTTGATCTTGATCGCTTCAAGTTGATTGAGTCTAAGCCGATTGATCTTGACGATCGGCTTGAGTGAATTTTATTGTTTTTACCTTGTCGATTACAGTCAAATCGACCGCACGCCTCGAACTGTGTGTTCGCTCGTGTGTCCGCTGTCGTAAACCCTACATCAAGTTTTTGATGCCAACACACTTTTGGCACTTAAATAAAATTGAGATCTATTTAATGGTGACTTTTAATTGATTTTTGGAGTTCATTTGCTCTCTATTTTGGTATTTATTTGCTTTTCTTCTTCGGTACGCGTAGACCTTGAATTGTGCGACGCATCGGAGGAAGATCCAATAATTCAAGAGCAAGTTCCAGAACCAGATCAGGACCTATTCCAAGGCAAGTTGTGCTTTGATCATGTTGAACCCATGTTTATAAAATTGCTATATTTGTTACCCTATTGCATATATTTCAAGTATACAAATGTTTCAAATTAGATTGGGCTTAGCTAATATACCAGATTGATCTACACCCTACCTTGTCATTTGTATGCCATGATCCATTGTCACCCTAGCTTGGTTAAATATAGTTGGTTAATAATTATAATCAACATTGGAGGATTAGTCCGTATTAGTTGCTTAGCCATGCCACGTCATCACATGTATTGGAATCATTGATAAATAATCTTGATTAATGGAATATGGAACAATGTTATGAACTTGTGTGTCATGTGGGATCACACGATGAGATTGAGTTGTTGTGACGAGTCATGTCACGCAACGATGTTGAATTGTTGATGGCACGTGGTGCTTGGTAATCAACTTGGGTGATAATCACTTAGATTGGGGCAAGTGACAAGGGGCGAGTATGCCAAGGTGGGCCCGATGGGCGAGGGTATGTGGATGTCTTGCCTTGATCACACTAAGGACTTAACCTTGCAAGCCTTTGACTGAGTCAATCATGCAACCACATGTCCGTATGGGCCACCTAGCCGAGTAATTTGCAATGTCTTAATTTTGGTACTATCGTGGTCGGTGTGAGTTCCCGAGTTATGGAGTAATTCACATGGCGCAAGAGGGGCCCCGGTTATGGTTTTCGCACCACCGTTGTTGAAACCTTAGCGGTAGTATCCTTAAGCTGTGAGCTTTGTAAAGGCTTTGTTATAATCACTCGCCTTGGTGGTGTTTGGTTGTATCGCTGGGTAAAGTGCATAACCTCCGCAGAGTGTGAAACTATTCGATAGCCGTGTCATGTATTGAGCAAAGCTCGGAATTACAGTTAAGGGTTAGTTTAATTAATTGGACAACTTGATTGGGATGGCGGAATGCCATATGGAAGATGGAATTTGACTTAGGATTGGAAACTTGATTTACTTGAGAAATACTGAATTTATTTACTATTGTTATTTGTTTTACAGTCTTTACAATCCATTTATTGTATTTATTCACAAATGCTGCTTATTGCAAAATAGCCATGACAGCCTATCCATTGAATAAGCCTTACATATAGATACATAGAATTGCATTCTGCACAACTTGTTGAGTGCTTAAGTACTCACCCTTGCTAACAACAATAATCAACAGCTTGAAGAATCTACACTGTGTTGGAAGAGGAAGTCCAAGAGGACGCGAGTCATTAGGGTCCGAGCCTTGTCGGTTGCCTATGGTGAACCGATGAGCTATGTACGCTTACTTTCCACGCATAATTATTAGTTTATATTCTTCGCCTTGCTCTGCGTGGTTTAATAATGTAAGTTGGTCATAAGATCATACCTTTAGATATATCAATGAATGAACTATTTTTCTATTATCGTTGAGTATGATGTGATATGTACCAATGTTGAGCTGTGTGTACTAGCGTTGATCCCGGGACTAGTGCGTAAACACAAAGGGTTCAATCGCTGGATTACGGTCCTACAGAGGTGGTATCAGAGCATACCGATCGTAGGTCTTGGCCCTAGATAGTATGAAGGTGTCCTGTGTGAGTCCAAAACTATTTTCTAAAAGAAAATTTTAATTTGACTAATAAAACACTCTTGACTCATCTCATTCTATACTTCTCGCTTTGCTGAATTTACCGATTTACTTGTTGCCGGGAGGAGAACTTATTCAAAGTTCTTGTGGAGTAGATGCCGATCGTTCCGACCTTCGAGGAGTCACCATGGCTACGCCATGGAGTCAGTGGAGAGTTCTTCAGACGCTTGAGGCTTCTACCGTCCGCTTTACCGTGGAGGCAGCTTGGACCGCCAACTGTACACCGAGGATTTATTTGCAAGTCGATTATCTACGCCGGAGAATGATGAAGCCAGCAGACCAATCAACATCTCCGCTAGAAGATTCTCGCACGAGGTTGCAATTCGTGAGGTTGCCCGACTTGCTCTTCGCCGTTCTCGCCGCGACTACGCCGACGAAGCTTCACGACTCGTTGTTCCGACTTCACCTGCACGCCTGCTGCGCCGGCCGACGGATCGTGGAGGACGAGTGTGCCATCGCAACGCACCTTGCGGAGTTTGCCCTTGCCTGTGAGGATCATATGAGAGAGACTACTCAGAGCCGAGACTGCACGAGGCACTCGTGAGTGGCAGAGCAGAGCTTGAGGTGACCCGTGCTTCAGCCATAGGGATGATCACCGAGCTAGAGAGGCCCTAGAGGCGGTCGAGGACGAGTTGGAGCGCGTGACCCAAGGAGCCTGTGAGCCACCGAGGAGGAGCCGAGGAGGATCCAGAGGAGCGAGAGTGGGAGCCCGAGGAGGATCGGGCCTTAGAGTTGTGTTGAGACTCAAGTGTGAGTCGCGCTTTTTGCTAGTCTTTACCTCTCTAGTTGACGTTAAGATTTCGTGTTTAGTTTGCTTCTTTGTAATGCCGAGTGTGCAAGATGTGTTGCAAAGCTTGTAGGCTTAAATAAGCACCATACCAAGAATAAATAAAGAATTATTTCAGTTGGGTATAACCTATTTCCGCTTTAGAAATTCTTGCTTTTATCTATGCTACATCTACCTTTCCTAACCCAAGAGGCAATCATCGATGGTGAATACTGAGGAAACAACGGTGCTTCAGAAGTGGATCGCGCTGTAACGACAACCCCAACGACGAGGCAGCCCTCAACCACCGCCTGGACATGCGTAACTGGGAGCGCTTTCTCACAAGCAGACTAACTAATGCAGACTATGATGCAACAGATGCAAAGAGATGACCAACGCAAAGAAGAACCAACAACAACCCCGTAGCTTAGAACAACCATGGTGGACCTCGACCTCACCAAAGTCGCCGATTTATGAGGACTAGGCCACCAACTTTTCGTGAAATGTGAACCATTTGGAAGCCGATGACTGGCTTAGGACAATTGAGAAAAAGCTGCACATCACGCAATGTGAAGGAAATGAGAAGGTGCTCTACGCCTCTCATCAACATGAAGGAACCGCCGCAGAATGGTGGGAGAGTTACTGTGCCGCACATGGAGCCCCACAAGAGATCACCTGGGAGGAGTTTACTAATGCTTTCCGCCAATACCATGTCCCGGAGGGAATGATGGATCTTAAGAAGGAAGAGTTCAGGGCTCTGAAACAAGGAGGCCAACCAAAGGGTCGAGTACCGAACAAATTTACCCGCTTAGCGCTATGCCCTCAAGACGAGCGACAGATAAAGCTAGGCGCCTGCTTCATGAAGGGATCGATTCAGACTACAGTGGGACCGACACCCACAATTTTCCGACTTTTAGAGCTAGTGAATAAGGCTTTGATCCTAGAGGATAAGCGCAAAGAGTCAAGCGAGAATCGTAAGCACTTAATGACTAATCGGTGGACGCCCAAACCATCTACGCTTGAGGATGTCACCACAAAGAATTTGCTAGATTCCAACCACCAACCGTGAACAAGACATCAACCCCTACACTCGCCTCGCTAATCGTAACTTTCGACACCAAAGACAGGCCACAAAGGCACCGTGAGGGAATCAATAAATCAAGTGAAAAGATGCTATACATGCAATGAGCTAGGCACTTTTCAAATAGGTGTCCACGTAGGGAGGCATCACACTAGTTCATTTCAACTTGGGAACAACACCGCCAAGGCACCACCTTCAGAGGAAATCGTGCGCCAGTCAAGCCGAGCAACACCGCAATCAACAAGGCGGAAGGATCAACCACATCACCGCAGATGGAGCTCGTGAAGCTACGACGTCAGACCGGGTAAGTTCCCGGTTAACTCAAGACTGCTACGCTTTGTTTGATTCGAGCTTCGATTCGCTTGTTTCTCAAAGTTTTGCAACCAAGAATGGATTTAAAGTGGTGAATCTTAAGTGTACTTTTAGTCCAAGCCCCGTGATCCGAGCTTAGATCTAGCCTTGGGTGTTTGGGAGCTGTTGCTTATGGATGGGATAGAGTTTCTAGCTAATCTTATCTTGATAAATGTGCAATCCCTAGACATCATCCTTGGAATGGATTGGCTGTGTAAGCATAAGGTCGTTTTGGATTGTGGCAAGGATTGTAACATTAGAAGGCCCTAAAGGCAAAAGGTAGAATTTCGCCACCACAGCTCGAGATGGGCGCTAGTGGTCAACAAATGGAAAGCCATCAAAGATGGAAGATGCCAAGAGTCGAGAATACCCGACGTGTTTCCGTAAGATTTACCGATCGCCGCTGCATCGCGACATCGAAGTTCGTTATCGAAGTTAGCACCGCACAAAGACCGATATCAAAAAGACCATATCGGATGCCTACCGACGAGTTAGTGGAAATGAAAAAACAGATTGAGGAACTGCAAGAGAAAGGTTTCATTAGACCTAGTTCATCACCGTGGGGAGCCCCAGTTTTGTTTGTTCGTAAGAAGGATGGAAGTCTCAGAATGTGCATCAATTATTGTGCACTTAATGAAGTAACGATCAAGAATAAGTATCCGTTGCCCAGGATCGACGACTTATTTGATCAATTAAGAGGAGCTGGAGTTTTCTCCAAGATAGATCTTCGCTCGATACCATCGCTGAAGATCCGAGCGAGGATGTGCCTAAGACCGCGCTTTCGCGATATGGACATTATGAGTTTACAAATATGTCATTTGATTGACAAATGCCCGCATATTTCATGAACATGATGAATAAGGTTTTCATGGAATATTTGGATAAGTTTGTTGTAGTCTTCATAGACGATATCTTGGTTTACTCGAAATGTAAGAAGAGCACGCAGAATATCCGAGGATGGTTTTGGAGAGGTCATGAGAACATCACCGTATGCTAAGTTTAGCAAGTGCGAGTTTTGAAGGACAAAGTGGAATTTCTTGGTCATGTAATGACTACTAAAGGAGTTGCAATGACCCAAGCAAAGTGGACGCAGTGTTGCAATCGAGCAACCAAGTCCGCTACCCGATCCGTAGTTTTCTGGGAATGGCGGATATTACCGCCGGTTCATAGAAGGATTCTCAACGATTGCTAAACCCTTACGCAGCTTGTCAAGAAAGAAAAGAAGTTTGCATGGACGCCAGAGTGAGAAAAGTTTTACGGAGTTAAAGAAGCGCGAACAACAAATTTCGTATTAGTGCCGCCAGATGTGCGTAATGGATTTGATATTTATTGCGATGCTTCAAAGCAAGGCTTAAAAGCGTGTTAATGCAAGAAGGCAAAGTCGCTGATTATGCGCCGAGACGCTTAAGACCGCATGAAGTGAATTATCCAACACATGATTTGGAGTTAGTCAGAGTGCATGCTTTAAAGATATGGCGCCATTATCTCATAGGAAATAGATGTGAGATATATACGACCATAAGAGTTCAAATACATATTCACTCAAGCAGATCCGAATATGAGACAACGAAGGTGGCTAGAGCTAATTAAGGATTATAACGTTGGAATTCATTATCATCCCTAAAAGCTAATGTGGTAGCGTATGCCTCGAGCCGAAAGAGCCATAGCGCAATACATTGACAATGGAAAATCAACCGTAACTATGCAAGGAATTTCGTGGTTAAGGTTGAAAGTCGTTCAAGGAATGGTAGCCGACTAGAGGTGAGGCCAACATCGGAGGATCGATTAGAGAAGGTCGAAAGATGACGATAAAATTTCTAAGATCAAGGCTAAAAGGAGGAAGGCCTAGCTGTGGATTTCACCGACGAGCAAGGAACCATGTTCTTCAAAGGCCGAATTTGTGTGCTTGATAAAAGGAACTAAAGCAATTGATTCTTGAGGAAGCTCACGATTCTAAGTACTCGATTCATCCAGAAGTGCTAAGATGTATCAAGATTTGAAAGAGAGATTTTGGTGGCCTAATATGAAGCGTGAAGTGGCTGAGCATGTTGCTCTATGTGACGATGTCGAGAGTAAAGGCTATGCATCAAAGACCACCGGTTTGTTGCAACCATTGAAAATTCGAATGGAAGTGGAGGAAATCGAATGGACTTTATCACCGGTTTACCTAAAACTCGAGAGGTTACGATTCCATTTGGGTTATTGTGGATCGCCTAACCAAGGTCGCCATTTTATCCTCGTAAAGACCACTTACTCGAGATCGCTTAGCGTAGTTGTATATGTCAAGGATTGTATGCTTGCATGGAGTGCCCAAGAAGATTGTGTCGGACAGAGGTACCCAATTCACCTCAAGGTTTTGAAATAAGTTGCACGAAGCTATGGGAACTTGTCCAATTTTAGTACAAAGATATCACCCGCAGCATGCATGGTCGACCGAAAGAGTAAATCGATTTTAGAGGATATGTTGAGAGCCTGTGCTTTAGCTTATGCTACGTCTTGGGATAAATGTTTGCCGTATGCAGAGTTCAGTTACAACAATAGCTATCAAGCTAGCTTGCAAATGTCACCATTTGAGGCGTTGTATGGACGTGCCTGTCAGACTCGCTGAATTGGAATGAAACAGAGAGCGCTTGGTTTTGGGCCGATATTCTCGAGGAAGCCAAAATCAAGTCGCAATGATTAGAGAAAGGTTGAAGATAGCACAATCAAGGCAAAAGAGCTACGCAGATAACCGTCTGCCGAGATTTGAGTTTTGAGCCGTAAGATTATGTGTATCTCGTGGTTACCCTCTTAAGGGCGTTAAAAGATTTCACGTTAAAGGGAAGCTTGCACCAAGATATATTGGTCCGCTCAAGATTCTCGAGTCACCGAGGAGAAGTAGCTTATCGCTTAGAGTTACCTCGCCCTTGGCAGAGTGCATGATGTATTCCATGTGTCGCAGCTCAAGAAATGTCTTAGAGTGCCAAAGGAGCAAACCCCGTTGGATGCAATAGAGTCAGCAGGAAGATTTGACTTACAAAGAGCAACCGGTCGAATTTTGATGTTATGGAGCGCAAGACCGTAAACAAGTCAATTCGCTTGGTGGTTCAAGGAGCAATCATTCGAAAGTGAAGCCACTTGGGAGCGAGAAGAAGATTTGAAGTCGAATTCCCAAACCTATTCTCTAGTTAGCCTAATCTCTGGTCGAGATTCTCAGTATGAGGGAAGGTTTGTAACATCCCAAAAATTAGCTAAATATTATTTTATTGCTTCAATGTATATTTATGATTTTCTGGAATTTAATTGGATTTTTCTGGATTTATTTGAATTAATTTGAAATCAAGTTTATTGCCCTTTTATTCAAATCTATTTAAATCTGTGCAAAGTTAAAATAAAATTTTGCTAAAAATATTTTATTTGAGCCCAAAATGTCTCAAAGTATTTTTGAGATTTTTCTTGGATTTTTCCTGATAATTTATTTGCCTAAAATAAATCAAAGTATTTTCTGTAATTATTTTAAATCAAAAACCCTTTTAAAATCAATGTGAATAAAGATCGCCGAGCCCATGTGTCAGTCTTGCAGTAGGGCCCATTTCATGCGGCCTAGTGCTTCAAGCGCCACGTCTTTGGCCCGCTTTTCTAGATGAAATCGCGCGTCCGTCGGATCTTGATCGGAGGTGGATATTATTCTTAAGCGAAGAAACCCTAGCGATTTTCAGCCGTTGGATCGGGTCGCGTGGAGGTTCCGGATTTCGCCACGTCATGCGCGCAGGTGTCCGTCTTTTTCTAGATGCGTGGACGGTCGAGACTCCGTCTTCTCCGGGACTCGTCGTCGTATCGGACTCGATCGCGCCACAGACGGATTTAACTCCGCCGACACGGCCGCCGAGGGGCTATTTAAGCCGCGACTCGCCCCGAGGTTGAATCCATCGCGCCGCTTCGCTTTCCCGCCACCGTCGCTGAATCGCCGTCGCCTCGCCGCTAGGACTCGCCGGAGGTTGTCGCGAGCGCCGAGGGTTTTCGCGGATTCCGCTCGGATCGGGGCGTTCTTCGCCGGTGGAACCAGATTCGATTCGCCTCCTTGCGCCAACCGGATCCGCAACTTCACCTCGTCGGAATCGCGCCCAAACGCCGCTGCCACTCGGTCTTCTTCTTCGCTGCTGTGAGGTCTCGCCGTCGCGCCCATCACCGATCCGTAAGCCGGGCCGCCGATTGAAATCGACGATGGGCGTGTTGCCACGATGCGTGAGATCGGTGGCGTCCGACCGTCTTGGCGGATCGATCAAACCGCGCGATGGCGGTCGGATCGCGACGCGTCGGGTCGGTGTCGCCCGAGGCGCCGTGGACCGGTTCGCCGTGGTCCGGCTACGCCGTGGACTCACCCATACGCGAGACGCGTGTCGGCTTGTGATTGGCCGAGGTCTCACCGACGCCATGCTTGCGCTATAAATGTATTTTTCAATTGGAAAATAATCCGATTGAAATATCGTGTTGATGACGTCATCATGAGGTCACGCTGACATCATAAATCGCTTTTTCAGAATAAAAATAAATCTGTTAATTCCGAATTTCTAATTTCTGTATTTTTCAGTATTTATTTCAAACTTCAAAAGGCTATATCTTTTGCATCTTAACTCGGATTTGAGTGATTCAAATTTATAAAAATTTATAAAATTGAGATCTATTTAATGGTGAATTTTAATTGATTTTTGGAGTTCATTTGATATCTGTTTTGGTATTTATTTACTTTTCTTCTTCGGTACGCGTAGACCTTGAATTGTGCGACGCATCGGAGGAAGATCCAATAATTCAAGAGCAAGTTTTAGAACCAGATCAGGACCTATTCCAAGGCAAGTTGTGCTTTGATCATGTTGAACCCATGTTTATAAAATTGCTATATTTGTTTACCCTATTGCATATATTTCAAGTATACAATTGTTTCAAATTAGATTGGGCTTAGCTAATATACCAGATTGATCTACACCCTACCTTGTCATTTGTATGCCATGATCCATTGTCACCCTAGCTTGGTTAAATATAGTTGGTTAATAATTATAATCAACATTGGAGGATTAGTCCGTATTAGTTGCTTAGCCATGCCACGTCATCACATGTATTGGAATCATTGATAAATAATCTTGATTAATGGAATATGGAACAATGTTATGAACTTGTGTGTCATGTGGGATCACACGATGAGATTGAGTTGTTGTGACGAGTCATGTCACGCAACGATGTTGAATTGTTGATGGCACGTGGTGCTTGGTAATCAACTTGGGTGATAATCACTTAGATTGGGGCAAGTGACAAGGGGCGAGTATGCCAAGGTGGGCCCGATGGGCAGAGGGTATGTGGATGTCTTGCCTTGATCACACTAAGGACTTAATCGGCTGAAAGAGTAGCAAACTCTAGATATAAGAAAAATATGAATCGGTTAAACAGCCAGATTGTAGAAATAGCAAAATTACAAGCATTCATGACATTCAGAGTATTTAGAAGTTTTAGAATGACCAATCAAGTTTTACATCCCAGAACCTGGGAGTCGTGCTCCTAAAGCCGACAGTGCTCCAGCCGCTTTGGCAATTGTTTCTTGTACCTCATCCAAGATTTTGTCATCTTTCGCTGCATTGCCTGGGATAGGTACAAGTTTAGCCGACTGCTCCTTGAAGGCTACCACGGCTGATGCTATTTCTATCTTTTGCTCCTTGGCGGCCGATGATGTTTTTTCAAAGGAATCTTGGCCTTCAGCAATGAGCTTTATCGTCCTCGCCAACTCATCCTCAAGAAATTTTTTAGTGGTTTCTAACTTTTGAAGAGAAGATTTGTTAGCCTTCAGAGATTCTATGGTTGCATCAAATTTTTCTTCTTTGCCTTTGTCTCGCAACCATTTTGTCAAGGATTTTTGATCGCCTCTTGGGCCATTCTCTTTGCTTTCCTCTCTGGGTGCTTCCATCAAGCCTTCTTCTCATCCAGTGACACACTTGAGCAAATACAGCACCATGGCCTCTGGTGGCAAATCGCTTTCAACTACGCCATAGCATCTCGAATCGGTCGATTATTATTCGAATCTCACGATTGAGGCCTTGACACTAAATCAAAGAGTCCGCTGAGGCAATCTTGCATTCCGAGCCGATGAGACAAAGAAATGACGCTGCGTCTTTGGAAACCGCGATGATATTTTGGATTGCGAGAGATATAGTCATCGGTTTGCAAAATCTCGGATCATCCAAATCGATAAGTTGAAGCCAAGGATGTTGGATGGATCGGATGTCTCTGAGCAAAGGTGGTTGTTGACGCCGTATCGGCCGAGGAGGCAACGGCTCTTTGGCGAGATATCCGCAAGCTCGCCAGATGTTGGCCACTTGTGCCGGCGCGTAGGTCGAAGAAGATAGAATACAATGAAAATCGATGGACTAAATCGAGATCCTTAAATTTTGAGATAGACAAATACCGAGCAATGAGCCGATCCGCGGTGAACTTTCGCCACTTTGTTCCCGTGGCTTGAGAGTTTTTTCTGGCAAATGACTTTAGTGGACTTGGCTTCTTCTTCTCCAAGGTCCATCGGCTAGAAAGTTAGTTTATGAAAAAACTAAAAAGAAACAAGAGATGGTTAAAAGTAACTTACTTGGTTGTTGTCTTTCCAAATCGGACAATGATGGGCTTTGAATGCCCAAGGAACCAGAAGTATAGCCAGTAAGTGCAGTTGCTTTGTGTGGTCGTTTTTCTTTACTAGCCGAAGGGACGTCGATCGGCTTCTTACCAGCAGCTTTAGTCTGCAAAGAAAAGAGGATAAAGCCAATGAGACATTCATATGGTCTACGATAAAGAAAAGTTAAAATCGACTAATACCTCGCCAGTAATATCTACAAGACTCGTATTATCATATCTGGAGCTCGATTCATCACTTGAACTGTTATCAGAAGATACCATCAGCTCAGGAACGTCTGGGAAAAGGGCAGCAATAATAGTGGATGGAGAACGATCAAGGAGAAGCGCTTCTGCAATTGAAGACCACCACGCATAGTATCGGCTAGACCGACGACTGTTCAAAACAAAGTGCGGCAAGGATCTGATTTGCAAATCATCGGCTATTTTCAAGACCATGTTGGCTGCGCACTAAAGATCGCATCGTCCCGAAATGTACTAAATCGAGGAGTGAAAGGTTGGGGATCATCTGACCGAAACCTAATTGTCTAGCAAAGACGGAAGGATGGTAGAATTCATATGAAGGCTGGAAAGTACGGTTTCTTGTATTAAAGCCGACATGAAAGACACCGGGAGAAATAAAAATTTTGAAGAAATCCAGTCGATTCGGGCATCTCGAGTCATCGTAATCTAGATGAAGAAAAGATGGCCATTCAAAATCAATTTGCGTTGGTATAATCAAGAAGTCTTGTTGGCTAAAATCATTACTATCCAAGTTCAGAAGAAAGATAAGTATTTTTTCAGTTAATCGAGAGATCTTCTTCTTTGCGCTGTAACACATAATGTATCTTTCGCCATAAGATCGGCTAGCTATGAATTCTAGTGCTGTATTTTCTGGTGTCTCTTCGCGAGGAAACGCCGAATCTTTTGAAGGATCCAATTTGAAAGATCGGCTAAATAAGCAGTACAACCATACTTGGATGAACCACAGAGGACCGCCTACATTGCCGACGCAAAATCTGGCAAATCCGGTAAATAGTCGACTCCTAATCACATGCATCATTTGGCAGACTGCTCCTAAGAACATTTTTCCTAATGCTAGCCGACGACCCTCTACCAGCTGTTCCGCTATTAGCTGATATACTTGTGTTGGTCCAAGAGACGCTCCACAGAACAAGAAGCGGTCTAGCCAAAGATTCAGGAATGCAACGTGCTCTTCGTCCGATACTAGGCCATTAACCTTGTTGTTGTTTCCAATATATTTTGCCCAACCTTCACCTTTAGATCGGATAAGCTTATATTTTGGTTTTCCACTAAAAGCCGATACTTGATCTCCATCTGGCCGAAGACAACACAATTGAGCAACGTCTAATAAAGTTGGGCCGATGGGGCCAGTATGAAATAGGAAGGCGTTGAAGGTCTCCACCGAAATAACGGCCGTGGTCACCAAGGGCTCATTGGCTTCGGATCGGCTAAAGAGAGAGGGATGCATTCACTATACCCATCCTTTCCCATTCTTTTCTTTTCCGGCAGCCACGCGAATATACCAAGATCTCCATCCTTTGAGCGTCATGGCCATGCCCAAGCTTTTTCCACTCTCTATATTAAACGCAGTAGCCGATAGAGGGAGGCGAGGAATGTCCTGGCTAATAACCGTGCTGGCGTCTAGATTCCCTATCGGACCAAGGAAATACTGATCTTTACTGTTAGGGATTGGAATGAGTACCTGACTCGCGTCCATTTCAGCCGATCTTAGCAAGCCAATTGATGAAGGAAGATGCAAGCGATTGATGGAAATCGAGCAACGGATTAGACGAAGTTTATTGTTCGAGTCGAGAGCTTGTGCGCGTGAAGAATGACCGAGGTGGGGGCCGCATTTTATAGCGCGGTGAAAATTTGAAGAGGCGGGAAGTGAATCTCAAAAGGCGTGAGCAGTTAAAACGCACTACCCGCATGTAAAAAAATAGCGGCGCGAGTAAAAGCGACAGTTAATGGGTGAAGTTCAAACGTTAGCCCATTGAAAAGCGATTATTGATATTTTGAAAATGACATGTCATCTCTCAAAATTGGGGGGCATATGTTTGCACCAAAATTTGACAAATCTAACCGTGAATCGCAATGAAATCAAAGATATGGACGTTAACGGACAAGTTAAGAAAGTTTGGAGATATTTATGCTAACGGCAAGATTTTTAGGAAATAACTGTTCAAGATAAGACCGATACGGATACAGGCTTAAATCGTGTTGTAACAGAATACCATCGGTCAAAGGTATAAAAGAAGGACCAAAGCAAGTCATGAAAATCATCATCAACACAATACAATTAACGACTTTTACTTTTCATCTACTTTCCCATCGACTAGGGTAGCTTCTATAATTTAGCCTTTGTAATCAATATTGATCAATAAAGTTGCGCATCGCGATTGTTGATCTTCGCCGATTACACTCAAGGTTCGATTTATTACGATTTTTGTTGCGCATCGCCTTCTTCGTAATCGATCGCTTTATTCTCGATTAGCCTTAATCGGCTAATTAGACTTATCCTGTTACCTTGATCTTGATCGGCTTCAAGTCGATTGAGTCTAAGCCGATTGATCTTGACGATCGGCTTGAGTGAATTTTATTGTTTTTTACCTTGTCGATTCATGTGTCAAATCGACCGCACGCTCTGAACTGTGTTAAATGCGGTGTCTTTGTTGTCGTAAACCCTACATCAAGTTTTGATGCCAACACACTTTGGCACTTAAATAAAATTGAGATCTATTTAATGGTGACTTTTAATTGATTTTTGGAGTTCATTTGCTCTCTATTTTGGTATTTATTTGCTTTTCTTCTTGATGCAGCGTAGACCTTGAATTGTGCGACGATCGGAGGAAGATCCAATAATTCAAGAGCAAGTTCCGTAACCGATCAGACCTATTCCAAGGCAAGTTGTGCTTTGATCATGTTGAACCCATGTTTATAAAATTGCTATATTTGTTACCCTATTGCATATATTTCAAGTATACAATTGTTTCAAATTAGATTGGGCTTAGCTAATATACCAGATTGATCTACACCCTACCTTGTCATTTGTATGCCATGATCCATTGTCACCCTAGCTTGGTTAAATATAGTTGGTTAATAATTATAATCAACATTGGAGGATTAGTCCAGATTAGTTGCTTAGCCATGCCACGTCATCACATGTATTGGAATCATTGATAAATAATCTTGATTAATGGAATATGGAACAATGTTATGAACTTGTGTGTCATGTGGGATCACACGATGAGATTGAGTTGTTGTGACGAGTCATGTCACGCAACGATGTTGAATTGTTGATGGCACGTGGTGCTTGGTAATCAACTTGGGTGATAATCACTTAGATTGGGGCAAGTGACAAGGGGCGAGTATGCCAAGGTGGGCCCGATGGGCAGAGGGTATGTGGATGTCTTGCCTTGATCACACTAAGGACTTAACCTTGCAAGCCTTTGACCTGAGTCAATCATGCAACCACATGTCTGGTATGGGCCAGCCTAGCTGAGTAATTTGCAATGTCTTAATTTTGGTACTATCGTGGTCGGTGTGAGTTCCCGAGTTATGGAGTAATTCACATGGCGCAAGAGGGGCCACTGGTTATGGTTTCGAGACCCACCGTTGTTGAAACCTTAGCGGGTAGTATCCGGTTAAGCTGAGCTTTGTAAAGGCTTTGTTATAATCACTCGCCTTGGTGGTGTTTGGTTGTATCGCGTGGGTAAAGTGCATAACCTCTGCAGAGTGTGAAACTATTCTGATAGCCGTGCTCATGGTATTGAGCAAAGCTCGGAATTACTGATTAAGGGTTAGTTTAATTAATTGGACAACTTGATTGGGATGGCGGAATGCCATATGGAAGATGGAATTTGACTTAGGATTGGAAACTTGATTTACTTGAGAAATACTGAATTTATTTACTATTGTTATTTGTTTTACAGTCTTTACAATCCATTTATTGTATTTATTCACAAATGCTGCTTATTGCAAAATAGCCATGACAGCCTATCCATTGGAATAAGCCTTACATATAGATACATAGAATTGCATTCTGTGCACAACTTGTTGAGTGCTTAAGTACTCACCCTTGCCAACAACAATAATCAACAGTTGAAGAATCTACACCTGTGTTGGAAGAGGAAGTCCAAGAGGACGTGAGTCATTAGGGTCCGAGCCTTGTCGGTTGCCTATGGTGAACTGATGAGCTATGTACGTTTTCTACTTTCCGCTGCATAATTATTAGTTTATATTCTTCAGTCTTGCCCTGCGTGGCTTAATAATGTAAGTTGGTCATAAGATCATACCTTTAGATATATCAATGAATGAACTATTTTTCTATTATCGTTGAGTATGATGTGATATGTACCAATGTTGAGTCGTGTACTAGCGTTGATCCCGGGACTAGTGCGGTAAACACAAAGGGGGTTCAATCGATGGATTTGGGTCCTTACAGAGGTGGTATCAGAGCATACTGACTGTAGGTCTTGGCCCTAGATAGTATGAAGGTGTCCTGTGTGAGTCCAAAACTATTTTCTAAAAGAAAAATTTTAATTTGACTAATAAAACACTCTTGACTCATCTCATTCTATACTTCTCACCTTTGCTGAATTTACCGATTTACTTGCCGTTTCGGGAGGAGAACTTATTCAAAGTTCTTGTGGAGTAGATGCCGATCGTTCCGACCTTCGAGGAGTCAGTGGCGGCTACGCCATGGAGCTGTGGAGAGTTCTTCAGACGCTTGGAGGCTTCTACCGTCCGCTTTACCGTGGAGGCAGTTGGACCGTCAACGGTGTACACCGAGGATTTATTTGCAAGTCGATTATCTACGCCGAGAATGATGAAGCGGCGGACCAATCAACATCTCCGCTAGAAGATTCTCGTGCGAGGTTGCAATTCGTGAGGTTGCCCGACTTGCTCTTCGCCGTGGTCCGCCGCGACTACGCCGACGAGCTTCACGACTCGATGTTCCGACTTCACCCGACGTTCAAGCGTCGCCGGCCGACGGATCGTGGAGGACGAGTGTGCCATCGCAACGCACCTTGCGGAGTTTGCCCTTGCCGGGAGGATCATATGAGAGAGACTACTCAGAGCCGGAGACTGTATGCGAGGCACTCAGTGGCGGCAGCGCAGAGCTTGAGGTGACCGTGCTTGACCATAGGGATGATCACCGAGCTAGGAGAGGCCCTAGAGGCGGTCGAGGACGAGTTGGGCGCGTGACCCAAGGAGCTCAGGAGCCAGCCGAGGAGGAGTCAGAGGAGGATCCAGAGGAGCGAGAGTGGGAGCCCGAGGAGGATCAGTCTTAGAGTTGTGTTGAGACTCAAGTGTGAGTCGCGTCTTTAAGTTAGTCTTTACCTCTCTAGTTGACGTTAAGATTTCGTGTTTAGTTTGCTTCTTTGTAATGCTGAGTGTGCAGTATGTGTTGCAAAGCTTGTAGGCTTAAATAAGCAGCCATACCAAGAATAAATAAAGAATTATTTCAGTTGGGTATAACCTATTTCCCCCGCTTTAGAAATTCTTGCTTCTTATCTATGCTACATCTACCTTTCCTAACCCAAGAGGCAATCATCAGATGGTGAATACTGAGGAAACAACGGTGCTTCGTGAAGTGGATCACGCGTAATGACAACCCCAACGACGAGGCAGCCCTCAACCACCGCCCGGTGGACATGCGTAACACAGGGCGTTTCTTGCGCGCAGACTCAACTAATGCGGACTATGATGCAACAGATGCAAGAGATGACCAACGCAAAGAAGAACCAACAACAACCACAGTAGCTTAGAACAACCATGGTGGACCTCGACCTCACTCAAAGTCGCCAGTTTTATGAGGACTAGGCCACCAACTTTTCAGAAATGTGAACCATTTGGAAGCCGATGGACCGGCTTAGGACAATTGAGAAAAAGCTGCACATCACGCAATGTGAAGGAAATGAGAAGGTGCTCTACGCCTCTCATCAACATGAAGGAACCGTCGCAGAATGGTGGGAGAGTTACTGTGCCGCACATGGAGCCCCACAAGAGATCACCCAGGAGGAGTTTACTAATGCTTTCCGCCAATACCATGTCCCGGAGGGAATGATGGATCTTAAGAAGGAAGAGTTCAGGGCTCTGAAACAAGGAGGCCAACCAGTGGCTGAGTACCTGAACAAATTTACCCAGTTAGCGCGCTATGCCCCTGAAGACGTAGCGACAGATAAAGCTAGGCAGTCTCGTTTCATGAAGGGACTGAATTCAGGACTACAGGTGGGACTGATTACCCACAATTTTCCAGACTTTTAGGAGCTAGTGAATAAGGCTTTGATCCTAGAGGATAAGCGCAAAGAGCTGGGCGAGAATCGTAAGCACTTAATGACTAATCAGGGTGGACGTCCAAACCATCTACGTTTGAGGATGTCACCACAGCAATTTGCTAGATTCCAACCACCAACCGTGAACAAGACATCAACCCCTACACCTCGCCCTGCTAATCAGAACTTTCAGACACCAGCACAGGGCCACAGTGCACCAGGAGGGAATCAACAGTCTGAAGTGAAAAGATGCTATACATGCAATGAGCTAGGGCACTTTTCAAATAGGTGTCCACAGAAGGGAGGCATCACACTAGTTCATTTCAACTTGGGAACAACACCTGCCAAGGCACCAGCTTCAGGAGGAAATCGTGCGCCAGGTCAAGCTGGAGCAACACCGCAGTCAACAGTGCGTGGAAGGATCAACCACATCACCGCAGATGGAGCTCGGGAAGCTACGACGTCGATTGGGTAAGTTCTGGTTAACTCGATTACACCTACTGATTTTGTTTGATTCTGGAGCTTCGCATTCGTTTGTTTCTCAAAGTTTTGCAACCAAGAATGGATTTAAAGTGGTGAATCTTAAGTGTGTACTCTTAGTCCAAGCCCCAGGATCTGAGCTTAGATCTAGCCTTGGGTGTTTGGGAGCTAAGTTGCTTATGGATGGGATAGAGTTTCTAGCGAATCTTATCTTGATAAATGTGCAATCCCTAGACGTCATCCTTGGAATGGATTGGCTGTGTAAGCATAAGGCTGTTTTGGATTGTGGCCGAAGGATTGTAACATTAGAAGGCCCTAAAGGCAAAAAGGTAGAATTTCAAGCGACCACAGTTCGAGATGGGCAGTTAGTGGTCAACAGCGTGAAAGCCATCAGCATGGAAGATGTGCGATGAGTCGAGAATACCGGACGTGTTTCGGAAGATTTACTGGGATGCCGCGCCATCGCGACATCGAGTTCGTTATCGAGTTAGCACCGAGTACAGCACCGATATCAAAAAGACCATATCGGATGCCTACAAGACGAGTTAGTGGAAATGAAAAAAGCAGATTGAGGAACCGCAAGAGAAAGGTTTCATTAGACCTAGTTCATCACCGTAGGAGCCCCGTTTTGTTTGTTCGTAAGAAGGATGGAAGTCTCAGAATGTGCATCAATTATTGTGCACTTAATGAAGTAACGATCAAGAATAAGTATCCGTTGCCCAGGATCGACGACTTATTTGATCAATTAAGAGGAGCTGGAGTTTTCTCCAAGATAGATCTTCGTTCGGGATACCATCAGTTGAAGATCCGAGCGGAGGATGTGCCTAAGACTGCGTTTTCTACGCGATATGGACATTATGAGTTTACAGTCATGTCATTTGGATTGACAAATGCCCCGGCATATTTCATGAACATGATGAATAAGGTTTTCATGGAATATTTGGATAAGTTTGTTGTAGTCTTCATAGACGATATCTTGGTTTACTCGAAAACAGAAGAAGAGCACGCAGAACATCCGAGGATGGTTTTGGAGAGGTCTGCGAGAACATCACCGTATGCTAAGTTTAGCAAGTGCGAGTTTTGGAAGGACAAAGTGGAATTTCTTGGTCATGTAATGACTACTAAAGGAGTTGCGATCGACCCAAGCAAAGTGGGCGCAGATGTTGCACTTTGGAGCAACCAAGTCTCTACCCAGATCCGTAGTTTTAGGAATGGCGGGATATTACCGTCGGTTCATAGAAGGATTCTCAACGATTGCTAAACCCCTTACGCGATTCTGTGAAGAAAGAAAAGAAGTTTGCATGGGCGCCAGAGTGCGAGAAAAGTTTCTGAGTTAAAGAAGCGTTTAACAACACCCCCGTATTAGTCTTGCGGATATGCGTAATGGATTTGATATTTATTGCGATGCTTCAAAGCAAGGCTTGGGGTGCGTGTTAATGCAAGAAGGCAAAGTCGTTGCTTATGCGTCGAGACGATTAAGACCGCATGAAGTGAATTATCAACACATGATTTGGAGTTAGTGCGTAGTGCATGCTTTAAAGATATGGCGTCATTATCTCATAGGAAATAGATGTGAGATATATACGGACCATAAGAGCCTGAAATACATATTCACTCAAGCAGATCTGAATATGAGACAACGAAGGTGGCTAGAGCTAATTAAGGATTATAACGTTGGAATTCATTATCATCCCGGAAAAGCTAATGTGGTAGCAGATGCTCTGAGCCGAAAGAGCCATAGCGCGAATACATTGACAATGGAAAATCAACCAGAACTATGCAAGGAATTTCAGAAGCTAAGGTTGAAAGTCGTTCCGCAAGGAATGGTAGCTGCACTAGAGGTGAGGCCAACACTGGAGGATCAGATTAGAGAAGGTCAGAAAGATGACGATAAAATTTCTAAGATCAAGGCTAAAAAGGAGGAAGGCCTAGCTGTGGATTTCACCCTGGACGAGCAAGGAACCATGTTCTTCAAAGGCCGAATTTGTGTGCTTGGATAAAAGGAACTAAAGCAATTGATTCTTGAGGAAGCTCACGATTCTAAGTACTCGATTCATCCAGGAAGTGCTAAGATGTATCAAGATTTGAAAGAGAGATTTTGGTGGCCTAATATGAAGCGTGAAGTGGCTGAGCATGTTGCTCTATGTGACGTATGTCAGAGAGTAAAGGCCATGCATCAAAGACCCGCTGGTTTGTTGCAACCATTGAAAATTCCGGAATGGAAGTGGGAGGAAATCGGAATGGACTTTATCACCGGTTTACCTAAAACTCAGAGAGGTTACGATTCCATTTGGGTTATTGTGGATCGTCTAACCAAGGTCGCTCATTTTATCCTGGTAAAGACCACTTACTCGGGAGATCGTTTAGCAGAGTTGTATATGTCAAGGATTGTATGCTTGCATGGAGTGCCCAAGAAGATTGTGTCGGACAGAGGTACCCAATTCACCTCAAGGTTTTGGAATAAGTTGCACGAAGCCATGGGAACTTGTCTGAATTTTAGTACAGCATATCACCCGCAGACAGATGGTCAGACTGAAAGAGTAAATCAGATTTTAGAGGATATGTTGAGAGCCTGTGCTTTAGCTTATGCTACGTCTTGGGATAAATGTTTGCCGTATGCAGAGTTCAGTTACAACAATAGCTATCAAGCTAGCTTGCAAATGTCACCATTTGAGGCGTTGTATGGACGTGCCTGTCGTACTCCGTTGAATTGGAATGAAACAGGAGAGCGTTTGGTTTTTGGGCCAGATATTCTCGAGGAAGCCGAAAATCAAGTCGCAATGATTAGAGAAAGGTTGAAGATAGCACAATCAAGGCAAAAGAGCTACGCAGATAACCGTCGTCGAGATTTGAGTTTTGAGCCAGAAGATTATGTGTATCTCAGGGTTACCCCTCTTAAGGGCGTTAAAAGATTTCACGTTAAAGGGAAGCTTGCACCAAGATATATTGGTCCGTTCAAGATTCTGAGCCGCTGAGGAGAAGTAGCTTATCAGTTAGAGTTACCTCAGTCCTTGGCAGGAGTGCATGATGTATTCCATGTGTCGCAGCTCAAGAAATGTCTTAGAGTGCCAAAGGAGCAAACCCCGTTGGATGCAATAGAGCTGCAGGAAGATTTGACTTACAAAGAGCAACCGGTCAGAATTTTGGATGTTATGGAGCGCAAGACCAGAAACAAGTCAATTCGCTTTTGCAGGGTTCAGTGGAGCAATCATTCTGAAAGTGAAGCCACTTGGGAGCGAGAAGAAGATTTGAAGTCAGAATTCCCAAACCTATTCTCTAGTTAGCCGGAATCTCGGGGTCGAGATTCTGTTAAGGAGGGAAGGTTTGTAACATCCCAAAAATTAGCTAAATATTATTTTATTGCTTAAATGTATATTTATGATTTTCTGGAATTTAATTGGATTTTTCTGGATTTATTTGAATTAATTTGAAATCAAGTTTATTGCCCTTTTATTCAAATCTATTTAAATCTGTGCAAAGTTAAAATAAAATTTTGATAAAATATTTTATTTGAGCCAAAATGTCTCAAAGTATTTTTGAGATTTTTCTTGGATTTTTCCCGATAATTTATTTGCCTAAAATAAATCAAAGTATTTTCAGAATTATTTTAAATCAAAACCCTTTTAAAATCAATGTGAATAATGATCGCCGAGCCCATGTCTTTGTCGCGTGGGCCCATTTCATGCTGCCTAGTGCTTCGCGCCGCCGGCCCGTTTGGCCCGTTTTCTAGATGAAATCGCCGCATCCGTCGGATCTTGATCGGAGGGTGGATATTATTCTTAAGCGAAGAAACCCTAGCGATTTTCAGCCGTTGGATCGGGTCGCGTGGAGGTTCCGGATTTCGCCACGTCATGCGCGCAGGTGTCCGTCCGTTTCTAGATGCGTGGACGGTCGAGACTCCGTCTTCTCCGGGACTCGTCGTTGTATCGGACTCGGACTGCGCCGCCGCGTACGGGACGAACTACGCCTCGGACACGGCCGTCGAGGGGGCTATTTAAGCCGCGGACCCCGCCCCGAGGTTGAATCCACTGCGCCGCTTCGTTTTCCCCGCTCACCGTCGCTGGAATCGCCGTCGTCTCGTCGCTAGGACTCGCCGGAGGTTGTCGCGAGCGCCGCCGAGGGTTTTCGCGGGATTCCGTCGGCACTGGGACGTTCTTCGCCGCGGTGGAACCAGATTCGGATTCGCCTCCTTGCGCCGAACCAGATCCGCAACTTCACCTCGTCGGAATCGCGGCAAACGCCACGCCTCGTCTTCTTCTTCGCGCTGTGAGGTCTCGCCGTCGCGCCTCATCACCGTCCAAGTAAGCCGGCCGTCAGATTGAAATCCGACGATGGGCGTGTTGCCACGATGTGTGAGATCGGTGGCCGTCCGATCTGTCTTCGGCGGATCAGATCAAACCGCGCGATGGCGGTCAGTTGCGGCGCGTGTCGGTCTTTGTGCCGAGGCGCCGTGGACCGGTCTGCTGTGGTCCGGCTACGCGTGGACTCGATCCATCTGGCGAGACGCTGCGTGTCGGCTTGTGATTGGCGAGGTCTCGCGGCGTCATGCTTGCGTCATAAATGTATTTTTCAATTGGAAAATAATCCGATTGGAAATACTGTGTTGATGACGTCATCATGAGGTCACGCTGACATCATAAATCGCTTTTTCAGAATAAAAATAAATCTGTTAATTCCGAATTTCTAATTTCTGTATTTTTCAGTATTTATTTCAAACTTCAAAAGGCTATATCTTTTGCATCTTAACTCGGATTTGAGTGATTCAAATTTATAAAAATTTATAAAATTGAGATCTATTTAATGGTGAATTTTAATTGATTTTTGGAGTTCATTTGATATCTGTTTTGGTATTTATTTACTTTTCTTCTTCGGTACGCGTAGACCTTGAATTGTGCGACGCATCGGAGGAAGATCCAATAATTCAAGAGCAAGTTTTAGAACCAGATCAGGACCTATTCCAAGGCAAGTTGTGCTTTGATCATGTTGAACCCATGTTTATAAAATTGCTATATTTGTTTACCCTATTGCATATATTTCAAGTATACAATTGTTTCAAATTAGATTGGGCTTAGCTAATATACAGATTGATCTACACCCTACCTTGTCATTTGTATGCCATGATCCATTGTCACCTAGCTTGGTTAAATATAGTTGGTTAATAATTATAATCAACATTGGAGGATTAGTCCAGTATTAGTTGCTTAGCCATGCCACGTCATCACATGTATTGGAATCATTGATAAATAATCTTGATTAATGGAATATGGAACAATGTTATGAACTTGTGTGTCATGTGGGATCACACGATGAGATTGAGTTGTTGTGACGAGTCATGTCACGCAGCGATGTTGAATTGTTGATGGCACGTGGTGCTTGGTAATCAACTTGGGTGATAATCACTTAGATTGGGGCAAGTGACAAGGGGCTTAGTATGCCAAGGTGGGCCCGATGGGCGAGGGTATGTGGATGTCTTGCCTTGATCACACTAAGGACTTAACCTTGCAAGCCTTTGACCGAGTCAATCATGCAACCACATGTCCGTATGGGCCACCCTAGCGAGTAATTTGCAATGTCTTAATTTTGGTACTATCGTGGTCGGTGTGAGTTCCCGAGTTATGGAGTAATTCACATGGCGCAAGAGGGGGCCCTGTTATGGTTTCAGACCCACGGTGTTGAAACCTTAGCGGGTAGTATCCGGTTAAGCGAGCTTTGTAAAGGCTTTGTTATAATCACTCGCCTTTGTGGTGTTTGGTTGTATCAGCGTGGGTAAAGTGCATAACCTCTGCAGAGTGTGAAACTATTCGGATAGCCGTGCTCATGGTATTGAGCAAAGCTCGGAATTCTGATTAAGGGTTAGTTTAATTAATTGGACAACTTGATTGGGATGGCGGAATGCCATATGGAAGATGGAATTTGACTTAGGATTGGAAACTTGATTTACTTGAGAAATATTGAATTTATTTACTATTGTTATTTGTTTCTGATCTTTACAATCCATTTATTGTATTTATTCATAAATGTCGCTTATTGCAAAATAGCCATGACACCTATCCATTGGAATAAGCCTTACATATAGATACATAGAATTGCATTCTGTGCACTACTTGTTGAGTGCTTAAGTACTCACCCTTGCCAACAACAATAATCAACAGTTGAAGAATCTACACCTGTGTTGGAAGAGGAAGTCCAAGAGGACGCGAGTCATTAGGGTCCGAGCCTTGTCGGTTGCCTGTGGTGAACTGATGAGCTATGTACGTTTTCTACTTTCCGCTACATAATTATTAGTTTATATTTTTCAGTCTTGCCCTGCGTGGCTTAATAATGTAAGTTGGTCATAAGATCATACCTTTAGATATATCAATGAATGAACTATTATTCTATTATCGTTGAGTATGATGTGATATGTACCAATGTTGAGCTGTGTGCACTAGCGTTGATCCTGGGACTAGTGCGGTAAACATAGTGGGTTCGAATCAGTGGATTCGGGTCCTTACAGAGCTACGTCACCCGGTACTGTTCATTGTGCGCTAAGTGTTCGATCCGATCTGTTTTCAATCTAAATCCGTTTTTTCTTCATGTTTCCTTGTATGGCACGACTCTCCAACCTATATAAGTGTCCTAAGACCCCTCTCACATAGCCCTAATGCCCAGAGCACCTCCCAAACCCTAAAATCCGCCGCCATATCTTTTTGGTGCGTCGCCATCGTCGGCCGATCTTGGCATCGCGTTCCCATCGTTCCGGTGAGTTTTTCAGAAATCCGCTCATGTCATCTCGTGCCTAATGGTCAGATATATCTCTCCACCAAATTTGGTGCAGTTCCATCTGCGGAATCAAAAGTTACGGCTGTTCTGATCTCAAATTTTGCTACTGCCCGTTCTCCTCGGTTTTTGCGAGTTTGACAGTGAATTTTTTTTTTGTAGAATCCTCTTGATGTCCTCTACATGGTGCTCACCCTAACTCAAGGTTTTTCCTGTGGGATTTGTGCAAAAAAATCAATCCTCCCCGATCAGACTGTGTTCCAACGGCAGAAAACTTCGTCGCTCGTTCCCCGTTGATCCAGAAGGTAAAACTCAGATCCGTTCGCGTCATATTGTGTCAAATGATCCCAGATAGCTCTCTGTATAATTTGGTTTGGTTCCATTTGTTGTTTTAATAGTTGTGATCGTTTGATCTATTGGCTCCGGCAGCCGTTCGTCGATAGTTTGTGATCTGTCCGTTGGGTTACTTCCAAATCCGGATATACCGTTGAGTTCGCGTCGCCGCGTTCTACGTGATGCTTACTTTCCCTTTGCTGTTTCATCCTCCGAAAAGTTTAATATTCGTTACCGTCGCCTTTTTGCCACCGCCGCGCGTCATCTTGTGCCGCCAACCATTTTGGTTTTTCGTGGCCATATCATTGTGTCCAGAAGACCATTATCCCCTGTTTTTCCCACTTGAAGTTCATTGATCCCCGGTTGCCGTCAAAGCCATATTCTAGAATCTACCCGATGTCTTTTGGTCTAGTCCTTCGTGTCGGTGCGTATTTCGGTTCGCCATCTTTGGTAACCTTTAATCGTAGAGCCAACCCTACCATCCTACCCTATACCAAGTGTATTCATCCTTGAATCGTTTCGCTCAAACCCGGACTTAACCCTTGGTCCAATTTGTCGTTGCGTCACGATATGTGTACCCCGCAGATCTCAAACCAAATTTGATCCATGTCATGACCTCACTGCCCTATCTTTCAACTGAGGGTTGCCACCTTATAATCTCATAAGTGTTCCGTTAACGCTTCATCGTTAACGTTCCGTCGTTAACATTCCGTCGTTAACGTCCCATCGTTAACGTTCCGTCGTTAACATTCCGTCGATAACATTCCGTCGTTAACGTCCCGCCGTTAACGTTCCATCGTTAACGTTCCGCCGTTAACGCTTTGCTCTCGCTTCGCTATCATCGCATACGCGCATTCCAGCAAGAGCGTAGCGCGATGTCATTATCCTTTCTATCGTCCTATCTAGATCTAACCCCATTCCTTGTGAGTCTGGATTTATCTTTCTATCATCTTCAAAGCCGGACCAAAACTTAACTTAAGACCAGTTCGATGGACTGAGTTCATCGTGAGCCGCGCTACCGGTATTACGGTTTTCCTCGTTGTGTCCACCGTAGTAAGATATTGGTACTGTCTTACTACATATCGTCATCGCCCTGTTATCGTCAAGTCTCTTCTTGTTAGTGTTATGCCTTTGAGGCAATTATTTAGATGATTGTAACATGACTATGTTTATGAATAATAATATGATTATTGGTCCAATGAATGTATATCATTGTATTGATCAACAAGTATGTGACTTGCTTATGAAGCTCTTTACTTAATGATGTAATTCAATAAATATCTCTGATCGGATATCATCGTATAGGACAACGATGAATAGATCAGCACATGTAGTGATCGATGATCATGTTTCATAGATCATGGGATATGGAGATATCATCTATACATTGTGGACGCATGTTGAAGAACATGGGTTAGATAGAACCGCAATGGGACACTGCGAGAATGTTTCATTCTTATGTGTCATAAGTGTATCTCATACCTAGTAGATGTATGATCCTTAGACCTGAGATTGTCATATTCCCTACATGTGTAATAGTTTTCCTTGGGGCTATCAAACACTACTTCCTAACCGGATAGTTATAAAGGTAGCTTTCATGTTTACTATGAAACGTGCAGAGGGAAGTGAGCAGTCAAGATGGAATTTGCCACTCCAATGAAACGGAGATATATGACAAGGCCACTCGTGAGATATGATTAAGGAAGTGCATGGCCATGCCGTGATTGAGGAGTCAATCACAACTTATTAATATATCACG
Organism: Otatea glauca; assembly: GCA_036346275.1. Lineage (NCBI taxonomy): Eukaryota > Viridiplantae > Streptophyta > Magnoliopsida > Poales > Poaceae > Otatea > Otatea glauca. The sequence goes on along the minus strand of CM070722.1, from coordinate 6,527,820 downwards.
GATACGAGAGATGGATTGAATCATCAAAGGATGACATGCTTCTCGCCTTGAGATCAATCTTCATATACATGGCAAAGGGATTATTGCATGAGTACTTTTGATAGGTTCTGTCCGATTTGATCATAGTATGTTTGGGAGTTGGCATACTTTGCAAGAAGCCGCTACCAACTATTGGATTGAAAAGGAGTTTTCGAATCCATGTCCAAGCGTCACGTGAACTGCGGTCACACACTTAATGGTGGGGCGCATTAATTTGGATTGATCCGTAATTAATGAACCTCGTGGGCTTAGCACGATGGGCCCTAGTTTAGGGTTTCATCTTGTGGCTATATAAGGAGGAGGAGGAGGCGCAGGTGTGCTTTCCCACGGTTTAGGAGTGATTCACTCGAAACCTAGCCTACTCCTCTCATTGCCGTCTTGCGCGACAGTGCTTGCACACGCACGCACGGCGTTCCATCTCTGGCGTGTGGACTCTGCGGTGACGCCGCTGCGGCTGCGGCGTGGGAGGGCGATCCACGGTAAGGCGAGGACGATCCACTACACCGACGCAACGACTGCGGCGAGGACGATCCACTACATCGACGCGCGAAGGATTCCGCAACTGCACGTCTAGTGGTAATCTTATCTATGATCCCCTTCTTGTGAGTAGCTTTCTGGTTTCGCGGTAGTTTTTTTTTGTGCTAGTGTAGCATACCGCGTTCCCCATCACTTCTTTGATGTATGACTGAACCCCAGATCGGATCGCACTGAATGTCGATTCCATTCGTCCTCGTCTTATCCCTGAAAATCTAATCTGCCATTAACCCAGAATTCATTCGTGAACTTGGTCGATAGACCATTGGCCATATGTCATATCCTGGTGCCACATCTATTCTATTAGTCTATCTTTCTTTTGTTTGACTGTGTATTTGTTTAGTCAACATTGAGCATCAGTTTAGTTCATCATGAACTAACATATCTTTATGGACCCGATCTAGATCAAGAGCCCATATGTCAATATCTGTCCAATCGAGTTAATTAATCTCGAAGGATATCTCTGGAATATACTCCGTCTTTCCTAATTATCGATCGTAACCTTCTCGATAAATCTTCCAAAGCTTTGTTCTCTTTCATCCGATCTTGATCAAATCTAAGTTCCTAAATTCAATCCCTTCCGCTTCGGTACCAATCTAATATTAAATTGGAGTTTATTTGAATTGCTTTTGAGTTTTGTTGTATTTGTGCTTTTTTGTCGTTAGGCGTGTCATCCAGAGATTACCCAAGTAGTCAAGGGCGAGGAAGTCAAGCATTCGATTGAAGAGCCAAAGGTTGAGGAAGCCAAGATCAATTAAAAGAGTAAAGAGCAGTTTATAGCAAGTGCCAGGCAAGTTGTGCTTTGATCATGTTGAACCAACGATTACAAAAAAACTGCTATATTGTTTTACTTTATTGCATATTATTTGACATGCACAAATGTCTTCAATTAAATTTGGGACTTAGCTATTATACCCAATTGATCTATACCCTACCTTGCCATTTGTATACCATGATATATTGTCACCCTAGATTGGTTCATTATAGTTGGTTAGTAATAATAATCAACATGGGATGGTTAGACCGTATTAGTTGCTTAGCCATGCCACGTCATCACATGTACTTTAGTCTTTGATAAATAATCTTGACTAATGGAATATGGAACGATGTTATGAACTTGTGTGTCATGTGTGGTCACACGATGAGATTGAGTTGTGGTGGCGAGAGGATGTCATGCAACGAGGTTAAATTGTCGATGGCACGTGGTGCTTGGTAATCAAGCCGGGGTGGTTATGATTTAGATTGGGGCAAGTGGCAAGGCGAGAATGCCAAGGTGGGCCCGATGGGCGGGGTATGTGGAAGTCTTGCCTCGATCATCTTAAGGACTTAACCTTGCAAGCCTTTGACCTGAGTAAATCATGCGAACACATGTCTGGTATAGGACAGACCTAGTTGATTAGGGTTCTGATATCTTTCCTCTGATACCTCGGGGTGACAATACACGAAAGTGTATCTGTGTGGGGGAGCGTACCTGTGCTACGGCTTGGTGCCCATCCAACGGTGTTGACCTATCCTATACTTCGGCTCCGCGTGAGAGGAGCAATAGCGAAGGCAATACCGGAGAGGTTCTTTGGATAAGATAGAGGTTCCTAAAAGGCTTTGTCATGATTTCTCTGTCGGCACACCAAAGGAAGTGTGCTAATGGCCAGGCACAAAGAGAATATCACGTCGTGTGGGTAAAGGTCATAACCTCTGCAGAGTGTAAACCTATTCGAATAGCCGTGCTCACGGTATTGAGCAAATCTCGGGAATTACAGTTAAGGGTTAGACTTTTGAAATTAAAACTTGGAATGGGATAGCCGGATTGCCATGAAAGGTTGGAACTTGACATAAGATTGGAAACTTGGTTTACTTGAGAAATGTTGAATCTATCTAATACAATTATTTGTTTTACTGTCTTTCCAATTTATATACTGTATTCATTTACAAATGCTGCTTATTGCAAAATAGCCATGTTAGCCATTTCTTTGGAATAAGCCTTGCATATAGTTATGTTAGAATTGCATTCATGCGACTTGTTGAGTGCTTTATGTACTCACCCACAACAACCACTTGAAAGAAGAAGAGACTACGCCATTCATGGAGGAGAAGTATTGCGAAGGGCGAGCATCTAGGTGCGAGCCTTGTCGGTTGCTGTGGTATCTTGAGGGTCATCTACGTTTTCTTTTATTCTTTGCTTAAATTGTTGTTCAGCCTTATAAGGCATAATCATGTAAGTAGACCATAAGATCATGTAACTAGTTGTATTTAATATATGATGTCTTTTATTTTTTTTCGTTATATATGATTGTGATATTTAATCTATGTTGAGACTGTGTGCACTAGCGTGATCCTGGACTAGTGCTAAATACACGGAGGGTCCGGATTTGCATATTCGGGTCCCGACATCCATATAGGAGGATTTTTTATCGCAACCGTACAGGTGCCTTAATGAAGACATTTGGGTATTTCGATGGCAATTCAAGAGTCTATAAGGAAAACAAATATAAGTAGGAACGTCTTACACAGATAACAAAATGAATGTGCGTAGAAAATAGTTAGTTGTCCAAGAGCACATAGCGGAGGAATCGATGCCCTGGTGCATTAAACATTGGCCTGATTTAGCACTATATTATTTTGAAAATGTATCACACAATCCCTTTGAATATAAACAATAATCTCCAATAATACTATATCCAACAAGCAGTGCTCTTCAACACCCCCGGTAGTCAGAAGAAAAGGCACCTTTCACGTTATCAATGAAACATTTTCATCCCAGACAATATCCTCTCCTCAAGTGTTTAGTTGAAGAAGTTGACTCACAAAGATATTTTGTTAGTTCTGTTAGTTATAGGGCATTCATCCCCCGACCAACCATGCACCACCATACACAAGTGGCTATTAATTGCCATCATTACATCCTAAAACTTAGGCTACAAACAGGAAGCATCAATGGTAATAGTCTTGTTCCTGGTTAATAAAATTCTGAGTCCAAAAAAAGAAAGTTAATGAAACTTCTATATCAAGGAAGATTTGGTGTTGCACCCTACACTGGGCACGGGTGGTATTATGTTTACTGTCTGTTAAGGGCATGTACAATAAGACCACGCCAGCTGGCTTTTAGCTTGTACACATCAGTTTTGGTCTATGTGGAGGAGTGATAAAAGAGGAGAGAGAAGAGAGCTGACTCTTATTTAGTAGCCAGCTTTGTACGGGAGCATAAGTAGATCATTTATGTACAAGAGAGAAAAGATAGTTATTACACAACATCTAGAGACAACCTTTAGAGACAGTTATTGTACAAACTGGCTTTTAGGTTACTATTAGCCAGTAATTGGCTTTGCTATTATACTTACCCTAATAGCTCAATAATAATTTGAACAATAAATTAAGAAATGTGCACCTCTTTAATAATAGTTACTGCTTCATTAAGCCCTGCTTTCAAGAAGTCTTCCTTCACCAGTGTTGGTTTTACAGAGTTCAAATAGACATTATAAGGAAGAACAAAGAGAGAGAGACAGCAGCATACACAGCCCTATCAACAAAAATTTCCAGCAATAAAGAAAAGTTTTCGATTTGCGGGGCTCACCTCTCCAGCCTAGCGGTGTCCCAAATCTGGGCCTTGATGACATTGTCGTTGACCCTGATGCTCCAGGTGGCGAACTCAACCTTGATGGAGGACATGGACTCTAGGCTGAACTCATTGCGGGTGAACCGGGATAGCATGTTGGATTTTCCGACGCCCGAGTCACCGATGAGCATGACCTTCAAAAGGTAGTCGTAGTCATACAGGGGCGACGGGGGTGAGAGGGGAAACTCGAAGGTGATAGGGGAGCTTGGGGCGTAGGGGGAGCTCGGGGGTGCGGGGACGGCGTGGGGGCTGAGGGGAGCATGCTGCAGAAAGAATTGTACCAGGCGGGCGTGAGACCAAGGTTAAATGGATAAAAAGGTATCATCACAATCGGTTTTTAGTTAGAAACGATTATGATTTACTCTTATGTCTTCTTTAGGTTATTTGATGATCATTGCATAATACATAAGGATCTATGGTTTTGAGGGGTTCTAGTAAGTTTCTTTGAAGGGATGTAGAAGTATGCGGACCTATATACTCATGACCTTAGCATTTTTTAAAATTCTTATTTTTCTTACTAATGCAAAGCAAGGTAACATTAAAAAGTCATAGTATCCAAATAAGTTTGAATTCAGAAGTAAAACTAAAGTTTCCAGCAAAAAAATATCGTTGCATGTAAATGATGCTCACCAAAAGTCCAACTTTTGGCAAAAACAAAGTAAAAGAAAAAGAGAAGTTATGTACAATACAAATATTTGAAACACATAGCATTATTTACATTGATGTAGTCCCTTTATTTACAATACAACTCTTCTTGATGATCTATAAGCATGCAATTTGTTCCATGTATGTCGTCTTCATCGCTAAGATATGCTTCATCTGCAAACAGAGGTATTTCATTGAATTGGTTGTACTCTTATTCATCTACGATATTTTCAACTCCAACGATCCGACTCTTGAAATGAAGGACGATGTGCAACCTCGGATTGGCCAGATTATGCACGTAGAAGACTTGATTTGCTTGCTTCGCAAGGATGAACGGTTCATCTTTATAAGCAAGTCTATTGAGATCCACAAGAGTAAAACATCCCTCTTCCCATCAAATTTGTCATCTATCTTACGGTATCGATGACTTCGAGGTAGAAACCTATGGTGACCCATGTATACAGTTATCTTGGAATTCGGCAGCCACAAGCTCTCAGTTTCCTCTTCACAAATAGGACATGCTTTGACTCCCTTCGTACTGTAGCCCATCAAATTACCAAAGGCTGGGAAATCATTTATGATGCAAAATATTATATCCCGTAGGGTGAAGTTCTCTCTTTTGTATGCATCCCACACCGCGACACTCTCGTTTGACAATTTTAATAAATCATCAATCAGTGGTGCAAGGTATACATCAATATCATTTCTCAGATGTTTGGGTCCCAAGATTAGCAACGACTTCATGATATACTTCCGCTTAATGCACAACCAAGGAGAAAGATTGTAGATACACAATAGAACTGGCCAAGTATTGTGACGACTGCTCATATTACCAAACGGATTCATTCCATCGGTATTCAATCTAAATCTTATGTTCCTCATCTCGGCACCAAATTCCTTATGTTTCTAATCGATGTTTCTCTATTGAGCCGAATCAGCGGGGTGTATCAGCTTGCCATCTTCCTTTCGAGATTCATAATGCCAATGCAATAATTTTTCCTCTTTGGGATTTGCAAACAATCGCTCCAAACAGGGAATAATGGGCAAGTACTACAATACCTTGGCAGATGCCCCTTTGTTTACCTCTTCATCGTTGTCATCTCGGCTCATACGTTTCTTGTCATTACGCTTCTCTTTTTGTTTATACCGGGGTACACCACAAACTGGATAAACGTGCAATTCCTTATGCACGTTACGGTACAAGATGTAATCATTCGGACATACATGTATCCTTTCTATTTCCATTCACATGGGACATAGTAGCTTCTTCGCTTCATAAATGCTTGTTGGCAACTTTTTTTGAACTCCTTAACACTCCTGTGAAATTCAGCACTCACACAGCTTTTCTGATATATCCATTCATCACAGTCCATCTGCAATTAAACTACGCACACTAAATTAAGAAAAAACTGGAGCGACAGCTAGCTAGCTATTTCAAATATTGAGACATCATTTAATTACCTTTGTAAAATAGAGAATGAGTTCCAAGATATATAATTTTATTCCCAATACCTTCTTCCCTAGTTAAGAGCTTTCAATTCCCTAGTTAGAAGACATACATTTAAAACATCAACAGTGATATCGAATTACCTAATGCAGTAAGCTTGCAATTCTTTTGACTTCGATGAAATAAAAATAAGGGTGGAAGCATTAACAAAGTCGAGGAATTGAATCTTAAAGAAGCATCTATCTGTTGACTAACTAAGTACCAACGATGACTACTAATCTCTAATTAAGTTAGGTCATAATCCCATTAAAGGATATGTGGCTCGTGCAAGTTCCTAAGCTGTTGTATAACTTCAGAGAAAATTTCAGCAGCATCTCCCCACTGTTCTCTAAATACACGTCTCGACAACAAGTTAGGAGGGTGTGTATCCGAGAGAACACCTGGGAGATGCCGTCGAAATTTTCTCTGCAGTTGTACAATAGCTTAGGAACTTTTCCGAACCATATATCTTCAAACTATCTAACAAAAAGTGGACAATTCAAGAGTGCTTTTTCATAAATATACTATTTCAGCTTGTTTATAAATAAGCACCCTCGAACGGGAGATGTAGGTTACACAACCTAAACTCTAGCATTCATCATATTATAGCAACAATAATTCCAGATTAACACGAGTACTAAAAAGACAAATGGATGTGTGTTTGCCAAATAAAAGGTGTGAAATCTGATAGGATACACACAATTCTAATGCAACATAAACTCTCTTTCTGACATGTTGAATTACCTAGTGCAAAATTGAAGGGATTTGAAGGAATGCTCACAATTTGAAGAAAACCAAAATGAGTGAAAATTGAGGGGAAATCTCCTCAAGCTAGGGCTTCAACTTTACTTTCTTAACACTTATCCTCGAGTATTTCATAATTTCTCACATAAGTATTGCTTCCAATCAGGGTATGTTGTGTTTTTTGGGGCAGCGACGATTTTTTGCCTCTAGAACAATAACAGATGAGAGTTCAGCCCGAAGTTTATATAACCTAGTAAGGCACATCACAATAGGTTCTGAGATCACAACCGATTGTGTTGTGCCATGTTTTATCATAATCGGTTCTCAGGTTAGAACCGATTGTGATGTACACAAGTACATCACACTCGGTCCACATCTAAGAACCGATTGTGATGTACCTGTACATCACAATCGGTTCTTAGGTAAGAACTGATTGTGATGTAGATGGCATATCACAAGCGGTTCTCATGTTAGAACTAATTGTGATGTGCGTAATGCTACATCACAATCGGTTCTAACCTAAGAACCGAGTGTGATTATTGCCTATAATTATTTACACCCTCAACGAATCATCTATCATAATCAGTTTTTTCCTAAAAAGTTTGGAACCAACCCCAATGAAGCGATAATTTTGTAGCATTCTGTACTAGTGCGACTCTAATTCAGTTTTCTTCATTGTTCGGTACTCCTCTTCATAGCCTATATGTGTAACTTGTAGTCGCACAGTTAAGGTGTACCAAAGTTCTCCGTGCTTGTAATTCTCACGATATAGTGGTTTTTACTTTTGTGCGTCCGTGGTTTTCCCCATAGGATTTTTCACGTTAAATCCATGTCTTCCGTTCCTTTGGATCCTCTATTTTTGTCATGCATTTTGTACCAGCATCCATAGCGACATGCATGAACGCTTATGCTTTAGTTTAGCAAAAGAAATGGCATTGATATGTGTGATACGGTTGGCTACAATAAGCTAATACTTATATTCAAATCCGTTTAGTTGCCACTAGAATTTTAATTTAGTTCTTTAGTAATATTTTACCAAAATGACTATGTCATAAACATATTTTTTTTGGAATACATGAATTTCATTGAAACAATTCAATTTCTGTAGAAAGCAAGAAAGATTCTTGCATCGTTCTAATCAGCGCCATACATATACCTCCATGCAGGGGTGTAGCTAACAGGGGTTCCATTAGGCTTGAGCCCACCCTCCGACCATCGGACCCTAAGTACCCTCTTTAGCATCAGCTTTCAGTTTTTGACATAGCGGTGATGAATGCAATGCTCGGGGCATGGCTGGAGGAAGAAGAAGCTTTGTTGGGTGGTGAGCTACTTCCTAGGCCATGTGGCTTGGTAGGTCGATGCTTGTTGAAGGTTTAATTTGGCAACTGGTAACTTCGTTTGGTGCCTGCAAAACTAGACTAAAATCCTAGACACACACAGAGACCATAGAGAAAGGGGGCAGCTTGACACCTCTCCTTCATGAGGGCATGGCAGTCCACCAAGTCGGGAGTTGTAAGTTTAAACTCCATTAGAGTGAATTTGGTGGTTAATGACAAAGTTAATTGTGATACTAACTCTTTTGATAATTATGATTGTGAATAGTTGTCGGGACCCGAATCTGCAAATCCGGACCATCTGTGTATTCTGTGCTAGTCCAGGATCACGCTAGCACACACAGTCTTTACAGGGTTGCACATCACAGACATACATAGCGATATAAGAATAAGTAGTGCAAACATTTATATAAACTGAGTTGTACGACCTTATGGTCTCCTTACATAGAGTCAGCCACGCAGGGCTTACATTATTCAGAGTAAAAGAAATAGCAGCGGAACATAAATAAAAGTCGTGGAAGCCTTCATCTTGCCACAGGCAACCGACTGGGCTTGCCCCCTAATTGCTCGGGTCCTCAATGTACTCCTCCTCCCAGACTGGTGTAGATTCCTCCACCGATGTTGGGGTTGATAAGCAGGAGGGTGAGTACACAAGGCACTCAACAAGTAATGCACGAATCGCACGCTATTACTATATGCAAAGCTTATTCCAAAGGATTGGCTTAAGTGGTTCTTTTGCATCAAGCGACATTTTTAAACCAATATCTTAATTAGGTTAAAGCGATTGGAGCAGTTATAAGTAATACTAATTTCTTCAAATGGTTTTTCTTGAAGGTTCTCGGCACCACCCTTAACAATTCATTTTAACACGGCACACACCACCCTTCCCTCATTTTGTTTATGAAGATCTACCCTTGATCAGTAATCCCGGCGATGCTCAATACCGCGAGCACGGCTATTCGAATAGTTTTGACACTCTGCAGAGGTTGTACACTTTACCCACAAGATACAGCCGCTCACCACACAGGTGATTGTCCTTAACTGACCAAGGCAAGACTTCCAACACTCAACAGTGGCACACAGCCCATTCTGGCACACAGACTCACAACACTCATCAACCCAATGCCACACAGGCCCACCTGGCACACAGCCTCTTGCCACTTGCCCCAGTCTAAATCATTTCCCACCCAGTTGATTATTGTGCAACACATGCCAGCAATAACTCAACATCGGTATGGAACCACATAGGTCTCCATACTTCAATTTCATCATGTGGCAATATCACACCACTTCAGAAATACATTCAATATTCCATTAGTCAATATTGTAGTATTTTTCTGAAAGATCATTCATGACCCGTTGCAAGGCTAAGCATCTACTCACGGTCTAGCCTCCCGTGTTGGCTTCATATTATTATCCAACCAGTACAAACAAACTTAGGGTGACAATGATTTAGGGCATACAATTAATAATTTCAAGGTGGCATAACAGAATGGGTTGATTAACTACGTTATCCCAATTTAAATTAGCTTCATTTTAAATAAATAAGCATGCATAATTTCAAAGCATAAATTACATTTTAAAAAGCTGGGATCAAAATGATCAAAGCATCACTTGCCTTCAAAGAGTTGCTGGTCTTGTTCCGAAGCTTGGTCTTGAGCGACGAATTCTTCCTCGAAACTTTCCGGCAAATTTGCGTCTACGCGTACAAACAAAATATATAATAAATAAATAATACAGAGGACTAAATGACCTAAAAATTCAAATAAAATTCATCATTAAATAGATCACAATTTTATGAATTTTTAGAAATTTGAATCACCCAAATCCGAGTTAAAATGCAAAAGTTATAGCTATTTGAAGTTTGAATAAAATCTGAAATTACAGAAATTAGAAAATCCGATTTTTCCAAATTATTTTTGTACTGAAAAAAAATCGTATTTATGACGTCAGCACAGAAAAGAATTTTGGCCGAAATATTTTTATATAAAAAAAATATTTATGACGTCAACGATGACGTCAGCACGACACGTGGCATGCCCAGAGGCTGCCACGTCGCTCAGGCCTATGGACTGGTTCCACGCCCGGCTCTGGTCCACCGTGGACTGGCAGCACTGTGCTCATGCAACAGGTGACGCAAGTCGTGGCGTCAGCGACGATGCGCAGCCAATCCCGACGCGACACGCGACAAGATCCAGACCGCTCGCTCAACCAACGGTCGGATCTCACCCCTGCGCGGTTCGGCGACGCCGCCTCCACGCCCCACGCGTCCACGCATCCAGCAGTGCGCCGAAATCAACGGTTGGATCTGGTCTCACCCTCGATCAACGCGCACAGCGTCGCCGCGTGATTCGATGGAAGTGCGGTGTCATCTCGCCGCCGCACGTTCAAATTTGAACGGCATGGATCCGCGCGCCACCGATCTACTCACAGCCGCCGTTCAGATCTAATCCAAGCCGTTCGCTCTAGATCTAACGATCAAGATTCAACTAACGTATAAACCTTAGGGTTAATCCAGACCGTCCATAACAGATCTAACGGCACAGATACAAACTAAATGTAAGCGAGAGAAGGCGGCGTGGCACGATCCTTACCCTCCTTGCGGTCCGCGGTCAACGATGCTCGGAGTCCGGCGATGGCGTGCGGCGGTGCAAGCTTACCGGAGATGAGGAAGACGACGTAGTCAACGGTGTTTCGGTGGTTCTCCGGCGAGAAGATCTAGCGCATTTGATGCGGCTTGTCTCGAGCAGTGCTCTGGTGACCTCGGCGACGGCGGGAGTGGACCGACGGCGAAGGAAAAGGCGAAAAATAGCGGCGGCGCACAGAGAGCAACTACGGCAAGCTCTTGTGAGTGAATGGAGGCGTTTCGGGAGACGTGCGCTAGGGCTACAGGAGCGTCTTGAAATGCGCGACGGCGAAGTGGCGGCGGCGCGCGCTAAATAGCGCCTCGACGTGCGCGCAATCCTCGGCGAAATGGGCGGACATGCAGGCGGTTGTTGCTCCGGCGATCTCGCGAGGAAGATGCGACGTGGCGAAATCCCGGGCGTCCGTGCGCAGCGATCCAACGGCGTAGCGATGAAGTGACGCGCGGCTTCTTACACGCCGCGATGCCGATCCAGCAGGCGGCGCGCGCTAGGGTTTAGGGTTTGTGAGGCGGTGCGTGGGCGGCGGCGCGGTGTGCGAGCACGATCTTGGGCGGTCCAAGGATTTCGGCCCAAGCACTGTTTCGGGGATTTTAAATCCTTTTCGAATAAAAATAATTCGAGAAAATAGTTTTGGACAAAGAAAATAGTAAAAATATCAGAAAAATTCCAGAAAAATCGTAGAAATTACTTTGAGCTAGTTGGGACTCAAATAAAATATTTTCAATAAAACTTTGCAAAAACTTTTCCATTATTTAATTGTTTTTAGGGAAGGCTTTATTTGAATAATTCTAAATAAATTTCAACAAATTCCCAAAAATTAACAAAAATCAAAAATACTCCAAAATTTAAATTAGGGCAAAATTTAGGGTGTTACAGTAGTCTCATGTGGATGAAAAATAGAAATATCTAAGGTATGGATCTAATCTCATATTGTTATATCTTGTTGCATACCTTAGATTCAAGATATAGGACATTATTGACAAATCTGAATATGAGACTAACATATTTGTTGAATCTAACTTTTACTAGTCTCATTTGGATGAAAAGTTGAAAAGAACAAAGGTTTGTATCCAAAGTTGTAATAATATATCTTGTTGTATTATTTGGATACATAATTTATTATGATTAATGACAAATCCAATTGTAAGACCACTCTTGTTGAGTTAAATATTTAGTAGTCTAAATTAGATGAAAAGATGGATATCAAAGTTACAAATCAAATCTAATATTTTTGTATCGTCTTGCATTCCTTAAAGTCAAAATATAGGGTGAACTCCACTAAAGTTTAAATTTGAATATGTGCATATTATTTTTAACTCATATATATATATATATAAGGAAGTTCACTCTATATCATGATGTTTTACTAATATTGATCCCTTTCCCTTTCCACACATATATTGAGGATCCATACTATGAAAGACATCCTTTGAGTATATGAAACTTTTGTAGTTGTAATATACTCATGTTGATTTAAATATGGAGTGAACTCCAAATAGTTTCAACTTGAATTTGTGCATATTGTTTCCAATTTACATATATGAATATGCACACATTTAGGGGGAGTTCATTCTATATTATGATGGTTTCAATAGTATTGATCATTTTCCTTCTTTCATATATATATTTTGAGGATCATTACTTTTAAACACATCTCAATGAGTATATGAAGCTTGTGTAGTGATAATATACTCATATTGATTTAAAAATCAATTTGTTTGAATTTGAGTTGTCATCAATCACCAAAGAAATAGATTAAAGATCTAGGTCTTCCATTATGTATTAATGGTGTGCCTTGGTGATTGGTAACAACTGGATGTGTTATTTCAAGGATCTTCGCCTTGAAAACACACTCATTGAGCATATGAAATCTTTTTGATTGAAATATACTCAAAATCAATTTAAATTCAATTAAGCGGTAATTGGGTTGTCACCAATCATCAAAGAAGTAGATCAAAGAATCTAGGCTCTCCATTATTTGTTAATGGTGTGCTTTGATGATTAAGTCCAAGGATGATGAAGACTTTGGATAACACCATGTGTTGATGGTCATCAAGTCGAGGTTCGGGATGAAGGATGTCATCATGTGTTGATGAGCATCAAAATAAGATCCCGATGTAAAGAGAGTTAATCGTGTGTTGATGAACAAGATGAGGACTCAAGCTTGGAGAGAAAGATGATCGTCATCAAGTGAAAGCTCCAAGTGGATGACGCGTAAGGCAAAGGTATAACTAGCATAGGGTTATGGATGTGTTACTAGTCTTTTACCAGTCTCGGTGTTTGGTTGGGAGACCGGGTTGCTAGTTTAGTTTGCCATACTATTCAGAGGGGTCATATATTAGTGTTTTGAGTCTCATCATGTGTTGATGTGTTAATCTTTCTTACCCTAGCTCAAATCTTTCATTGGTTCTTGTGCATAATGTTGATATTTATGAATGTGTTTGCAAATTACTGGAGATCATGTGTTGATCATCACATAGCTAAGCATGTGTTTAATGCTTGATTCTTGATTATCGTTCTTTATATGGAGCCAATATTTGCAAATGTATTTTGCAAATAGTTGGAGCACATGCATTTGGGTTTTGAGCATGTGATAATGTTTGTAAATGTGTTTTAAAAAAATTAGAGATCATGAGTTGATCATCACATGGCTCATTATTTGTTCTTATTGATGCTATTTGCAAATGCGTTTCTTTTAAATCAATTTCAAGTTCATCTATCTTTGGAGCATGTGACTAGAGTTTGCATTCTCTTGAGCTAGAGTGAGTCTCTACACAATTGTGCATGTGTTGCACTTTGTGAGGAAGCAAAGAAGTCCCTAGTTCACGAGTGCCTAACCGGCTGAATGGTCTGACTATAACAACAAATAGGCAATGTAAGCCCTTCTTCTGATATATTATTTTTTTATCAATTGTAATTGTGTTAACTGTTGAATAGAGACTAGCCGATTTGTTTAATTGATTGGTATTAACTTGGTCATGGATCTTCGAAAGTTTGACGAGCGAACGTTGCACAAGTATTTCTCAAATAATGAAGTACTAATAGATACCCTTGAACCGATGAGAACACAATACAATTTGTTTAATATATTTGTTTCATTTAGCATAATTCTTTGAGCCCACTCTCCATTGCCGAATTAGAGGTAGAAAATTGAGTAATTGATGGAAAATGGTCTCTTGTTCTTCTTTGTCCGGGTGCTTTAACTAATATTTGTGACAAACTGCTGTTACTTCCATTGCATAAAACAGAGTTACTTGGATAGTTTAACTACCAGGGTTGGTTCTCTTAAACTAGATACACACCGAGCCCACGTGTTGCTGCGAGCAGAAGGAATAGTTGAGATAGGCAAAAATTTTAACAAAAAGCGGGTTTTTTCGGGAATACCTCCCAAATGAGGGGAAAAGCACTTATTTTTTGGAAAATATTTCTTCGTTTTTTTAAATATTCCTTTAAAAGGTTGCGAAGATTATAGAAATCTAATTTTTGTATGGTAGCTCAGGCATGCTCTCAGGACCCTTTTCACAAATTCTTGAAAATTTACAAATTTAGTAGCCCGATTAAATAAGTGAAGTTGTTTTAAATGCATTAGTAGCACTGTCAAAATTTTTAAAATTCACATAAGTTTGATCATGATTTGAAATTTTTACAGTACCGTAGGTATGCTCTCAGGGACCTTCTAATTTTTTTTTAAGAATTTGAAAAGTTAGTAGCTTGGTTAAAGCAGCTAAGTTGCTTTAAATGAATTAGTAGCATTGCCAAGATTTTTTGAAATCGAACAAGTTTGATCATGATTTGAATTTTTTATGGTTGGCTAGGCACACTCTGAGGATCCTTCTCAAAAAGTTTTAAAAAATGACAACATGATTTAATAGTTCAATCAAGTGATTAAACCAGTAAAGCTGCTTCAAATCTATCAGTAGCATTTTTAGAATTTTTTTAAAAATCGCACAAGTTTGATCATGATCCGGATTTTTTATGGTAGGTTAGACACACTCTGAGGACCCTCTTCAAAAAGGTTCAAAAATTTAAAACATGATTTAGCAGCTCAATTAAATTTGGAAAGATGACACAAAAAATGGGGAAATTGCTTTCAACGGGTTTTGAACCCCAAACCTCACGTTGCCACAACAAGGCTTCTACCACCTGAGCTACATGCGGCTTGCAAAATGGGATGCGCAACAAATCTTTGAGCTGATGTGACACTTCATTGTAGAAACTACAAGGTTTAGGGCGACGTGGAATAGAGATATATATAGATAGATACTTTATGTGAATAGTAGTGCATACAATGATATCGAATCTCAAATTAAATGTTTCACCCCTACCATCGAATTACGAGTCTTGCAAAGCTCATAACATTCAAATATCTTTTTTGGTTGATGTTGGGAACCATATTTATGTACTTAGACGTGATCGAAACATTTAACTGCATATTTTATTCAAAGATCTAACTGCATGCGATTCATTTTATTCTACTTGTGCTGTAATTAAAGCGGTGAACAAATTAAAAATAAGAGAAGCCTTGAGCTCAGTGTAAAATCAATAAAGTCTTGTTTGAGATGTCTATTCTCAATCAGGATTCTAAAATCCTAGCCCATATCTCGATCAGGAATAGACTTTTCAAATAAGGCCTAAATATGGCAAGGTGTACACTTAGTCCATCAAAAGCCCTAGATTTGACTCCGTCGTCCACCAATTTTAAAAATACACACATATACATGTGTTCGGTAGAAAAATATGGGCTCGTGTTTTGAGTGTGCTTAGGTGATTATGATAAATTTCTAGCGAGTGTGTGCATGATGTGAGTATGATGTACGTCTGCATTCTACTCTCTAAAAATTCAATAAATATGAATAGTAGTGCCATGACCATGATATCGAAGTCAATTTAGACGATTCAGCCTGCCATGAATTATGGTTCCTGCAGAAACGTCGAGTCTTCAAGGAAATGGTATAGAAAGATATGCCAGCCATGCGGACATTGTGCACCAAGAGACTACTCATCCCTCAATTACAAGTTTATAACAATCCTTGTCACCGTATGCATTACTATTTTAGATAGAAAACAAAAAACAAAAAGATAGAACTGTAGAGATCGATGTACTTGGCTTAACAGCCCTTTTATACACTTTTTTTAATCTGAGTCTCGTGCAATAAAATTATAAAAATAATTTTATCCTCAACCATGAAAGCAGCCACATATGACACGTATCACTTGTTGCACTGATGTACCGCGATAGGTGGCTGACCTGTGGCACTCCAACCAACCGCAGTAGCAACATTAGACCCACACCTGTAGTCGATGTGCCGCACTCCATCAACTCGGTAGCAACCTGCCACCACACTAGAGCACCGCGGCAACAGGTTGCTGCCGAGCTGGGGAGCACAACACCCTCATCTGTCTTGGTGGGCTAAGGTGCTGTAGGGCTATCTATCTGTCGTGGGTACACGAGCACGGTAAGCCACTTGTCGTTAGTTTTGCGATAAAAAAAAGCTGTTTTTATAATTTTATTTGTATGGGAATCAAATCTGAAAAAAGAAAAGAAAAGAAAAGAAAAAGAAAGGGTGTACAGAAGTCTAAAAATGCTAATGCTTCGCTATCCGCCTGTTCTACTTATGCTGAAATTGAAGCGATGAACGACAGAAGAGAAGCCTTGAGTGTGCCGATATGACGTCCCTCCGGCACGTGCGTCGCAGCCAGCACGTGCGGTTGACCGGTAACAAACAGCTACCTTTTCTACTGCAAATAATTTTACTCCCGTCGCTTACATCTGGGCCCACAGGCTCAGCCAAACCTTTGGCCCCACGCGTCATTGGGACATTAGCCCAGCAGCGGCGGACTAGTGAGGTGTTATTTGCGCGTGGGAGCCTCCAAGAACACTTGTTCTTCGCAGCCAAATGATAATTTGGGGAACACCGAGAGCAGCCGCCGCAAAAAGTTTTCATTTTTACTAAATTACCTTTTAATCGGCCAATTTTTCCTTTGCTGTGGCAGTTCGATCTCGCCAATTCGAGGTTAGTCTCCTTTCTTCTTTCCCCCGAATTCACTCCATTCCCTTATTTCGTACTTGCATCGCCGATTTGGTCCAATTTCGCAAAATTCGAGCTCATTTCGATTCCGATTTGGGATACCCCAATTGGGTTTGCTCGGAATGAGGTTCCGGGCAGATTCATTGAACAATTAGCTGCATTCGTCGAGTTCCCAGATCGTGAAGCAATCTTGGAGCGAGAAAGCCTAAGTTTTCAGTTCTTGATCTGATGTCGCAGGTGTGTTTCTCGAATCTTGTGTAAATATCAATCAAGGAGAGTTCGGCATCGATTAGTGAAGCCACTGGATGTTCATTATCTAGGGTTTGTTCTTTGTGGAGCTGTTTGATTGGGCTTCGGGGTCTTCAGGGAGCTGCATTCCTGTTGATTGGGTTGGAGGTGGTCGGCCAAGATGCAGCCTCATCAGAAATTTTCTCGTGTCCACACCCAGGAGCTGAAATCCCAGATCACCAAGAAGCTCGACCATCAGCGCGCAGAGCAGTACTTCAACAGCCTCAAGAAATTCTTGAGCTTTAAGCTGAGCAAGGATGAGTTTGACAAGATTTGCATGAGTGTATTGGGGAAAGAGAATATCAAGCTTCACAACTTCCTCATCCGGTCAATCCTCAGCAATGCCTGCTTGTCCCTTGGGCCGCCGAGCAAGCAGACGGCGACGGGGAATTCACAGACTAGCATGGTGTCCAATGGACCATTGGGCAATGGCATTCCACCGGCTAAGAGGGGGCGGTCTATCACTAGTAGGGACAGGAAGTTGGCTGATAGGCCGAGCCCCCTTGGTCCCCATCGGAAGGCACCCCATGGTCATGCAGGTGAGGTGAGCAATTCCTGCGATGTGCCAAGGTCTAGGGAACAGCATAGTGCCCTGGAGTTTGTGTCGGCGGGGAGCAAGGTTATGTTGGAAGTGGTGTCTGTAGAGGATGGGGAGGAGGTTGAGCAAGTGAGGAGTAGTCCAGCATGTGTGCAGAGTCGGAGCCCAATTAGGGCGCCGTTGGGGATCCCAAAAGCTCACACTCCCCAACCTTCTACTTCTTGCTCTTCTGAAACATGTTATACTAATGGGGGGTTGCCTGATACTCAGTCCTTGTGGAAGCTACTTGAGCATAAGTTGCAAGCAGAAGGTCTAAATGTATCCATGGAGTGTGCTCATGCACTGAATTCTGGGTTGAACGCTCATCTACGTCAGTTGCTAAAGTTTTGTTTGGATGTTGCTAAAGCAAGGGAAAGTGGAAGGAGGATACATCGAGCAAATGGAAGAGCAATTCCTTCCTTCAATGGGGGACTGAACCACAACTTTCCTTCAGAGACAGGCCAGTTCTACCAAGCGTCATTACAAGATCTTCAGGCAGCAGTGGAATCCAACACTAAATTGTTGGGTTGTGATTTTGCCAAGCAGCATGAGAAGATAACCTTTCGTCTTATGGAAAAATAAATGCCAGAAAAGCAATTTTGTTGTCTATTAGCAAATACTATCTTGACCGGTATAGCCAATGTGTTATGGTGCCATTGATCACGCTCTAAAACTACAGTTGTTAGGATTAAGATGAGATGAAGGAACTTAGAATACTAGGATTGGATGAGACATCCATGGTTTGATCAGAATGATATATTCTTGGATTTAGTATATGTAAGTGAACTTTCATACCTAGTGTCTTTGTGCAAGTGAAAAAGATCTCTCATTGCATCTTTGCTTCTTTTATAGCTAGTATTGTAACCTCTTACATGTATTATGTATATATTGTCATGTCTGTTTACAGCTTGTGCTGCTGAACTTGTTGACTGTTCACTCCTCAGTCGAGGAATAAGCCTTATGTTTGCGGCAACAACATTTGTTGTAGGATGTACTCCCTTTCCAGAGTGATTTGCTTGTGGTTCAAATTGAAACAGCCATTTACTCTAAATGTTTGAAACAGCACATGTTAGCATGTTAGACAATGGTGTTTCTATATGCAGTCACATTGACAGTCAGGCGGTTGAGTAATACGTTCAAGTGATTCTGCATTAGCCCTCAATTATTCTTTTTTTTTTGTCTCACTGTAGTTTGCAAGTTTTCCTTTCTATTTTCTTCTCGTTCTACGTCTCAATCAGGGCCATCAGACTGCAATTATGCTGTTATTCAGAGTAATTGTCTAACATGTGCCAAAAAAGGAAAACAGATGCTAACAATTTCGTAAAGTAGTATTGTTGCATCTGCATGTGCTCTTATGCTGTCATCAAAGATTAGCATGACAGTAGGCAGTGACTGCATGTTTGCTTGAAATTGGCGGCCAATGCGGCATTGAGTCATTCAATTTACATTTTTGTCCTGTTTGTTCTGAACCCTGAACTTGTGTGCTACATGCATTTGGAATGTAATGTTAGTGGAATGCTTTACTCGGGTAACCAAATGGTATCTGAAAGAGTTATTGTACTATGGGTGTTCTCCAGACGTGTTACACTACGGTTTGTAAGTTTCGGTATTACTGGTCAAAGGTGTAATTTTGTTCAGAATGTCCTGGGCTTATCGTTCTTCTTTCTCAGCCTCAGGCCTTCGTTGAGAAGGTATCTGCTATCTTAAGTGTGCCTTCTGCATCGTGTAAGTATATCTAGTGTTCTAGTACCTGAATTTTGCTTAATTACTTCACAAAATTTGATTGGTGAAACAAGTTGTTTGTCGAGCCTGAGCTTTCTTGTGCCGAGGGAAGCATGAACCCACGATATTGTGTCCTGTGTCGGTGTGTGTGGAATTTTTTTTCTTTAATATTTATTTTTATTCTTTTTTTCAAAACTATGCGCCCAAAATAAAAATTTACGAAAATATCCCCCGTCGCCCGTGTATGGGGCGATCGCCCCATACATGAGGATTAGCCTCTGCCGTTTCTGCCGTCAGGCTCCGTCAGTGTAGGCCCCCACATGCTTGAGACAGAGCGACAGGGTTGCAATGATTTTTTTAGTATTTTTGTAATTACTATATGCCTTTTAATATGAACCCGTAACTTTTGCTAAGAGTGTCCAAATGAAATGAAACTTGTTTCTAAATTTAAATTTTGGAATGAGGAATTAGATTGTAAAATAAAAATCTATGTGTTGTTTGCGAGAAAAATATTTTTATGTGAGTTCGAATGCTAGGCTCTAACTATGGATTGTGAAGGAATTACAATGTGTGTTGATCCATAAATCATGCAATAAATAGAATAAGTTACTACAACCTTATGCACTTGATTTTTGCAAAAATATCTAAATATGATTGCATTTTGAATCAAAGATGGCTAGTTTAAACCCTTTATAACATTCATTGTTCAAGCGATTAGAATAATATCTAAAGGACCTCAAAACTTGAATAGGCAGAACCGGTTTTGTAGCATTCTTCGGCTTGCATAGGTTACAATTATGTAAAAATATTTAGATGTCACTTTAGGTCGCACTATTTTATTGTTGTCCGAACATGCAATCAGTAAAACATCAAAATGGCGAATCTTTCATAAACGAGGTCAAACTCGATTAAATGAAATCGATGAACTTAAAATGCTATAACCTATCTTGATGGACAAAAATAACATGATCAAGTCAATTGCAAAACATTTGCAAACCCTATTCACATGCTTTAGGATAGGAACCCATAATCTAAAGTTCATTTGCAAAACACATTTGCAAATAACAAATCCAACTAACGAAAACACATTTAGACATTTGGGACAAGCTGGAAATCTCTAACGCATGATACTCTACAACATCAACTGCAAATCTCTAACTCCATGCAAGCAACCACAACAAATATTAACAAGGGTTCTCTACATATCCAATGAAGCACACCTATCTTGCGAAGGACTCTTTATTACGACTTAAAACTGAAAGGAGTACCACGAACAAAGAAAACCAAAGTTAACACCAGACGCCACCTCTGAGTGTTTGAGGCCACTTCCCATTCGACCATGCCTCCGACTTAAAGCGAAAAGTACGGAAGCCTTCTCAACACGCCGCGCCCTCTCTCGTTTCCTTTCTCTCAGCCTCCTTCTCTTTCGCTTCCTTCCTACATGCCTCCTCGCGTTGTTCTTAAAGCCGCCGCGTGAACTCGTCCTGTCGGTTGGCTTGATCAAGAAGCCGTTGGTCCTCGGGGTTGATCTCCGTATCAAACCACTGCTCAAATTCACAAAGTGGCGGAGGTGACTGCATGAAACGTAAATTAGCAAAGTTTCATTCACAAATATTATGTAACCCGTACGATTGTTACCATGCGGCGATCCTTGAGCTCTTCTCCGTGGATCGAAGGCGTGAGTTGCGGCACTTCCAATACCTCCTCTTCCAAGTTGAAATTTCCCAAGAGCGGACAAGCTGCAAAGATCTCCGCACATACACATGGGTGCTCTGACTCCACGAGGTAGGAAGAGATCTTGATACGCTAAATTGCGCTGCATGCACTTGCTTCTTCCTTTGCCTTCCCCTTTCCCTTTGCACTTGCACGCCTCGGCATTTTCAATTGATCCTGAATTTTTTTCCCCACCCCTCTATTCTTTCTTCCTCTATTCTTTGCGAGACCGCTTGTGAGAACGAATGTTATAAAGGCCAGATATCGCCCGGGTATGGAGCGATCGCCCCATATTAGGGCGATCGCCCCTACTAGAGGCGATAGGTGCACCGAGACGTTGGTGTGTTGTTACGTCGTGTGGCATAGGCAAGCAATGCATATATGAATTTGAACAATTTAAAGTGATAAGGCTGTCATGTTACTAACTCGGAGAGTTATACAATATGCTGCTGAACGTAAAGCCATTACAAAAATACATCCGTACAACAAGTCAATCACGGCCACGCTTCCTGATCTGGCCCGTGGGGTAGGTGAGTGGCGACGGCGGACGGACGTCCCTCCTAGGCCGGCCCTGCGGCGCAGGCGTAGAGTAGTGTGGCGGCGACGAGGGCGTGTCCTGTGGCGGCGCTCCCGAGAGCTGAGAGGGGTCGAGGTAGTCGGTCGAAAGGTACTCCTCCAGGTCGAACTCATCGTCCACAGGGTCGTCGAAACCACCCTGGGGTCCTGCTGGGGCGCGAGACGACGAGGGAGTCTCCGCAGCCCACTGTCCCCACTGTTGCTGCGTGGGAGCGTAGCGAGGAACCGGCGGGGTAGGGCGAGACGCGGAAGGAGCCTCCTCAGCCCACTGTCCCCACTGCAGCTGCGTGGGAGCGTGACGAGGCACCGGCGGGGTAGGGGCGAGTCTTTGGGGCGCGAGGGGCGTGGTGTCTTTGCGTCCGTCGGCGTCTCCGTGCCCCGGCGGTGGCCAAGTGAGCCAACCGCCTCATCCTATCGAGGACCCGAGCCCAAGCCGTCTCGGACTCGGCGGTGGTCACTGTATGCCCCGTAGGCGCGTCAACATGGACCACGACCTCCACCTCAATCTCCCCATGGTGAGTCGCATGTAACGTCAGTTGTTATTCGTAATTTACATGAAAAAGGCGTGCCCATGTAGCCGGTTGCGACACTTACCGAGGCGTTGTCCCTCTGGGACATCTGTGAAGAATGCGTGTCCGCTACGATACTGCCGTCTGACGTCTGGTCTTGGTGTGTACCCACCAGGCGGCGAGTCTTGTGAGGCGAACCACTCCATGTCTTGATCGTACATGTCATGGTCGTCTGGCCGGGTCTCGGTGACCCTCTCGTCGAGTCGCGGCGTCCTTTGCATGGCCCATGGCTGCATCGGTCGCATAAGCCCAGTGCCCATCTGCGGCACCCATCCGGGTCATCTGTAATGCAAAAACAGTAAGTGCACACCACATTAATTTCGCAAAGATGCGGAGTAGTAGGATAAGGGCAAGTACACGTGGCGCCACGTGCGACAACGTGGCGAGGTGGCAAGGGAAAGGATCGAATAGGCGAGCTGCGCGCACTCGGTGCGGGAGTACTCCTCGACACCAGGTCAAAGGCGAGAACCTTCGGGTGAGCGGAAGGCCTCATCTCGCGTGCAAAGCACGGAGACCCGTCAGTGCTCGGGCGTGGATGTCGTCGCGGTGTATGGCGTCCACCGCCGCGTCCTCGTCGTGGAGGCGGTCGAACTCGAGCGAACTCCGGTAGGACCTCACTGTCGGTCGCGCGTACCTCCGCTGCGAGGAAATAAGAAATGGCGAAGGTTATTCAAGTGCGTTAGTGGGGAAAAGATACGAGGAGCATACTTGTCGTCCGGACCCGATGGTGGCCCATGGTGGGCGATCCACGGTCATCTCCGTAAAGGCCCTCGAGTGCGGTGTCGTGTCAACAACAGGCTGCCGATGGAGAAGCGCTCGGGACCACAAGCGGAGGAGTAGGGCGCAACCCGACATCGTCGCGTCGTGTTCGCCGAGAAACGGCGTCGCATGGACCTCGGTGCCGCCGCTAGCACGGTGAGGCCCGACCATTGCATCATCTGTTTACAAGGGGAGTTAGGCGTGCTCGCGAGGCGAGATTTGAACCGAGTGTGTTACCTCATCCAGCGGGGTGTCGGCGATATCTTTGGGCGTACTCGATCGGTGGCGGTCCACCGTGTTCCGTGGGAGGGCGGGAACATCACCCAACCGAACAACAACGGAGGTATGCCTCCAAGTGGCGAACCACATCCGCCTCCTCCGCGTCGCGGGTGGAGAAGCTGAGCTGCGGCGTTCGCAACAAACATTATCGACAACTTAGCGCTTCTCTTTTAATTCTCAAAGAAAAGGTACTCACCGTGGCTGAAGCGCCCACGCCGTCGGTCGTGGCGCTCACCCTACCCGAGGGCGGTGAGGCTGCTGGGGGTGGCGCCGCATCAGCGCGAAATCGCGCGGACAACTCGGCGTGCCACGTGGCGGGGCGTCGTGCGGCACGCATCGCTGGACCCGCCGCAGGGAGGCCTAAGAGGTGCGACCGTCTGCGGCGTCGAGCCATCTCTCCGCCGCGGAAGGTGGAACGTGTCGTCTCGGTCTCCACCGGTCCACGAGTGCGGCCAGCGAGGGACCGATCGTGCCGAACCGCGGGACCTCCTTGCCCGCTAACGGGTAGTCACCTCCTCCACCATCCTACAAAGAGGAAGTAAGCGGCCGCTCGCAACTTTGCATGTAGTGCATTGCGTCGTTAAATTGCATTCACGAGTAAGTATATATGCGTAAAGAGTGCAAGCGTTGGCGGCTTACCGTGGAACCCAGCGTGGGTCGATCGCGAAGCAACTCGTTGGGCACCGAGGTCGGAGTGTCCCTAGCTCTCGGTTCTCCTCTGCGGAGTACCTAGACCGGTGGGTCGCATCGGCGGTCACGTCCGGCGATTCGAGGGCAAGGTCGCGCCATCGTGGCACATTACAAAGCAAATACAACAAATTTGTCGATAATTACATGTGCACACAAATGAAATGCGAAATAACGAATTGTACCATACTCATCAAACAATACAACGAAGTGCGAGAGGCAAAAAAATCTCATATTACAAACATACGAAAGACAAAGACATGTTCGACGAGGCACACAACGTCGAGAATTACATTATCCTCGTAGCTATTAACTGGTACATCGGAGAATTACATGATGCGAACAACAACTTACTAGTACATTGAAAATTACATCGAACATTACAACTTTCCAGTCCATTGAAAAATACAAGATGGGAACAACATGGAAAATTACATTATCCGCGGTTGCGACGCGCCTCGGACTCGTCCATATCGTTCGAATCGCCTTGTCCTTCGACTCCGACCTTCGGCTTCAACATTCGGATGTCCGGTACCCATCGATGGTCGGAGGGGGCTGTTGTGAATGATCCATCCACTCGGTACCCGTACACCTCGTGATGCCACGTGTTGAAGCGCTCGCTTGTAGTAGTGCGGGAGATGAGCGGACGGCGAGGATTGATGCATCTCGGCGGCGCGGCAATGGCGTCACGAGCACGGCAAGTGCGGCGTGTGGTTTCTGGCGAGGAGCACTCGCGCTCGGTGCTCGGGTATGCACGGATGGGAAGTCCTCTCGGTGGGCACTCCTGCGACCTCGGTCACCGCGATTGCACGTGGTATCTCCGTTCCACGCCACT
Organism: Otatea glauca; assembly: GCA_036346275.1. Taxonomy (NCBI): domain Eukaryota; kingdom Viridiplantae; phylum Streptophyta; class Magnoliopsida; order Poales; family Poaceae; genus Otatea; species Otatea glauca. The sequence continues at coordinate 6,502,749 of CM070722.1, read as the reverse complement.
CTCGGTGTAACCCGATGTGTCTGCGCCTTTCTTGTTTTCTTGGACATGTAGGTAGACACAGCGATTGAGTCTGACGATCGATTGTCCGACATACATCTTTGTGGAGGTCTTGTATCGCTCAATAAAATATCTCTGTGTCCCTAATAAGACACCTTCAACTATACCCACGATGGAAGGCATCGGTGCCTTTCATTACCGATTGTAAATCTCCGCGAGTTCGTTGTCATGATCCCATAACGCGAGCCGCCCTCGTCATGCGAAGGACCATTTCTCCAAAGGCTCATGTCGTATCCAATCGATGAAACTCTTTATCTTTGGTACGGCCTCACGCCGAGTTTGGGAGTCTGTCGGCGGCCTTACAAAGGTGTGGGGTCCTCTCCTGCTCATGGTACACCATCGGGTTCCTTGATGAACTAAGCGGTACCTCTAGGATCCATTGATTGCTTCTTCGTTAGTTAGTCCAACGTCTTCCAAAGCGCGTTGAACTTCCTCCATTAGTTCTGTTTGCACGGCGCTGAACATGTTCATAAGCTTCTTGTTCTGAGCCGCGGAAAAATTGGCACCCATGTGCCTCATGCACCACTGCTCCTCAGTGCAGCCACTTTGTTTGCTCCCACGGCGGCGGACCCTTGTTGCATATCCACGATCGCCCTTAACAGCCCTGCATGTCGGGCATGGATGACTCAAACATCGGGCTGTCGAGAACAAGCGCCGACTTCACTCTTTCAAGGAACCGGTACCAACTCTCGTGTTTTCCCTCCACGAATGCCAGCAAGCCGGTAGAACACGGTTGTTGGCATCCTTCGCGATCGCAGCTAGAATCAGCCCTTGTACTTCCTCGTGAGAATGTGCCGTCCATGCAAAGGATCGGGCGGCGATCTTGGAGCGCATTTATGCATGCGCCGAGGCGAAGAATGCACGCTGCAATACCCACTTACCGGTGCACACACCACCGCAGGAAACTCCGCAAGGTCGATGGATGTCCCGGGGTTCCTATGTCGCGATTGCCACGAGCAAGTGGGGAATATTCTCGTACAAAGCCTCGTCGTCCCAAACCGTATTTCAGTGTCCTTTTTGCTCTCCATGCCTTTGCGTAGCTAATCTTGTCTTGAAACCTCTCCTCCTTTGCTATGATAATAGATCGAGGCTGCGGATGGGGATTGTCCACGATCGACCATAAAACACATTTACCACCCAAGTGGGCGACAGTTGCGGTGTCCTGCTCCGCTTCTTCCATTCGCGATTATGCTCAATCACTATGGAGCATTTCCGGTGATCCTTCCACTTCCTGGTATGCATGCACCCGCCATGGGCACGAATCAACTCGCACTTCACGTCGTAGTCCTTCTTGCTGGACTTCACAACCACGAATTGCCGCGGAGAGACATTGCCCGATGCTTCACGCATCCATCACAGCCTCCTTGTCTTTATATATGGCCCCCTCCGTCACCTCGTTCTCACGATACTCCCATGCATCAATGTTCCCTTCATTCATTGTTAGGTCTTCGAAATTGTAATTGGTCCACGCACCAAGGATAGACACCTCAGGGGCGTTGTCCTCCTCGTCGGAGTGCTCACCATCAGGGACTTCCTCATCCGCACGGTCCTCCTCTTCCATCAGGTCAACAATGTCCTCCACCTCCTCCCCCTCGTCGGCCACCCCTCGCGCCTCCACCGCTGTCTCCTGTGCCCCCCCGATCCCTTCGCCACCGCCAGTCTCGTGCTCCTCGTCTCCGGGCTCCTCGCCGCCTTCCTCTTCGCATCCTTCTACATTTGACGTCCCCTCCCCCGTAATGTCCACCCCGACATCACGAACTTGCGACACCGATGGAGCTACCGGGTAGCACTGTACCAACAACATGAGCGGCCAACCCCACTCTACGGCAAAACCAACATAACTCCTCCATGTTGACATCGAGTTAATAGGAATCAACTCTCCGTAAAAACGGTCTTGCGCTCGGCTCACTACTGCTCTCACCCGCAACCGAACAGTGTGGGCATCCAAACTGAACATCCGAGACATCCACTCCAACAAACCCCTGTATACCCTATCGCTCGGTTTACATATGCCCCGTACGACTCTTGAAAATGATGATAGATCCACCCCATCCGCCCCTGTGCTATCTCCCCATCTCTATAAAATATTTGGAAATACAATTTCTCCGACATCTTTAAACGTCAAGCGGAAAAATATTACTCTAAAATACAATCTACAAAATGTACATTGATCGTACTACAAAATTATTTACATTGCCTAATACATTACTTACGTAATAAAATTAGTAATACACAACCCTAATAAATTAAATTTCTAAATATTGCCTATAGTTTCTACTGAACTAAATTTCTACATACAAAATACTACATTAAATTTGCATATCTTTGAAATACTACATTAAGTTTCTAAATACTAGATACTACATTAAGTAAGCTGCTACATTAAATTTCACGAGAGCTATACAATTCTAAAATTCTAAACACTCATAATCCTAAAATTTCTAAATACTACATCAAAGTCCTAAATATTAAATGATACTTTAATTACGCAACCTATAAAATAATTCCTACAATTATCTCTAAAAAATTCTTACAAATAACTATAAAAAAAATCAAAATTTACTTTTTTTCCTTTTTTCTCTCTTTCTTTCTTCCTTTCTTCTCTTCTTTCTCTGCCTCGCTTTCAAACCACATTGCTTTGTCTTGCTTCAGGCGAAGGAGGTGTGGGCTAAATAGAGCTGTCGCCTCAGTATGGGCGATCGCCTCTGAGGCGATAGGGGCCCTGGCGGCCGTTGGCTGGCGCAAGGCAGGACCCATACACGGGCGACGGGGGGTATTTTCGTAATTTTTTAATTCGGACGTATAGTTTTGAAAAAAAGAATAAAAATAAATATTAAAGAAAAAAAATTTCGGTGTGTGTGACGGTTGTGGTGGCTGCCGCTGCTGCTGCTACACCCATCTCCATCTATCCTGTATAGCATCCACTGTTGAATAAATATACTCTGTTTCAAGTTAGCGTTTTTTTTATTCTAAAGTGCTACATACAGTGTTATTCATACTCGAATTGTTCTTTTTGCTGTCTGTAACAATAGATAGCCAAACTCTTGTAATTCAGAGGATTTTCCATGACCAACCGAAGTTCCAGAATTCTATGTCTGCACAGAACAAAAAGGCTACGGCTCTTATCAAGTTAATAAAAAAATATTTTTGCGCTCATGTGGACCGTCGTTTAATCGCCGGATTTACAACGAGCATATTCTGTCCAATCAACCATAAGAAGACAGTCAGCACAGCACCAAAGATGGATGTATTAACAAATAGACTACGACCGCCTGCGTGACGATTAATGAATTCGAGGGACAATCGACCGACAGCGAATCGATCCACAAACAGTGACTCCCTGCTGTCCCAGTACATGTACCAATTAAATTTTAAACCATTAAATCACATTGAGATTCATACACGACCTATTAGCAAAAAATGTCATCTCCTACCCTTCCCCTTCCCCTGCCGCACTCCCGGCACCCGCTACCTTCTTTTATCTTTCCACCACCTTGCCAACCGGATCACAGTCCCACCTAAGATTACTGGGATGTAACCGGGATAAATATATTTTGAAATCCACCAAAAGAACCAAAATTCACAGAAATTCGGTGAAATTTGGGCGAAACTCACAAACCCTAGACTCCCACCACTGCCCTACCATTAATTGCTCTCCAGGATATACGGTTGGAGCTCCGGCAAATCCTGAAGAGGTATGTATGAACCTAATTTGGCCGAAAAGACTATTTTGAGGGAACCCACCGGTGGTAAAATCAGGAATCGGACATAAGGAGAGCCAAGTAGAGACAAGCAGAAAAACAAATTTCACTTAACAATGTCTTTAGACTACACCATGACCAGTGTGACTAAGCAAACACAGTGTTGCGCTTTTTTTGTTTGTCAAATTAAAGTCTTTACCATCATTTCGAGGCACAACAAGGTAACACTAAATTACCCTAAACTCCTATACCTCTTAGTACCTCTGCCCTCTAAATTTTGGAATAAGTCTATTTTACACTCCTCAACTTTCAAAAAGTCTATTTAACACCCTCAACTATAAAACCGGGTATTTAGCACCCCAAACTTATAAAACTGGATCAATTTACAACTTAAGGAAGTTTTGAAAAGCTGTTTTGCTGACAGGAACCAACTTAGGGTGTTTTTATGGTTTTTATTATATTGGTAACCATGTCATCAATTTTTGCTAATGTAGATCCAAATAAAAAAAAGGAATGATGACGAGAAGAAGGAAGAGAATGTATATAGAGAGAAAAGGAATGAGAAAGAGGCCGATGATGTTGATGTCAATACCATTGAATTGGATCCTCGTTATCAAAACTCGATGACTCAACTGCCAATATGTGAAAATCATCTTGAGTGGGATCCAAATTTGTAACATTCCATTTTTGAGCCCTTTTTAAAATTTTTGAGAATTTAAATTTGAGCTCTCAAGTGCAAGCAAATTATTTGAATCAAAATTTTGATTTTTCCTAATTTATTGCTATTTATTTTGGCTTTTCTTAATTCTCTGGAATTTTCTAAAATGAAAAACTATTTCTTTTTCATTTTTCCTCTCAGGCTGATTTTCTTCCATGGCCCGTTTCCTTTCCCTTCCCACCGACCTGGTCCTTTCTCCCGCGCGGCCCGTCTCCTCGCCGCGCCACCGTCGGCCACTTTCGGCCGCCTCGCGCCGCGCCCGTGACGTCTGGGCTCGCTGTCATGACCGGCGCCGTTGTCCCCAAGCCGGTCTCTCGTCGCCCGTTTCAACCGCAACCACCGCAGCGAATCTCGCGCGTGCTGCGCCGTATCCGTGCCGAACTCCCTCGGCATCCGTGTCTATAAAAGTCGTCGCACCTGCTCCTCTCATTTGTTCCGAGGATCGTCGCCCGTGCACCGCCAAAACCCAAACTCTAGCTACCGTTGTTCTCCACCGTGCCCCAGGCCTTCTCCGTCGCCGTTTGCCGTCGCCGGTGAGCCTTCGCCGTTAGTTTTGGTCACGTCGGATTCGCCGCGCCACCCTCTTTGGTTTGCCCCAGATTTCGTCCCATTTCGTCGCTTTTTGCGCCTCTGCTGCATCTTCTTCTTTGCCTCCGGAGTGCCCGTGCTGCCGCCGCCGAGCCGCTCCGTCCCGCGCCGTCGTGCCTCGTTGGCGTCGTGTCGGCGCCACGCGTCACCCGTGCCCGCGCCACCTCGGCGCGCGTCGCCCCGCCTCCCACCGCGTCAGCGATGCCTCGGCTCCAGAGTCCGCGCCGTGTTAGCCGCTGCGTGGCTACCACGTCAACCCTATGCCGTTGTGTGGCACCCCACGTCGGTCGGTCTGCCGCTTCACCCGAACCCCCCTCGGTGGCCTTGATCCACCGTGGACCGAGTCTCTGACTCGTGGGTCCCGCTTGTCAACCAAAAATCCTTTTTATTTTTATTCTTTTTCAGAAATTCCCAAAACTCCAGCCAATCAGTTTGCCCCACGTGTCATTCCTATAATTTTTTCTGATTTTCTAATCTGAAAAAAATTCTAGGAGCCTGTTCTCCTTCGTTCTAGCTCCGATTCTAGTGATTCAAATTTCTAAATTCATATAAATTCATGATCTATATTCTAGTGCCATTCATTTCAATTTTTGAGTTTTTTGAATTTATTTTGTTTATTTGTTCTCGTTTCGCGTGTAGACGATACAGTCGAAGTTCAAGCAAATCAACAATCGGAGGTAGAACTAGCAGGAGGCAACGAAGGCAAGTTTTCCTTGAACATATTGATCCCAAATTTTATGAAAATCTTATCTTGTTTTAAATTATACATGCTTACTTTATACAATGTACTTTAAATATAGTTTTAGGGTTTAGTTAAATGCCAGCTTTGTTATACCCTCATTGACATTAATCATGATGAACCTTTGTCACCCTAGATAATACTATATATTTTATTCGGTGATAACCAGTAGATTAGCATGGGACGATGAGAACGCTTAGTTCACTTAAACGTTTCGGTATTATGCCATTATGGGAATCACTTCAAACATTGTTGAAACTTATTTGTGAAGTCGCGACAATTGGTATTGCTGCTGTTATTTAAATGAAATAAAGTGGAGAATATAGTTTAGACCAGGGTGGATGGATGTTTGGCGGGTGCAGAATGCACGAGACCTTGGAATGTGAATGTTCCGCCCTAGTCAATTAAGGACCGAAGCATGTGTTATCATGGACCAAGCACTACTGTACAACCACAAGTCTATATGGGTACGACCTGGTTAAATAATTTGTGCGTCTCATTATTAGCTTCGCCAGTTGGTGAGTGCCAGATGATGGCAGGCGCAAGAGGGGGCTTCTGACTGGGCAGCTAGAACCCATCGGCGGTGAAACCTTAGCGAGCGAGGTTAATAGTGGGGTTGTACATTGTAAAGGCCTTGTCATGATCTCTCTGTCGACACACCAAAGGTAGTGTGTTGATAGTTTGGCAACAAGAGTCGATCACGTCTTGTGGGTAAAGTTGTACACACTCTGCAGAGTTAAAACTACTTAAGTAGCCATGCCCATGGTCAAGGGAAGGCGAGGTACACTTGCACATTGTAGATTTTATGGTTTTGTTTTAAATTAAAATGATGGTTTAGGAATCCGTGAGCAGATGGAACTCTCGGGTTATGGTTTGGCGGATGGAGCCAGTCAGGTAGCTAGAACCTGCTTTAGTTGTCATATCAAATTCAATTACTATGCTATTTACATTTTGGTCAAATGATGTTTTGTGAAATTACTATTGGTATTTACAGTTAAACTTTGCTTTATGCTAAAAGAGCCATATTATGCCTTCAATTGTTTAGCCTTGCATATAGTTATCATGTATTATGTTTCCAAGACTTGCTGAGTACATTTTGTGCTCACCCTTGCAACATCCTCACTTTCTACAGAGGAGTGCGTAGAAGCCGAAGGTGACTACGAGTTCTTTGCTTGTGGTTACGACAAAGGCGATCCAGAATGCTAGGACGTGAACCCCAGTCGATTGCCTGTTGGGCAAATGAATGGGCGTACTCTATTGCTTTTATTTCGTTTCCGCTATTGCTTCTTATTGAACTCAAGCCATGAGGCTGTTTATTTGTAATAATTGGCCATAATGCTAATACTCTTTTGCTTAATTAATATTATATGCTTCGTGATATGGATGTGTTGTCATCACTGTTTTCACTGTGTATGCTAGCTTTTCCTAGACTAGCACGGGTTATACACAGAGGGTTCAGATTCGGAAATCTGGTTCCGACAAAATTATCGAAATCACCCTCTAAAATTGGATTAGTGTGTAAATTAACCCTGTTTTGTAAGTTTGGGGGTTAAACAACCGATTTTGTAGTTGAGGATATTAAATTGACTTTTTGAAAAGTTGAGGGGTGTAACATGGACTTATTCCTTAAATTTTTGGTACCTCTTGGTACTAGTTCAATGTATATTTTCATACCTTCTAAGAATGATAAAAAGTCTCTAGTCAAATACCAAAGAGTGATACATGCCTCTAAAAAATAGGGGAATCATAAGAAACTAGAACTCCATCTCCATACATTTTTTGCATAACTAACCCATTGGCATGTGCAATTGCATGTGTGATGTAGTATACTATTAACTCTAAACAATTCTAAATTTCAAAATCTATATTTTGCAATCTAAATTTGAATTTATGATATTTAATTTTATATTTATTTTGAAAAATTCTATATAACACCTTGAACTTTGCTCAAAAGTCCGTCTAACACCTTAAACTTTGAAACCGGTTATCTAGCACCCTGAATTTTTCATTCCCGTCCATTTGACACCCTAAGCTGATTTTGCTCATATAAAACCCTGAACGTAGGGGGGAAGTCCATTTAAAATCCCTGAACTTTGCTCAAAAGTCTGTCTAACAACTCAAACTTTGAAACCGTTCGTGATAAGCTAATATCACAGACGGTTGGTGGTTCAAACTGTCTGTAGTATCACAGACAGTTTGAACTATCAACCGTCTATGATATTAGCTCATCACATATAGTTTGTTAATCGAACCGTTTGTTATAACACTTCCATATTATATATATCGTACTAGGGTTTGTGCGTACCGCATTCTTCACCCAAATAAAATCTTACAAATGATGATCGGTCTCCTCCCGTAGCCCATCGCTGGCCGCCTCATCCCCGAGCCCGTTGTCGACCGCTTCATCCCCGATCCCATTATCGGTTATCTCATCCCCGAACCCATCGCCTCATCCCTGAGCCCATTGCCGGTCGCCTCATCCCCGAGCCCGTCGCCGGCCGCCTCATCCCCAAGCCCTTCGCACACCTCCTCCTCTAGGACATCGCCGTTGCCTCCCCAAACACATCACCGCCTCCTCCCCCGAGCCCATCGCCGCCTCTTTCCTTAGCCCTAAGGTATCTAAAGAATGCAAATCGAGTGCTCTTATCTACTTAGGGTTCTACTTTTCTATATCCTCATGCTCATGTTGGAGAACATCCTTGATTCATCCCCCTCAGTGACATACGTATAGGGGGAATGTATTGTCCTGTACTCGGTGTCATTGTGCTATTAAGGTCTTATGACCTACAGGACCAACACCCTATGCTCTATGGTTGTATTGTTACTCCTTAAGATCTTTGCTGCTGATTGTATGCTCAATGATGCTATAGGTCTATTGATGAACTAAAATAATTAAAGTAGCGAATGTGGCCTTGAAATATAGAGTTGCTTCCTGTTAATAGTAGAAACTATTGCTTTTATTTTATTTTGATGTTAATGATATAACTTCTAATCTTTCTATGGCCATATCATATTGTGTTGTATATGATCTATTTGACCATTACCTTGAACTAATAAATATTTTTACCATAACATTACAAACAAATGACATTCTTTATCCTTTAAATGTGTTTTTTATTCGAGATGTTTTCTGTATGCTTCTATGGATGATGATAAGAAAATTTTCTGTGTGGGTAATTGAAACTGCCCAAAGTGTTTTCTATTTTGTATTTGTTGCTACACCCATACATTAGAAGAATACTTAGATACTATTCATAATCTGATTTTCATCATTTCAATAGCGAAATTGACTTTAAATACTTTATGGTGCATAATTTAGGAAGGTAAGAGTTCAAGGCCTTATTTGCTTAGTTAATTGCCTAGTTCAATTTTGATTATATGACCTTGGTGTAGTGGAGGTAAGATATTAGTCTTTAGCAGCCCTACACCTTATGGTGAGGAGGCTGAAGGTCTAATCTTTAGTAGCCCGATATCTGAGAGCACTCTAAAATACAATTACTCATTATTCTGTTAAGTAGACATGATTCAATGTCAAGTCGACATAATAATTATGAATTGTTTTATCTTTTCAATTATGTCATTTTTGCAAGCTTTGAATTATGCACATTATATTCCAAAAACATCTAGATGTTTAACTTATATCATGATTCATCATATATACATTATATGTCCTAGTGACTGCAAATTGCACACATATATAAAATAGAGCATACAAACAAGATAGACGACTTGAAAAAGCTATTAGATGCTAAACAAAAATTTGAGGTGGAAATAGAACAACTGAAGGGAAAGTCTGAGTTAACAGAAAAGATTTATGAGATGAAACAAAAACGAAAAGACATAGATGATAAATCACAAGATATTGATTCTCTTAACAAAGCACTCATCATTAAGGAGTGAAGGGTGAACACAGAGCTGGAAGAAGCCAAAGTTGAGCTTATGGAGGTAATATAAAGGTTTATAGTATTTAATTTGACGTTGTTACTGATAACATACCAAGACACCCTTTTCACAACAACATGATTGCTTTTGTATGGATTAAGAGATATGACTCGAAGTTAATCAGTTATTAGTGTCAAACAAATGGGCACTATGCCAGAGCTTTGGAACTTCAGAGAGAACAAAAATACCTCTATTGTGGAAGTTATGACACATATGATGGCAGACATGGAAAAGCAATAAGGGCTCCTTGTCTTGATCTATCAAATAATTATTTTTGTCTCTCAATGTATGCTTTAAATGAAAACTTGATGAAACATGTTGCTTTTACTTGCTATGTTTCTTCTCTAGGTGCATATGCCATTATTTGTGAAATTTTAGATTTCTACTAGAGTCCCTATAGCAACTTGGGTGAAGCTAGGTTGATCCATTCTTGAGTCCTTCATATGCTCATAAATCTAAATGGCAAAGTGAAAAGAAAAATTGACTCTTTTATGCAAATTGATCTCAACACTTTGCATTCATGAGACAGCTTCCCATTGCACTTGGGATGAACATGGAATGTATCGAGTATGACTAAGACCATCCTCTTAAGAGTTGTTCTTGACATGGTCGATTATGGCTTGAGTCCATAACATGTGAAAAAAATGAAAATAAAAAAACATAAGTAGGTAAAGAATGCAAATAATGTTACACATTTGCACCCCACTATGTCATTTGAAGTTTTCAAACCAAATTTTTAGCATTAAAGATGTTTGAGCTTGAAGGACCATGTATGCACATCTAGCCTTCCCAAAGTATTGAGTAGGTTGAACTCTAGGTTTTCCAATTGCTCCATTGTATTGTTTTGACCCTAGTTTAGAAACTATGCTAAGTATTGCAATTGTTAAATCATGCAAAAATGACATTGTCTTTCTTGTACTTTCTAGCAAACTTGTCATTTGCACTTGGACATATCTTAGTTTTCATAATCTAAACTTGAGTAGCTTGTTGTCATTCTTTGTCTACATGGTTACTTGGATAATCTTCAAAGCTCTTTTAGGATGCATTTCATGCATACATGTGTAAAGATGGAGAAAATGCCATCTTGATGCCTATATTGCTAGAAGTGGGAGAAATTGTAGAAAAGGCATCATTAAAAAGATAAAAACATGAATGCATCTTGGCTCTTTGATAAAAACTTGCTAATTCTTAGGATCATAAGTATATTTGAGCTTTTCTTGTAATTTTAGAGCATTTGTTGAAAGCTTGTTCTTTATATTGGCTTGCTCTAAAATCATCCTTGCCAACTTGGTTATGATCTTATTCTCTTTCTCTCTGGACCAAGTTTGGCTTTGCATTCAAATTGCTTTCTTCTTCTTTTTCAAACTCAAATTTATGCCTTTTGTGTTGTTTGTCAATATACTCATCAAGGAGAGATTGAAAGACCATGTGGAGTTCTACCCATGTTTGTGATGAGTATTTGACAAAATTTGAGCTTGGTATGCTCTGGTTTGAGTTTGATTTGAAATGTGATCGATAGACTTGGTGCTGTGATCGATAGAGTTGGACACGTGGTCGATAGACTTGGCATAGTGATTGATAGAGTTGATGCTATTGTATCGAGCAAGTCAAGCATTACATCATGGGACTCTACGACCACTCGATATAGTCGATAAAGTGGTCGAGTTGCTACTCGAGCGAGGAACCTGCTCGATGGTGGCAACTCTATCACATAGTGTCCAACTCGGTCGAGTTGCTACTCGAGCGAGGAACCTACTCGATGGTGGCAACTCGATCACATTGTGTCCGGCCGAGCCGCACTACCGATCCCAAAGGGAGGTAGTGCCGACTTAATGAGGGATGTTAGAATTGATTCTTACAATTGGATGATTATTCCATATCTTTGTTGGGCATAGCTATATGATAGGTTCTCCTTGTTTTCGATGGTTGCAGGATGACGGTGCTAGGTCATGGTGAGGTGAAGGATGTCCGTGACTAGGTGAGGTGCGCCGGAGGTCCAGACGGTCGAAGATCGCCGGAGGATGACCGGAGACGGAGTCGCTGCGAACCTAGAAGACAAGGAATGGTTGAGATGCTAGCTAGGAGCTGCTCGGATCAAGGAGGGCCGTCGGATCGCGGTCTAGGTGATAGAGTAGTAGGTCTAGTTAATATGGTTATGTGTGGGAGTCATTCTTAGCCCTTGATGGTGGTCCTTAGGGTAGAAGGAACTCATCCAAGGGTGGAAGGTGACTCAAGAGTAGTATAAATAGAGGGGGAGGGGTAGCCTTTCTCCTCTTGAAGGTTTTGAGGTTTTGTGCTCTTTTAAGCTTTACCCACATTGTTATGAGGTTTTGTAAACCTCCCTTCCATAAATAAAAGTTTCATTTACTCATCTCTGAATTTATTTTACGCATTTACATTATGCTTTAAATTCAGTCTTTAAATTCCTCAATTTATATTCTTGCAATTTACTTCTTGCACATTTTGATTTGCCTCCCCTCCTTTCCAAATGCTTGTGGATCTTGTGCTAAGGATGTATGGTTGATGGATGAGTCTTCTTCAGACCATATCCTAATCATCTAGGCAAATCTTGTGTTCTTCCTTGCAAGAAACCTATCTTTTGGTCGTTAGAAGATCATTCTTGAACGATCGAGTTTTTGGTGTTCTTGACTTATGTTCTAGCTTGCTATGATATGTGGGAAGCCATCTAGGGTTATCTGGATCATCAAGAACCCACGAGCAAGTCTAAGATCGAGTGCTTGAGTTTTGCTCAAACTTGGCGTGTTCTTCCTTGAAAGTGAAAAGGTCAAAATTTTAACGTCAATCCTTGCGATTGAAGGTTGGAATAAGTTCCTGACATCCCTAGGATCATATCTACCAAGTTTCGTGAGATTTTGTCTAGCCAATCAAAAGATTAATCGAATTAACTTTTGAGTTCGTGTTGTTTTTGGCTTTGTTCTTCCTGTTGTTCTTGAGCTCGGTCATACCGGGCTTGCAGAGCAACTTGTTCCTTCTTAGCTCCTCTTAATAGATTTGTCTGTAGGCTTGTTTGGAATATTTTTATTGGTAGAAAATTTCATTTGGATAATTAACCCCCCTTTGATTGCCATCTCGGTCCCTCAGTTGGTATTAGAGCCAATTTTGCTCTTCCATAGATCTTTATTGGTCTCTAGAGCCATGGCGACAGACAAGTATTCTACCAAGCCTCCTATCTTTTTTGGAGTTGATTATCCTTTCTGGAAATCTCTGATGGAGTCGTACATCACTACCCAGGGTTTCCTGATATGGCAGAAGGTGAAACTCTCGTTTGAGGTTCTTGTTGATGAAAACGTCACGACCGACAATATGTCTGACGTTGAGGCAAACACTAAAGGTGTGTTTGGTAGGGCTCCAGTTCCATCAGATCCGTAGATCTGGTGGAGCCGGGTATTCCTAGCTCCACCAGATCCGTGGAGCTGGATTTGTGAGTATATTAAGAGTGTTTATCGTCTTTTCAAATTTTAGACCAAAAATATAAACTTAATTCACTTTATTTTAGCCTACAAGTTTCAAATCTCAGGTAAAGCTGGGATCTGGAGCTCTACCATACAGGCCCTAAGGCAAGGAAGATCCTCATACAGAGCCGCAGTGAGTACGATAGGATTTCTCACCTTCGTTCTGCTCATCAGATTTGGGTGACCCTTGATGCTAACCATGAGGGCACTACCCAAATCAAGACCATGAGACAGGACCAATTCAGTGTTATTACAACAAATTTAAATAACACGCTGGTGAGAGTCTTGACGTGTGATTTGGTTGTTTTATAAAGATTTTGAGCGACCACTGAGCAGTTGGTTGCATATACCCTGACTTGGATAATGCTCGACATTTCTTGACCATACTCGATCTTCAAGTTTGGGAGATAAGGTGACCACCATCAAGGACACTACCGACTTGTCGACTCTGACTCTTAACAGGCTTTATTCCCATCTCAAGACTCATGAGATCGACGTCATCTCTCGCAAGACGAAATCTCAATCGATGGCCTTGGTCATCGATCCCACTGGATCCACTTTTGATTCTTCTGTTGGTTTTTCCCTCTCCGCCGTTTGCGAGCTAAGCGATGACCAACTAGAAAAATTTCCAAAAAATAAGCTTGCTCTTTTGGCTCGCAAATTCTCTCATGCATACAATAGGGTGAGAGAGGAAAAGAGGTGGCCCCAACCACATTTGAGCAAACTTCCCTAAGCTGGAGAAGGGCAAAAAGGACTCCAGCGGTTCGGCAAAAAATGACTACACCGACAAGAACGGCAACAAGAAACCTCCAGCTCGCGACCCGACGTGTGAGAAGAAGTACCGCAACTTCTCGAGGAACAAGAAGCTCTTCCACCGCGTCCTCGCTGCATCCGATGACATTAACCTCTCCGACACGGAGACCTGGAGCCATGAAGGCGAGGATGACCTACAAGAAAAGACCAAAGGCTGCAACAACTTCACCGGGATGTGCTTCATGGCGGACGCCAACAGCATCAGCGACTCCGAGCTCTACAGCGACTCGGACGAGGTACCCTCCTATGACCAGCTCAATGAAGCTTTCTGCAAGCTAGGAAAATTTCATGCTAGAACTAGAACTAGGTGTACGGAGCTAGAGAAGGAAGTAGGTACCTTGACTCGAGATTAGCTTCTCTTAGATCTTCTCCCTCCCGAGTCTCTGATGAATGTACTCTTTGGGATGCTTTGTTTGTGGAGCTTGAGAACCTAAATATTGCATGATAGTATGGCTTTTGAGCTTGAGAGTCTTAGGTCGAAGAATGCTATCACTTATTCTATTGATGCTATTTCTGTAGATGCTAGTTTTCTTCATGCTCACACTAGCGCATCGTGTGAAAATTGCCCTAAATTGCTTGCTAAAATTGATGCCATGAGCACTCACAGTAGGAAGCTATCTACTAGAAACAATTTACTTGAATTGCATACTTTTAAGGACTTAGTCGGCTCATGTGAGGGCTGTAGGAACTAAAACTTGACAATGAATCCTTAAATGTCAAGTGCGCTAAACTTGCTAAGGACTTACTAGTTAAGTCACAAGAAAGTTACTTGCGATGTACTGAGATTGAGGGGGACTTGGATAAAATCAAAGTCAAGCTTAGGAAGAAGTTTGAGGCCCAGACCCTTAGGATTAGGAATGCCCCTTGCATTTCTTATGAGGCCCTCAATGTTGAGGCAGCCGTGCTGAGGGAGAAAATTGGACGTGATGGTTGTTCTTCCTTATCTGGTTTTTCTTCTTTCTCTTCCCTTGTTCTTCATGTGCCTCTCTCTTCCAAGAGTGTATCTCATGAGCACTCTTGACCAGTCTAAGATTAGTCGATTTAATCAAGATCTAGGATTTGACAACTTGGAGCACGCTAGGGCTCATCCTCCTACTATCGTGCGTGGTTCCAAGAGTGGAGAGATTGTGGTAGCTCCCAGAGTGAGCACCACTGTGCTTAAGTCTGCTGGGGTTGTCCATGGGACTTCTGACCAGAAGGTTGCTACCCCTGCTACCTCTGCCTTTAGCAAGGCGAAGTACTCATGCACCTTCTGTCAGAAGGATAGTCACCTAGTAGAGTTCTGCTTCAGGCATGCCAAGATCACGAGGCGCGAGCGTGTTCATGCCCTTAGGGGTATTCAGGGTCATCCCTAGACTCTGAGAGCTCCTAAGACACACACTGCTACTAGACAAGATAGGGTGTCGCCTATTTTTGGGCAGCGTTTAGGACTTAGATTTCATTGTAACATCCCAAAAAATAAAGTAATATAAAAATAAATATTTTAAATTTGAAAATATTTATTTATGAGTTTTATTGGATTTATTGGTTCTTATTTGAATTTTCTTGGATTTTTGTATTGTATGAAAATCCAACAAATAGAATTAGTAAAAGGTAAAATGGTAAGAAGATAAAAGGTAAAAGTAAAATCTTGAAAAGTGTATATATTTAAAATCATATTAGCTGGTACATGAATTTTAAATGCATAGCATAGTGAATAAAAAGTTGAAAAGACATCCCTTTGACCTCCAAATAGTGCAAGGACAGATTTATTATAAAATTTTAGAAATTCATATGATCCTGAAAATTTACCATAATATCCTTAAGGCAATATTTACCTCTGGTAAAAATATCAGGAATTAATAATATCATTTAGACCATTTAAAAATTCACAAATAGAGGCTTGGAAAATCTGAAGATTATCATGTCAGAATTGTTGAAAAATAATTACAAAGTATTTTGACTTGAAACTTTTATAGAGACATTATTAAACAAAAAAAAGATAGTAAAAAAGTTTCAAAAATAAATAATAATATTTGAATCCTTAAATAAATCAAAATCCGAAATCAAAATTCTGAGTAGTGAACAGTGTCAGAATTTTAATTAATTAACCATGTGGTATTTTAACCCCAAAATTTTACTGGAAGATAACCACATACAGTAGACCATGGTCAAAAAGTTTCGCAATTTTTCAACAAAGTTGAATGGCCATTTCGATGCTAGTACCGGAGCCATTCTCCTTTCCTGTTCTTTGGGGGCAGCTCGCCTCAGTCCAGAGCCTTCCATCGATGCAGCAAGCCTCAAACCTTTTAAGCCAGCAACTGAGTCTTTAGCACATCCTAGCTTCAGGCATTCATTCCCTCATTCACATGAGCTTCACTTCAGTGAACCGAATGCCCAGAGAAAAGCAAGGAAGTTAAGCAATACTCAGGCCAAATTTCTTCAATGGAGCAAGTGAAGAGCTCGGGTACTGTATCCTCTTGCACGCCTTCTAGGAACCTCGTAGCCTGATCAACTCCTCAGCGCTGCTGAGTTCAGCTCTTCCCTGCCATTGCCATGGCAAGCAAGAAGAAAGGGGAGAAAGTCGATCAAGCAAAATCGGTGAGTCACTCTCAAATTCCTCGCAACTGTGACGTCTCTGAGCATCACTGAACTCATCTCTCATCGATTTTAGCTCTTCTTGCCTGAAGCACCGCCGCACCTCTCTTCTTCTTCCTTAGCTTAGGCGCACGGTGGTGGCCCAACTCAGCACTTCTCTGGACCCCGTTACCCATTCGAACCGAAACTCATTTCTTCTTCTTCTCCGGTGAGCTCCCGCCATTGCCGCCGCCCCCTCTCGATGACGAGGTACCTCCGGTCATCTCCGGTGGCGATTGACCCCACCATCAGGTGCGGGGTGGTCCACTGAAGCTCGCCGTGCCGTCGATTCGGCCGGAGCTTCGCCGGAACGCCGTCGCCGCCGTGCTCTGGTCGCCTGCCCTGCTTCCTCTCCCTGCTCCTGGGTCCCTCCTGTCAGTGGCGTGATTTGGGGCCAGCTCAATCGATAAAGGCGTTTTCTATTTAGTGAAAGCGTATTTCCGATTTTTAGTAAATTTAGTAGCTGAGCTAAATTCAATTAGCTATAACTTTTGAACCATAGATCCAAATTGAATTAAATAAATTTCTATATTCATATAAAATCATGTTATTTCATAATATGCAAAAACATTTTGAAAAACAGTACTGGGTTAATTTGAAATTCAAATTTGAATGAAAGACTTAAAGATAGGCTACATATTAAAATGTTGTAGATAAACTTAGAATTTAATGGAAACAATTTTATCGGAATCCTTATACTTCCAGCAACTCAAATGTATAAAAATATTTAGATTTTAACTTTGTTTGAATCATTTTCCATTAGAGATTGTTCTCAATACTATAGATATTAAAAAAAATACATAGTGCATGCAAAAGAAATCTATAATGAGTAGAGTTAATTTCTAAATACTAGCATGTCAGTAGGGTTTCTAAATATGTCAAAATATTTAAATAATAATCTTCATTTGAATTGTTTCATGAATAGGATATGATTCTAAAACAGAAGGTACATGAATATATGTATGCACATAATAGCTAGCAGTAGTATATGCATACATATATAAATTTCAGAATGAGTTATGAAACTAAATTATTATGCTGAGATGATTAAAATATGAACTTGATTTAGGCTTGTTAAATAAATAGTAAGTGATTCAAATGGAAAAGGTGTGTATATATATATACATACATGCATATGAAGAGTATTTAATAGCTGTACAAAGTCATGAATTAGTATTAGAATGAGTAATTTGTCACTGTTAAAATGTTTTAATGAAATATCATATATGCACAAGTTTAAATTGCATTAAGAGCATAAGCCTCCTCCATGTAAAAGAATATATAAATAATGAAGAGCATGGTCATGATAAAGAAACTAGATTTTAAATGTCTAATATAATCAAACGAATTGATTCAACAAGAATCATTATAACAAAGTTATAAATAACACTTAACCAAATAATTGAATTTCCAATACTTGTATGTTTTGAATAGTTAAAACTTTCACAAATAAATATCAAATTTGACAAAACTAAGTCCTAGGATCTTGAGAAGTAATATCCTTACTAGCTATGCAAAAGTACTTCATGTTTATACGAGTTTGAACTAATTCCATATTAGGCCCTAGTGATCATTTATATGGAAATCATCTTGGATAAAAGCCAAATATCACAGAACTAGCTTTAAAACACTCATAGTGTCATCCCCTGCTAATGTCTGAAAAATGGATCGATAATCTTATAAGGTGTAATCGCAAACTTAAATCGGAAATCGAACTTTTATCGTATAAAGATAGAAACACTTAAGAATTTTCAGTAGCCTATAAAGTATCTCGTCCAAATGAAAAGAATTATGAAAATAGTGTAGAAATACTCTATAAAGTGCATACTACTGTATTTTAAAGAAAGTACTTTGTTATACTATGTTTTACATATAAAATGAACTAGCAACATAACCCTAAATGTTATGTTTTCTGAGTAATAGAAATCACTTAAGCCTTTTAAATGACTCGTAGAATATCTCGTCTAAATGCTAATATTATGAAGATCAGTTTAGAAATGATCTTTAGGATATATACTACCATAATCTGGAAAAATATTCTTATAACAACTTGGTTTTCATCTTTGTTCTACTAGTGCAATAACCCTAAATGTTAATCGTACACTTCACCTCAATAATCCGATTTCTTATAATGTGACCTTTAATACCATATAGGAATTTTCAACAATGAGTATAATGTCTCGTCTAAACACTAAAAAGTGTGAGATCAGCCTAGAAATATTCTACAAAGTATATTCTATCCTTCTCCGAAGAAATAATCTACAAAGTATATTCTATCCTTCTCCGAAGAAATAATCTTGTTTCATCGTGTTCTGCATATAAATCTTGTCACCCAAATAACACTAAGTATTATGATTCATGAACTTCATAATATGAATGAGCAAACTTTGTAATAATGAAGAAATCTGTAGTTAAGATATTTGTATCACCAAAACCTTCTTAAAAACCAAGGATATTTGACCGGTAATCTAACTTTTCAGATCTGTCATATTCGGAGTTGCTCATGCAAAGTCAATTAAGAATTTAGTGCTGTCATTCATAGCTTTAAGCATATTGACTAATATCTTAATTCTATTAATCCAAATAATTTAAGCATCTATAATTCGAAGTCATAAATACAAGAATTCGTAATTTTAGCCTCTTGAATTCGTAATTCAAGAATAGATAAGCTATAAAAGAAGCTGTTTATTGCTCAATGTTAAAAGCTAATAACTATATGGATATTTAATCAGCTAAACGCGATATGAAATCATCTAATTCAACCTTAAAGCATTCCTATTTTCTGTAGTGAATCTTTATTTGATTTGCTGTCTGTTTTCTTTTTGCCCTTATTGAAGTTTATTATTTGCTATATTTTCGATTGATCGACGTGTAGAATCCGACGTCCCTTCCTCCGTCGTTGCCTCCGTCAGCCGTGACCTCGTCTTCACCGTAAGCAATGATTAAGCAAGGCAAGCGCCCCTTTGACCATATTGATCCCATTATTTTAAATTCCTTTTGTTCATCAAATTGTTTCATGCATGCGTTTACTTTCTGTAAATTCGCTATTTTGTGGTACTGGTAGATATACCTGTTGTCTCATGAAACTCCTTGATAATTATGCACATGTGAACCTTGATAACCATAGAAAAGGGATAGGCATTACTTAATGCCAAATTGGGTATATGCGATCATGTTATCCTTGCTTAGCCATGCTTTAGCTTCTTGTGGGGCAGATGATCATGATTAAAATTGTTTTTGAAATGTTTTATATGGAACCTAAATGGTCCTTTTTGGGAAAATGGTTGCTGTTAGTTTGTTAAAAACCCGAAATAAAACTATGGTTTGATACGGGCGATTATTGGCAATAGCCGGATGTGCAGAGGGATTTGCACGTAGTGTAGGGTGGAGTATCGCCCGTGTCGGATTAAGGACCGAGCAATGGGACGGTAGATCCAAGATTTTCGTGCAACCACGAGGGCTTGTATGGGCGGGTCTTAGCCTATTAATTTGTTTAGATGTGGCTTTGCATCTATGGAAGGCGGGAGATTGCACAGGTATTCCGATCAGGTCTGTCTGTAGGGGTTTCTACATACCAATGCAACGGTGTACGCCTTGCCCTGGACAGAGACGTGGTGTTGTGTGTGATAAATGTGGATCCACGACTTGGGTGAGTGTCTCTGTTTTCAGGGCGAGGGTTAACGTCCCGGGCTGGTGTAAAGCCACGTCTAGATAATGTAACGGCTCTGTATGATCTCCTTGCCGACACACCAAAGGAAGTGTGTTAATTGATCTGGCAAAAAAGGTTGATCATTCCTTGTGGGTAAAGTGTACACCTCTGCAGAGTGTAAGATCTAATCGATTAGCCGCGTCCTCGGTCAAGGACACTTGGTGATGTTATTCCATGTTAGAGTCTTTGGTATTTTCTAAAAATGGGTTTGGTCTGAACTTGTTTTAGCAACTGTTGCTTTATGTCGAAGGGCTGACATTGATGGACCTTGTGGTTTGGTTTATTCGAACTCACGTCATGGAGGACTGTGAGTATTACTTACTGTTGTATATATTTCTTATCAATCAACTTGCTTTTATAAATTCCGTTTGCAAATGATAACTTGTTTTACAATTCAATTTCGCTTTATGCAAATTAACCGTATTAGCCTTTCCTTTGAAGTGGCCTGCATATATTATAGGTTTTGCTCAAGTCTTGCTGAGTACGTAAAGTACTCACCCTTTCTTAATTATTATTTTAGGTGGAAGTTAGCGAGGCTTCGAGTCTCTTTTCGTCGCAGGTTGCGGGATCTTCTTCATCGTGTTCTATCTGGAGTTTATGCCCAGTTGCCTGCGGGTCGGATGGGCAAACTACAAGATATCGCTTCTTTTGCTGCTTTATTCTCTGAGTTGTAGCTTCTCTTTGTATATTAGTTTCCGCTGTAATTATTTGTGGTGTGGTTGTGATTCCAATTGTTGTAAACATGTGAGTGCTAGCTACTAATCCAGGGAATAGCACAGTAATCTCATGGAGGTTCCTGTTCATCAGAACGGGGTCTCACATTCATGCTGTTCATTTGAGCTTTCGTCCTGGATCTGCTATTGGTCAATCTTTCCGCCATCCTTTTGATATTCCTCGTGTTTCTCCTCGAGGTAGATATCAGCGGCGTGAGGTGTTTCCTGGTAGGAGATTTGGGCAGCCTCACTAGGATGGTTCGGCTTTTGCTTGAAGGTGGGCCAACCCAGCTCCAGCTCCTAGACCTTCTACTAGGCTTACTTTTGGTCTTGTGAGAGTAGAGCGTCAGAGAGACACTAGAGTCCAGTCTTTTGATCCTATGGCTGGTACTTCGAGGCATCATGTGATTCAGTATTGGGTGCCTAGATCTGCTCTTGTTTGTCCCAGTACTGAGTCGCCTCTCTCTCTTTTTCATTGACACAGGTCCGTAGGATGGGGAAGGGAGAAGTTTAGATTGTTGACTTTGGTTGTTCTCGTCATATGACCAGAGACTCTTGATGGTTCTCTTCCCTAGTCCAAGCCCCCGGTGATGAGTTGATCACTTTTGGGGATGCTTCATCAGGTAGAGTTATTGCTAAAGGTACCATCTGCATTAATAATAATTTTATTCTTAAGGATGTTGTCTTAGTGAGTAAGCTGCAATACAATCTGCTTTCTGTTTCTCAGCTTATCGATGACTCTTTCGAAGTAAGCTTCAAGGGTAGTGCATGTAGAATTCTTGATTCTTCAGAGGAGTTAGTTTGCGGGATTCCTAGATTTGGGAGTCTTTCGTGCTGATTTTTCTACTTCTTCTGGAGAGTGTCTTCGATGTTTGATTGCTTCTGAGTCTCGTGATCTCTCCTTATGGCATAGGAGATTAGGTCGCATCAGCTTCGACCATTTGATCTGGGTTAGTAACCACGATCTCACTCGTGGTCTGCCTAAACTCAAGATGGTTAAAGACTTAGTTTGCTCTCCTTGCCGATATGGCAAGATGGTTGCTGCTTCTCCTCCTCCAGTTACTATTGTGATGATTGATGCACCAGGACAGCTTTTACATATGGACACCGTTGGTCCAGCTAGAGTGCAGTCAACGGGTGGGAAGTGGTATGTTCTTGTCATTGTCGATGATTTTTAAGGTATTCTTGGGTGTTTTTCATGGCCTCAAAGGATGAGTCTTTTACCCATTTCACGGATTTGGTGAGTAGGATGTCTATTGAGCTCCCTAGTGCCTTATAAGCTATACATAGTGATAATGGCACGAAGTTCAAGAACTCATACTTTGAGAGTTTTTGTGAGGAGTTAGGTCTAGAGCATCAGTTTTCCTCTCCATATGTCCCTCAGTAAAATGGTGTAGTGGAAAGGAAAAACATGACTTTGATCGAAATGGTCAGGATGATGCTAGACGAGTACAGTACTCCTATGAAGTTTTAGGCTGAGGTTATAGCTACTGCTTACCATGTGTCTAATCGAGTATTCTTGAGAGCACATTTGGACCGCACTTCTTATGAGTTGAGGTATGGGCGAAAGCCCAGTGTTTCTCATTTTCGTGTGTTTGGTTACAAGTGTTTCATCTTGAAGTCTGGTAACCTGGATAAGTTTGAGACTTGCTCTTCTTATGGTATTTTTCTGGGTTACTCGACTTCTTCTCGTAGCTATAGGGTTTAGAGTTGTGATGTGAATAGGATCATAGAGACCTGTGAGGTAACCTTTGATGAGGCTAGTCCAGGTGCTAGACCCAACATTTCAGGTTCCTCTTCCCTCTCCGAGACCATCTTTGTAGAGGATGAGGATGGTGGAGATGATGGTGTTCCATCTAATCCAGTCCCCTCTGTGCATGAGGTGCCTCCTGTTTCTATTTCTGCATCTCAGGGAGACCAGCCCTTACCCACAGAATCTCCTTCAACGAGTGGCTATTTTCCTATCTCTTCTGTGCATGAGGTAGATGCCACTTCTTCTTCTGGACCTCCCCGCCATATTCAGAGACATCATCCACCTGATCAGATTATTGGCGATCTGTTTGAGTGTGTCACACGCTCAAAATCAGGTTTATCTCGTTTCTGCCTCCACTCTGCCTTTGTTGCCTCCTTTGAGCTGAAGGATGTTTCTCATGCATTATCTTATGAGTATTGGATTAATGCTATGCATGAGGAACTCGAGAACTTTGAGAGGAACAAGGTTTAGCAGCTTGTTGAGCCGCCATCTGGTCATAATGTCATTGGGACCAAGTGGTTGTCCAAGAACAAGCATAGTGAGGATGGGGTTGTCATAAGAAACAAGGCTAAGCTAGTTGCACAGGCCTTTTCTTAGGTCGAGGGTCTCGACTTTGAGGATACTTTTGCCCCTATAGCTAGACTAGAGGCTATTAGGATCCGGCTTGCATTTTTGGCATCCAAGGGCTTCAAGATTTATCAAATGGATGTCAAGAGTGCATTCCTTAATGGATATATTGAGGAAGAGGTGTATGTCAGACAGCCTCTAGGATTCGAGAACCTCAAATACCCAAACTATCTCTTCAAGCTTTCCAAAGCTTTATACGAACTTATGCAGGCTCCTAGAGCTTGGTATGAGAGGCTTAAGTCCTATCTTCTTAGTCATGATTTTAAGATAGGTATTGTAGACAAGACTCTGTTCATCAGACTCCAGGATTCTCATTTTCTTCTCGTCCAGATTTATGTGGACGATATTATCTTTGGTGGCTCTTCGCACTCTCTTGTGTCTCAGTTTTCAGACGTGTTGAGTATAGAGTTCGAGATGAGCATGATGGACGAGTTGAGCTACATCCTCGGCTTCCAGATCAAGCAGACTCGGGAGGGCACTTTCTTGCATTAAGGAAAGTACACTCGAGACGTCTTGAGGAGCTTCAACATGTCTGACGGGAAGCCAGTGATGTCTCCTATGGCCACCACTGCTGTCCTTGAGCCTGATGAGGATGGTGAGATAGTTGATTATAAGGAGTTCCAGAGTATGATCGGCTCCCTCCTGTACCTTACTGCCTCGAGGCCGGGCATAAATTTTACTGTGTGTCTGTGCGCTCGATTTCAAGCTTCTCCTCGCGTCTTTCCCGCCAAGCGGATGAAGTGCATCTTCAGGTACCTTCGAGCTACCACTGGTTTTGGTATTTGGTACTCTTCTTCTTCTTGTCTATCCCTTAGAGCCCTTGTCGATGCAGACTTTGCTGGCTGTAGGATAGATAGGAAGAGCACTTCTGGCACTTGCCAATTCATTGGCACTTCTCTTGTTTCTTGGTCATCTAGGAAGCAGTTCGGAGTTGCACAATCCACCGCTGAGGCCGAGTATGTTGCTGCAACCAGTTGCTGTAGTTAGGTGCTCTGGGTGAGATCGACCTTGCGGGACTTTGGGTTAGAGATAGAGAGTGTTCCACTTTTCTATGATAACATTTCTGCTATTTGCATTGCTAAGAACCCAATGCAGCATTCCAGAACCAAACACATTGATATTAGATATAACTTCCTTAGAGACCATGTGGAGAAAGGAGATATAGTGTTTCAGTTTGTAGAGAGTGACCATTAGATTGTTGATATCTTAACCATGTCTTTGGATAGCTCTAGGTTTGTAGCCTTGAGAGGAGAGCTTGGAGTAGTGTGCCCTTACGGCTTATCATGAGGGGGAGCTGGTTTGTATATTATGTATTATATATATTTTCTTCCATATTTTCCTTTATTTTGCATCTTCTGAGTGTTTCTGGGCTTTCTTCTCGAGTTCTAAGTTCACTTCACTTAGACTTCTAGTATGCTTTGCATCAACCTCTCATCTTATGCTATAGGTTGCTATCATGCACAATTAGCTGTTCTCTCTTCTCTCTAGGTTGAGTTCCCTCACAGTCTTATAAGTTTAGCAAGTGTTATGCCCCTTGGGTAGACAGGGTCTGTGTGCACTCCCTAGCTTGGGATCTAGAGTCAGCTTCCCTATGTCAGTCATTGGGGAAGATGAGAGTGAGTCTGAGTCGTAGTGTTCTCTACTATCTTTTCTACGCTCTATAGCCACCCAGTTTCCAGTTTCTCGACTTCTTCTCCTCATTCTATGTTTCTGGTTTCATTTGAATTCATTTGGATCTTCCGTGAGCTTAATTCTGCAAATAACTCAACTTGAACTAGATTTATGTTTAAAATTGATTCACTTGTTGAGGAGGAGTTTGAGAATCTGCTTCATGCATTGAATATAGACTTCATTTTCTATTTTATGAGCTTTGTCTATTATGCAAGTGAGCTTTTATTCCTGTTATGCACCATGCTCTTTTATGAAGAAAAATGCTAGCTTAGCAATGTTCAAGTTCATTTTGTCTTGTTAAGCTTGTTAAAAATTAAAAATTAAAGTTATGAATGAAAACATGATGAAACATGTTGCTTTTACTTGCTATATTTCTTCTCTAGGTGCATATGCCATTATTTGGGAAATTTTGGATTTCTACTAGAGTCTCTATAGCAACTTGGGTGAAGCTAGGTTGATCCATTCTTGAGTCCTTCATATGCTCATAAATCTAAATGGAAAAATGAAAAACAAATTGACTCGTTCATGCAAATTGATCTTGCATTCACGAGACAGCTTCCCATTGCACATGGGATGAAATTAGAATGTATTGAGTATGACCAAGACCATCCTCTTAAGAGTTGTTCTTGAGATGGTCGATTATGGCTTGAGTCCATAACATGTGAAAAAGAAATGCAAATAAAAAAACATAAGCGGGTAAAGAATGCAAACAATGTTACACATTTGCACCCCACCATGTCATTTGAAGTTTTTAAAGCAAAAATTTTGCATTAAAGATGTCTGAGCTCGAAGGACCATGTATGCACATCTAGCCTTCCCAAAGTGTTGAGTAGGTTGAACTCTAGGTTTTCCATTTGCTCTATTGTATGGTTTTGACCCTAGTTTAGAAACTATGCTAAGTGTTGCAATTGTTAAATCATGCAAAAATGACATTGTCTTTCTTGTACTTTCTAGCAAACTTGTCATTTGCACTTGGACATATCTTAGTTTAGCATAATCTAAACTTGTGTAGCTTGTTGTCATTCTTTGTCTACATTGTCATTTGGATAATCTTCAAAGTTATTTTAGGATGCATTACATGCATACATATGTAAAAAGGGAGAAAATGCCATCTTGATGCCTATATTGCTAGAAGGGGGAGAAATTGTAGAAAAGGCATCATTAAAAAGATAAAAATTTGAATGCATCTTGGCTCTTTGATAAAAAATTGCTAATTCTTATGATCATAAGTATATTTGAGCTTTTCTTGGAATTTTAGAGCTTTTGATGAAAACTTGTTCTTTATATTGGCTTGCTCTAAAATCATCCTA